>CM076582.1:1654851791-1655482350 GCA_034641835.2 Pinus albicaulis | reverse complement strand
TTGCATTCCTGCATGTTAAATCTTTCAAGAACTTCATTAACATACTTTGCCTGTGAGATGAAAATCCCACTTTCAGCTTGTTCTACTTCTATTCCCAAGAAGTATCTCAGCAAACCCATATCAGTCATTTCAAATTCCTCCTTCATGACTGTTTTAAAATGTTCAATAAGGCAATCATCATTACCTGTAAAAATAACATCATCAACATACAAGACTACAATCAAAATTTTACCGTCTTGTTCTTTGATGTAGAGGGTGGGTTCTCCCTCACACTTTTCAAAACCATTTTCCAGTAGATAGGAATCTATCCTACTGTACCACGCTCTTGGCGCTTGCTTCAGCCCATAAAGAGCTTTTTTCAACTTGCACACTTTGTGCTCTTGGCCTTTCTTCTCATAGCCGAGAGGTTGTTCAATGTAAACCTCTTCCATTAACACTCCATTCAGGAATGCCGACTTCACGTCCATTTGGTAAACTTTCCACTTGTTTTGTGCTGCTATAGACAACACTGCTCTCACGGTTTCCATTCTGGCAACCGGTGCGAAAGTCTCCTCATAATCTATGCCATGCTTCTGCTTATAGCCTTTGACAACAAGCCTTGCCTTGTGTCTCTCTATCTTGCCTTCAGCATTACTCTTGGTCTTGTAGACCCATTTAACACCAATGACATCTTTACCTTTTGGGAGTTCAACCAAATCCCACGTTTTGTTCCTCTCTATGGCATTTATTTCCTCATCCATAGCTTCTATCCATTTCCTATCATTGATAGCTTCTTCGAAATGAACAGGATCATCAACATGACAATATAAAGCAAACAAAGAATTGATACCTTCATTAGCTATATCTTGTTCATAAATGTCTTTCAAACTTCTGAATTTCTTACCTCTTTCAGTAGGTGTACAAGTGCTTGAAGAAGCACTTGAATTTCCTCCTTGTGGTGTGCTTGGAGAAGCACTGTCATTTCTCCTCAAGGGTGTACTTTGCGGTGTTGGTGTTGCTGTTTGGGGATGTATTTCAGCCACCTCATCATCATTCTCATCATGAGATAAACAATGTTTAACATTCACCGTCTTCTCTATGCTTCCATCCCAAGCTTCCTATTCAATGAACTGAACATCTCTGCTCACAAGAAACTTCTTGTTGGATGGGTTATATAACCTGTAGGCCTTGGATTCCTCACTGTATCCAATGAAAATACATTTCTCCCCCTTGCTGTCCAACTTCTTCCTTAGCTGATCCGGAATGTGTGCATAAGCCACACATCCGAAAACTTTCATATGTGTGACACTTTGCTTTGCGCCACTCCATGCCTCTTCCGGCACTTTGTTCATGACTGCTTTTGTAGGACACCTGTTTAAAATATACGCTGCACAATGTACAGCTTCAGCCCAATAATCATTCGGCAAATGCTTTGCTTTAAGCATACTCCTCGCCATGTCCATTATGGTTCGGTTCTTCCTTTCGGCCACTCCATTTTGCTGCGGTGTATATCTAGTTGTAAATTGCTTATGTATTCCATTTTCTCTACAAAAACGTAGGAAATCTTTAGATATATACTCACCTCCTCTATCAGTCCTTAAGACTTTGATATGCAGCCCACTCTGGTTCTCAACAAGTGCTTTGAAATTGCGGAATTTTTCAAACACTTCACTTTTCTTTTTCAAAAAGTAAACCCACGTTTTTCTTGTAAAATCATCTATAAATGTTAAGATATAGTGGCTGCTTGCAAGTGATGGAGTTTGCATCGGTCCACACACATCCGAGTGGACAATCTCTAAGGGTGCTTTCGCCCTTATGCTTTTCCCGGAAGGAAAACTTTCTCTGTGTTGTTTCCCAAGAATACAACCTTCACAAAGGCTGTCCGGTTTCTCTATCAATGGTAAACCACTTACCATTCCTTCTCTGCTCGAACAAATTAAGACTCCAAAGTTGAGATGACCAAAATGGTGCTGTAACCAATTATCATACATTTAGTTCAGCTTTTGGTAAGTCTCCCGTGCAACTGTCCGTCGTCTTCGCCATTTCTGCAAATCCGCTCTCATCCCGAGAGGGAACATCTCGTTCTTGTCATCTTCACTTCGCAATACACCGTTTGGTTGGTGATTTATCCATGATGGTACAAACATCATTATCAAAGAAAACATTATACCCCTTATGGACAAGCTGTCCAACACTTAAGAGGTTACACTTCATTCCTGGAACATAATAAACATCTGCTATGGTTTTTCTTGCACCTAATCTTGTTAAAACATTCACATCTCCTTTTCCCATAACAGAAACTTTGCTATCAGTTCCTAGTGTGACTTGTGACTGCACACTTTCATCTAACATAGAAAACATGGCTATGTTTCCTGTCATATGGTTACTACAACCGGAGTCTAGAAACCATATATCCTCATCTTTTTCTTCAGCCATATTACAAACTAAAAACAAATTACTTTGACTGCTATTTTCTTTTGTGAAATTTGCACTTGTTTCACTTCTCATGTCTTGTTTCTTCTTTCTACATTCATTAGCATAATGACCATATTTCTTACAATTATAACATTGGACATTGGATTTGTCATACCTTTGTCCTTGTGCATTCTGCTGACCATTCTGTTGGCTGCTGCCTTGGCCTTGATGCTGATTTGGATTGCTGCCCCTTCCTTGAGTATTTGCTGGACTGTTCCTTCCACCTCTGTTCTGGCTTCTGCCTTTTCCTCTTCCTCTGCCTTGCCCTCTTCCTCTTCCGAAAGACATCTGGGACTTAAAAGCATGTTCAAGAGATGAGTTCTCACTCCTACCCAATCTCTGTTCATGGGTAATCAGTGATGCATGTAGTTCATCCACTGAAAACTTTGTGAGATCTCTTATCTCTTCTATGGTGGTGACAATCACATCGAATCTTGAGGGTAAGCTTCTCAAGAGTTTCTCCACAATCCTCTTGTCCTCAAGAGTCTCTCCATGAGATCTGATTTGAGTGACCATTCCAATCACATGAGTGAAGAATGAGTCAATATTATCTGACTCCTTCATACAGAGAGTCTCAAAATCTCTCCTCAGCAACTGAAGTTTTGTTGTCTTCACTCTTTCCATACCTTGATAGGCTGTCTTGAGAGTTTCCCATGCTTCACTGGATTTCTTAGCTGCTGCTATCCTTGGAAACACACTCTCATGCACTGCTTGATACAAGAAGAAAAGAGCCTTGGCATCTCTCTTCTTATTGTTCTTCAATTGTTCTCTTCCTGCTTGATTTAACATTAAAAACTCTGCTTCATCTGCTGGCTCTTCAAAGCCATCCTCAACTAATTCCCATAATTCTTGTGAGGTAAATAAAGCCTTCATAGTTATTGACCAGTAGTCATAATTCTTTCCATTGAATTGTGGGAGATGGACACTTCCCAAACTCATACCAGTGCTGGAGCCTGCCATTCTGCACTTCTAACTATGATAAAAAACACTTGACTGTGTATTAAAATAGCTCACTGTTCTGCAACAGTAACACAACAAATTTAATAGAGAAATACCTTAAATCCTTTATGGCTGAGTCTTCACACTGCTGGAGAAGCTGCTGCACCAAAGAATTCGTTTCCTTCAGCTTATTTGACCTTCAAATAGCCTGGATTGGCTCCGATACCATGTTGGAATTTTGCTGAATTCCAAAACAATAAGACTGCCCTCTTCAACACAGAGAATAATTAAAAAAAAATTTCACTCACAGACAGAGTTTTCAACTCAGAAAAATTTATATTCAATAAAAAAAAACTGATATTACAGACTCTTCTATCTTTCCACTGCTGGGAGATTACAAAGTATGGTACTGCTTCACACACAAAGGACCAAAATTATTCTCTTCGTCTCACACGAAATACTCTGGTTGCCTGTAATTTAAAATTATAAACTCGTTTTTACAAACAACACTCGTAAAACTATTTAAATCTCTCTGCTTTTAAATACGCCGTATATAAAAACAATTACATTTACAAATGACTGCTTTCGCATATAACAAAACAAAATATCTTCATCATAAATTGCTCAACCACTAAGTTCACCGCTTGGAAAACATTAATGGGCTCATTACCGCCGCACCGCCTATTATGTATCATGGCAAACTGCTGGTGGCACCTCACGGTTCTTTTTATCTTCCCGCACCGTCAGGTAATAAAATTTCCGTGTAATAAAATTATACTCACAGCTTATACATACACTCTGTGTAATACAAAAAATATTCACCTTACGGCTTTTTACAAAGTGCTGGGCATAACTTTATAACATAAAATATATAACCCATATTTAAAACAAATAACATGGCAACATAAAACAAATTTAAAAAAATGCGATGGGCAAATATATTTAAACCCCGCAACCATTTGTTAAAATGCAATGTGGGCCCCCAGCTGCGGTGATGTCAGCAATTCCGGGGGGTAAGGACCTCTGGCCACAATTATTTCACGACCCCCGCGGACTTTCATTACGAACAAATAATGTGGGGCCAGTCGCACATAATGACAGCCATTCCGATGGGGTGATCTGCTCTGCCGGCTCTCACTTACCGACCCCCTCGGACTTCTATTCTGCCGTTGAAATTATATTTCAACATACACGCTTGATGATGATGAAGAAGACGATTCTCAGAATTTCTGTCTGAAGAAAGGCGAAGACAAAGAGGAGGCATGGTGGGTTCTTCATCCGAGAAAGTGTGGTTTCTATGGCCGGAATGTGACCACAAATGGATTGAGAATGATAATAATCGCAAAACTGTGCATGAAGAAGAACAAACGCATTGGTTTCGATCATTGGAGGACGTTCAGACACCACCCCACCATATTGACATCAATGCTTATATCAGCTTCCGTTAACTCTAATTTTCATTCTTTTCTATGGTATTACTGTACACTGCTATGGCTATTTTTTTTTCTTCTAATAATAATACTATTAATCTCGAATCCCTAGCTTGCTGTACAGTATAAATGCTGCTACACACGTCTCTGTTTCTGTTGTTTATACAAGTGGGACGGGGACGGGCTATATCAAGGATCTGTTTGATAGATTTCTATGTATTTCACGGAGGGTTGATCCTGTAATGTGATACCTCGCCCAAAATAGTTTTTGGAAAATCAGTTTTTATATAACTTGATTTAAATAATTTTATTTTTGAGAATAAACTTTCATATTTAAAAAAATATTGGAAATGGAAGTATGGAAGTTTTATAAATTAATATAAATTAATCAATAAAACAAAAAAATAAATTATAGTATGTGAAATTGTAGCTAAACTTCTACGAGTTGGATTTGATTAGAAAACAATGAACAAAGCTTGTAATGAAAGAAGAAAAAAAATTGATAAACAAGAGAATTAATGAATTCTATTTATGTACAAAAAAGAAAATTATGAGAGAATACAATTCAATGAACAGATTCTACATGGCCGAAGTAATATAGTAGTGAGCCTAGTAACAAATCTAGAGACATGTGAGCATGCACTAAAGAAAATTGACACTTAGTCCTACAACGTGGAGTCATCTATTAACTATCTCATGTAAGTGGGGATAGTCCTAGTTGACTGGCCATGCACTAATCAATTTACTATCTCATGCAACTCGAGATAGTCCTAGTTAATTGAAGTGCATTTCCTAGTTAATTGAAAGTGAAATTAAGTGTATGCTATCTCCAATACCCCTTTGAAACACTAGTAGAGAGAACAAAATGAATGGGTCCTAGCAAGAAGCCATGTAAGATACCCACTTTACAATGCATCTAAGTAACATAAAATAACTGCAAGAAGAGGAAAGACAGATAACCATATGGGAACAAAATCCTCCCTCAAAATACAAGACTGAAAAAAAAAAAAATACACAATTGTGAGGCCTTCACCCCAATACGGTTTTGCAGAAAGTGGAACTTCTGCTTAGTGAAAGTTTTCCTTAAGATGTCAACAATCTGTTTAAGAGTGCAATAGTACTACAACATGATGATCCCATCATGTCCCAATTCTCAGATGTAGTGCATGAGGATCTTGATGTGTTTTATTCATTGCCACTCCACTGAATCTTTGCAAAATGATGAAATATGATACCAAGCTCACTGAGGAAATTCTATAGCCATATGACCTAAATGGAAATGTTGATTGCACCTCTATTTTCAAGCCTCTGTTGATGATAAAGAAATCATAAATTTCTTTTTGTTGGATCAACAAATGGGGCTAGAACCAAAATTGAGAACATATCTTGAAGTCGACTTGCAAGCAATGTTATTGCCAACCTAAGTTGAGTTAGTGTGGTCAATGAGATCCAAAGTACATCTTGTTTCATAATGAATCCTATGGTTGATGGTTCCCTGAACACATCTGAGTATGCACTTAGAAACTTTCCAATGCAACGCATGTGGCTCCTGCATGTATTTGAAAACTACACCTACTACAAATGAGAGATCTAGACAAGAGTGAGTGAGATAAAGCTGACTCTCAACAAGTTATATATGCATGGTGCAATCAATCAATGATGTATCCTTTCCATCCTCAAGATGTACCCGTGATAATAAAGGTGTAGCTATTGACTTACATTCAGTCATGTGAAAGCAAACAAAGAGATCTCTTGCATACTTGGGTGAGAAATTTTGCTCTATGAATCATTCTAGTTGATTTCTAGTCTAAAGAAGAAGTGTAATTGACCTATATCTATCATGGAAAACCTACCATGTAAAGTGGTTTTGATTGTAGCAATGGATGCGGTGAAATGACCTGTGATTAGCAGATCATCTACATAGATCATATAAGAAACACAAAGTCAAATTTTCTTAGCATATACTAACATTTTGATCAAATTCACATCAAATGAAATGTTGAGAGAGTAAATAGGAATCCATTTTATCATACCATTCTATAGGTGCCTCCTTGAGGCCATAGAGAGACTTCTTGAGTTAGAAAGAAAAGACGAGTTCTTTACATATCCTTGTTATTGCTCCATGTAAATTTACTCTTTGAGATCATTGTGAAGAAATGCATTCTTTATATCCATGTGGTGAACCTACAAGCTTCTTGTTTTTGTAGTAGAAAGAGTTAACTAAACAGAGTCCTTTTTGGCCATTGGAACAAAGGTTTCATTATAATCAATGCCATGGACCCGTTGAAACCATTCTTCCACCAACCATGCTTTTTATCTGCTTACAAGTCCATCCACTACTTTCTTTGTCTTGCAGACCCAACAAGCTTATGAAATGAAGGAACTGGAACCAAGTCCCAATTTTGGTTCTTAATGAGCGAGTCATACTCCTTGTCCATAGCTACTTCCCAAGTGGGATTCCTTGTAACTTCTTCATAATTTTGAGGGCCAGATATTAGAACCATGTAACAATGCATGTGAATAACTGGATTTGTAGATGTGAGTGCATGATGTGCTTCTTCAATTGCGATCTCGTGGTAGGATCATCCAAGATATTACACATGAAGCACCACTTTTGTGTCGAAATTGGTCGGGAATTGGAATCTGCACATGCATGGTCATGATATTTTGAATTAGCTTCAAAACATAGATTTGAAATCTAATATAAATGATAGGATGCATTTAATCTCTTAGATCTATTATAGGGGGGAAGCACATGTTGAGATTGCAACAAGATGATGAGCTTAGTGGAAAGAAGTCGCCTTCACTAAGTGGGCCCGCAGGCTATTTTTGGCGCACAGTCTATTTTTAGACATGTCGATCATATTCTATGAGTTGTAGGATGCTATTTGTGGATGGTTGGTAAAGTTGGAAAAATAGATGGGCTTCTATTTTTAGACATATTGGGCGGAATCTATTTTTAGATTGCCAGTGTAAAAATAGATATGTCGAATATTATTAGCTCTTAATAATATTTGGACTATAAACATTATCTTATTCTCTTGGAGCACTTTAGTTATGTGCACAGATGTGGCACAGGAGCTGATAGAAGGAATTATGCTATTCTTGAGGGTTAAGTGGAGCTATTGCATGGAGACTTCAGTTAGAACTCATGTGACAGAGTTTGGTGGAGTTGATTGAGGTAGTTGGTGGAGTTGTGTTCAGTTTAACTCAGTTAGACACAGTTGAGATAGTTGTATCTAGTCTAACTGATTGATACACTAGTGAGAGTGGTTTGAATTAATTATTAATTAATTCACTAATTATTAACTCATTAATCAACTGAAGAATACATCAGTTAACTACAGTGCATGGACAGTTTCAGTGGAGACCAGTGGAGAGATAGGTGAAAGAGCAGTGTGACTATCAGCTGTGACTATACTGGTGCATGACTTTGCAACACACATTGATGGAGATGCCAATCAGGATTGTGCAGTGCAAGCCAGGTGGATTCAAACTCATTCAGAGCCCATATTCAGGAGGGATTGCACAGTAGAGGCAGGCTAGCAGGTGGCAGTGGATCGGTGCATGGATTTGCTAGATCAGGACTTGATTAGTGTGTAGCGATTGGAGATACTGAGAGCTTGTGATAAGCTTTGTATTATGATTGTTACATGATCTCTATGACATATATTATATAGATAGTTGGGGGTTTTCAGCTTTAAGCTTTCCCATAAATCACTGTGTTAATGTGTGTGAATTTTTATGGTTTTAATGTGTGCATGCAATTGATTTAATTTCCGCATATGATGATCAATGGTGGAATAGATTTTGTATTGTGCATGAAGTCAAATAGTGTGTGATCAGGAGAATCTTAGGCATATAACATATCAGTTATATAATTTCTACAACACATAAGTTTCTGCATGTTGTTTCTTATATGCATGCAGGGGACTTTAATCAAAGTAGAGACTCCTCTCAATGAAGAGTTTTTTTGTTGAAATATCTAGTATCCTGTATCCATTTACGCCATCTAGATATCCAACAAAGACACACTTTTTGGTTTGAGGCTCCAAATCATTCCTCTTTTCAGAAGGAATGTGGGTCCATGCTCAAGATCCAAAAATATGAAAAATGTGTAACTTCTAGTAGCATTTCAGTCCATGCTTCAAAAGGTATTTTTCCTGTAATAGATTTCTGTGGAGATCTATTTTGTATGTATAAAGCGTTATTTATTGCTCCAGTCCACAATTTGGAAGGGAGGGACCTTGGATGCAATATGAAATTGGCAATCTCTTTCAAGGATTTATTCTTCCTCTTAGCTAACCAATTTTGCTGTAGAGTGTAAGGAATTGCGTGTTGCAAATGTATTCCTACTTCAAAGCAAAAAAGTTGGACATCCTTGTTGACATAGCTCCTCATTATCTATACGAAGTATCTTGATCATATTTCTAGACACTTTTCTGTATGCACTTTGAAAATATTCATATGCTAAAATACTTTAGAATTGAGTTTGAGAAAGTACACCCATGTGTATCTTCTGCAATCATATACGAATGCGAAAACATATCGGGCTTTGCCTATGGAAGGATCTAGAAATGAAACCATAAGATCATTTTGGGAAAGCTCTAAGGGAGAGGATGTCCACCATGCATGACCCTTACCATACTTTTCTTGTGGATTCTTTCCAAGAGCACATCCTTCACAAACTCTATCAAAAAATTCTATGCCAGGAAGGCCTTTCAAAATCCCTTGTTTGCTAAAGCTATTGCATGTATATGAAATTTAAACGTCCAAACATTTCATGCCAAATCCTACTTTAATCATTTGCGTGCATTAGTAGTAAAGTGGCATCTCATTAAAGAAAAAATTCGGAAAAGTGTACAGACAAAACTGATGGTTTACTTTATCGACTACAATTTTGGAGTTATCTTTCATGTCATATATGCTCACAAAATCTAGTGTGAATTCAACTCTTCTTCTAGTGTCGTTATGTGTCATTTGATACGCAAAGAGAAGATTTATTGAAAACTTTGAAATAGGTGGGACATTCTTGAAATTTCCATCTCTAAGATCTCCACTCCCTTGTCGAGTTTCTTCTATTGGAGAACCATCTCCCATGAGAATAAAAGAACCAACATATGGATTTAAATATGAGATAACATATTTTTTGGATACCATGTGATGTGAAGCTCCATAATATATGATCCATTCATCAAGATAAGAATGAATACAAATTAATGCATGTGCATTACCTCTTGTTTCAGGTTCTCTTTCTCCCTGCTTATTCTTGGCACTTTCTAGAATACAATCACCAAGATTGTTCTGTAGAATATTTTTCACCATGAGATCACTTGTCTTCTTCATGCATGATGATTTCAAATGGTAATCACGGTTGCAATAGATGCATTTTGATTTCCCCTTCTTGCCTTTTTTTTTCCTTCGAGTTGGTAGATTTATCTAGAGGTGTGGGATTTCCTCCCTTTCTTGGATTTGGTCCTTTTTTCCTTTCCTTTTCCTTTATATTATAGATTAGATTTCAAGTTGGACTTGCCCCTTTCTTTCATAGTGAGTGCATGGGATTTACAATGTTCCCATCTTTATGAAATTTTCTTGATTATGTATTAGGGACTCAGTAAAAACATCGAGTGTGGGAATATTCCAAGTTGCACCTGTTGTTAGCTCGATTGTGTAAAAAGTGGAAACAAATATAACATACTCTTGACCTAATTTTTAAAATTGGGAAAGAATTCAATTCCTCATTCTTTCAACTAGAGTAACAAGTCTTTAAACCTTGTGAAGAACTCTTGAAAGTTTTCAAAACTACTTGGATCTATTGAATTGAGCTCATTTTTAAGGATGTGGCATTGCATCTCATCTTGATTTCCAAAGAGTACCTCCTAAGTGTTCCAAACATGATTTGGAGTCGTGCATGATTCATCATGAAGCAATAATTCTTGCAAAATATAGGACACCAAGGGCCTTTTCCATGCAGTTGGAAAATTTGTATCTTTCAACTATGGAATTTGGTTCAATATCTATTGCCATGGATATTCAATACAAGCATCTACTTCTGAGTTGAAGTAAAATCTTTGGCTTCCATTTTAAATAGTAATATGGTGTTAGAATTTAGAAGGTGGAAACTCCATTCTTTCTATTTTATCCAATCTTCAAAACTTTCAAGTAGATTATTTATGCTCCTTCTTCTTGGCTCCTGTGTGCTTTGATACCATGTGAAATTGTAGGTAAACACACATAGGTTGGATCTAAATATAAAAAAATGAGAAAAAATTGCAAGGAAAGAAGAAAGAAAAAAGATAGAGAAAATTAATGAATTCTATTCATGCATATATTTTTTTTAATGAGAGAATACAATTCATTGAAATACATTCTACATGGTGAACTAATATATAGTGAATTGAGAGATATGTGAACATGCACTAAAGAAAACTAACACCTAGTCCTAGTTAACTAGCCATGAAGTCATTTGTTAACTATTTTATGCAAGTGATGATAGTCCTAGTTAACTGGCCATATAGTCATTAGTTAACTATTTCATGCTAGTAGAGATGGTTCTAGTTAACTGAAGTGAAATTAAGTGTATGTTATCTCAAGTAAGATATAGAAAAACTAGAGATTTTATTGTTTGAATCCCACCCCTAATACCTATTAGAATCCTGATTTATAGCAATCAAATTTATCATTAGATAACCACAACATGCAGGAGGATAATGATGCCTAAGCAACTCCAAGTCACTCCTACACTGGAAACTAACAAATTTTCTAAAAGACTACATTGGCCACAAATGGATTGAGGACGATAATAATCGTAAAACGATGCATGAAGAAGAACAAACATATTGGTTTCGATCATTGGAGGACGTTCAAAAACCACCCCACGATATTGATATCAATGCTTATATCAACTCCCATTATCTCTAATTGTCATTCTTTGCTATGGCATTACTGTACACTGCTATGCCGATTTTTATTTTCTAATAATTATACTATTAATCTCAAATCCCTATCTTGTTGTACAGTATAAATGCAGCTACGCATGTCTCTGTTTCTCTTGTTTATACAAGTGGGACGGTGATGGGCTATACAAAGAATATGTTTGACAAATTTCTATGTATTTCAGGGAAGGTTGATCCTGTAATGTGATACCTCGCCTTAAATATATCTATATATATAAACTTTTGTACTTAAAAAATTTGGAAATGAAAGTTTTATAAATTAAATAGTAAAAATAAAATAAAATACAGATATGTGATTTGCATCTCATTAGAAAATAATGAACACAAAAGAAAAAAAAATGTTGAATTAATGAATTCTATTCATGCATAAAAAAGAACATTATGAGAGAATACAATTCAATGAATATATTCTACATGGATATAGTAGTGAATCTAGTAACGGATCTAGAGACAAGTGAGCACGCACTAAAGAAAATTGACACATAGTCCTAGTTAACTAGCCATGGAGTCATCTATTGACTATCTAGTCCATGTTAAATAGCCATGTTGTCATCTATTGAATATCTCATGTAAGTGGGGATAGTCCTAGTTAATTGGTCATGCACTAATCACTTAACTATCTCATGCAAATGGAGATAGTCCTATTTAATTTAAGTGCAATTAGGTGTATGTTATCTCCAATACCCCCTTGAAGCACTACTAGAGAGAACAAAATGAATGGGTTTTAGAAAGAAACCATGTAAGGTACCCATTTTAAAATGTACCTAAGTAACATAGAATAATTGCAAGAAGAGAAAATAAGGATGATCACATGGGAACACAACTCTCCCTCAAAATACAATACTGAAAAAGAAATATGACTCCTAGATCATTATGTCCCTCAACCCAAGGTGGTTTTTGTAAAAAGTGAAACTTCTACTTGTGAAAGTTTGGTGAAGATGTCAATAGTATTTTTAGGAGTACGATAGTACTACAACAAGATGATTCCATCATGTATGAATTGTTGAATGTAGTGCATGTGGATCTTGATGTGTTTTGTTCGTTTCAACTACATTGGATCTGTGCAAAATGATGAAATATGATACCGAGCTTAGTGAGGAAATCTATAGCCAAATGCCTCGAATGGCAATGCTGATTTCACCTCTATATTCGGGCCTTTTCCCATGATAAACCAATCATGAATTTCTTTTTTTGGACCAAGAAATGGGGCTAGAACGCAAATTGAAAATATAACTTGAAGTGGACTTGCGAGCAATGTTATTTCCAACCCTATTTGAGTCAGTGTGGCCAATGAGATCCAAATTACATCCTACTACATAATGAATCCTATAGTTTATAGTTCTCTGGACATGCCTGAGTATGCACTTGGTATCTTTCCAATGTAGTGCATGTGGCTCATGCTTGTATGTGGAAACTACACCTACTTCAAATGAGAGTGAGTGAGATAAAGGAGACTCTCAACAAGTTGTTTGTACATTGTGCAATCAACCAATGATGTATCCTTTCCATCCTCAAGGTGTACCCCCGATAAGAAATTTATACCTGCTCATTTGTAGTTGGTCATGTGAAAGTGAACTAAAAGATATCTCACATAATTGGATTGAGAAATTTTGATCCGTGAATCATTTTGGTTGATTTCTAGTCCAAGGAAGAAGTGTAACATACCCATATTTGTCATGGAAAACCTGTCATGCAAAGTGGTTTTGACAGTAGCAATGGAGGGCGTTGCTTTATCATATACATAGAGAAAAATGAGAAACATAGCGTCATATGTTCTTGGCATATAAACATTTGGATAAGATTTACTTCAAATGAAATGTTGATAGAGTAAATACGAATCGATTTTAGCATACCATTATCTAGGTGCCTACTTGAGGCCATAAAGGGACTTCTTGAGTTGAAAAACTAGAAATGAGTTCTCTACATATCCTTGTTGTTGTTGCTCCAAGTAAATTTACTCTTTGAGATCATCATGAAGAAATGCATTGTTTACATCCATGTGGTGAACCTCCCATCTTCTTGTTGTTTTAGTGGCAAGATTTAACTGAATAGAGTCTATTTTCACCACTGGAGCAAAGGTTTCATCATAATTGATGCCATGAACCTACCGAAAGCCTTTGGCCACAAACCATGCTTTGTTTCTGCTCACAATTCCATCCACTTATTTCTTTGTCATGTAGACCCAACAAGCTTATGATATGAAGGAAGTGGAACCAAGTGTTAGATGATACAAATATGTTAATGTAAAGTTTGGTTCTTAATGAGGGAGTTGTACTCCTTGTCCATAGTTGCTTCCCAAAAAAGGATTCCTTGTAGCTTATGTTAGGGTCCTATAATAATAGGATTCATAATTTTTGAATTGACAATGATTAGTCTTGTAATATTGTACATACTTTTCTTTCTGCAATTTTTTTTCCCATATTAAAAAAATGTAAAGAGGGCAAGTCCTAAAAGAAAAATCAAAGGACTAAAAGAAAAAGATCAAAAAAGAATATAAAATATGAACCCCACCAAAAAGAGATAAAAATAGATCCTAAAAGTGATGCAAATTCAAATGCCACTACTTTTTACTTTACTTTGAAAAATAAGATTGTGTGCAGCTTGTCAAAAATGCCACAATCCATGATGGTCAAACATCTTAATCTTGACTCATTCATGCTTTAAATTTCATGTTGACATTTAGAGAATAAAGATCTAGCCAAATTGTTTAATCTTGGCAGATCAATAGTTAAGTAGACAATAATAATGAGCTCATCAGTTTAACCTGAGCCATTGGAAGTCATAAGGTTAGAATTAGAAAGTTTGCTTATAAAAGAAAAATAAAAAGTGTCAGCAAGCCTAAATTCACCCAGTAAATGAAGAAAAAATGTTAGGGTAAATGATGGGTAGGCAGAAGTAGTTTTCACAAGGCATGGAAAGCATCAAGTTGGCAATTTTTTATCACTAATATCCCAAAATCCCTTTCCCTTTGTTAAAAACCATAATGCCACTCTTAAAAGGCATTTTCCCATGTAAAAATACCCTTCCCCTTCATATTAATTTTTTTCCCTTACTTCACTCATTTTCCCCTTACAAAAACCCCCTTATCCTAAGTCTAAATAGTTAAAAAAAGATGTGTCGGGCCCCACTCTAAAAAGTCTCTTCCCTATATTAGTTTAACACTAATTCTTAGTGTATTATTTTAAATCCCACATCATATTCAATTACCTCGTATTACATTAAGTCCCGCTTAATTATCTTTCCCCTACCCTTTTATTTTAATATAACATATAATTTTATTAAAAAACCCCGATGTATATATATCCCGACTCCCATATCTTATTAAACCCCTTTTATATAGTTCTAACACTAATTCTTAGTGTATTTTATACATTCCGCTTTATAATTTTCCCTGGCCCCACTTTACATATCCCTTTGCATATATAATCTCCCATGACTCATCACGGGCCTCGCTTATCAAACTCCCCCCATTCGCCCATTTGTCAGATCTACATTGATCCGATCTTGTGGCTAATAGCTCCTTTTGCACCTCGACTACCCGATAGTTAACACTATGGGGAGGGTTGCGAAATAAGAAGTTTTGCGACCCCGCTCCCTTGCTACGTGGCAGCCCCATGTTGTATCGCACTCCTCAGCAGAATACCTCCCACCCGCTTTTCACAATGCGAAAACAATCAAGTTGTTTTTTCCGCCCGTTATGAATACCACCCTGCTATTTGAATTTTACCCCACACCCATAAAGTTTAACCACTGTTGGTTAAAACATAAAGACTGCCCTTTACACTCTTTTCACCATATGTTTGTTGAAATTTGCAGATAATAAGCTCTACCGATCTATTCTGAAGCCAAAAATCTATGCCGACTTGTTTCAAGATATTTCAACCAGAATTCAAGACCTTTTAACACCAGAAACATTGCAGACTCCGATTTGAAGCAGTATAAAGACCAACAAAGCCTCCGCTACCTCCAGGACCCTCTCTTCAAACATAAATTACCCCTTCTAGGTATTCCTAAGTGCTGAGGCCTGTAATTAAGTTAATTGAAATAGTTTAAAAGCTTTGCAGACCATAGAAAAACACTGTTGCCTCCAAAAAAAATTCTGTAGACAATAATCATCTTTTCATAGTATTCCTAAGGGCCTGAGCCTATTTCTTAAGGCAGAGAGTAACAAATTGAATAAAATAAACAAAACTATGGATTCCAAAGGAATTTTGACAGTCAATACCCTACAACCTTCTATTATTGATGTTGAACATACCCCCCTTGCAGACAAAGACTTCAAAATCAGTGACCCTGTCACTGATTTCAACCTCTTTGAGCTCCACTGCTGGAGCCATGATAAATTCATGGACCAGGCTGATGACATTCATCTTTGGGAATCAAATTTACCCAAGTATATCTTCCCACAGACCTTCCAATTCCTTGAGATCATCAAACTTTGTCAAGTTAACTATCTGCCAAATGAAAGAGCCCTAATAAGCCATAGTAAGGAAATTTTGTTCACCATTACTGTTGTATCCATAAACCAAATGCTTCAAATCCAACCTAATCCTGATGAATCCCCTCTGTC
The DNA here is from genome assembly GCA_034641835.2 of Pinus albicaulis. Classification (NCBI taxonomy): domain Eukaryota; kingdom Viridiplantae; phylum Streptophyta; class Pinopsida; order Pinales; family Pinaceae; genus Pinus; species Pinus albicaulis. The sequence continues at coordinate 1,655,466,001 of CM076582.1, read as the reverse complement.
AATTGAAATCCTTATTGAGTTATATCTGAATATTGACTTTCCAAAGAGGTTTCAGATCTTCCAAACCTTCTTGCCTTCATCAGTTGAAACCCCAAAGAACAATCCTCCCTATGCAGCCTCAATTTTCTCAGAAAGAACAAGATATATTATCACAATGATGTCTTTCATTCTAGGCTATTTCACAGATGAGTATGTAAATGCTTCAATACTAGGTTTTCTGTCCATTTTCTGTCCAGCGCAGTCTCCAACCTTCACATTTAACTTTTCTCAGTACATAACAAATGCTATTCATGAGCAACTAGTTAAATTACCTGAAGAAGGAGTCTTCAAATATTCATCAATGTTGTTTCACATGTTCTTATACTTTCAATCTGATAGGTTTGCAGTTAGCCTTCAAAAACTAGACACTGAGGGTAATCTACAATCATTTGTCTTCTGGACTTCCTTAATCAGGAAAGATTCCAAAAATTTTACTTACAACAACTTCATTGATTCAATTATTCATCCAATTTTCAATATGCTAAGTAGTAGCACTAAACCTAGGGTCAATGAAGAAATAAAGAAGGTCTTGTAGTTATCAGAACACAGTAGGACAGGAGACTGGTTTTTATACCAGAACCACACTGAGAGTAGGGTATATGGATGTCAACTCACTCCATATAAGCTGCCCAAATACATCCCAATGAGGTTATTTTCTCTCGAATGTATCAGGCAGATCCTAAACTATGATGAGGTGAATTTTTTGTGAGCCAAGAAGAAAACATAGTTTGAGATAAAAAACTAGATTGGTTCCTTCATCTGCAATAACAAAACTGCGCTCAACAGGCAGAAAAGTGTCTTCGAGAATTCAAGTTCAGCGAAATCTTCAAATGGAATTATGATCCTTTAAGAGTTATCAACAAGTTAAGAATAAAATTTAAACTAACTCCTTTTGTCCATGAGTCCAAGCCAGAGATAGAAAAGTACTCCAACTAGTCAGAGTGGTTGGAAAATACTTTGAAAGAGGAAGAGAAGCAAGGTGATACTAGTTACATCTTGAAAACTCCAGCCCCACAAGATAGGAACTCCAAAAGAGTCAGAGAAGAAGGATCATATTCAGCTCAAACCACTACTGAAACCAAATTCAAATTAATGTACAGGAAGAAGCCTAAGCTAAATCTTGTAAATGAACAAGTTGAAACAATTGAGATCATTGATACAGACACAGTGGTTAAAGAAAACGCACCTCCAGCAGTTTCAAAGGAAACTCACCAGACTTCATCATCTAATACTGAAATCATTCAAAAGCAGCATAGTGTTGAAGTATCTTCATTAAATAAACCAACAGATAAAGAAAATGATAGCATGGAAAGTATAAAGAAATCAAACACATGAATGAGTCATTAAAAGTAGTCACTTATGCCCAATACTGGTAGCAGACACCTAGTGACCAGAACAATTTGCATTCTGCATTTGATTACAAGACCATCAAGATGTAGATGACCTTCTTGCATCCCACAATAAAGAATCCAAAGTCATCAGCTGACTGTAAGAAAACATCATATGAAGTTCAAGCCAAAGATGTTCATCCTATAGACCAAATAGAATTTCATAAGAAAGTTGGTGAAATTTTATATTCTACCATGACCAATAAAGCCATGAGTGTCTAGAAACTGAAAAATACTCTAGAAAACATCAGAGGACAGTTAAAGCTAGAAAAGGCTTCCTCACAAGCTAAAGACAATAGAATCAAATCTCTTGAAGAACTGGTCATAGAGGTAGGATATGATCCCAAGAACATTAAAGTTGCAGAAGAACTCATCAAGAAAAAGAATGCAGACATTGCTGCATTGAAGAAGCAGCTCAAATTTCCTCCTACTGAACATCCACAGAAAAAATAAGTTCTGGATAATGAAGGCCAAAAAGATGAAATGATGAATCTCATCATTTAGTTGACATCTCAACTAAATGAGATGGATAGGTTAGTGCAGGAGAAAAAGGCCAACATGGAAGAAATCCCCGTCACTCCTATTCCTACAGTTACTACAACAGTTCCTTCTACTTTAGTAGCTTCAGTGGCAACAACAGTTCCAGTAGCTACAACACTTCCCAGTACATCAGAAACTACATCAGCTACAGAATCATTTACAACATAAGCTCATCCTAGTGTTGAAGCAGGTAATTTGGTTAAAGCAATGCAAGACGTCCATACAGACTAATGAAATAAATAGAATTAAAGAACAAATAAAAAGTCTAGAGGATGAGAAGAAACTAGTACAAATCATGCATAAGAATGAAACATAGAAGTCAAACAAATTGATTGAGAAAGTACAGAAGTTAGAGAAATAATTAACATTTAAAGAACCACTTGCCCAAGCAAAGCAACAACTGTGGGCCAATATCATTGACTCTGTCAATGATATTTGGTCATCTATCCAAGTTATTTATGAGAAAAAGGATCTGATCAAGGTAGAAAGTGAAGCCTTTCAAAAAGTCAAGGAAGAAATTGGTAAAAAGCCAGAGGAGGCCAATGAAATCATTAAGTTTCTCAATTCTAAGAACAAGCAGGAATTAGAGGAAATTGGCATAAGTGACAGGACTTAAACAATCCTTGAGGTAAGAAAGGTGATTTCTAAGAGGAACTTGATGGTACAACTTGAAGACAAGTGTCAAAACATGGAGCTTGCAATAACTAGATTCATGGTGAAATTTGATGTTTTGAGGCAGAAAGGTCTGGCTAATTCCTTGGTTATCAATGACAGATTGATGAAACATGAAGATTATGATAAGAAAATCAGAGAAGTGGCAAAGGAACAAACCAAAAATTCCTCCATGAAATGAATGCCTGCAGGAAAAATGATTTATCAGAGTTTTGAGAATCTCTTTTACCTCCAGCATGAGGTAAAACATCTATTCATTAATAAGCCTACTTTTGCAAAATATACAGAAGCTGATGAAATATTCAGAAGAATGGTAAAAATTAAATTACCATATGCAAAATCTTGGGAAAAGTTGAATGATTTACTATGAAAAGTAAAACAGGTAAAAGAGAGCAGTCCAGGTCAAAGGTTAAAACAAAGCAGTCAAAGTAAAGTAGTAACTATATTAAAGTGAATGGCAGAGTTTAAAGAGTAACAGAGTTAAAGAGTATCAGATGAAAGAAAAAGTTTAAAATAAAAACAGAGATGAAAAACAGAGTTAAAATCAACCAGCGTAAAGGACACTCAACAACCTAAAAGATAGCTATCATTGAGCAACAACAAAAGAGAGAAAGAAAAAAAATATCAACAAGCAAACAACAAATCCAAATAAAAGAGGGACAACTAGCATTTAGTCTCTTAGGTGTCTCTATCTTCTTGCATGAAGATATTTATTTTTCCTTGAATAATTCCTAAATCAGTTTTAGGATATTTTGTATTAGTTTTTGTGTAAATACTTCATAATTCGAAGTATTGAGGGTGGATTGCTAAAAATTTCTATAGTTGTATTGATCTGAGAACTAGAGGGTTTATTGTACCATTTTCAAGTCAGCAGGTTGGATTGAGTAATAAAGGCATTTCATTATAGGATTCATGTGTTGGGCCACTTCAGTGAAGTATCTTTCTATTTTTCAATTGTTATTTTATGAAGTTTTTCACATACTTGCATGTTTTCCAATTTAAATGTTATAACAAGAATTATATTTTAGAACTTGTTTAAATACACTTTGTCTTAAATTATTATTCATTTTCATGTTTTCTTCTGATATCCAGATTAAGGAATTCTTCATTGCTCCCTAGTTTCGATTGACCTCTGTCATTTCCTTCATTATCTGGTTTGAGGAACCCTTTATTTCTCCTTGATCCCGATTGAAACCACTTCACCTTCCAGCCTAAAGATCTGAATTTACTTAGCTACCTTGCACTGTGAACACTTCCTATAGAACTTGATTCTCCCCTGTTGCTTGATTCTAGAACCTTTTGATAAACTTGAGGCTTTGACTGAAACTTTGATTAAGGATATTGATGAAGCATATTTCCAACATTCTGTTGAATTAACTGCTTTATCTACTCCTAAGCCTTCTACCATTCATTCAGAATCTGTAAATTCATCTTCATTTAGTACCACCTCATCTATTATTTCCACTATACTTCATTCCACATAATCTTCCCCAAGCTTCCTCCTCAACCTAGAGTTTTATTTCCATCTCCAAATACTTCAAGTTCACCTTCTAGCACTGCTGCTACATTTTCCAGTACTTCAACATCATTTCCAAGTACATCTTCTAGTGTCCCAAGCTCATCTGCACGTACTTCAACCTCATCACCAAGAACGAAAAATTTACCTCCTAGCCAAGTTATAATCTTAGCCATGGAAGCCAGATATGCCCCCTTGGTCTTACCAGCTCAATTACATGCCATGCCCCAGGATTACCAAAGAAAAATATTTCAATTTGATGGTACTGGTTAATACACTGCACAACAACATGGTAACAAAATGACTGATTACTTTGAATTGCATGAAATTGATGAAGTTGATGTTCAAATGAGATTGTTTGCCAAAACTTTAGCTGGAGATGTAAAGAAATGGTTTAAAGATTTACCTGCCAATTGTATTGCTGATTTAGAAGCTTTCCATATATTGTTTATTAATAGATGGGAGCAAAAGAAGAATCCCTTACAAATATTATTTGAATATGAAAACATTAGAAGAGCTCCTAATGAAATTGTTCAGGACTATTGTATTAGGTTCAACAACATCTATAATGCTATTCCAGCAAACATCAAACCCCCACCAGATCTAGCTTTAATCAAATTTCCTGATGGTTTTGATACTGATATGTCATACCAATTGAGAGAAAGAAACCCAGAAAAATTAGAACAAATGCAAAGCAATGCAGTTAGTGTAGATGAAAATTTGTTAGCTGAGAGCCAGAATGAGAAATGAAAGAAGAGTAATTATAAAGGATGAACCATCTACATCAGACAATAAGATAGAGAGCTTAGAAAAAACTATGGAAAAAATGATGGATATATTAGAAAATATGGAAAGAAAACCACACTGGGATAATAAAAAACATGGTCCTCAAATAAGAAATCCAAACTTTAGAAAGAATCCAAACACTGGTAAATCTAGAGAATCAACACCTGATCAACAAAAAATACCACCTTTCCAAGAGAACTATGCTGAAAGTTCTCACCAAAATGAAGAAGATGAAGACATTCATATTAACTTAATGGGAATAAATGATGATAATACTATTTTTATTACCCAAGAAGAACATGAATTATACATGCTACAACAATTACAGTTAGAATCTGGAGAGTCTTTTGATTATACACAAGGTTATGAATTTTCCATTAATGAAGTTCACAAGCAATATAACCTTAGGAGTAAGAAAAACACAGAAGCTCCTACTAAGAAAACTGCCCATACTCAGACCAAGAAAACAATAGAAGCCCCTGCAACCAAAGTACTACAAATTCTCCCAAGAGAAACTCAGCAAAACTCTAGTTCAACCAAAAAAAATTCAATTCAACTTAGAAAATTTCTAGTCCAAAAATTGCAGCGAGTCCAAAAATTATAGACATTACAGATATTGTTGTTAAAAAATCAGCTGATCCTTAAACATCTGTTGCTGCTAAAATAACATCTCATCCTAAAACATCTACTGTTGCTAAAATAACAGCTGATCCTAAAACATCTGTTGATAATAAAAAATCAGTTGTTTCCAAAGTTACAACTGCAACTCAAACTGTTCCACAAAATAAGATTGAAAATAGAAAAATAGTGGAAACAAAGACTGAAAAACCAACTGTAGATAAAGAAGAGAAAAACACTCAAACTGCAATTGGTAAAGAAGAAATCACTCAGTTAGGAAAAACTCAAGCACCATTCAACATCCAAACTGAGATATCCAAATTGAATATACCAATTCCTTTAACAGAATTGGTTAAAGATGATTTATAAAAATCACAAATTACTAAAACACAGAACATAAGAGAAGGAGAAGACTCTGTTAATCTGAATGATGAAAAACCAGAAATACTATTTGGCCCTGAGGTAAATGGAAAACATCAAGAAGGTGGTGTTCCTCCTTTCTACATTAGCTTGAGTATTCATGATCAAATCTAACACAATGCTATGCTAGATTCAGGAGCATCTCAAAACTTGATTCCAAAGGCAATCATGGAAACATTGAATCTAGATATCACTAGACCATACAAAGATCTTTTCTCTTTTGATTCTAGTAAAGTGAAATGTCTTGGCTTAATAAAATACTTGTGTGTCACTCTAGTCCAATACCCAGGTAAGAGTATTGTCATGGATATTGTAGTTGTCGATATCCCTCCAAAGTATGGAATGCTATTATCTCGCTCATGGGGAGAAAAATTACAGGGATCTATATACTTAGACATGTCATATGCAACAATTTCAGTATTTGGTCAACCTAAAAATCTTTACAGAGAAACTTTAATGAAGTACATGGTCAGTAGTACAGAACAACCACAGAATTATCCTATTTATTCTGTACATTCTGATATGGATTCTTTCATTTTATGTAATTCAGACATTGGAAAAGATACAAACACAGTTGTAAAATAGAAACATAAAGAAGTTGACAGTGACAATATTTTTCATGAATCTATGTGGCACTTAGACTTTGATGGCTCAGTGAACAAATTAAGAGCAGGAGCAGGAGTTTGGATCTATAACATGGAAAATAATCATTCAGAGGGTCATGCCTTTAGATTAAACTTTAAATTCACAAATAACATGGCAGAGTATGAAGCTTTAATCTTAGGACTGCAAATTGTTAGAAACCTTGGAGCCAAAAGAGTTTCTATCATGGGAGATTTAGAATTAATCATAAAACAAATTAGAGGAGAGTATTCTGTGAATAATGTTAGACTTAACCAATACATAGAAATTTTTCTAGATCTAATTAAGGAACTTCTTGAAATTGAATTTGTTGTCATTCCAAGAAAACAGAACATACAAGCTCATAGTTTGGCTTCTTTTGCCAGTACCTACAAATTTCCTTTTCAACCAAATCATCAATACACTGCAGAGGTAAGACACAGGCCTATTATACCAGACAATTTGAAATACTGGCAGATTTTTTCACAAGATGCTCAAATCTACAATTTTATCAATGCTGGGGGAGACTTTCAAAACTGTAATATAGATACTGATTATGCAGTAGATGATACAAGAGATAGTGAGATAGATGTAAATAATTAGATTTAACTGAACCAACTAAATTTACTAAAGTAGAAATAGATAAATTAGAAACTGTAGAAATAGAAGAAATAGCAAATGATGATTCTGAGATTTTAAACCTTAAAAATAACTTTTTGCCTAAGGGATTAGCCCCATTAGAAGATATTTTTGATTCAAATGATGTAGTAAAAAAACAAAAAATGGAACCATTAAGATCAGACATAGAAGAATGTAATATAGGAACATAACATAAAACTAAGCTTATAAAACTTTCCAAAGAATTACCTCAAGATGAAAAGCTAAATACATAAGTCTGTTTAAAGAATTTCAAGATGTCTTTGCCTAGAGTTATGAAGACCTTAAATCTTATGACACCAGTATCATTCACCATAAAATACGTATCAAATAAGATCATAAACCATTTAAACAGAAGCTTAGGAGGAATAATCAAGTTCTTATACCTTTAATTGAAAAAGAAGTAAAAATAATGTATGAGGCACAAATCATAGCGCCTATCAGATATTCTGATTGTGTCTCCAACTTAGTTCCCACTAGGAAGAAGACAGGGGAAATCCGACTTTGTGTTGATTTCTGAAACTTAAACAAAGTGTCACTAAAAGATAACTATCCTCTCCCCAAAATGGACCATATTTTACAGAGGGTGGTAGGCTCATTTAGGATTTCATTGCTTGATGGATTCTATGGATACAACCAGATTTTAGTTCAACTAGAAGACCAAGAAAAGACAACATTTACTACTCCTTGGGGTACTTTCATGTATTTGAAAATTCCTTTTGGATTAATGAATGCATGAGCTACATTCCAGAGAGCTATGGACATAGCTTTTTCCAAAGAAATTCATGATTTTCTTGTTATTTATCTAGATGATATAAAAATATTATCCAAAATAGATAATGACCATCTAGATCATCTGAGACAATTGTTCATTAAATGCAGAAAATTTGGTATTTCTTTGAATCCCAAAAGTCACTCTTTGGACTTGAAGAAGGTAAAATCTTAGGACACATAATCTCAAAATAAGGAATTAGTATAGATCTGGCTAGAATAGAGGCAATTTTAAACATAAATCATCCTAGAAACATCAAAGAATTGCAGGCATTCTTAGGTAAAATATTTTTTCTCAAAATATTCATTTCTAATTTAGCAGAATTAATTAGAGAATTGAATAACATGTTAAAAAGAGATTCAACACTTAAATGGACAATAGAGGAAAAACAATCTTTTGAATCAATCAAACAAACCCTTACAAGAACACCTGTCCTAATAAGTCCTAATTTCCAAAAATATTTTATAATTTTTTCTTTTGCTTCAGAACATATCATTGCAGCAGTCTTGTTGCAAAAGAATGATCAGGGTTATGAACAACCCATTTCTTTTTTCAGTAAATCCTTAAGAGATGCAACACTAAAGTACAACATAATGGAAAAACAAGCACTTGCTTTAGTGAAGGCTATTAAAGATTTTAGAGTGTATATCTTATACTCACACATTATTGCATATGTTCCAAATTTAAATTAAGAGAGGCAAATGGATTGCCGCTATTTTGGAATATGACATTGAAATTAAGCCCACCAAACTCATTAAAGGCCAAGTTCTAGCCAAACTCATGGCTGAATCGAACTGTCAGGCCTTAGATATAAATTTTATTTCTTAATTAGATGATCAGGAAGAGATGGTGTCTCCATAGATCAGTGAACCTTTTTCAGATTCACCTTGGTATGCAGATATAATATTTGTTTTACTAAAATTACAAGCTCCTCTTGGTTTGTCTAGAACTAAAGGTAGATTCCTAAAGTTAAAAGCCATGAAATATTGTATCATAGATAATGATTTTTTTTGGAAATATCATGGTGCCATTTTATTAAACTGTTTACTTAAAGATGAAGCTGATAAAGTTATGCAAGAGTTTAATGCAGGTGACTGTGGAGGACACCTTTATTGGAAATCAACTGCTGATAAATCTTGAGGGCAGGTTTTTACTAGCCCACTCTTTTTGCAGATGTTAGAAAATATGTGACCTCCTATCACAAATGCCAGATCTTTGAAGGGAAGAAAAAAATATTACCTTTACCCCTCAAACCCATCTCCACATAAATGTCATTTCAATAATGGGGTCTAGACTTCATTGGTGAAATTCACCCACCCTCCTATGCCCAACATAAATGGATTTTGATAGCCACATATTACTTTACCAAGTGGATAGAAGCCATCCCTTCTAGACAAGCCACTGATTCTGCCATCATCTCATTCCTTGAAAAAAATATCCTTTCTAGATTTGGATGCCCTCAAAAGCTCATTCATGATAATGAAATTGCTTTCAAATCTAAGAAAATGATTGACTTCTGTAACAAATATCACATCAACCTTGGCCATTCCACTGCCTATTACCCTCAAGGTAATGGACCTTCATAATCCTCAAACAAAAGCCTAGTTAATATCATCAAAAAATTTTTAGAAGATAGCAATAAGACCCGGAACAAAAGGTTAGTTAATGCCTTATGGGTAGACAGACTAACTACAAAGAAGTCCATTGGTACATATCCCTATCAACTAGTATATGGGATGGATGCTATTTTTCCATCCTCTTTGGGAGTGCAAGTGATGAAGATTGTTCAGGAGCTGCAAGTAGAACCCAATGATATCCAGAGAAGGATAAATCAGACAATACATTTGCAGCAAACCAGGGAAGAAGTCTATGTCAAATCACAAGTTATCCAAGATAAAATCAAAAATATATTTGACAAGAAAACAAAAGAAGATGGTTTCTACATAGGTGATAAAGTCCCAAAAAATAATAAAAAGGTAAACATGGTAAATTTGATTTTCTATGGAAAGGTCCCTATATCATTTATGGTTACAGAGGTAACAATGCATTATTTTTGAAGGAAATAGATGGATCAGATCTACCAGGAGGAAAATTTAATGGTAGGATGCTAAAGCATATCTTTTCCCCAGATTAACGTTACTTCACTTTGTTTACTTTGCTCATTTTACATAAAATTGAAAAGTTTAGATTGGATTGGATGTTTTTCTTGCAAAGTTGAAGCCCAAAGAGAAGGCCCTAAGATTTGAAAGACAAAATATCATATGTATGAATAAAGAAGAACTCAAAAAATAGTTTCAAGGCAAGCACAATCAAAGTTTCAAGGCTACTGATTTTAAAGTTCTTGACATTTCACCAGGAAAGGCCATCCCCATGTGGAGCTACTGTTAGGGTCCTATAATAATAGGATTCATAATTTTTGAATTGACTATGATTAGTCTTGTAATATTGTACATACTTTGCTTTTTGTAAATTGTTTTCTCATATTAAAAAAATGCAAAGAGGTTAAGTCCTAAAATAAAAACCAAAGGACTAAAAGAAAATGATCAAAAAAGAATATAAAATATGAACCCAAAAAGAGATAAAAATAGCTCCTAAAAGTGATGCAAATTCAAATGCCACTAATTTTTAGTTTGCAAAACAAGATTGTGTGCAGCTTGTCAAAAATGACACAATCCATCATGGTCAAACAACTTAATCTTGACTCATTCATGCTTTAAATTTCATGCTGATAGTTAGAGAATAAAGATCTAGCAAAACTGTTTAATCTTAGAAGATCAATGGTTAGGTAGAGAATAATAATGAGCTCATCAGTTTAACCTAATCCATTGGAAGTCATAATGCTAGAATTAGATAGTTTTCTTATAAAAGAAAAATAAAAAGGGTCAGCAAGCCTAAATGCACCCAGTAAATGAAGAAAAAATGTTAGGGTAAATGATGGGTATGTAGAATCAGTTTTCACTAGGCATGGAAAGCATCAAGTTGGCAATTTTTTATCACTAATATCCCAAAATCCCCTTCCCTTTGTTCAAAACCCTAATGCCACTCTTAAAATGCATTTTTCCTTTTAAAAATAACCTTCCCCTTCGTATTAATATTTTTTCCCATCTTACTTCACTCATTTTTCCCTTACAAAAACCCCCTTATCCTATGTCTAAATAGTTAAAAAAATATGTGTCGGGCCCCATTGTAAAAAGTCTCTTCCTGATATTAGTTTAACACTAATTCTTAGTGTATTATTTTAAATCCCACATCATATTCAATTTCCCCGTATTAAATTAACTCTTGCTTAATTATATTTCCCCTACCCTTTTATTTTATTATAACATATAATTTTATTAAAAAAGCTCGATGTATATATATCCGGGCTCCCATATCTTATGAAACCCCTTTTATATATTTTTTACACTAATTCTTAGTGTATTTTATACATCCCACTTTATAATTTTCCCCAGCCCCACTTTACATATCCCTTTGCATATATAATCCCGTGTGAGTCATCCCGGGCCCCGCTTATCAATCTGCCCCATTTGCCCATCTGTCAGATCTACATTGATCAGATCTTGTGGCCAATAGCTCCTTTCACACCCCCAACTACCCAACAATTAACTCTAGGGGAGGGTTGTGAAACAAGCAGTTTCACGACCCCACTCCCCTTCTACGTGGCAGCCCCATGTTGTATCGCACTCCTCAGTAGAATACTATCCACCCGCTTTTCACAATGCGAAAACCATCAAGAAGTTTTTTTCGCCTGTTATGAATACCACCCTACTATTTGAATTTTACCCTGCACCCATAAAGTTTAACCACTTTTGGTTAAAACATAAAGACCGCCCTTTATAGTATTTTCACCATATGTTTGTTGAAATTTGTAGATAATAATCTCTGCCAACCTATTCTCAAGCCAAAAATCTCTGCCAACCTGTTTCAAGATATTTCAACCATAATTCAAGGCCTTTTAACACCAAAAACATTGCAGAATCCGATTTGAAGTAGTATAAAGACCTACAAATCCTCTGTTGCCTCCAGGACCCTCTCTGCAAACAGAAATTACCCCTTCCAAGTATTCCTAAGTTCTGAGGCTTGTAATTAAGTTAATTGAACCATTTTAAAATATTTGCAGACCATAGAATAACATTGTTGCCTCCAAAACCCTTTCTGCAGACTGTAATCATCTTTTCACAATATTCCTAAGGGTCTGAGCCTATTTCTTAAGCTAGAGAGTAACAAATTGAATAAAATAAACAAAACTATGGCTTCCCAAGGCATTGTGACAGTCAATCCCTTGCAACCTCCTGTTATTGATGTTGAACATACCCCCCTTGCAGACAAAGACTTCAAAATCAGTGACCTTGTCACTGATTTCAACCTCCTTAAGCTCCACTGCTAGAGCCATGATAAATTCATTGACCAGGTTGTTGACATTCATTTTTGGGAATCAAATTTACCCAAGTATATCTTCCCATAGACCTTCCAATTCCCTGAGATCATCAGACTTTGTCAAGTTAACTATCTTCCAAATTAAGGAGCCCTAATAAGCCACAACAAGGAAATTTTGTTCACCATTACTACTGAATCCATAAACCAAATGCTTCAAATCCAACCTAAACTTGATGAAGCCCATATTTCAATTGAAATCCTTACTGAGTTATATCTAAAACTTTACTTTCCAAAGAGATTTCAAATCTTCCAAACCTTCTTGCCTTCATCAATTGAAACCCCAAAGAGAAACCCTCCCTATGTAGCCTCAATTTTCTCAGAAAGAATAAGACAGATTATCACATTGTTCTCTTTTATTCTAGGCTATTTCATAGATGAGTACGTAGATGCTTCAATACTAGGTTTTATGTCCATTTTCTGTCCAGGACAACCTCCAGCCTTCACATTTAACTTTTCTTAGTACTTATCAGATGATATTCATGAGAAACTAGTTAAATTACCTGAGGAAGGAGTCTTAAAATATTCATCAGTGTTGTTTCACATGTTCTTATACTTTCAATATGATAGGTTTGCAGTTAGCCTTAAAAAACTGGACACTGAGGGTAATCCATAATCAGTTGTCTTCTAGACTTCCTTAATCAGGAAAGATTCCACAGAGTTTACTTACATCAACTTCATTGATTCATTTATTCATCCAATTGTCAATATGCTAAGCAGTAGCACTAAACCTAGGGTCAATGAAGAAATCAAGAAGGTATTGCAATTATCAGAACACAGTAGGACATGAGACTAGTTTTTATACCATAACCACAGTGAGATTAGGATATATGGATGTCAAATCACTCCATATAATCTGCCCAAATACCTCCGAATGTGGTTATTTTATCTTGAATATATCAGGCATATCCTAAACTTTGATGATGTGAATTTTTCGTCAGCCAAGAAGAAAACACAGTTTAAGATAAAAAACTAGATTTTCCCCTTCATCTGCAATAACAAAACTATTGGTCAACAGGCATAAAAGTTTCTTCAAGAATTCAAGTTCAGTGAAAAATTCAAATGGAATTATGATCCTTTAGGATTTATCAACAAGTTAAGAATCAAATTTAAACTAACTCCTTTTATCCATGAGTGTAATCCAGAGATAGAAAAGTACTCCAACCAATCAGAGTGGTTGGAAAATACTTTGAAAGAGGCAGAGAAGCAAGGTGATACTAGTTCCATCTTGCAACTCCAGCCCCACAAGATAGGAACTCCAAAAGAGTTAGAGAAGAAGGATCATATTCAACTCAAACCACTACTGAAACCAAATTAAAATTAATGTACAGGAAGAAGCCCAAGCTAAATCATGTAAATGAACAAGTTGAAACAATTGAGATCATTGATATAGACACAGTGGTTAAAGAAAATGCATCTCCAACAGTTTCAGAGGAAACTCACCAGCCTTCAACATCTAATACTCAAATCATTCAAAAGCAGCATAGTGTTGAAGTATCTTCATCAAGTAAACCAACAGATAAAGAACATGATATCATTGAAAATTATAAAGAAATCAAACTCAGGAATGATTCATTAAAAGCACTCACTTATGCCCAATATTGGAAGCAAACACCTAGTGACCAGAAAAGGTTGCTTTCTACATTTTATTACAAGGCCAGGAAGATGTAGATGACCTTCTTACAGCCCACAGTAAAGAATCCAAAGTCATCAGTTGACTATAAGAAAACATCATATGAAGTTCAAGCCAAATATGTTCATCCTATAGACTAAATATAATTTCATAAGAAATCTTGTGAAATGTTATATTCTACCATGATCAATAAATCCATGAGTGTCCAGAAAATGCAAAATAATCTAGAAAACATCAAAGGACAATTAAAGCTAGAAAAGGCTTCCTCACAATCCAAAGACAACATAATCAAATTGGCATAAGTGACAGGAATGAAACAATCCTTGAGGTAAGAAAGGTGATTTCTAAGAGGAACTTGATGGTACAACTTGAAGACAAGTGTTAGAACACGGAGCTTGCAATAACCAGATTCATGGTGAAATTTGATGTTTTGAGGCAAAAAGGTCTGCCTAATCCCTTGGTTGTCAATGACAGATTGATGAAACATGAAGATTATGAAAAGAAAATCAGAGAAGTGGAAAAGGAACATGCCAACAATTCCTCCATGAAAGGAATGCCTACAAGAAAAGTGCTTTATCATAGTTTTGAGAATCTCTTTTACCTCCAACATGAGGTAAAACATATATTCATATACAAGCCTACTTTTGCAAAATATACAGAAGCTGATGAAATCTACAGGAGAATGGTAAAACTTAAATTACCAGATGCAGAAGCTTGGGAAAAGTTGAATGATTTACTATGAAAAGTAAAACAGGTAAAAGAGAGCAGTCCAGGTCAAAGGTTAAAACAGAGCAGTCAAAGTAAAGCAGTAACAGTATTAAAGTGAATGGCAGAGTTTAAAGAGTAACAGAGTTAAAGAGTATCAGATGAAAGACAGTTTAAAATAAAAACAGAGTTAAAAGTAGCCAACGTAAAGGACACTCAACAGCCTAAAAGATAGCCAGCGTTGAGCAACAACAAAAGAGAGAAAGCAGAAAAATATCAACAAGCAAACAAAAAATCCAAATAAAAGAGGGACAACTAGCATTTAGTCTCCTAGGTGTCTCTATCTTCTTGCATGAAGATATTTATTTTTCCTTGAATAATTCATAAATCAATTTTAGGATATTTTGTAATAGTTTTTGTATAAATACTTCATAATTCAAAGTATTGAGGGTGGATTGCTAAACATGTCTATAGTTGTATTGATCTGAGAATCAGAGGATTTATTGTACCATTTTCAAGTCAGCAGACTGGATTTTGTAATAAAGGCGTTGCATTACAGGATTCAAGTGTTGGGCCACTTTAGTGAAGTATCTTTCTATTGTTCAATTGTTATTTTACGAAGTTTTTCACATACTTGGATGTTTTCCAATTTAAATGTTATAACATGAATTATATTTCAGAACTTGTTTAAATAAAATCTGTCTTGAACTGTTATTCATTTTCATGTTTTCTTCTGATATCCAGATTAAGGAATTCTTCATTTCTCCCTTGTTTCGATTAGCCTACGTCATTTCCTTCATTATCCGGTTTGAGGAACCCTTAATTACTCCTTGATCCCGATTGAAACCATTTCACCTTCCAGCCTAAAGATCTGAATTTACTCAGATACCTTTCCCTGTGAACACTTCCTTTAGAACTTGATTCTGCCCTGTTGCTTGATACATTGACTCCATAGCCCAATGGAAAAAATACCTGCATCTATCCATCTGAATCAGTAATTCCACCACCAAACCAAACCAAAATCAAAACCAATCAATCTCACATAACTAGCCTAAAATCAACTAAAAAAAACAAAGTTAAATCATAAAGAGAGAGCCCTCTTTGAGCATTAGGAAGGCTAGATCCTAAGCTTAAAACTAGGTTTGTGGTTACCTCTAATATTCTTTAAACAAAAAGCATAACAACCCTAGGAATTATTGGAGTGATAACAACTTTTTCAGAAGTTGGAGGGTTATATTCTAGAACCATGTAGCAATGCATGGGCATATTTAGCTATGTGGTTATGAGTGCATGAATTTCTTCTTAAAATTGAGATGTCATGGTAGGATCATCTAAGAGATCACCCATGAGACACTACCTTCATGTTGAAAGTGGTCAGGAATTGGAATTTTCACATGCATGTTAGTGATCTTCTGAATTAACTTTAGAACTTAGATTTGAAATATGATCTGAATGACTTGATGCATCATCTCTTACTTTTTGTATAGGAGGAATCACATAAGATTATGCATGTTGTTTCTTATATCCATGCATGTGACTTTCATCAAAACATACACTCCTCTCAAAAAAGAAATTTTCAGTTGAAAGATATAGTAGTTTGCATCCCTTTACACCATCTAGATATCCAATAGAGATGCACTTATTATTTTGAGGCTCCAAAGCCTTCCTCTTTTTTAAAGGAATGTGGGCCCATGCATGGGATTCCAAAATGGGAAAATGTATAACTTTTGGTCGCATGCCAATCCATGCTTCAAAATGTTTTTTTCCTATAATATATTTGTGAGGAGATTTGTTGTGTATGTACAAAGAGCTTTTGATTTATCCAACTCACAATTTGAAATGGGGGGACCTTGGATGCAACATGCAACTAGCCATCTATTTCAAGGATTTGTTCGTCCTCTCAGCTAATCTTTTTTGCTGCGAAGTGTAAGTAACTATGTGTTGCAAATGTATTCCTACTTCATCATAAAAATGTTGGACATCGTCGTTGACATACTTCCCCTCATTATCTGTATGAAGTATCTTGATCATATTTCCACATTGCTTTTCTGTATGTTCTTTTAAAATATTCATATGCTCAAACACTTTAGATTTGAGTTTGAGAAAGTATACCCATATGTATATTATGCAATAATATATGAATGTGAGCACATATCTTGCTTTGCCTATGGAAGGATCTAGATATGACACCATAATATCACTATGGACAAGCTCCAAGCGAGGGGATGTCTTCCATGCATTCCCCTTCCCAAAATTTTCTCATGGTTTATTTCCAAGAGAACATTATTCACAAACCCAATAAAATAATTCTATGCTAGGAAGACCTTTCACAATCCCCTATTTCCTAATCTATTGCATGTATCTGAAATTTAAATGCCCAAACATTTCATGCCAAATCCTACTTTCATTATTTGCATGCATTAGTAGTAAAGTGGAATCTAATTGATGAATAAATTCAAAAAAATTGTACAAACAAAATTGATGATTTACCTTACCAACTACAATTTTGGAGTTATATTGCATGTAACCAATCAAGGGTGAATTCAACTATCCTTCTCAATTTGTTTTGTGTCATTTGATGCACAGAATAATATTTATTAAAAACTTTGGAATATGCAAGAAATTATCGAAAATTCCATCTCCAAGATCTACCCTCTCTTTTCCAGTTACCTATATTGGAGAATCATCTCCCATGAGAATAAATGACCAAAACATGGATTTAAAGATGAGAGATCATATTTTTTGGCTGCCATTTGATGTAAAGGTCTAGAATATATGATCCATACATCAAAATAAGAATGAATAAAACATAATGCATGTGTGTTCCCTCTTTTTTCAGGTGCCCTTTATCCCTGCTTCTCCTTGGCACTCTCTAGAATACAATCACCGAGATTATCTTGATGAATATTCTACTCCATGAGAACAATTTTATTCTTCAAGCGTGATGATTCTGGATGGTAATTACAGTTGCAATAGATACATTTGTATTTCCATTTCTTGCCATTTTTCCTTTAAAATGGTAGATTCATTTGGAGGTTTGGGATTGTCTCCCTTTCTTGGATCTGGTTCTTTTTCCCTTTATTTTCCTTTAGATTGCTAATTGGATTTCAAGTTGGCCACTCCCTTTTTAAGCATAGTGAGTGCATGCGATTTATAATGTGCCCATCTTTATGAGGTAATATTGCTCATGTATTAGGGACTCGATAAAAGTATCCAGTGTGGGAATCTTATAGGTTGTGCATGTTGGAAGCCTAACTATGTAAAAAGTGGAGACAAATATATCATGCTCTGGACCCAATTTTGACAATATGGAAATAATTAATTGGCTTTCTTGCTTGGATTTTTTGATTCTGCATTGTTTCAACTAGAGTAACCAGAATTTGAACCTTGTGAATAAATATTGAAAGTTTTAGAAACTACTTGAATCTAATGAGTTGAACTCATTTTCAAGGATGTGACCTCACATATCATCTTTCTTGCAAACGAGTGTCTCGATAATGGTACAAACATGATTTGAAGTCATCATGCTTCAATAAGGAACAATAATTATTGAGAAATTGATAAGCATAGACTCTCGAGAGCCTGATATATGTAGTTGGAATATTTGTATTTTCAATTACGAAATTTGGTTCAATCTTTGTTTCCATGGCTATTTGATAAAAGCCTCTTCTTCTGGGTTGCAGTAGAATATTTGGCTTCCATTTGAAGTAGTTATATGGTTTGAGAATTCAGAGGGTGGAAACTCCATTCTTTCCAATTGCTCCAATCTTCAAAATTTGAAAATATATTATTTATGCTCCTTCTTCCTGGATCCCATGGGCTCTGATACCATGTGAAATTGTAGCTAAAACCACACATGTTGGATCTTGTTAGAAAATAATGAACAAAATTACTTGTCAGGAAAGAATAAAGAAAATTGATAGAGAAAATTAATGAATTTTGATCATGCACAAAAAATAAAATTATGAGATAATATAATTCAATAAAATATATTATACATGGGTGAACCAATATAGTTGTGAGTATAATAGTGATTTGGGAGAGATGTGAACATGCATTAAATAAAATTGACACATATTCCTAGTTAACTGGCCATGAAGTCATTCGTTACTAATTTCATGCACAGGGGGATAATCCAATTTAACTTTCTATATAGTCATTAGTTAACTATGATCACATGCAAGTAGAGATAGTATAATTTAACTGAAGTTAAATTAAGTGTATGTTATCTCCAATAAGATATAGAAAAACATAATTGAATCCTAATTTATAGCAATTAGATTTGTCATTAGATAAACACAACAACCTAGAGGACAATTATGATTGTTATATGAAATCTATGACTATGGACAGAAGTATCTTCCCTATAATGGGTGACCTAGTCTAGAACAACACAAAGCCAAAGAAGATAATATTTTACTTAAAGTATAGATAATGGGATGAAGCCTAGTTGTAATTCACCATATTCTTTTGATCTAGGTGGATATCAGTGGCCATCCACCTATTCCATTTGGATCCGCACCATCAATTCTTGCAGTTTTTCACTTTCAGCACAACTTACTATTTTTAGCAGGTTTTTGGGTCCTGCACTCTCGGAGACGTTTTGGGGCCCTAATGATCTAGGTGGATATTGGTGGCCACCCACCTATTCCATTTGAAATTCCACCATCAGTTCTTTCATTTTTTCAGCTGCAACACAACTTACTATTTTTAGCAGTTTTTCGGATCCTGAACTTCTGGAGCCGTTTTGAGGCCCTAAACGATGTGTTTTTGGGAAAACCGGGAGCAACATCAGTTCATGGAAAAAAAATTTGCACAACAAAGGTTGTAATCC
The DNA here is from genome assembly GCA_034641835.2 of Pinus albicaulis. Classification (NCBI taxonomy): domain Eukaryota; kingdom Viridiplantae; phylum Streptophyta; class Pinopsida; order Pinales; family Pinaceae; genus Pinus; species Pinus albicaulis. Next base: position 1,655,446,366 of record CM076582.1, on the reverse strand, counting down.
TCAGATATATATTTCTAACAAGGTATGGTTCACGTCAAACAGAGATCGTATGCCAAAGTTACGTCCCTGGGAAGTTGAAACACCAATTTACCCAAACTGGGCCCATAGTTTTGGCGCTTCATCTCCTACGGTTAGGTTTTTGGATGTTTAGGGTTTTGCATTGTTTCTCAACAATAAATAGGCCTTCGAGCCTCATTTTAACACAGTTCAGAGGCATGTAGCTACCACATCTCTTCTCAGAGATAATTCTACCAGCACCCTAACTGTTTATTTCCATTATGTCTGTAAGCATATTTATGTTATATGATATTAATGAAATTAAGTTTTATTTCCACTGCATCTCTGTGTTTATGTTTATTTTTTTATATTATTGTGTTCCTGCATAAATTCGGATTTATGCAAGAACTCAATAAAATACAGAAATAGAGATCAAGAAAGAGATGTGGCGGAAATAATGCTTTATTTCATTAATATCAAAGAACTAAAATTTGCTTACAGACAGAATGGAAATAAAATAGCTAGGGCACAGGTAGCTTATCTCTGAGAAGAGATGTGGTAGCTATAGGCCTCTAAAATTGATGTTACAATGAGGCTCAAATGCCTATATATTATTGAGAAACAATGGAAAAACCTAAACCTAACCCTAGGAGATGAAACGACAGAATATTGGCCCCGTCGAGATAAATTGGTACATCAATTTTCTGCGGTCGTAACTTTGGCATACTGATACATCGTTAGAAAGATCTATCCAAGGACTACAAATTCTGACTGCGAATATAGATTTTGGAGCGAAATCAAATTTTCCGGACAAACAATGCCCAAAAAACGTTGTTTAGGGCCTCAAACGGCTTCGGAAGTTTAGGACGCGAAAAACCACTAAAAATACTAAGTTGTGCCGAAACTAAAAAACTGAAAGAGACAATGGTGGGGCCCCAAGTGGATTAGTCAGGTGGCCACAAATATCCACCTGGATCATTCCTCCCCCCTTAGGAAGCAATGGTCGCTATGCCATGCCAAGATCGAGCAAAAATTTGAGTAGAAGAAGAGAGACTTTGTATCCGCGAATCCGAAGCTAGGGAAAGGTGCCCCCGAACCACAGAACAGGGGGAAGATCCAAAGCACGACGACTCAGTACACCACCACAAATCCAAAGAATGAAATGGGGAAATGGTGTGAATTTCATAACGATCCCACTCACAACACGAACAAGTGTCATGCCAAATAGTTGCTGGTGGCCGAACTAAAGGCACCTGAATCAGATGGATGTTCTGATCCTGAGCTAGAACCAGATAAGGGAGATGAAAAAGGGAAGAAGATCATTGATATAGACCCCAGTGCCATTGTTTCCACCACCAAGCTCTAGAGGGAGGATCCCGAGGATCCAGAGGAAGGGGAGCGCCTCTTCCATTCACATATGTGGGTGAAGGGTACTCCATTGCAATTTATTATCGATAGCGTAAGCCAAAATAACCTCATTTTAGTAGATTTCGTGAAGCATCTCGACCTACAAACCATAGTTGTTACACAACATTTTGGCACAGTCCCTGCAATCCCCATCCTGCACATTGGAGGACTATTCATTACGGGAATTTTGAGGTCTAAAATGGGCCTCCTAAGAAAAATGTACAAAAAAAATAAAATTTATAAGAACCAATAGGATTCAAGATGATGATGTCAAACATGGGCGATGATTCACCATTTTTAGAGTAAAAAAGTAAAAATATTAAAACTAATAAAATAATAAAACTATTTTTTCAACTAATATTTTCAACTTATCTCTCTAATTTTTTACTCAAATTTCGAGCATGAGTGTTCATTGGATGAAAAAATTAATTCCTCATCCAATGAGTACCCATGTTTCATAGTTTTGATGGACCCTGCTACACGAAAAATGAGAAATACATGAAAAAACGTGTTTACAATCACGTTTTTCATGTATTTCTCATTTTTCATGTAGCAATGTCCATCGAAAGTATGCAACATGGGTACTCTTTGGATGGGAAATCAAATTCTCCATCCAACGAGTGTTTCTTCTAAAAAAATGAGTAAACCTATAGGGAGATAAGTTGAAAATACGAGTTGAAAAAATAGTGTTTCCTTTTTTCCCTCTAAAATTTGATAATGTAATAAAATCTTATTTTATTATTTCCACTATTATTTTATAATTTCCTTAGGAGGCCCATTTTAGACCTCAAAATTCCCCTAATGTCTGTGACTTATATGAAGTTTCATGCCTTGCAAAAAGTGTCATTGGATCCCTTCCCATGAGAAGAAATTTCCTATGTTGACTTTTCCTGGAACAAACCATCAAAAACACATGATTTTGGGTTGGCGCTGACAGGAAGTTATGGCCTCGCGAAAATAAAGGAAATTAACACTGGGCCCCATGCCCATTGGCACTCTATCTTAGTGGACTGCCCACACCAAGATGTTTTTGGAAAGTTTTTTAAATATAGAAGCGAAGTTTCCATTGCCAACCATTTCGTGAGCGAGTCAGCTTAGGTTCTTCAACTAAATAACGTCGAGCACCTTCCTTTGGATTCTTGTTTCCTCCTTTTGGGAAAACCTCCCAAAGGATAAGGCCTCCCTTCCAACATATGAGGGATCCCAACCTCCTCCTCTCCTTCTATAAATAAATCTCACTCACATAGATGCAGCTAGCTGAATAGGAATTGTTGAACATTTTGTTGAAACAGTCTGATATAGCAGGTGTGAGATAGAGCAGAGAGAGACCCTCGTCGAGAGAGAACTTAGGCTTATTTCCTCACCACGTCTAAATTCCCCGAGGAATGCTCGAGACGCATTTTGAATGGACCCGCTGAAGGAGGCTACGACGTCAAGGCTCCAATTGTAATATCTTTCTTTCTCTTAATATATACATGACTGATGTTTTGGTTCCCATATTGTGTTGATGTGATTAATCTTATACAATACGTTTAATTATCCTTGACCAGTTAGATAGTTATGAATGAAAACATTGTTTCGTATGCTACTTTCGTTCTCTCATCTTTGTGCAGGCACCTGAGTACCATAGCTAAAGGACCGCGACGTGTTGGGACGAAGAACAGGAGACTCCCACCACAACTACAAAAATTGTGTTGGATCAAAGGTAGGACAACCTATCCTGACTTAGTTTCATTCATTAACTAGGAATTGACGCATTAGCATGTCCTCTTGCTACTAGACCCACCCTAGGGCTAGAGGGATCACCTCTGTCTGCAGAGGGGATTTACCTACACAACAAGTTGGCAAATATTCTAGGGAATCAATGTGTGTTTGTTGTCTTGTTGTTTGTTGAGCGTTTGGCTTGTCGAGTCGACTTTGGTCATTTGATTTCTTTTCTGCTTTGCTTGGCTTTCCCGACTATTTTAAACCATCCTGTTCAATTCCAAAGTATCAAGTCTGACCTCTGCTCAGTGGTTTTATAATTTTCCCAAGGTTTTCTAGCTTGGTGCGGTTTTTCCTTGAACATTCGCGCCGATTGGCACATGGTTATTTTGTCACAGGTGCGCCAACCCCTGTTAGGCGTGGATTACAGCCTAACAGTCGCGCCAAATCCTGTAGGATTTGATTCAACCTCTTTGCTAAGTTTTTGTCAGTAGTTCTTGGATCTGGATTAGTTTTTTACCTTGCAATTGGTCGATTGGGATTTTTTTGACTTTGTAGTCTCAGTATTCTCAGCTATTTTTCCATCATCTTATCAGTGGAGTTTGTAGCCCCAGGGTTTCTAGGTGTCTTGTGTTGTTTGTTCGGCCCTCTCCTCACTGACCCTTCTGAGTAAAGTTTGAGTCACTTTGATTTTTTTCATTTCAATTCGCTGATTGATTGTGTTAGCCTTTCTCTCAATTATTCATGTCTTTGGTTCGTTGGATGATCACTTTTGTTTTTGTTTGACTCTCCATTTTTTCACTTCGAGCATAGATTACATTGATCATTGGATCGTTTTGAAAGCCCTTCGTTTGTTTGGAAGCATGCATCCTTGTTTTGAGTGTGTTTTATGTTTGTATTGAATTTGATTTTAGATCTTTACATTCATAGTGCTCAAAAATAGTACTTGTTTTTATTTTTATTGTAATAGTGCATTGTGTGCTTCATTCATCTAAAATACAAAAAATTTCATTCTTTCGCTTGAATCGAAAATGAAAATTTCTTTTGCATAACTAGCTCTTAGCGAACTGGGAAAGAGTTTTAATTTTCATGTTTGGTTGTATTAGATGCATTAGCGAAATAATTCTTATGTTTTCATTGATTGCTACTTTTTCATAGATTCATATCCTTCTCTTAGCTAGCATTCATTGAACAAAAATGATGTTCTTTTGAATGCAGTATGCATTTAGGAATTCGAGATCACATTTGGTAAGGCCTTGAAATAGAAACATTAATTCAAGATCAAACTTTAAAATCAATTCAATCAACCTAAGGAAGCATTGAAACCTAATGCACATATTTTAGAGGTCTAGGCTAGTGACGTGTTCCGGCATCGTTAAACCTAGTAGTTGTCGTTCGCCACTTGGAATTATACAACACTAGTATGGACTTGTGCTCCCCGTACCGTTGCGTATATAAAGGGAGACCCTCATAGATTGCAATCCTTCATCCATAGGAAGACGAGTCTGCTACCCTGTAACCTTGATACACCAAACACAACATTCAGGGAGACTACTTGCACGTACGTCAGGTCCTTGGTCATTTCTCTTTCATTTGATCACCAAGGTGTATATGGCAGTTCACGGAAACTGGGTACAACCTCTTGCTTAGATTACCTATGTATTGTTCTTGTTGTGACTCTTTAAAAGTGAAAAGATCATCGATCACTTGTCCTTTCACGTTCATTCAATCTGAAAGTGCCTAGAGTCATCTTTTTCCCGTTTCTCGACTCTTAAAACATGAAACAACAAAGTTTCATTTCAATGTCATAAAATTAACTGCCTACGATCACATCCCCGTTAAAGTTGTCTGCTTGGCTTGTTTTTTGTAGTTCCTTAGTGTTTGATCTTGAATCCTCGAATAGGCTATCTCTGTTGGGCCAGAATTGTAATCTACGGATAAATTACGCTTCCCTAGACAGGTGTTAGTCTAGAACAATAGGTGAAAGACTATACTACCATTTCTCCTAACTTAGAACAGATACATAGAGAGGATTGGATTCTTACTTGTTTCAGTCGCTTCCAAATGACTCTTTCTGTCGCTTCTGCTACAGCTTCAAATTCAAGCATTTTTTTGGTTGAATGCTTCCTGCAAGAAAGAACACTAAAATAGTAGAAGATGCAATAATATACGTATCTATTCAAGCTAGTTAGCTAAATCAGTTAAACATAAACTACATTCATCAACCAAGATCTTACAATATGGAAAATCAAAGTTAACATAGATGCATGTAGGGAAAAACAAGAAGTACTCTTTATTGATGATAGAAGGAGAGGTTACAACCTAGTGACTAATTTGGAGTGACCTTCCAGCATAGTTCCCAAGTCTCATCACAACATAAATCTCTCCAGCAGTAGCTCTACAAACCAAGCTCTCAATTTAAAATTCTCCAGCATTTCTCTACTCAAATTCTTCCTTCTCAAACACTTAGATCTGTGTTCAATTTATAGATGAACTGTAAGTTGTTTTTCAATCAATAGATTTCAAAAAATAGGCAAGACATGTTTCCAGTCACGTAGATGTCAAATGGACACTTGGATCTGAAGCTTGACACATGTGAACTCTTCTAGAAAGCACTGACCAAGTGGAGATTCCTTAACAATGAGAATTTCGATCCCAATGTGACCAACGCACCTGTGAATGTTGGGAAGTGCTTTGCAGAGTAGCCTTGCATGGGTCTACCTGCATATGCAATGCACTTAGGCCCCTTAGAGCCTGCGTTGGTGAGCTCTCATATGCTATACAATAAGCTTCAAACCATGGAAACCTTTGCTTGATGAAAGTCTTGCTTGATTTGTATTGTTTCTTGTCTTAGGGCATGTAGCAACTAAAATGATATGGAATTATAGACCCTTGATCATTGGTCCTGGAGATGATGCCCATTTAACCATGTCATTAGGAATGGTGCCCAAATTGACCTATAACAATTTCCCCCTAAAGCATGAGATCCAAATAATGAGAACATTTTATTGAGATGCTTTACGCTGTGATGAGCCTGGAAACGAAGCGGAATGGTCACCTGCATCAATATTACAATACATTTCATCATGATATATCCTCTATTGATCATAATTGCTGAGGGTAGGCATTCCCATAGTCAACACATAAAACAATCTAATAACATGTACATAATTCAGAAAGTCATCTACATTGGAATGTTGCCCAGATGCAGACAAGCCTACAGATATAGGCCCATGTTTGGATGACAGTATGTATGTAAGGTCACCGTACAGATGATGTGTACAAAAATCCTAAAATCGTAGCCTGGATGGCTGAAACTAGATCCGAGGTCTTCTTATCTCGTTCACTCGATCATTCGGGTACAAGTCTAGCCACGTGAATATATGATTTGTCGTCGAACATGGAAATACATCATTTTATTACTAGCTAATAATGTGAGCTGTTAACAAACACGAGAGAACCGCCATTAATGTCAATGGCCCTCAAGGTACTGCAGTACATATCGTAAGGCCTGAATAGATGATTTGATGTTGAACGCCAAACAAAATCTTTCGGTCAAAGGTTCGGAAGCGAGGATCTTGTCGATTCTGTAACAAGCCTCATGGTACTGGAATATGATGTTTCTAAGTGAACTTCTTGGATATTGATTTGTTGTCGACAGGAAGTCACCTTATTGCAAAACAAGAGTTACTGATTTCGGAGACAAGGGTATGAATTGATATAGAAATTTTCAGGGATGACGGTCATGAAAATGAAGGTTTATGAGTATTGTAGATGGATGAGTTTTTAATCACTGGATGACTTCTCTTGAACATATCGGCGACACTATGATGAGTTGGAAGCATTGACCCAAAACCGAAGTGAAGGTATGATGAACCATAGGTGTGAATGAACCGTCAAGATGATTACCTAACCCAAACAGTCACAGACATGGAGTGAAAGAAGTGTCATGTTCAAGAGCGACTTGCTACCAAAAAGAAACTTTACTTGCTTTTCCCAAATTTTCCCTGGTCATTTGTCGACCAATACCTCTTTATTTTTTAACAAGCTTGAGGAGTATAACATTTTCTTGATCTATAATTCAACCCTTCAGGCGAATAAAGTATCGCTATTTAAGAATTTAATGATTCTAGCGATGAATGAAACTCAATTCTTGCCATGATTGACAAGCCCGTCGCTATTTTATGTTTTAACGAGCTTAACGACAGTGATAGCCTGGTCCTTTTTCATGTTTATAGAGTCTGAAAAAGAGGACGAAAGAGAACTCCAAAAGTATTTTTTCGTAAATTTGTCACTTAGATCCGAAAAATTGTAAAATGATATCTGAGAGAACCTCTTTGGTCATGTTTAACCAAGGTATTAATTTTTCATAAATAATCCCTCTAAGTTCGGAAAAGGGTTAAACTTATATTGAGTAAATATCAATTCATTTACTTTAACGAGCTCGAAAAGACAAGTGCTCGGAAATCTTTTCACATTATTGGAGTCTGAAAAGAGTTGAAAGAAGACTCCAAGGGTTCCTTTTTCACTATTATTGAAGCTCGAAAAAGAGATAAAAGTGCACTTCAAATCCTTTTTCGTTTTTACAAAGCTCGAAAAATAAGGAGAAAAAGTATGCTTTGTGTTCAAGTCATTCTTTGAATAAATATGCACGAATAATCTATTCATCAGTTATATTTCTTGTTCAGAACAACATCAAATGGATTAAAAATACCTGTTTCATGATAAAAACATAATAAAACTATAGTCATAGCAATAAATTTAACTTGCAAATAATTAAATGACTATAAAAAGTAGTTTCACTATTCATTTTTACCATTTGCATTTTGGAGCTTTGAACCTTGACAATATAGGGGCCATGCCATAATGGTTCGAATTTCCCTGTACCTATAACATCAGCTTCTTGATCATAAAGAAGGACCAAGTCACCCTCTGAGTAGATGTGAGGCTGGACATTTTTGTTGTATTATGCCTTTATACAATTCTTATGCGCTTCATTGGCCAATTGGGCTTCACGACGTGTTTCATCTAGATGGATGAGGTTAAGGAGACACTCTTCTTCTTTTGAGGTGTCAGGTAACAAGTCTATCGTGAGTTTTAACGATTATATTTCACATTGGATTGGTAAGATAGATTCTAGACCATACACCAATTGAAAAGGGTTAAATCTGGTCGCATTTCTCACCGAGGTTCAATACGCCCACAAGGTGGAGTACAGGATCAAGTGCCAGTTCCTTTTACGGACTCCAATCATTCGTTGAAGCATTCATTTAAGAATTGTGTTAATAGCCTCAACTTGTCCATTTGATTGTGGATAATAAGGAGTAGAATTATCATGTGACAATCCTAACTTGGTTGTCAATTCAGACATAATATGGTTGCGAAAATTCTTCCCATGATCCGTAACTATAGCCTGTGGGACCCCAAACCATGCAATAATGTGGTTAAAGAAAAAAAATGCAGTTGTCTATCCTGTGTTGTTGAATGTAGGCATCGCTTTGGCCCATTTGGTAAAATATTCGACTATGACAATAATATAAGCATGCCCCTTGGACGAAGGAGGGTTACAGGTCATGAATTCAATACCCCATTTCGTAAATGGTCCAGTAGAGACAACAGGATGCATTGGCACTAGTGGTTTGTGGATTTTACGGTAAAAAATTTGGCATGCATGACAACTTCTGACTGCGAGGATATAATCTCGAAAAATAGTAGGCCAAAAGTAACCGGCGCAGAGTATCTTCTACGCGGTAGCATATCTAGATAAATTTCCACCACAAGCCCCAGCATGACAATAATTTAACACTTTTTCGGCCTCCTCATGAGTGAGGCACCTCCTTAAAATGGTATTGACACCACGATGATAAAGTGTATCACCAACGATCAGATAATCTTTAGCTTGGTATCGAATACGTCGCTGATCAGAGCGAGAGGTATTAGGTCAAAAATTTTGGGTTTGGAGATAAATGATGAAATATCCATACCAGGGATCAGATGATCCGATCAGAAACAGAGACTCGTCTGGAATACATGGTTCTGACGTAGTTGCATTACTATCAGAGGGAAGGTCACAGAGAAGCTCAGCCAAAACTAAAGAATTCTTTGACTTGGATTTGATGAATTCCAAATTAAATTCCTGCAAAATGACAATCCATTTTGAATATTTCCCCCCTAGCAATTGATGTGATAAGATGTAAGTCATGGGGTTGCAATCCGAAACTATTGTTGTTTTTTGGAGTAGGATATAATGGCGAAATCTTTGGACAACTTGAACAGCTGCCAAGGCAAGATTTCCACGTACGAGTACTTAACTTCCATATCATTGAGATTACGACTCAAATAATAGATCGAATGTTCAATTCCATCTTCTACTTGGACCAAAACCATAGCGATGGTCGTTTCAGCCACGACGATATATTGGAAATAATCATTTTGATAATTAGGAGGATACATTAATGACGCTCGGACAAGATGGTCCTTGACAACATCAAAATAAGCTTGCGCAACTTGGTCCCAATGGAAGGGAACTCATTTTTTCAATAATCGAGTAAATCCTTTACCCATTTCGGCGTAGTTTGGAATGAACCTTCTCAAGAAGTTAGCCTATCCTTGAAGTTTCTGTATCTGAAGTAAGTTTGATGGTGCAGGAAAATCAAGAATGGCCTGTACCTTCAGTGGGTCTATTCGAATTCCTTCTTTTGAGACTACGAATCCGAGAAATCGACCAGAACCAACACAAAACACACATTTGTGCGGATTGAGGCGTATCTTGTAGTGTCAACAGCGTAATAAAATGGCTCTCAAATGCATCGGGTGATTAGTCCGATTTCGTGAATGCGTTGGTAAATCATCTAGATGTGGTTGAACAATGTGCTTGATGTCATTGAAAGCATAATCCATTGCTCTCTGAAATGTTACCCCAACGTTCTTTAAACCAAACGAAAGTTTTATATATGCGAATGTGCCCCAGGGACAGATGAATGCTGTCTTATGTTGGTCATCTGGGTAGATATTGATTTGATTGTAGCCAGAAAATCCATCCATGAATGAAAAAATCTTGCATCCAACACAATCGTCAATAATCTGGTCGATAAAGGGAGTAGGATAGTTGTCTTTCGGACAAGCTTGATTGAAATCCCTATAATCGACACACACTCTAATGGTTCCTTGTTTTTTCATAATAGAAACGATATTAGAAACCCACTCAGTTAGCAGAACAGGGTAATTGAAACCAGCACGCAAAAGTTTTTCAACTTCTGCTTTGAAGGCAGCGGCTTTCTTCGGATGAATAGAACGAAGCCGTTGACGCACCGGTTTGACATCAGGATACATATTAATATTGTGTTCAACTATACTAGTATCTATGCCTAGTATTTCCTCGTAATACCAAGTGAATACATCACGAAATTCACAAAAAAGAGAGAAATATGAATCAAGTTTTGATGGAGAAAAAGATACACCGACATGAATATTTTATACAACGCCAGGTTTAGTCAAAATATTGATAGAAATTGTTTCTTTGATATTTGATAAATTTCGCTCAGATTCAATTGCATTAATCGGAAAAGAATTCAAAAATAAATTTTCAATGGATGGGTGATATATTTCACTAAGATTATTTTCTTCATAATCTGGAAGATGGGAACGATGATGATAATCTTCCCATGGTTCCTCTTCTGCCATCATAGCTTCCAAAATATTTTCATCTGCCAAAAATTTTGAGGAAACTGGATCAGATGGAGTTCCAAAATCTAATGAATGATCAACCCAAACGCTCAGCGACACTGATTTCTGATTTGCTGCCCAAGCCAAATAGATTGATTGCTATTGTAGCTCAATAGGGTTGAGCGGTAAAACATCATCCAACGTAGAAATATCAGAATCACCCGTACTCTTCCTTAAGCCAGATAAAGTGGAAGAGATCATGTAGTAGTTCTCTATGCTTGCAATTTCTGCCGACGTCCCTGGCGGAGGTAATGCAAAGGTTCCCATAAGAGTGGAATCCTTTAAGAGTCCTACACCAATGTTTTGAATTTCTAGTTGGGGTAAGTGAATATACAGAACGCTTCTAGTTACCTGCGAAGCAGAGGCAAAAAAGAATAGTTGATTAATGACTGTGATTGTACCTTTATGTGGAACGGCAATAATTTTAAAGTATGTAGAAACAATAGCAATCATCGCATATACCCATGGTCTTCTGATTAAAATATTATAGTCAAGGGGTTCTTCAACAACCTCAAAATCAATACTTACTGTTTTTCCCCCTGATTCAATTTGCAGGTTATTGATAATACCACATGGTTTATATGTTCTTCCTTCAAAAGCCTTCAACTTCGTTGATGATTGTAATAATCGCGGAAAGCCAAGTGACTTCCAACAGTTTAGAGAAATAGTGCATGTAGATGCTCCCTCATCAATAATAGTGCGATGAACAAGGTGATTGAGAACATTTACTTGGATGGAGAATGCCAATTCTGCTGGTAATTGCGGCACATAGCCCGTATGATTAAAGATGACAAGATTATAATCAGTTGGATCAATTCCACCAATGGCCGACAATAAAGCCTGCTTCTGGGAGGGACAATTTTGTAATACCTCAAGAGCAGACATAGCTGAAGGGGATTGAGCCAAATCTTCAACTATATTATAATTTTGTGCAGCTCTTGCACGAGTATTATATGTCGATTTGTGAATTACTCCCTTTGGTGGCTTAATCGTCAATTCAGGAATAATAGGAGGTGGTGCCAATTCATTAGATGGATTTGTTGTTGAGGTAGTAGGTTGATCAGTGGCCAGACTACCATAGTGTTTATTCTACGTCGACACCAAAATTTCTTGTGAAGGTTTTGTAGTGGATAACATTAACACTTGGGAACTAGGAGCTGGATCCGTAACAACCAAATTTGTGTCCGGATTTGGAAATGGGTCTGTCAACATAGCTGATGCACGAGAAGTCTTGATGATTTTTGAGACTTCAACACGGTGAGAACAATCCCTAACAAAGTGTTCCTTGTTATAGATTATGCATGGATAACGAGGTTTCCGTGGTCCAGACGGTTGATCAGATGATCGTTCCTGCGGGTTAGAAGTTTTATTTTTCTTTGATTTCCCCTTTTTCTTACCTCCTGGTTGCTTATCACTTTTGCCTTTGTCGAATGACACGACATTAATTTCAGAAGTAGGGGCAGGATCAGATGTAGTAGGGTGGTGTGTGTTTGCAGTGCTTATTAAGCCGTCTCCGGCATGAGAGTCCTTTATTTGAGGAGGAACATAGAAATTAGATCGCGGTGCATTTGGAATTTTTTCATAGAGCGTGCTAGACTGAGTATAAATCAAGTCTAAATATTGGGCACGAGCGATAACTTGCTCTTCTTTGATGACGCCACCTTTAGCCACATCCTCTATCATATATGGTAACATGGACTTAATGAACTATCTAGGAAGGAGCTAATCGGGAACAAATGTCTTAACCATTCGTCGACGGCGATGCCACTCATGAATATGATCGGAAATGTGAGTAGAATTAGTCTGTTTGAAGTTGGTCAAGAGTTCCGTTCCAGTTTCTTATCTGATCGGTAACTGGAAATGGGTCAAAAAGACAGTATCTAAGGCAGTGAAATTGTCGAAGGAAGCTCTAGGTAATTTAATGTACCATTTAGCTGCCGGACATGTGAGTGTTCATTGGAAAAGACGTAATCGAACAGAATCATCATTTAGGGAATTTGATGAACACCATAAATGATAACTCAAAACATGAGTTGATGGATCTTCTCCAGGGTTTCCATTGAATTTAGGAATATCGGAGGGTAATTTATGAGGTATCACCGACCACCAAGGAGCATAATTTATAGAATCATTGGTTAATGGGTTTAAATCTGGTAATTTCAAGGTTGCAACAAAAGGAAACAGTCTATTAAGGTCAGGTTGAGCATAGCTAGGATAAGATGGAATTTCTTGGGCAACAAGTCTTTGAGCACCGGCATATGGAATTTGCTACTAGTAACCCAGATAGGGGTTGTTTTTCATGGCAAACACTTGAGAATTCCGTTGACCAAAACCTAGATATGATACTTGTTGAAATGAAGTTTGAAGCATTTGCGCCTGTGGCTGCCAAGGGGTCTGTCCACCAATGTTATAACCCAAATTATTATAAGTTGGATTCGGTTGATATGTATAACTAGGTTGCGTTTGTGACATCCCATAAAATGGTACACCAGCTTGTGAATAAATGATCCCTGATGCAGGTTGTTGTAAATTAACCAAAGGATTTTGAGTCTGTTGACCCAACATTTGATGATATTGAGTCGAAGAACTTGCCTGATAAGGTTTATGTACAATATTTTGATTCTGTAACTAGGGTATAGATGTATTAACAAGCGGTATTGTGTATAAATTTGAATAACTGAGATATTATTCACCGAGATTCTCCTGATCACACACTATTTTAGCTTCATGCATAATACAAAATCTCTTCTACCATTGATCATCACATGCATAAATAAAATCAATTGCATGCATACATTAAAACCACAAAAAATCACACATATGAACACAGTATTTAATGGAAAAGCTTAAAGCTGAAAACCCCAACTATCTGTATATTATATGTCATGGAGATCATGTAACAATCATAGTACAAAAGCTCCTCACAAGCTCTCATGCACACCCTCCAATTGCTACACACTATCAAGCTAGATCTAGAAAAACACATGCTCCAATCTTTTGCCACTTGATAGCCAACCTCTATTGCATTATCAATGCTATGGGATGGCTTCATTAAATATATAAACCACCTAGATTGAATTGCGCAATCCTCATGGGCTACTCCACCTATCTGTGTGTTGCAAATAGCAACAATATAGTCACAACTGATAGTTAACCTGCTCTTTCACCTATTCTTGCACTGGTCTCCACTGAAACTGTCCATGCACTGAAGTTAACTGATGCATTATTTAGTTTATTTATGATTTTATAATTAGTGAATTAATTAATAATTAATTCACACCACTCTCACTAATTGTATCAATTAGTTAAACTAAATACAAATAGCTCAACTATGTTTAGATTAGTTAAACTGAATACAACTCCACTAACTTCCTCAATCAACTCCACCAAACTCTGTCACATGAGTTCTAACTGAAGTATCCATGCAATAGTTCCACTTAACCCTTAGGAATAGCGTAATTCCTTCTGTTATCTCCTGTGCCACATCTGTGCACTTAACTGAAGTGCTCCAAGAGAATAAGATAATGTTTAGAGTCTAAATATTATTAAGAGCTAATAGTATTCGACATGTCTATTTTTAGACTGGCAATCTAAAAATAGATTCCACCCAATATGTCTAAAAATATAAGTCCATCTATTTTTTCCGACTTGACCAACCATCCACAAATAGCATCCTGCAACTCATAGAACATGATCCATATGTCTAAAAATAGACATAGTCTAAAAATATACTTTGCGCCAAAAATATCATGCGGGCCCACTTAGTGAAGGCGACTCCTTTCCACTAAGCTCATCATCTTGTTGCAATCTCAACACTCCCTCTCAACAAGATATGGATTATCTGCAACCCCTATCCTACCCCTGTGGTATTCGAATTTTCTCTTGGTGAGCGCCTTCGTCAAGATATCAGCATCTTGATCCTCCGTAGGAATGTATGAAAGTAACATGACCTTCTGCTGCACACAATCTCTGATATGATGATACCGGATGTCAATGTGTTTAGATCTATCATGAAATACCAGATTAACCGAGAGTTTTATGCAACTTTGATTATCACAATAAATCACAGTAGGCTCTAAGTGTGAACCGAACAACCCGACCAGGATCTTCCTCATCCATATAGCCTCGCATGCAGCCAAACTCGCTGCCATATACTCGGCCTCTGCTGAACTGAGTGCCACGGATCTCTGCTTCCTGCTGTACCAAGAAACTGTTGTCGACCCGATAATGAAAATCCCTCCAGATGTGCTCTTTCTGTCCGTTGGGCTCCCTGCCCAATCTGCATCCGTGAAGCCACACAGCTTCACCTCATCCGACTGTCTGTACCACAATCCATATCCCGATGTGCCTCTGAGATAACGCAATACATATGCTTCCACGCCTTCCAAAAGAGCTTGGTAGGCTTAACCATAGCTTGTGAAAGCTGGTTAACTGCATAGCATATGTCGGGTCGTGTATTGACCAAATACATAAGCGACCCCACCAACTGTCGATAAACAGTGGCATCCACTACCTTCGCTAAAGTGGCATCCTCCTTCCTCCATCCACCAGGAAGACGAGTATCAACAAGCTTGTAGCCATGCATGTTGAACTTCTCCAGTATCTCCCGGGCATACTTACCCTGAGAAACAAACAGTCCACCACTGCGCTGCCAAATTTCCAATCCCTGGAAATAATGAAGGAGGCCCAAGTCCTTCATCTCAAACTCTTTTGCAAGATCAGCCTTGCATGAGAGTATCAACTATTCATCACCCGTCAAAATAAAATCATCTACATAAAGTACAATGATTAGCAACTTACCCTCCACCACAATCTGGTATAGGTTCGGATCCGCCTCACTCTTGGTGAATCCAAGACCGGTGAAATAACTGTCTATCCGTGTGTACCAAGAACGAGGTGCTTGTTTCAACCCATACAACACTCTTTTGAGCCTACACACATGCGACTCGCTGCTGAAGATCTTGAAACCTTCGGTCTGCTCTATGTACACCTCCTCCTCAATGAATCCGTTGAGGAACACAGTCTTCACATCCATCTGATGAATGTGCCACCCCATCTACGCTGAGAGAGCTAGGATCGTCTGTATGGAAGATTACCTTGCCACAAGTGCAAAGGTCTCCTCATAATCGATCCCCTCGATCTGTGAGAAGCCTCCGGCAAAAAATCTTTCCTTGTACTTCTCCACACTCCTGTTAGCTGCCTGCTTCACTTTGTAGATCCATCTCGAACCCACTACTGATTTCCCCTCCGGTCGTGGGACAATCTCCCATGCACTGTTTCTGACAATCGAATCATACTTTTCCACCATGGCATCTACCCATGCAGGGTCCTCCACAGCTTCCTCAAAAGAGGATGGCTTTGTCACGATACACTTGCTCATGAGAGCCATATATCCAGTATACCGGTCAGGTGACTGTCTCTGTTTGCGTTGTGATGTAGGTGCTCCTACAACCTTCTCTGCATCTTGAGCCAATCGCTCAGCTTCTATAGTGCGCTTCCGCCCTCTGATGGTTGGCGCTGCATGAGTGGTCTCTTCCACTCCATGAACCTCCTCTTGTGGCTGATCCACATCCAGAGACTCATCCTTAGGAACTAATAGCTCCTCATATGCATGCAAGTGTGGCTCCCTCTCAAGCAAACACTTCATGGCTTTCTCCTCATGAAATTTGATATCCCGTCGCACAACAGTCTTCCGATTGTCTGGAAAATAAAAACGATAGTTGTGGGATGTTTCTGTGTACCCAAAAAATATCCCAACCTCTGCGGTTGGCTCCAGCTTCTTCCTGGCAACCTTCATCACATGAATGTAAATAGGTGAGCCAAAGATCTTCAAATGGGAAACACGCTTCTACCGAAAACGCCCCTGTGTACCTATGCCAAGTATCTGAAGGAGGACAACGGCTCCCGCACATATACCGCAAAGAGGCGTCTCAACCCACAAGTGTATGGGAAGGCCCTGATCATGAAACATCACCCGTGTAGCACCCACGATCGTTCTGTTCTTCCGCTCAACAACCCCGTTCTGCTGTGGGTTATGAGGTGCTATGAGCTCTCTTCGAATTCTTTCTGCACTGCAAAAGTCCTTGAATTCGCAAGAGATGAATTCACCACCATTGTCACTCCTTAGAGCCTTCACCTGCTTCCCCAATTATTTCTCAATTAGTGCCTTGAACTCACAGAACTTTGAGTATGTCTCGGTCTTCTTCTGCATGAAGAAGATCCAACACTTGCGAGAAAAATCATCAACAAATATCACATAATACCTATGCTTTGCTATCGAAGCTACTGAGAAAGGTCCACACACGTCTGTGTGAATTCTCTCAAGGATCCTCGTGGGGAAACTATCCTTCTCATGAAAGGTGGCTTTCACAAATTTTCCCAAGTTACATCCCTTGCACTGATCTGACTGCGCAAGAGTACCCTTAGGAAGCCCAGTAGAAATCTACTGCAGTATCTTCAAAGCTCCATGGTGAAGGTGGCCCAATCTCCGATGCCACAACTTGCCATCATCCCGGCTCACCACTCCTTCTGCCTTGCCTGCCATTGCTGCACAACCATCTACCCGCAATTGATAAAGGTTCTTAACTTGAACCCCTATTCTCCAAGTCTCACCAGTTGCCTTACTGTGTAGGAAAGCCTTTCCCTCGCTAAAGACAACATCATATCCCTTGTCTTCTAACATCGCCACAGAGATAAGATTCTTCTTCAATCCTGGAACATGCATCACTTCCTTCAATACGAAGGGTTTACCAGACTCCCTCTCAAAGGAAATGGTACCGATATTGGTCGCACCGTATCTACCATCATCGCCCATCTCGATGTGCACTTCAAGATCTTTCTCATCCAGATCAGAAAACAAATATCGATCTCCTGTCATGTGAAAAGACGCACCACTGTCCGTACAACACACCGAACTCCATCACACAAGAAACCAAGCATGCGATAAGTGAAAAATCCAGCTCAAACTGCGAGGCTAAGGCCTCTCTAGCTGCAGTCCCAGCAGCCTGCTTATTTTTCTTCTTCTGTGGACAATTTGTGGCGTAATGTCCGTGTTGGTGACAGTGAAAGCACTTCACCTTGGACATGTCCTGCTTCTTGCCTTTCGCACCGGATTGAGAAGATTTCTTGCTCTTCCCCTTATTTTCTTTGGTAGCCAAAGCGCAATTCTCTTCATTAGAGTTCTTTGATAAAGATCTGTCCCTGGTACTTCGCCTTATCTCCTCTTGCACAAGATCCGACCAAAGTCGCTCCCATCCTGGCAATTTCTCTCGACCATTGACAGAGTCCTGATAGGAGTGCCAACTCTTTGGAAGCCCTAGGAGAGCCAAGCTCACCAAGTCCTCATCATCAACAGTCACCCCCACACTTCCCAGCTCATCCGTGCATTGGATGAACTTCATGAGGTACTTGGGCATACTGTCGCCTTTCTCCATCTTTATGTTTCTGAGTTTATCCTTGAGCGCCAACTTCCTCTGGTCACTCTTGCTTTGGAATAAATCTGTCAAGGCTTTCCACATCAAGAATGAAGAAGCCTTACCATGAAGGCTGGACACTATGTGATCCTTCACACCCTCCAACAGAATCCTTCGACACTTTGTTGTCTTCTTTTGCCATGCGTCAAGTACGACAGCATCACTAGAAGTAGGTTTTGGAATTTTTGCATCTATGAACTCCTTCAACCCATTGTCATCCAGCACCGCCTCCATCCTGTCCTTCCATGCAATATAATTTGAGCTACCCTCAAGGGCATACTCCAATCACAATCCGTTGAAAGACATCTCAACTTCGACACCAAGAAAACACTGCTGCAAATTCGAATTCCACCAGCACAAAACTCAACCGCTTCAATGTTTTGCAATTGCTCCAATGATCAATATCGCTCTAATACCCATGTATAAATTTGAATAAATGAGATATTATTCACCGAGATTCTCCTGATCACACACTATTTTAGCTTCATGCATAATACAGAATCTCTTCTACCATTGATCATCACATGCAGAAATAAAATCAATTGCATGCATACATTAAAACCACAAACAATCACACATATGAACACAGTATTTAATGGGAAATCTTAAAGCTGAAAACCCCAACTATCTGTATATTATATGTCATGGAGATCATGTAACAATCATAGTACAAAATCTCCTCACAAGCTCTCATGCACACCCTCCAATTGCTACACACTATCAAGCTAGATCTAGCAAAACACATGCTCCAATCTTTTGCCACTTGATAACCAGCCTCTATTGCGTTATCAATGCTATGGGATGGCTTCATTAAATAGATAAACCACCTGGCTTGAACTGCGCAATCCTCATGGGCTACTCCACCTATTTGTGTGTTGCAAATAGCAACAATATAGTCGCAATTGATAGTTAACCTGCTCTTTCACCTATTCTTGCACTGGTCTCCACTGAAACTGTCCATGCATTGAAGTTAACTGATGCATTCTTTAGTTGATTTATGAGTTTATAATTAGTGAATTAATTAATAATTAATTCACACCACTCTCACTAATTGTATCAATTATTTAAACTAAATACAAATAGCTCAACTATGTTTAGATTAGTTAAACTGAATACAACTCCACTAACTTCCTCAATCAACTCCACCAAACGCTGTCACATGAGTTCTAACTGAAGTATCCATGCAATAGCTCCACTTAACCCTTAGGAATAGTGTAATTCCTTCTGTCAGCTCCTGTGCCACATCTGTGCACTTAACTGAAGTGCTCCAAGAGAATAAGATAATGTTTAGAGTCTAAATATTATTAAGAGCTAATAATATTTGACATATCTATTTTTAGACTGGAAATATAAAAATAGATTCCGCCCAATATGTCTAAAAATAGAAGTCCATCTATTTTTTCCGACTTGACCAACTATCCACAAATAGCATCCTGCAACTCATAGAACATGATCCATATGTCTAAAAATAGACATAGTCTAAAAATAGACTTTGCGCCAAAAATAGCCTGCGGGCCCACTTAGTGAAGGCGACTCCTTTCCACTAAGTTCATCATATTGTTGCAATCTCAACATATTGAAGTGGGTGTAACAGGTTGAACTGGTTGATACGAATGTGCAACCGTTTGTGGTTGGATAGGCAGAGTGGGCTGCCATTGACAAACATTCATGTCAACATTAGTTTGACCAAAATGTGACTGAGTACTGTCGTATTGGGTGACCATCGGTTTCCCCCCAGCATAAGGAGGATAATAAGATGGAAAATATTGTTCCTCGAATGTTGGGAGTCCAGTTGATATGGTACTTAAAGGAATTGACCCATAAGGACTGACTTGATATTGCCCTGATGATGTGTGTAATGTATCAAGTCGTTAAGTACCTACTATAGGACTGCCAGTTAAAACACTAGATGATGACATTGGTAAAGACCATGGTCTTGAAGATGTACCAGATAAAGTGCCAGATAATGATTTGTAACTTGTTGGGACCGAAGGGCCACCATGAAAATATGACTCTGGTGAGGTTGTGAACATCGACGGAGTAGCGAGGGTAGGAGCTGACATAATTGGAACAACAGACCCAACCGAAGATGTTGGTTCAGGCATGGTTGTATAACCAAATGTATACTCTCCGAAATCAACGGGAGATTCAATGAATGGAAATGAGATCAACAAAAGCATATGGAAACGATTGAGGAAAATACTGGTATAGGTAAAGGTCTCCCCCAAAATGGGTTTGACTTAAATGTGTATCAGGTTGTGGGATTTCTTCAATTGCTATTAAACCAGGAGGAATAACTTCACCGTCAAGCCCAAAATATATTTCAGAAGGTTGACTGTGTGATATAGGAGTTTAAATGGCTACAAAACTTTGTGGAATGACCAAGGTAGGAACAACTTCCGGTTGTTCAGGATTTAGATTTCCTGGCAAAGAAGAGACAGGATCTGGATCAATTTGTGGTTGAACAACGTCGGGTCCAGGAGGTATGGTCTCAACTATTGAATGGATCATGACCACGGGTAGCTGTGAAGACTCCGTTTCGACAAAAGTAAATGAACCAAGATGTGTGGAAACAATTTGAGCTAACTATGGTTTAAATGATGAGGTTTTGCTAGAGGTACGAATTGTGCTTGATTCGGTAGATCGTGATTGCCTTCGCCTACCAGAAATAACTTCCGACGGTAAAGGTGGTTTTAAAGCTAATATACACAAACGACCGGGGGGGTAGGATTTTGTTCTTCCACGATTACCGATTTATTTTAACCAAAAAACAAATAAAAAAAAGAGGGTAATGCTAGGAAAAAGGGTTTATCAAGAAACTGTGAACTGCAGAATACCTCCTGGCAAACCAAGAAGTACGGGCAGGTAATCTCCCCGAATGCTGTGTTCAGTGTATCACGATTTCAGGGCGGCCGACTTGGCTCACTATGAATGGATAACACCTAAAATTTTTCCTCCAAAATATACCTGAAGGTACGTGGAGGCCCAAATCTGTATTAGCGTTGTCTTATGCGAAACCGCACAATGAGAGCACCCGTTTATACTTATCGTACTGTAACACTACCTGATATACCCGAGAGTACGTGGAAAAGCTATGATATACTTACGTACGTGGAGTGAGGTATCACACTCGGAATGTATCGTAGACAAGTTAACGACAATTACTATGTTTTACGACATCGGAACACGTCTCTAGCGTAGACCTTCTAACTATTATCGTTATGGTTCCAATGTGTTGTTAAGTAAATTGAGATTTATTTTATGTTTATCTTGCTTAAAAATTTTCCTTTCAGGTTCGCTACGATGATGTATATGAAATTCCTAAAATGCAAGCTAAGAATGATAAACAAACTTTCACTTTCAACTTTTTCA
The DNA here is from genome assembly GCA_034641835.2 of Pinus albicaulis. NCBI lineage: Eukaryota > Viridiplantae > Streptophyta > Pinopsida > Pinales > Pinaceae > Pinus > Pinus albicaulis. The sequence continues at coordinate 1,655,424,689 of CM076582.1, read as the reverse complement.
ATGAAGAACCTAGCTACTAAGGGAAGAGAGCGCTAGTTTGTTGGAAAAAGAGAAAATAATTTGTGAGCAAACAAATGAATGAAAAAAAACAAAATCAATGAATCACAAACTAAATGCAGATTTCCTAATGTTCCTTTTGCAAAAAAAACACAATCCTACATGCAAATGCAAGTTTTTATTTCTAGTCTCCTTAATGTTATGAATGCAAAAAAGAAAGTAGGTGCACTAGATCAATAATCGAAATGATTTTTACTTTTGAGAAACGAAGAATACAAACAACAATTTCTTTTTTGAATGAAAAATGAGGATTTCAACAACAATTTATCCTATCAAGGAAATGAATATTTTACGACAATTTCCTATTTCGAAAGAAAATGATTCTTAATGCGACCATAAAAAATACTTTGAAATCAACTTGTTAATGATAAAGGAAAACTTTTCTAAACAAACATTGAACAAATTTTCAGCCAAAGGAGGAAGAAGTATATAGAGTCACTGGTCAATTGAGCATCAAAATTTTCAGAACATAGCAGCAAGGGAGACAATGCTTTGCAACGTAGGCTTGGAAGGGAGACAATGCTCTGCAAAGCACTGTGCCCTGACTAAGGGTGCGTTGGGCACAGTAGGCAAGGAAAAATACTACTGTTTGGCTAATTGTATTTGCAAATTAAGGTCTGAAAAAGTATAATCTTTATGTGTAACATCTACTAGGTGGATAATCAAATAAAATCAGAGACTAAAACACCTAAAACTAAGAGAAATTCTCCCCAACGGAGTCACCAGTTTGTTGGGCTAGAATTGTAATCTACGGATAAATTATGCTTCCCTAGCCAGGTGTTAGTCTAGAACAATAAGTGAAAGACTATACTACCATTTATCCTAACTTAGAACATATACACAGAGAGGATTTGATGCTTACTTGTTTCAGTCGCTTCCAAATGACTCCTTATGTCGCTTCTTCTACAGCTTCAAATTCAAGCGGTTTGTTGGCTGAATACTTCCTGCAAGAAAGAACACTGAAATAGCAGAAGATGTAATAATATAGATATCTATTCAAGCTAGTTAGGTAAATCAGTTAAGCATAAACTACATTCATCAACCAAGATCTTACAATATGGAAAATCAAAGTTAACATAGATGCATGTAGGGAAAAACAAGAAGTACTCTTTATTGACGATAGTGTTGGGGTTCCCATGTTTTGGCAGGTTGGCAGTGCCAAAAGATGAGACAACATCAGAACCACTTTCAGACCTCAAGATCTAGCCCTCCTGGGCCCAGAGAGGGATCTATCTATGTAAGCAAAGGTTTTATGTATTTGAAGCTCAAAGTTTAAGATGTTAGGCTAGTTATAGACATGGGGTTTGTTTGTTTGATTTTTAGTTTGGTTGTTGGGAATCAGGAAAGAAGGTTTCAATATAAGACAAGGATGAAAAAAGAGGGTTTTAGGCAAAGGAGGGATGATTTCAGAGAACATTCAAGACCATTGGGCAATGGAGTCAGAAAAGGGTTTACTTGCTATTCAATATGTAGGCTTTCAGTTGGGCTAGTCATCTAAAGCATTAGATCTTAAAGATGATTGTGTGGTGAGAAAAGGCAAGAAAGAAGGTGAAATCAAGGAAACCTCCAAGGTGGCTTTTCAGGAATCAGATCCAGGGACAGGACATGCCATTGGACAACCCGTGATCCAGAACCTAAAAGGTTAACTCTTCAGACAAGGAAACATTAAAGATTTAGAACACAAAGTTGAAAACCTGAGATCAGAGAGAGACTTTGAACTCTCAATGCTTTGGAATCTAGCTTAAGGGAACTTAGGAAGGTTCAATTGATTGAAAAAGACCCTAGTGAGAGAGAGACAAAGTTATAAACTCCCAGTATCCCAATTCATTCAATTAAAACCTACCAAGAACATCTAAGAACAGATTCATTAATTCATACATCAGCTAGCAGCATATCCGACCACTACACTGGTTAAATTAGCTTGAAATCAATCCTTAGATAACACACACAACAGAAAACATTGAAGGCAAGGACAGCAGAAACATAGGGTACCTATCAAGGGTAAATCCTATGCCAGATTTCTGATGCGAGCCAACAGAAATGAAATATAATCAACTAAAAAGGATAACATGGACAAAGACAAAAAAACATCACCGCTGCCTTAAATCAGGATCTAAAGAAATGTTCTTGTCATATTAAAGAGCAACACCAATCAAGTACAACATCACAAATAGCTTGATATTCAGTCTGAAAACATCTTCCTTGGCCTATCTTACAACTTTACACAGAGAACATGTCTCAAGAGAAACATCTTGCAATTCACAGATAGCCGATCAAAAACCTTTACAATGAGTTTCTTCATGAATTTTATAGCTGAAAAGAGGTAGAGGAGGTAGATGGAAAACTAAATGTAGCATTAAAACTCAGAAGAGGAAAAGGGCCGAGGCCCCCATTTCGTTTTAAATTCTGGGCATTTATCTCTGGTACTCTTTGGATGAAAGAGTGGTCTTCGTCAGGCTGCAATTTACTCCGGTATGTCTTTGATGTACTTGCTGTAGCACCTATGCAATAATTGTGGTACTCTGGTGAAATAAATAAAAGTAGAAAAATGATTCTGGGCCTGCCATACCGTGTAACAAATTCTTCTGATATCATAGGACTGTTGTTAGGGCGGAAATTTCTTCAGGGACACGAAAAAACATGAAACCGTATGGGCACTTCATCCTTTCATGGGAGGAGACATTCTGGTGATATAGACACCCTGATGATATTATTTTCTGTGCATTGGATCCTCTGAGTGATCCACGGGTCTTCGATCTGGTACCCTGCCTTAAATTACTGATTCCAGGCTTCAAAAATCTGTGATTATCGGTCTTAAATTCTTTGATCTTTCACTGATACTCTTTTGCTGCTCCATTCTTGTCTCTGTCTGTGAAATCTGCGCTTTAATGGCCCTGGGAAGGTTTTACGGAGTTTTACCTTTCTCATTTAATGAAATTCATGTCCTAACACCTTCCCAGGCCTTCCTTCATAATTTCGATCTCTACACATGGTCTTCCCTGTGTTTTTTTCCACTGTAACAGTGACTGTGAATCATGGCGGTCATTTAACACTGGTACCCTGCAAAACACACAAACCCGTCAAGAAAACCATGCATGGGGAGGGTGGATGCAATGGGACTAATGAGAATGGCAGCACAGCCTGGTGAAATGGTGGAACAATGCAGGATGATGGTGGAAAATGCAGCGTACAGTGGTGAAATGGACTGGTGAGAGTTGGCGGATTGCGGAAAAATTTGAATGCAGACATTCGACATTTTAACCTTTGAATGAAATATAAAGGTGCTAGACGAAAATGCGACGAAAATTTATGAACACACGTGGAATGGTGACGTGGCGGGACCCGGTAAATGGCGGGGCATGCATTTAATCTGGACCGTCTGATCTCAGGAGGAGATCAACGGTTGAGAACGCGTCGGAGGGTGACAGATGGTGGGCCAGGGGTCCCTTTGCCTTGGATTAACCCCCGAGCATCTTCGTGGCGCAAGCACCGTTGGATGGATAGCTTCAGATCGGACAGTGTACGTGCATATCACGTCGGGTCCACGGTCGAACGTTAATGCACGATGGGGGGCAGTTTTTCAATAGTGCGCAAAGCCACGCATCATGTGGTGAATGGCATCGCTCCAAAACGAAAAATACAGCCCACCCTCCAAAAGAGGTGCGATGGAAACCAACGGTTTTGAACAGTGCTTTGGCGCAGGGACCACCGGGGCGGGTGAAAAATGGACCGTCGATATGCGGATCAGATCGAGGTGGATATGCGATCAGAGGGGTGAATGGGGGGGGGCCACGGACGCTATGGAGTTTGCGAAGACCGTCCGATCTGTACAGATCGATGGTTGGTAGCGCTCTCGATATCCAAATACAATAAGCGCTTTCCGAGCTAGCGCTTGGTTCTAGTGCCCGGGTCACGTGAGGAAATAGTTTATGGCGCTGAGCCAAAAGGGGCTAAACCTGAAATGTGTTGAATGTGGGTTTTTTTGGCCCATTTTAATGTAATTTTGAGGTCAGAAAGGGGTAACGATAGAGGAAAAATGGGGGAATTTGGTCAAAAAAAGGGTATTTGTGAGGCTTAAACAGGGTTTTGGGAGGATTTAGAGGGTTAATGAGGGAAATTTAAAGGGGAGAAAAGAGGGTGGAAAGTGGGGTTTAGTGGGAATAAACTAGGAGTAAACGGAGGCTTAATGGAGATGAAAGAGGCATTTGGGCATTCTTCACAACAGAGAGGCTTTTAAAATGGGAATCAGCAGAGGGGACTTTATCAAAGGACAAAGGCACAAGGAGGCTTCAAGGATGATGTGTCTTCAGAGGAAATGCATTCCTTGAAGGCTCAGAAAAATTTAGCCCCCTGTTTGCTTGTCAAAACATTCATAGGGGGCTAACAGTGGCTCCACATGGGGATAGCTTCTTCTCGAAGGAGTCAAGAATTCAGAAATGATCTTTGAGGTAGGCCAGATGCCTGATCTTTGAGCCATCTTCCTTCTTTGATTTTTAGCTGCCACAAACATGATAGATCAGTAGAAACATTCCCAAACAATCTACCAACCCTGACTATAGTCCTATCATTTTCTCTTCCAGGGTGCATTTGGACTAGCAGACCCTTTACATCATTTATTTTTTACAAACAAGAAAATAAACCTATTCTATTTCTACCCTTATTTGCTCCATGAGACCAGATTAAACTGTTGGTATCATATGTTTCTATACCTAATCTAATATCTGTTGGGATTAGACTGTCTAGCAGATTTCTTCTCTATATTCTACAACAAAAATTTAAAACAGTCAAACTAGGATTAGACAGTCTAGTTTGCTGTGGATCCAAGGCATAAAGACATATGCACATGGATAGAAATCTGTAGAAAACTAAAAACAAAATCTTTGAAGGCTTGAAATCTGAAGTTTTGAGGCATCCTTCCTTGCTTTGTGACTCAACTTTTGAGCTTGTTAGAGTCACTTTCTCTTTTTCATGTCAGCTCTGGCTTTGGGCATGTTAGAGCTGATCCTTTTCTACTTTGCTGGCTCAGGTTTTGATCATGTTAGAGCCAATATTTTGCACCTCAGAGGTTCATGTTTTGAGCATATCTGAACCTCTCTTTTCTCTCTGTTTTTTGGAGCATATTCTCTTTTTCTTGAAAACAAACACAACAATGGTATTTTTAATGGAAATGGAAACTGGAAATTGGAAATCAGCAGAAGTAGTGTTTGAGCATCCTGCCATTGACAGGATCTCCAAACAGCTCTGTACCATCTAGTTCTTGTAGAAAAAAGGCATTTGGACCCACAGTGGCCTGGATGATGTACAGACCCTGCCACAAACTATCAAACTTGCCGTGCTTTCCTTTGTCTTCTCTCCTTGAGTCCCATTTCAGAACTTTATCTCCAATTTTGAAGTCAGAAGCTTTGGTTCTCTTGTCGAACAACTTCTTTATATTTTCCTGAAATTTCATGGCTCTGTTATAGACCTCTTCCCTTGTTTTTTGGAGATGAATTTTCTGATTTATCCTCCTCACCATACTGTCTTCTTCTGTCAGAATTTCTTGGAAAAGTTTAATCACTGGTACCCCAAGGCTGGTAGGAAATACTACTTCTGTTCCATAGACAAGCTGATATGGTAACATGCCAATGGATTTCTTTGTTGTAAGCCTGTCAGCCCACAAAGCATGCACTAACTTGTTATGCCATGATTTTTTGTTCTCTTCCAGCAGCTTTTTGATAATGGTCACCAAGCTCTTGTTTGATGATTCAGCTAACCCATTACCTTGTAGATAATAAGTAGTTGAATGAACGAGTGCTATTTGATACCTGTGACAAAAATCAACCATTTTCTTGGATCCAAAAGCAGCAGCATTATCAGTGATTATTTTTCTTGGAAAACCAAAATGAGAGAGGATGTGGTCTTCTAGGAACCTAATGATGACACAATCTATGGCATTCCTAGAAGGTATGGCCTCTATCCACTTAGTGAAGTAGTCTGTGGCTGTTAAGATCCACTTGTGTTGTGCAGAAGAAGCAGGGTGTATTTCTCCTATGAAATCTAGGCCCCATTGCATAAAGGGACCCTCGACAGTGATGTGTTGTAAAGGTAGGGGGAGGAGCTTTCTTTTGCCTTCGAAAATCTGGCATTTGTGGCAGGCAATTATCATCTTATGGATGTCATTTAAGAGTGTAGGCCAATAATAGCCAGCTCTGAGTATTTTTTTAGCAGTGGCTTTCCAATTTAGGTGGCCTCCACACTCTCTTGCATGGAATTTCCGTTTAATCCTCTCTGCTTCAGTTTTAGGAAAACATTTAAGTAATAGGCCATTTGTATTTTTCCAGTATAAACATTCGTTCAGAATGCAATAGCTCCTGGCTTTTAGTTTTAGGAATTTGGCCTTGGTCTTTGACAGTTAGAGAGGGGCATTGAGGTGTGTGAGCACATACAGAATGTTAGAATACCATGGAGAGTTCTGAAACTTCTCTTCAACAGTGGGATCAGGCAATCCTTCCTGCTCATCCAAGGCATCCACCATGTTAATGTCAAGGGCTTGTAAATTTGATTCAGCCATTAGCTGAGCTAGGCCCTGACCTTTGATTAGTTTTGTGGGTTTTATCTCAAGGTCATATTCTAAGATCACATCAATCCATTTGCCCCTCTTCCCATTTGGGTCTTGGGACAAGATGTCTTTAACCACTATATTTGGCACGTAGGATATGGTGTGGGAATGCAGTATGTACACCCTAAAGTCTTTCAAGGCCTTAACCAAGGCATAGGCCTGTTTTTCCACTATGTTGTATTTCAAGGGTGCATCCCTTAGAGCTTTACTGAAGAAAGCAATGGGCTGTTCCATTCCCTTTGGATTTTTCTGCAGTAAAACTGCAGCCACTGTATGCTCGGAGGCAAATGAAAACATCAGGAAATCCTTTGAGAAATCTGGGTTGATCAGGACAGGAGCCCAGGTGAGTGCAAGTTTAACTAATTCAAAATATTTCTTGGCCTCAAAAGTCCACTTAACCCCTACACCCTTTTTCAGCATATTAGTCATATTCCTGAGGTGTTCAGCTAAGTTGGGAATGAACCTCCTTAGGAATTTGATTTTCCCAATAAAGGACTGTAACTCTTTGATGTTTCTCGGGTGTGCGATTTGTAGTATTCCCTCAACTCTCTGTGGGTCTATCTTAATTCCCTTTTCAGATATAATGTGGTCGAGAAGCTTACCTTCTTGCAGCCAAAATACATTCTTTTTAGGATTCAATGACAGAATAAACCTTCTACATTTTTCAAACACTCTTCTTAGATTTTTTAGGTGTTATTCTTCAGTCTTGGAATAGACCGTTATGTCATCCAGATAGATGACAATGAAGTGCCCTATTTCGTTTGAAAAGGCTATGTCAATCGCTCATTGGAAGGTTGCACCAGCGTTCATCAGTCCAAAGGGCATTTTTACATACATAAAGGTGCCCCATGGAGTGGTAAAAACTGTCTTGAGTTGGTCTTCTGGGATTACTAAAACTTGGTTGTAACCCGAGAAACCATCTAACAGGGAGATCCTTTTTGAGCCTACTACCCTATGAAGAACGTGTTCCATTTTTGGCAAAGGGTAATTGTCTTTGAGTGAGGCTCTGTTAAGGTTCCTGAAATCTATGCACAATCTGATCTCGCCTGTTTTCTTTCTCATAGCTACAAGGTTTGAGACCCAATCAAAGAACCTCACAGCAACTATTATGCCTGCCTCATACATCTTCTTTATTTCCTATTCCACTACAGGCAATTGTTTTGGGTTTATTCTGCGAATTTTCTGTCTGAAAGGTTTCTGGTTCTCTTTCAAAGGTATTTTGTGTTGTATGATGTTTGTGTCATAGGCCTTTAAGTCCTCATAGCTCCAAGCAAACACATCAATGAATTCTTTGAACAAGTCAATATATTTCTTTTTCATATTTGCAGGCAGGGAATTAGCCAATTTGATCATCTTGGGCTTATCTTCAGTTCCTATGTTGCATTCCTCGACATCAGAGTCTGAGTGTTCTATAGTGGGCTTTCTTGCCACATCATAAAAGTCAAAAAGGTCTTATAAAGGTGCCAGAACTTGAGGTATGTTCTTATCTTCGGCTTGCAACACCTCTGCTTCCTTTTTATCTACGTTTTTACATTATTCAGTTGGATTTCCAATTTGTTCGTTTAAAGTGTTTATTTCTATGTTACAGAGTGGTTCTTCTTCATCTAAGTGTTCCTCACTCAGGAAGCTATCTTCAGACTTAGAATCTGAATCAAAAAATTCAAACTCGTTCCTGCCTGTTAGGAAATCCTCGATCTGCTTATCTCCTTCAAAAACCTGCCAATATTTCTCATTATCAGGTACCGCAGGTCTGAATTTGGTCTGAATGATGATTTATTGGTCACTAAGAGGCTTGTGATATGAACTAGCCATGCAGACTAATCCATTTGCAATTTCGTTCTGACTCCTAGGGACAAACACCAATTCGTATTCTACAAAGGTTTTCAATAAATCCATAGCGTCATTCCTGTATGCTCTCAACCTAGGGTGTTTCGCTGTGTATTCACCATTCACTTGTTTTATGACCAGCTCAGAGTCTCCATGCACCGTTATCCTACGAGCTCCCAACTTTCTCAACAGATTCAAGCCTAGGATAAGAGCCACATATTCTACGATATTATTTGTGCATTTGAAGTTCAGATTAAAGGCATGGCTCTCTGCAGAGTCACTCTCTATGTTATGTATCCACACTCCTTCTCCTGCAGTATTCTTAGTACAGGATCCATCAAAATTAATTTCCCACAAGGGGTCGTGTTCATGTTTATCATCCTTTTCTTCCCTAATGTGGGTTTTACTGGTCTGTTGATGGTTTTTCTCTTCCTGATGTGTATGGAATTCAGAGAGGTGACTAGTCAGCTGGTTGCATTCTGTTTCTTGTTTGCTCTGAATTTCTGTTTCAGTGTACTGTCCAAAGTTTTCTTCTTCGTTTTCCTCTAAGTCCAGAGTGACCATTATGTTAAAATCTATGGTCTCAACTCTTTTGTTCGTATCTCTGTTTCCTGATTCTGGCTCTCCCAAGGATTCATCGTTGCAAAGGATAAAGGAGTCTAGATCTGTGTGCATGGAATACAAAGGATAATTTTCAGGCTTTTCAGGGCTGTTGACCAGGAATTTCATTTGTGCCTCTCTATAAAGTCTTCTAAGTTGGCTAAAGACAGGGATTGTGGCATATGCTCCATCCATCTGCATTGTGCCTTGTAGCTTGGCTCCCCATGACCTAGATAGTAACATGCCATACTTAGGTGGTACATCTGCCACCACAACATCCATAACCATACATTTTGCATGGATATGGGTAAAGTTTACACACAGGTCCTTGATTAGGCCCAGGCATTTTACTCTACTAGATTCAAATGAATATAAATATTTATAAGGGCGGGTTATCTCTAGGCCTAAATTTTCCATAACTACCTTAGGAATTAAGTTGTGTGATGCCCCAGAGTCATGCATTGCATTGTGAAGGATATTTTCATGGATATTGAGACTGATATAAAAAGGTGGCACTACCCCTTCCTGAAACTTTCCTTCTATCTTTGGACCAAACAGAAGGGCTGGTTGATCATCACTCAAATTGACGGTGTCATTGTCTTCCCCTAGATTTAATGCTTTCAAAATTTGGCCTTTATATACATCCTGAGTGGCCAGCTCAGAGAGTGGGACAGAGATTTTAATTTTTGCAATCTCACTCTCCAGATTGAAAGTGGAATGACTCTTTGGAATGTTCAACTCTGTTTTGTTAGTCACCACCTGAGTGGCTGAATTAGTGTGTTGATTCTCACTATGTACAACGTTTGTTACAGTTTCATTAGGAGCACTAACTGCAGTGCTAGTGCTGCTAATTGGTTGACTTTGTTTATTAGTGTTTTGGTTGTATTTTTCTTTGTTCTTCCCAGAACTCTTAGCTGCTGATTTGTTACTTTTAGCAGTTACTTTAGAATTTTTCTCGGGCCTTTTCTTGATGGTAATCTCAGAAGCCTTTGGTTTGGAAGTGTCTAGGCTCTTTTTTCTTCTAAGTTCATATTGTTCTCTGACCTGCATGATGGCATTTTCAAATCCTAACCTGTAATCCTCAGATTCTAATCTTTCCTCATCCCAATAAGAGGGTGAGGGCTGATATTCCTCTGTGGAACAATTGTGGATTGATTTTTCTATTTCAAACATGTTTATTGTGGTACCCTCAGACTCTTCTATGATCCCCTCATCCTCATCAAGAAATTTCTCTTGGAATGGGGGAATAACTTGCTGATTTGAGTCTCTTTGTCTGTTGGGAGTGGTATGATTTATTCTAAAGTTCTGGTTCTGGTTATGATTTTGATTTCTGTTTTGGTTACTAACCGTGACAACCATTTTTTCCATCATTTGTTGTAGCTTTTCCATATTTTTAGATAGAAGGTCATAATTGGGATCAGATGTGGAAGCTACAGTGTCATCTCTATATGTTACCCTCTTCTCAGCTCTCAATCTTGATTTTTTCTCAATCAGGTTAGCCTCTACGCTCACTGATCCTTTTTTCATGTCTTCCAGTGTGTTGTACTCCCTCTCCCTAAGCTGGTAGGCCATATCAGCATCAAAACCTTCAGGAAATTTTACTAAATCCATACCTTGGGGAGGTTTCATATTTGGAGGAAGAGCGTTATAAACGTTGTTAAACCTTGTAGAGTAGTCATGGACACTCTCTCCTACGTTTCTTTTTAGGTTCTTGTATTCTGCTAATATTTGGAGAGGGTTGGCCTCAACTTCCCATTTGTTTATGAAAATCTAACATAAAGCAGGAAGGTCTTGGATACTATTAGGAGGTAGGCCTTTAAACCATTTTTTCACATCACCTCCTAAGCTTTGGGAAAATATTCTCATTTTGACTATATAATCATCTATCTCCATTTAATAAAAATAATCCTCCATCCTGTCTACATGGTGCTGAGCTGTGGTAGACTCCTTTGCAGTGAAGTGTGGGATCTTTGATTGATAATCATTGGGTAAGGGTACTAGAGGCTGAGGTAAAACCAGAGGTGCATACCAGGCTGCCATGATGGTATTTTGATGAGGTAAAGGGTTGGCTTGAGCAGCTGGTAAGTGGATGACAGGGATACTAGGACCAGCCGAAGTCTGTTGAACAAATTTGGGGTGACAGAGCCCCAAGTTTTGAATGAAGTGAATATCAGGAGGTGTAGATGGAGGGGTCTCTCTATCCCTAATGTGTTTACCACTTTGGGGCGGTGAACCAGGTAGCTCAAGGTCAGGCTAGGCTAGGGTACTGAATGACATAGTTCTAGGTACATTGCTTTGAGAGTCTAGGTCAAAAAGTGGGTCTGATAGAGCTGTAAGGTCTTCCGGTGCAGAGTTAGCTCTATGGAAGTGCTTGGAAATAGTTGGTATTTTAGGTGTAGGAGACTTCTTGAGGATGATCTCAGGGTTATCAACTATTCCAGGTGGGTTTGGGTTGGGATAAGCTCTTGTGTGAATGGTCCTTGAAGCCAGAATGATGTTTTCCAACAAAGCAGCTTAACCCTACTGGTTACTTCTATTGTGGCTAATGTTGTAATGGGCTCTAGTTTCCCAGTGGAGTCTTTTAATCATTTAGGAACTATGGAGTCACTAGGTGGAGGGTTTAGGATGTTTCTAGGAGGTACATTGTCCACCACAGTGCTTATGTAATGTCCTTTTTAGGGAAATGCTTAAAACACAACAAACTCTAACCAGAGATGGACTGGGATGGAATTTACCAGATATTTCACCTCTGAAAGAGGATGAGATCCGGAGGCTGTCTGGCCCTTTCCAAACTCTGTCTAAGAGTGAGGGAGGAAACACACCACGTGGTATAGAGGTTTATTTGTGAATAGGAGTGTTTAACTGCCAACCTATCTAGAGATTGTAGGTTTCTGAGGCTCTTGTGATGTAGTAAGATGGAACATACTCAGAAGTTCCCTAGCGGAGTCACCATTATGTTGGGGTTCCCATGTTTTGGTAGGTTGGCAGTGCCAAAAGATGAGACAAAATCAAAACCACTTTCAGACCTCAGGATCTAGCCCTCCTGGGCCCAGAGAGGGATCTCTCTATGTAAGCAAAGGTTTTATGTCTTTGAAGCTCAAATTTTAAGATGTTAGGCTAGTTATAGTCACGGGGTTTTTTTTTTTTTTTTTTAGTTTGGTTGTTGGGAATCAAGAAAGAAGGTTTCAATATAAGACAAGGATGAGAAAAGAGGGTTTTAGGCAAAGGAGGGATGATTTCAGATAAAATTCAAGACCATTGGGCAATGGAGTCAGAAAAGAGTTTGCTTTCTATTCAATATGTAGGCTTTCAGTTGGGCTAGTCATCTAAAGCATTGGATCTTAAAGATGATTGTGTGGTGAGAAAAGGCAAGAAAGAAGGTGAAAGAAAGGAAAACTACAAGGTGGCCTTTCAGGAATAAGATCCAGGGACAGGACATGCCATTGGAAAACCTATGATCCAGAACCTAAAAGGTTAACTCTTCAGACAAGGAAACACTAAAGATTTAGAACACAAAGTTGAAAACCTGAGATCAGAGAGAGAATTTGAACTCTCAATGCTTTGGCATCCAGCTTAAGGGAACTTAGGAAGGTTCAATTAATTGAAAAGGACCCTAGTGAGACAGAGACAGAGTTCTAAACTCCTAGTATCCCAATTCATTCAATTAAAACCTACCAAGAACATCTAAGAACAGATTCATTAATTCATACATCAGCTAGCAGCATATTCGACCACTACACTGGTTAAATTAGCTTGAAATAAATCCTGAGATAACACACACAGTAGAAAACATTGAAGGCAAGGAGAGTAGAAACATAGGGTACCTATCAAGGTTAAATCCTATGCCATATTTCTGATGCGAGCCAGCAGAAATGAAATATAATGAACTAAAAAGGAGAACATGGACAAAGACAGAAAAACATCACTGCTGCTTTAAATCAGGATCCAAAGAAATGTGCTTGTCATATTAAAGAGCAACACCAGTAAATTACAACATCACCAATAGCTTGATATTTAGTCTGAAAACATCTTCCTTGGCCTATCTTACAACTTTACACAGAGAACATGTCTCAAGAGAAACAACTTGCAATCACATATAGCCGATCAACAACCTTTACAATGAGTTTCTTCATCAATTTTATAGTTGAAAAGAGGCTGAGGAGGTAGATGGAAAAATAAATGTAGCATTAAAAATTAGAAGAGGAAAAGGGCCGAGGCCCCCATTTTGTTTTAAATTCTGGGCATTTATCTCTGGTACTCTTTGGATGAAAGAGTGGTCTTCGTCAGGCTGCAATTTACTCTGGGTATGTATTTGATGTACTTGCTGTAGCACCTCTGCAATACTTGTGGTACTCTGGTGAATTAAATAAAAGTAGAACAATGATTCTGGGCCATCCATACCGTGTAAAAAAGGCTTCTGATATCATAGGACTATTATCAGGGTGGAAATTTCTTCAGGGACATGAAAAAACATGAAATTGTATGGGCACTTCGTCCTTTCATGGGAGGAGACATTCTGCTGATATAGACACCCTGATGATATGATTTTCTGTGCATTGGATCCTCTGAGTGATCCACGGGTCTTCGAGTCCACTAGGTCTGCCGAGTTTTCACAACCTATTCTCCCGAGTGTCTCGCCTCTTTCTACCCGGTCTCCTCTTGAAGGGTCAGTTGATTTCAATTGGCCATCTCAGGGTGCTTGGTCTAGTTTTGGGAGCGAGGAATAATTCCCTCCTCTTACTTCAGGATCACCATTATTAGCTGCTGCTTTACTCCCTATTCCTCATCGTCTTTTCAATGATCTTACGACCTCATCAGATATGGATTCTTCCAGTCCTGTTGGTAGCGAAGAGCTGCATGTTTCTACAAGGGAATATCAGCATTTCCCATAAGATTTATCGTATGTCTCTGATCGTTCTCCCCCCCAATCAGTGTCTCTTCCACCTGGTTATTGTACTTTGGTCCAGATCATTTCTGGTGTGGCATCCATGGCACAGTCCAGTATAGTGGCTCCCACTGGAAGCTCAGTTTTTCCTACATTAGGAATGTCACCTTCGACACCCATCTCGTCGGCCACTGTTACATTTATCCCGGTCTGACCTACCATTTGTGTGGCTTCATCTGCACCGGTTATTAGTACGACTTAGTCGTCAGGGTCTACTACTATTCGCAGGTCTATCTTTATCCATCCCACGATGCCTGTTAGGCCCGCCATGAGTGGATCGAAACCTTACACTGTAGAAACCCATCCTATGTGAACTGCACCTATGGTTTATACTTATACATTCGATGACTATCTGTTGGATATTCAGCGACATCATGCTCCTTCTCCGGATTCCCAGCCACCAAATTCCACACCTCAGGGTTCTCAGCGGCCACAAGCTTCTAGAAATCCTCCCCATCATTATGATGAATACGGTAATCCCGTATATTTTCCGCCAATTGATCCTAATCAACCTGTTTATTTGCCTTCGGCTAATCCCTATCAGACTATTTCTCATCAAGGACCATTTTTACAGGGACAACCCTCGGGTCTACAAGGAAAACCCTTATAGGGAAAACCTTTGGTCCAACAGGGACAACCCTTTGGTCTAGCAGGGACAACCTTTGGTCTAGCAGGGACAACCCTTTGGTCCACAGGGACAACCTTATGGTCCCCAAGGACAACCCTTACAAGCACAACCTTCGGTCCAACAAGGAAAACCCTACGGTCCATCTGGAAAACCTCAGTTTCAACCTAGAGCATCTTATGTTTCTGGGGGGGGAATGTATCCACCACAGGGACAACATTTTTTGCAACAACAACAACCTTACGTTCAGTAAGGCCAATATTTTGTAAAGCAAGGACAACCCTACTGTACTGCACTAGGTCAACCTGGTTTTCAGAGGCAACCTGGTCCATCCCAACCATCGGGCCAACCTCTTCCACAAGGGAAACCTGGTGGCTCTCATTATCCAGGCCAACTTGCTCCGCAGGGGCAGCCGACTCAACCTGAGAAGCAGATTCAACCTGCTCAACCCGCTCAACAGCCGGTTCAACCTATTCAACCTACTCAACAACCTGTTCAACCTGCTCCGCAGGGACAACCTGCTCAAACTCAAGGCACTACTTACCCTCAAAGTCAATCCCAGATGGTGTATAATCTACCTCAAGGAAATGCTTACATTCTGCAGCAAAATCCATATGTTGCTCAACAAGGACCTCAGTGGTATGCTCAGAATCAGTATCCCGGTCCTCAACCCCAGTATGGGTAGAATTATCAGGCTTATAACCCCTATGGACAGAATCCTCTAGGACAAAACATATGGGGGAAAAATTTATCTCAATCTGGGTGGAATGCTAACATTGGTATTTATCAATGACTTCGAATTCCTTTTAATCCTCAATTACCATTTCTCGCGACGTTGGAACTGCCTGATGTGTCAAAGTTGATGAACTATCTGATCTTTCATAACCCGTATTGGCCTCCAGTTCGAACCAAAATCCCTGGTGATTGTCCCAAATTTGAGGGCAAGTCCGAAGAAGACCCCTAAGTGCATGTTATGATGTATCATCTTTGGAGTTCCTCTAACTCTTGGGTTGACGATTCTATCCGACTCCGTCTTTTCCAACACACTCTTACTGGTGCCGCTGCCAAGTGGTACATCGAGTTATCTCATGGCATCTTCCAAGATTTCAATTCTTTAGCCATGGCATTT
This sequence comes from Pinus albicaulis, assembly GCA_034641835.2. Lineage (NCBI taxonomy): Eukaryota > Viridiplantae > Streptophyta > Pinopsida > Pinales > Pinaceae > Pinus > Pinus albicaulis. Next base: position 1,655,408,908 of record CM076582.1, on the reverse strand, counting down.
CTCATGCACTTTCAGTTACCGGTTCAGTATGAAACCGGGATGCACCACCTCACATCCTTGAAGCAAGATTGAGCTACCCATATCTCAGATCATATTCATGAATAGAGGTGTCGTTGTCACCTGATCAAGTTTGAGATTCCTGATCAGCTTCTAGCTGATTGGTTCACTACCTCTTTCATCAGTCCTATTGCTAAGGACATTGCTATGGGGGCATGCGTCATTGAGGAACAAGCCATTGCTCATGCGTAGTACCTTGATCTTGTGTACTCTCAGTCCCGCACATTGTATGATCTCTTGCCTGATGCTCCTAGACCTAGAAATTCCAAAGCACCAGCGATGCCATCCGTCGACGGTATCATTGGTTTCGTGTCTCAGACTTCTCGGAAGTCTTCTCCTCCGAATCCTGGGAAGAAAAAAAATACCCCTTCCAATAATACAGCTTCTCAGCCAACCCTGAGTTCTGGTAAAACGACAGAAGTGAATGCCATTCAGGCCAATCTAGCAGATAAAAATTCCAAGGGTAAAATGAAGAGTAAAGGTAAGGCCAAAGCCGATACCCTGAAACAGGATTCTCAGAAATATCGTGTTGATGATGGTTCACATCGCAAACCGAAGTATCCTATTTTGATTTGTGACGAAGAGCACTACACCAAGGACTATCCTCGATGGGCCAAAGTGAGTCTATTTCTTAAAGGCACCCAAGGAAATCTGGCTATTATCAAAGAACCGTTTCCGTCACAGCAGACTCAGTTGGTAGAGAAAACTCAAACCTCTTCCTCATTTGGTTCTCAGGTTTTCATGATGAACGGTTCCATATCCATTTCCATAGCTACCCAGTCGAAAGATTATACTGAACCGCGTCAAGAAGAGGGGAGGCCCTCTTCATCCTCCTCCTCTGCCTTCTTCTGGCCCTCTTCATATTGAAAGGCCTAGTATTGAGCCGGTTGTGAGGCCGCCTTCCAAAGGTGTACTCTGTAAGTATTATTACAATCCTAACGCCCGTGCTGCTCAACATTACAGTATTATTGAGGATTTGGATCAGGTGCCATCTGCAATGTTTGCATTATAAGTACTTCATATTTTCCCATCTCAACGGAAGGATTTGCTATCTGCTATCGAAGGGGTTGATCCTGCTGATTCGAGCCTTATCACTTTCGACTTGGATAATTTCGTCCCATGTCTCCCTCACCAACTTGCACTCATTATTCAAGTTGGCATTAATGGACTGGATATCCATCGAGCGGTCGTAGACAAGGGTGGGTCTACGTGTGTCATGTCATCTGTCTTCCGGAAAGCTATTAGGTCTCTAGCTCTGAATTCATCTCCAAATACTCTAAAAGCATTTTATGGAAGGGAATCTAAACCTCTTGGAGTTCTCACTAGTTTACCGATTACTCTAGAAGGGAAAACAATCAACGTCGAGGTTGAAGTAGTTGACACGAAGCTCAATTGCAATCTTCTCCTTGGTCGTAGTTGGACACATGCCATGTTGTGTGTTTCGTCCTCTCTCTTTCATGTTTTGTGATTTCTGCACGAAGGAAAGATCGTTACTGTCGATCAGTTGTAATTATTCACTTTTTCTTCCGAGAAAAACGTTCTGTACATAGATCAAATTCCTACGCCTTATGAGAGCATAGGGCCAGGTCTCTTCAAAGATCCTTCCCTCATGGGTATTGTTCCTCTTCCTCCACCCAAAACTGTTCAGGTTAATATGTTCTCCAGGTTTGACGATCCATGGATCATCCCTTCGCCCGAGAAGATTGATTCATTTGGAGATTCAATGCCATTAAGTCCGATCGAGATTGATTATTGTGAACTTATTTCAGCTTCGAATCCTCGGCCTCCTTATCGTGCTCCTTTGAGCATGTCTCTTAATACTTATTCTAAATCCCCCTGGCTCGACGATTTGGATTCGCCTGATCCCTTGAAAGAGATATTTCCCTCCGATGAAGCCATCATGGAAACTATGTCTCTCGAGGATCCTCCTTGGGACGATAGTCATCATCGTTCCTCGTTCATGCCTGGCCTTGGGGCCATGTCTATGTGTCTCAAGAGGTTTGCTTCTCAGGTTCCTTCTCCTTCGCTTCAAATGTCTATTCTGACACATGAAGTCTTTACGGAAGGTAACTTGAGTAACATCACACAAACTATGCCTATCAACATTTCCGTCAAACCATAAATTGTCGAGAACATATATATTGGGGTGACCTTTTCTCTGGATGAGATTCAGTTCTATACTAGTCTCTTCCGTGAGTTTTGTGATGTTTTCGCATGGTCTTAAGAAGAGATGCCGGCATCGATCCAAGTATAGTGGTGCATGAGATTCCTACCTATATTGGGGCAAAGCCTGTTCGCCAGCGTCTTCGTCCTGTGCACCCTAGAAAGGCTACTGCTATTAAGAGAGAAGTTGAGAAACTTCTTAAAGATGGTTTTATCTATCCAATTCCCTTGATATAATGGGTTTCCAATATTGTTCCTGTCGATAAGAAACATTGTACCATTCGTTTCTGTGTTGATTACCGTGAAATTAACCGTGCTTTCCCTATGGATAATTATCCTACTCCTTTTATTGATCAAATCATTGATGACTATGCTAGGAGTGAAATTTTTTCCCTTATGGACGTGTTTTCTGGGTACAACCAGATTAACATTCTTCCGACTGAGCAACATAAGACCGCCTTTATCTGTCCTTGGGGTACCTTCACTTATAAAAAGCTCCTTTTCGGTTTGAAAAATGTCGGGACTACATTTCAGCGAGCAATGTCATATGCTTTCCACGATATCAAGCACATTGTTCAGCCTTATTTGGATGACCTTCTGGCTGATTCAGCTAAGCGTAAATACCATCTTGATCATCTCCGTCAGATTTTTCTTCACTGTCAATGCTATAAAATCTGGCTGAATCCGCATAAGTTCATCTTTTGTGTTGACTCCTGTAGACTCTTAGGGTTTATCATTTCCAAAGACGGGATTAATCTCAATCCACTCAAAGTTGAAGCTATTGTTAATCTCCCCTACCCTTCCTCCTTGCATCACCTGCAGAGTTTGCATGGAAAAGCTAACTTCTTGTGCTGTTTTATACCTAACTATGTTGAAGTGGCTAAAGGATTTACACGATTACTGAAGCAAGGTGTCTTATTCCTCTGGGATGAGATCGCACAAAATTCCTTTGATGCACTGAAGACGTTGCTCGTCAATGCTCCTCTGTTGCATCCTCCAAATTATCATCACGATTACTCCCTCTATTTGGCCGCCACATTCAACACGATTGCCATGGTTTTCGTACAAGATGATGATGATGGTGACGAGCATGTAATTTACTATCTATCTCGTAAACTTCTTGATATTGAAACGCGATATTCACATGTCGAGAAGTTGGCGTTGATTGTTGTTCCAGCCATTCAACATTTTCGTCACTATATTATGTTGCGTATAGTGGCCGTGATTTCTGATTGAAACCCTATGACTTACATATTGACTTGTCAATTACTGGGGGGCAAGTACTCGAAGTGGATTGTCATCCACCAAGAGTTCGATTTGGAGTTGATTACTGCCAAGTCAAAGAAGTCATTATTCTTCGCCGATTTAATCTTCTCTCTCCCTTCTGATTCCACCCCGTCTGGTTTCGAGGAATGCATTCTGGATGACACACTTTTTTTGATTAGCACCCTCGAACCTTGGTACAGTGATATCATCGTATATTATTCAGACTTATACCTTCCGATATGAGTTTACAAAGGATGCTCGTCGATGCATCCATCATCAATCACAATGCTATCGCATAGTCGGAGATACACTCTACCGCATCGAAGTTGATTCCATTTTCTGCCAGTGTTTGCCTCTCGGGGAGGCTGAAAAAGCCTTGAATGATTTTCATAGTGGCGCCTGTGGCGGTCACATGTCTAGTTATGCTACTGCATAGAAAATTATTCGTGTTGGATATTTATGGCCCACCATATTTAAATATTGCATTTTTGTTATCCGTAAGTGTCATGATTGCCAGATCTATAAACACAAGATGTGCGTGCTACCTTCCCATCTCCACCCTGTCATTACCATTGGTCCCTTTGCGAAGTGGGGCATCGATTTTATGACGTGTAACCCTCACTTGGCTGGGTGGCATGCTTATATCATTGTATCCATTGACTACTTCAACAAATGGGCCGAAGCAATGCCTACACTTACGGCTGACGGTAAGACAGTAGTACACTTTCTGTTCAATGATGTCATTTCTAGGTTTGGTGTCCCTCAAGCCATTGTTACTGATCATGGTTCCCATTTTCGGCATTACATGGTGGCGGAGTTGACTTCCAAGTTGGGTCTGCATTATGACAGCTCAACGCCAGGTTGAAGCCTTGAAAAAAGTTCTCGTCACTATGCTTCAACATACGATTGAGATGCACAAATCAAACTGGCATCTCATGTTGTATGTATAAAAAAATTTCGGTAAAAATCACATATAAGAAATTTGTGTCGACGCGTTTCAAACCAGCCGGTGTGGTTCATCATCAGGACAAGATGAGAAATCTGATGAAGAAACCTATTTAAATAGAAAGGGAAAACTCCATCTAGCCGTTGGAAAAACGGCTAGTTTGACTTGAATAAAAGATTTTTTAAATTTTATTAAAATTTATTTATAGTTCTCAAATATTCTATTTGAATATAATTTAATATTAATAATCAATAAAATATAAATAATTTAAAATTGTTTTTATTTAATTATATATGAATATAATTTAATATTAATAATCAATAATTCTTAAAAATAATTTAAAATAATTTTTCTATTTAATTATATTTGAGTATAATTTACTATAACTCATCAATAATTTTTGAAATAATTTAAAATTATTTTTAACATAGAACCTTAAATATATATATTTAAAAAAAAAAAAAAAATACAAATAAAAATATACAATAAAAAGAAAAAAGAAAAATAAAAATAAAAATAAAAATCACAATAAAAAATGAAAATTAACAAAAATAAAATAAAATAAAATAATCCAAAATAAATACAATAAATACAATAAAATAAAATAAAAATGGAAAATAAAATAGAATTAAGAAAAATAACGATAATATTCGTTAAAAAAATAAAAATAAAAATAAATAAATAATAATAATAATAATAATCTAAGAGTGAAGCGCAGGAATCCAACATCTACTAACACTCCACCCATCATCTCTATTCAGGTTAACCGACCTCTTTTCAATTTCCAAGGCTTCCCTCAACTTTTGGTGGTGGAAATGGTCTATCCTTGCAATAACCTCAGTATCTTCAATACAAATATGATGCTTTGTTTTTTCCGCATGCTCTGCTAAGGCAGAGGACCGAGATCTACCATGTTTAAGGTCAGCAACATGCTCATTAATTCTCTGATTAATGGACCGACTAGTTTCACCTATGTAAGGTGTCCCACAAGAACAAGGAATCAAGTAAACACCCTTACTATCCAAAGGGCCAATCAGGTCTTTAACCGACCTAAGAGAACTTCGAATAGTGCGGAGAGGCCTGAATGTTGAAGATACATTATGTTTCCTCAAGATCTTAGAAATTCTATCAGTAGTACCTTGGATAAATGGAAGGTGAACTCCAGATAACCGCTCACAGGGATCTCTCTTAGCCCTAGGACCTTTTTCAGCTTTTTGAAATTTTCGGCTCTTTGGGCATACCGAACCGCAGTTAAGGATGCAATCAGATTCGCTCCATTCCAACTTATCTATGGTCTGGAAGCTATCCTTCCGATTGAATTTCAAATACCTTCGCTCAAATTACATGTTGAATTGTTGCCAAATACTTCGCTAGAAGAAGATAATATTCTCTATTTGGAGAGGCTTGATGAAACTGGCCGCTTTGCTGCTCTAGTCATAGAAGCACATAAAAGGTGGATCAAAGCTGATTTTGACCAGTCAGTTTCCCCTCATTCCTTCATAGAAGGAGACCTCGTCCTCCTGTACAACCAAGCTCACGATAAGTTGGGGGCAGGAAAATTTCAACCCATGTGGCATGGGCCCTACATTGTTAAATGTGTTTTGCGGAATGGGGCTTATGAGCTTATTAATTATGAAGGTCATCCTCTAGATCAGCCCAGAAATGGGTTGTATCTTAAAAAATACTATGCATGGGTCATTCGTGCATGTTTTGTGTACATAGGTGTTCTTTTAATTTTTGTATATTTTTGGCTTGGTGTGCTTTGTGAGCGTTTTCCTGCTTATTGGATCATTGCTTATTGTGCAGATGTCTATTACCCCTTATGTCGGTTTCGCGAATGGTGCTTCCCGTAGTACTCAGAACCTGTCTTGAGCAGCCTGGGTGATTTATGATCCTTCTGGTGAGTTGATAGACCTTCAAGGTATCTGTCTAGGATGAACTACAAACAATGACACTAAATATAGTGCTATTATTGAACTATTGACCGAGGTTATTGCTCTCGACATTCCTACATTAATTGTTAACCTAGACTCACAGCTTGTTGTTCTTCAACTTAATGGACATTATTCTAATAGTAACCCTCACATCCTAAGGTTGTATTTGCATGTTCATTTATTGGAAAGAAATTTTGATTACATTACATATCAACATATTCCTAGACGAATGAATGCATTAATTGATACAATAGCTAACATTGTATTAGATAGACATTTGCGTAATTTGTAAAAAAATCATCATCACATAACAAGATCCATATAGGAAAATAGATGTATATATATATATATATATATATATATATATATATATATATATATATATCGAGTGTTTGCATCCATGTGCATCATAAGTTCAAAAAATATGTATGTTTTGGTTACATCCTGAGACATCGTGTCTCTCAAAAAATATGCGGAAATAAAACCTAGGTGTCTACTTGGCGTGACGCTCATGATAACACATTACTGCCCGTACAAGCCACCTCAACAAGCAGTGAACACGGTTTGACACCCTTGCAGTGTGTCTCTGGTATGCATGAGGAACATCATCGAATCACGCATAGTCCAAGATCCCACGGGAGATTCCCTCCAATTTGCGTATGATTTCCTCCTCCTCACCTCCCTCACCATGAGAGGCCACATCAAAGTCACGAGGAATCCGCCACGCTATTGGGGACATACCTGCAGGTCTCTCTGGGCCAACATCTACAATTACATGGATTAATGTCAGAACATGCATAACAAAAAAATCATAATACTCATCAAAATAAAAAATGAGTCTTACCCAGTACTTCATCCCAATCCTCTCCTTCTGGGAGCAGGAGATATGCATCACTAGTGAAATCTGTGCCAGAGTAGGGCCAGTCCTCCATGACAATTAGCTGTTGGTAGAGCCACTCAAAGAACTCCAGTCTCCAGGACATTTGTTGACCGCCCCCTGACCTTGGCATCAGATCTGCCCAACATGCCATCAGTGGCTCCTGGGCTGGTGGTGTCGGAACTATTACCTCCTGACACTAGAATATGGGTTGTCGTTCCAAGATGAACGATACCAATATGGACCCGTAGTCGAACTGCTTCAACTTGGTTTTCTTGCATTTTTTTAGTTGACGCTTCATGTTGATTGTTACCGCCTCTGCCCAGTTGTAGAGGGTTGGTGCCATGAAATCTACAGAAAGAAGTAGATGTGTTTTTGTGGCATCGTGCGGAGCCTATGATCCAGCATCTCATATGATGGTGTGCAGCACTACCTTTAGTGCCAAATCCGGAATAGTTCGAATGTCCACTTTTCCACTTCCTGATCCTTTCCTTGCCCCTGGGTACACCCTATCAATAACCATACTCATGTTCTCCATTGAGGGCCGGGTGCCGGTCAGGATTGGTACTTCCCTACCTCGCGATAGTCTGGTTATGAAATAAACATCTGAGACTTCAATCTCAAGTTCCTGGCCGTGAATAATGAATTTTTCCTAATCAACGTCCCAGACACTGATCAAGTACTGCAACAGTTTCGGTTGAGCTTTGAGAGATGGTGCCATAAAGAATTTCCTAAGCCCACAATCTCTAAGAGCTTCCATGCATCTTCTATTTCCCATGGCTTCCTTATCTTCTTCACTATGTTCTCATTATTTCTATTCGATCATCATTTTGCCTCTTCACACCTACAGAAAAGTCCATATGGTTTTAATTAGCCAAATCCAAAGCATTTGAATAGTTAATTTGGGCCTGCTTGTTTGTATTTACATGCTAAACATGTATGTCGCGGTTGGCGCGTCCCCGTTCAAATTTTAGGCTGGTTGGCGCGAGTCCGTGCCCGATACCCACGTCAATCGCCACGCCCTAATTTTTGAAAAATCCCCCCACAGATCTACAAAATTGGGGTTGCACGTAATGAAAGTACAATAAAAATCCAAGGAAGGATGTAAGATCTTACCTAGAACTGACAGATTCGAGATTGGTCTTCCGGATTGCCCACTGTCAACGCCACAAAATCGTAGTGAAAAGGGGTAACAAGTTGTTCACAAGAGGTAAAAGTGAAAAGTAATTTATTTTTTACCATATTTGGCATTTTATAACTTTTTGGAACTCTAATTAGGTTTTAAAGCGTATTTTTTTGACTATTTCGCTATGTTATTTCAAGAAATGGGTTTTACGTGCATCTCTTGTGCAACGACAGGTCCTCAACATCACGATGTTGAAGTAACCAGTTGAATTTTATACTTTTTCGGACTCAGTAAAAACACAAAAAATTCACTGTTGGAGTCATCTTTCAGCTCTTTTCTGACTCTCTAAAATTGAAAAGATTGTCGAGACTCTTGTCGTTTTGAACTTGTTAAATGGCTGCAAAACGATATCTACCCAGTATACGTTTACCCCTTTTTTAGGCTGGGATAGATTATTTACGAAAAGGGAATACCTTAGCCTATCACAACTAAGAGGTTCTCTCAGAAACAATTTTCTACCTTTTCGGATCTATGAGACTACCTACGAAAAGGGACTGCTGGAGTTTTCTTTTCTACTTCTTTTCAAACTCTCTAAACATGAAAATATGTCGATTTATTCCTTTGTTAGACTCATTAAACCCTTAATGACATCGGAAATCGTCACCATGACATCATCAAGTTCCTCCTTCCTAGGGCTCATAAAATGTACTAGGATGGATTTTTCTGAAGGAAAAAATTACATGACAAGCACATGCTATCCCCTTCAAGTTTTTTTTCCAAAAATAATTGGGGTACTCGCCAGCAATGGTGGAGGAAAATGGAACCAGTTCTTAGTCATGTCAGTAGTATGTCGCTCTTGAACATGACACTCATCTGCATTTGTGTCGGGTTGGGGACATCTCATTTCGTCATTTTCGCCTCCATGGGTTTGGGTAATATGTTTTGACCTCTCATCTGCTCTTTGCCACATCATCATGACCTTAGATCCCTTGATGTCAAATACTGCCAAATCCGGAGTCGTGTCACTGATATGTTCAAGAGAAGTTTGTGTTTGCAGTTTTCAACCTCCCTTTGATCCTATTTTTGGTCCTGAGTCACTATCATCATGTTCCTCTGTCTCATGTCGATGATGTGGGAAACATTGTGGCCTTCCTTTGACTGGGTCACTTCCTGTTGACTTCAGCTCATTATCCAGGAAGTCGATCTAGACACTCCCTTCCAGTACCTTGGAGCTTGCATGCCTCAATGGCAAGTTCTTTGCATTCGACGATAGGTCAACATCATGGGTCTTCAATCGAGTTATTCTGCGGGTGTTCGACGCCAAATCACTGTTCACATTCCGTGGATTTTACTAGTTGTATCTTGAGAGCCATTCTCATTATTGGTGGTTTCTCTTGTGCCTGTTAACAAATTTCATCATTGGCTGGTAATCAGGTAACTTTCTTGCATGTTCGACTTTAGCTCACATATTCACATGCTTGAATTTGTACTTGTTCGGGTCGAGATGGAGTGCAAGACCCTGGGTTTTGTCTGATGAGATCCAGGCTGCGGGATATTTTGTTTTATCATGACTATATGCATGACTCTTTTGATTGGATGGTTGCGACCATACTTGAGTCTATTTGTTGATCCTTATTGCTGGATAGCTGCGTCCATACCTCGGATCTCCATTTTTATGTACTCTATTATGGATGGCTGCGCCCGTGCCACATGTTCATGTATCATAGATATTAGATGTATTTTTACTTGCAGGTCTTCCGACAACAGTGTTTGGTTCGAACGCGTTCTCGTAAAGCATTTCACTCCTCCCTCTCTCTCAGACTTCATGCTTTAGGGGGCATCTGTTACACAAAATTTTATCACCGTCCTTGCAATCCCCATCTCGCACATTGGAGGACCATTTATGTGACTTATATGAAGTGTCATGCCTTGCAAAAAGTGTCATTACATCCCTTTCCATGAGAAGAACATTTCCTCTGTTGAATTTTCCTGGAACAGACCATAAAAAACAAATGATTTTGGGTTGGCGCTAGCAGGTAGTTATGGTCTTGTGTCAATAAAGGAAATTAACACTGGGCCCCATGCCCATTGGCACTCTGTCTCAATGGACAGCCTGCGTTGAGCTATTTTTGGAAAGATTTTTAAATATAGAAGCAAAGTTTCCATTGCCAACCACTTCATGAGCGAGTCAGCTTGGGTTGTTCGACTGAATAATGTCGAACACCTTCCTTTGTCTTCTTGTTTCCTCATTTTGGGCAAACCTTCCAAAGGATAAGGCCTCCCTTCCACCATATGAGGGATCCCAACCTCCTCCTCTCCTTATATAAATACATCTCTGTCGCATAGATGTAGCTAGCTGAATAGGAATTGCTGAAAATTTTGCTGAAACAGTCTGATAGAGCTAGTGTGAGATAGAGCATAGAGATACCCTTGTCGAGAGAGAGCTTAGGCTTATTGCCTCACCACGTCCAAATTCCCCGACGAATGCTCAAGACGCGTTTTGACTGGACCCGCTAAAGGAGGCTGCGATGTCAAGGCTCCAGTTGTAATCTCTTTCTTTCTCTTAATATATACATGGCTGATGTTTTGGTTCCTTTCTTGTGTTGATGTGATTGATCTTATGAAATACGTTTAATTCTCCTTGACCAGTTAGATAGTTATGAATGCAAACATTGTTTCGTATGTTGCTTTCTTTCTTTGATCTTTCTGCAGGCACCTGAGTACCATAGCTGAAGGACCGCGACGTCTCAGGACGAAGAACAGGAGACTGCCGCCACAGCTACGACAACTTCATTGGATCAAAGTTAGGACAATCTATCCTGACTTAGTTTCATTCATTAACTAGGAATCGATGCATTAGCATGTCCTCTTGCTGCTAGACCCACCCTACGACTAGAGGGATCACCTCTGTCCGTAGAGGGGATTTACCTACACAACAATAGCACACCCACAACCGTATACCATCAGGTGGCTTCACCCAGGGAGAGATATTCGCGTTCGCCAGTAGTGCCGCCTTATGTACAACATCAAGCCATTCACGGATGAGGTATTGTGTGATGTTTCTCCTCTTGATGTAGTTGATGTATTATTGGGCCAACCATACTTGTGGAGACGACATGATGTGTATGAGTCTAGGCCTTGTTCTGTTGTTATTACTTGGGAAATAAATTGCACACGATACCAGAGGTAGTACCGCCTCTTGTTATCTCCTTGACTATTGCAAAACAACATAGTAAGATTGTTTCCCAAACCAGGAAATTTATTTTCCTTAAAAATCTCTCACATGGAAAGAAGAAGATTGTGGCCACAACCTTGAAATAGGGCTCCCCTGCATGGCTACAATAGATGGAAAATGTCGTGGAGGAATACGAGGACATTTTCTTCTCACCGACAGAGGTTCCTCTACACTGTCAGGAAAGGCACTCCATCGATTTGACCCCCGGCGCACCACCGCCAGATATTGCCATACCTCACGTGATTACATAGACAAAATTCACACATGTACTGTACGAGGAAACCAAATTTATTGAATGGATCCAGCAGGTCCACGACATCCTGGACAAATCCATTACCAAGTTCAGCAGAATTTGCCTCTCATGGAGGATCTTAATGCAATGGGGACCATTTCTTCCTAAGGAGGGAGGAATGATCTAGGTGGATATCAGTGGACAGCCACCTATTCCATTTAGACTTGCACCATAAATTCTTGCAGTTTTCACTTTCAGCACAACTTACTATTTTTAACAGGTTTTCGGGTCCTACACTCTCGGAGCCATTTTGGGGCCCTAATGATCAAGTTGGATACTGGTGGCCACCCACCTATTCCATTTGAAACGCCACCATCAGTTGTTTCATTTTTTTAGTTGCAGCACAACTTACTATTTTTAGCAGTTTTTCGGATCCTGAACTTTCAAAGCTATTTTGAGGCCCTAAACAACGTTTTTTGGGAAACCCGGGAGCAACATCGGTCCATGGAACCATGTTTCTCACACCAAAAGTTGTACTCCTCAAATATATATTTCTAATGAGGTATGATGCGCGTCAAACAGAGATCGTATGCCAAATTTACGTCCCTGAGAAGTTGAAACACCAATTTACCCAGACGAGGCCCATAGTTTTGGCGCTTCATCTCCTACAGTTAGGTTTTTGGATGTTTAGGGTTTTGCATTGTTTCTCAACAATAAATAAGCCTTTGAGCCTCATTGTAACATAGTTCATAGGCATGTAGCCGCCACATATCTTCTCAGAGATAAGCCTACCAGTGCCCTAGTTGTTTATTTCCATTATGTCTGTAAGCATATTTATGTTATATGACATTAATGAAATGAAGTTTTATTTCCGATGCATCTCTGTGTTTATGTTTATTTTGTATATTATTGTGTTCTTTCATAAATCCGGATTTATGCAGGAACGTAATAAAATAAAAAAATAGACATAAACACAGAGATGCAGCGGAAATAATGCTTCTTTTCATTAATATCAAAGAACTGAAATTTTCTTACAGACCGAACGAAAATAAACTATAGCTAGGGAATTGGTAGCTTATCTCTAAGAAGAGATGTGGTGGCTACATGCCTCTGAAATCTGTGTTACAATGAGGCTCGAAGGCCTATATATTATTGAGAAACAATGAAAAACCATAAACATCCAAAAACATAACCATAGGAGATGAAACACCAGAATATGGGTCTCGTCGGGGTAAATTGGTACATCAATTCACCGAGTCGTAACTTTGGAATACCGATACATTGTTAGAAATATCTATCTAAGGACTACAATTTCTGACTGCAAATATTGATTCCGGAACAAAATCATATTAGCTGGAAAAACGATGCCCAAAAAACGTCGGTTAAGGCCTTAAAACGACTCCCGAAGTTAAGGACCCGAAAAACTGCTAAAAATAGTAAGTTGTGCTGAAACTGAAAAATTGAAAGAGAAAATGGTGGGGCCCCAAGTGGAATAGGAGGGTGGCCACCAATATACACCTGGATCATTCCCCCTCCCCCCCCCCCCCCTAGGAAGCAATGGTCATTATGCCATGCCAAGGTCGAGCAGAAATTTAATCAGAAGAAGTGAGACTTTGTATCCGCGAATTCGAAGCCAGGGAAAGGCGCCCCTGAACCACAGAACAGGGGGTAGAGCCAAAGCGGGGTGAATTAGAACACCACCATGAATCCAAATAAGGACACAAGGAAGTGGTGTGAATTTCATAACAGCCCCACTCACAGCACCAATGAGTGTCGGGCCAAACAGTCGCTGGTGGTCGAACGGAAGGCACTCGAATCAGATGCATGTTTCCTGAGCAAGAACCAGAATGTGAAGATGAAAAAGGGAAGCAGATCATTGATGTGGACCCTAGTTCCATTGTTGCCACCACCAAGCTCTAGAGGGAGGATCCCGAGGATCCAGAGGAAGGGGAGCTCCTCTTCCATTCGCAGATGTGGGTGAAGGGTTCTCCACTACAATTTCTTATCGATAGCGAAAGACAAAAGAACCTCATTTTAGCAGAGGTCGTGAAGCAACTTGGCCTATTGACCATAGCACACCCACAACTGTATACCATAGGGTGGCTTCACCCAGGGAGAGATCTTCGCGTCTGCCAGTAGTGCCACCTTCTGTACAACATCAAGCCATTCGTGGATGAGGTATTGTGTGATGTTGCTCCTCTTCATGTAGCTGATGTATTATTGGGACAACCATACTTGTGGAGGCGACATGCTATGTATGAGTCTAGGCCTCATTATGTTGTTATTACTTTGGGAAATAAATTGTACAGGATACCAGAGGTAGTACTGCCTCCTGCTATCTCCTTGACTATTGCAAAACCACACAGTAAAATTGTTTCCCAAAGGAGGGAGGAATGATCCAGGTGGATATCGATGGCCACCCACCTATTCCATTTGGACCCACACCATCAATTCTTGTAGTTTTTCACTTTTAGCACAACTTACTATTTTTAGCAGGTTTTCGGGTCGTGCACTCTCGAAGCCATTTTGGGGCCTTAATGATCTTGGTGGATATTGGTGGCCACCCACATATTGTATTTGAAACGCCACCATCAGTTCTTTCATTTTTTCAGTTGCAGCACAACTTACTATTTTTAGTAGTTTTTTGGGTCCTGAACTTCCAGAGCCGTTTTGAGGCCCTAAACGAAGTTTTTTGGGAAAACTGGGAGCAACACAAGAGCATGGAACTAAACATTGTACTCCTCAGATAGATATTTCTAAAGAGGTATGATGCACGTCAAATGGAGATCGTATGCCAAAGTTACATCCCCGGGAAGTTAAAAAACCAATTTACCCAAATGGGGCCCATAGTTTTGACACTTCATCTCCTACGATTAGGTTTTTGGATGTTTAGGGTTTTGCATTGTTTGTCAACAATAAATAGGCCTTCGAGCCTCGTTGTAACATAGTTTAGAGGCATGTAGCCGCCACATCTCTTCTCAGATATCAGCCTACCAACGCCCTAGCTGTCTATTTCCATTATGTCTATAAGCATATTTTTGTTATATGATATTTAATGAAATGAAGTTTTATTTCCACTACATCTTTGTGTTTATGTTTATTTCTGTGTATTATTGTGTTCCTGCATAGATCTAGATTTATGCAGGAATGCAATAAAATACATAAATAGACATAAACACAGATATGCAGCAGAAATAATGATTCATTTCATTAATATCAAAGAACTGAAATTTTCTTAAAGACAAAATGGAAATAAACTAGCTAGGGCACTGGTAGCTTATCTCTGAGAAAATATGTGGCGGTTACAGGCCTCTGAAATCTATGTTAAAATGAGGCTCGAAGGCCTATATATTATTGAGAAACAATGGAAAACCATAAACATCCAAAAACCTAACCCTAGGAGATGAAACACCAAAATATGGGCCCTGTCGGGTTAAATTGGTACATCAATTTCCCGGGCTCGTAACTTTGGCATACTGATACATCGTTAGAAATATCTATCTAAGGAATACAACTTCCAACCGCAAATATAGATTCCGGATTGAAATCATTTCACTAGTCAAACGATGCCCAAAAAACTTCGTTTAGGGCCTTAAAAAGGCTCTCGAAGTTCAGGACCCAAAAAACTGCTAAAAATATTGAATTTGTGTCAAAACTGAAAAAATGAAAGAGACAATGGTGGGGCCCCAAGTGGAATAGGCGTGTGGCCACCAATATCCACCTGGATCATTCCTCCCCCCTTAGGAAGCAATGGTCGCTATGCCATGCCAAGATCGAGCAGAAATTTAAGCACAATAAGTGAGACTTTGTATCCTCGAATCCGAAGCCAGGGAAAGGCACCCCCGAACCACAGAACATGGGGCAGAGCCAAAGCGGGGAAAATCAGAACACCACCATAAAGCCAAAGAAGGACATGTGGAAGTGGTGTGAATTTCACAATAGCCCCACTCATAACACAAACGAGTGTTGGGCCAAATAGTTGCTGGTAGCCGAACTGAAGGCACTCGAATGAGATGCATTTTCTGATCCTGAGCCAGAACTAGAAAAGGGAGATGAAAAAGGGAATAAAATCATTGATGCTGACCCCAGTGCCATTGTTTCCACAACCAAGCTCTAGAGGGAGGATCCCGAGGATCCAGAGGAGGGGGAGCGCTTCTTCCATTCACAGATGTGGGTGAAGGTTCTCCACTGCAATTTCTTGTCGATAGTGGAATCCAAACGAACCTCATTTCAGCAGAGGTCGTGAATCAGCTCAGCCTATCGACCATAGCACACCCACAACCATATACCATCGGGTGGCTTCACCCAGGGAGAGATCTCCGCGTCTGCCAGTAGTGCTGCCTTCCGTACAACATCAAGCCATTCATGAATGAGGTATTGTGTGATGTTGCTCCTCTTTATGTAGCTGATGTATTATTGGGCCAACCATACTTGTGGATGTGACATGTTGTGTATGAATCTAGGCCTCGTTATGTTGTTATTACTTTGGGAAATAAATTGTACATGATACCAGAGGTAGTACTGCCTCCTGCTATCTCCTTGACTATAGCAAAACAACACAGTAAGATTGTTTCTCAAACTAGGAAATTTATTTTCCTTACAACTCGCTCACATGGAAAGAAGAATATTATGGCCACAACCTTGAAACAGGGCTCCCCTGCACGACTGCAGCAGATGGAAAAAGTCGTGGAGGAATATGCAGACATTTTCTCCTCACGCACAAAGGTTCCTCTATACTATCAGGACAAGGACTCCATCGATCTGACCCTCGGTGCACTACTGCCTGATATTTCCATACCTCATGAAATTACACAGACATAATCCACACATGTACTATATGAGGAAACCAAATTTATTGAACGCATCCAACACGTCCTCCAGTAGGTCCATGACATCCTGGACAAATCAAATACCAAGTTCAACAGAATTTTCCTCTCATGGAGGAACTTAACACAATGGGGACCATTGCTTCCTAAGGAGGGAGGAATGATCCAAGTGGATATTGGTGGCCACCCACCTATTCCATTTGGACCTGCACCATCAATTCTTGTAGTTTTTCACTTTCAACACAACTTACTATTTTTAGCGGGTTTTGAGGTCGTGCACTCTTGGAGTCGTTTTGGGGCCCTAATGATACAGGTGGATATTGGTGGCCACCCACCTATTCCATTTGAAACGCTGCCATCAGTTCTTTTAGTTTTTCAGTTGCAGCACAACTTACTATTTTTAGCAGTTTTTTGGGTCCTGAAATTTTGGAGCCGTTTTGAGGCCCTAAACAACGTTTTTTGGGAAAGCCAGGAGCGGACCAATGTTGCAACATGGGTCCATGGACCGATGTTGTAACATGGGTCCATGGACCAATTTTGATCACACTAAAAGGTTACTCCTTGGATAGATGTTTCTAACGAGGTATGATGCGCGCAAAATGAAGATCGTATGCCAAAGTTACATCCCCGAGAAGTTGAAACACCAATTTACCCAAACGAAGCCCATAGTTTTGGCGCTTCATCTCCTACGGTTAGGTTTTTGGATGTTTAGGGTTTTGCATTGTTTCTCAACAATAAATAGGCCTTCGAGCCTCATTGTTACACAGTTCAGAGGCATGTAGCCGCCACATCTCTTCTCAGGGATAAGCCTACCAATGCCCTAGTTGTTTATTTCCATTATGTCTGTAAGCATATTTATGTTATATGATATTAATTAAATGAAGTTTTATTTATGTTGCATCTCTGTGTTTATATTTATTTCTGTTTATTATTGTGCTCCTTGCATAAATCTGAATCAACTTCACTCCTATTTTGGCTTGAGTGCTCCAATCCTAGCTCTGATCACTATAATTAGAACCTACACAATCAAAAAACCCAAGCTAATGATCTACGAAATCTATGTAGCATCATCTAATCACTTCTTTCAATGGATCAACATGGCATCGAAATACATGAAATCATAACATCATATATAGGAAAAAAATAACTCTTTGTATTAATAGAAATGGAGTGAGTTACATCCAAATATAGGGGTTGATCTTGTAGAAGAGCTCCTCCAAGTTGGCTTGTCCTTCTTTTTGATGCAGAAGCATCCTGCTCAAATTTCATTGTTTATTTGGGTGATTTAGGGGGTGATGTTTTTTAAATTATTTTATAAATTATGTAAATTTTAATAAATTAAGAGGAAAATCTTAGTGTGAGTTTTATTGTAAATATTCCCTTATAATTGAGAATATGAGAGTTGGGTTGTATAGATATTTTAGGGATAATGAACTCCTTCAATAGAAATTAATTGAGTCAAAGGAGGGATAAGATATTTTAGGATTTGTTGAGTCATTTGTGGAGGAAATCATGGATTCAAATTAATCCACAACTATGTATAAATATAAGCTTTGTATGAGGATGGAAAATATATAGAGGATGGAATAGAACATAAAAAAAAATAGAAGCGAGAGAGGAAGATTAAAATTTGAGAATTAGAAGAGACAAAGAGGAAATTGTGTATCAAGTCAAGAAGGGCCACTCTGTAACTTTTATTTATATCGCATAAATGATGAGTGTGGAGTGAAAATTAAATTCCTAATGCAAATCTCTTCAAACCCTGCATTTATATGTTTTTGGTGCAATCGGGTATGATTATGTGTTTTTATGCGTTTTATTTATCTTATCAGTGGAACAACGTGATGGGTCCTTTTATATTTGAAGATTTAAATGCTTAATCCTTATCATATAAAATAGTTCTTTAAAACAAGAAAAGAAATCCTTTTTTTAGTCGTTGCGGAGTCCTTTTGTTCTTTCATCATAGAACCATGAGTTCGGTAAAGAATCAATAAAAACCCTTTTAAAACCCCTGAAATCCATTAAGTTTTAAGTTATATCGCACTTCGAAATTTTGTGAATTTATCGCAATTTCGCATCGACTTTTTCCAAGTGTTGTTTATTTGTTATTTATTATCACCTGCGATTCCCGAAGTATGATGGTGGTTAAGATATGTTGTGTGACTTGCGAAATCACAACATTGCAAGTTTAAAATCTTGAGATTGGTCAAATCGCAAAAGTCAATGAATGACCCTGTTGTGAATTGCAGAGTAGTAATTAGTGTGATATGCGATTGACGGAGGTTGACAATGTGCGATTTGCGAACTAAAGAATGTTGAAATCGACAAAGGTTTGTGTTGTATGATTTTTAAAGCTAAGACAACAGTTTTAATATTTAGTTATATGTTGAAGCGTGATAAGGGTTTAAGGGCTCAACGAAAATTGTGTTTGTTAATAAAAAAGGGCCGAATTAAAGATCGGATTGGATGCATATGGTAAAGTATATACTCTTGTTGAGTATTATCCTGGGTAAAGCGGGCCTAAGCAAATTTTCCCTGCATCACTTTTCCACAAAGTGCACCTCTATGTCACTATAATGCATCGAATAATGACTCTTCACATCAACAACATGAGGGTAGAATCTATCTCCAAAATCCAACCCCTAACTTGTGGATGACCACAAATATATAGAATAGGATAGTAAGTTGGGAGTTGTTATCCATTTACCAATATAGGCTTGAGATCCAATCTTGATGGGAGGATGAGCTCAAAGGATAAGGAATTGAAACTCCAAGGTAGTACATGACATGATTCAAGATTTTTATCTCAGGTAAATAGTTGTAACAACTCTTGGAAGCTTCTAGAAGAGGAAGCTTCGGAAATATTTTATTTTTTCTCGAATTTCTAGAATCAACACACCCCCAACATAGCCCAAACTGTTGGTGATCAACCCTACCGAAGAAGTAACAAACTGCTGGTGAATGCAGGTCCACATGCTTAGAGACTGTGTTGGTCCTTAAAGTCACTGAAATGAGGCAGTTTCAGGCATAAACTTAGGGATTAAGGAGATTCATTCTTAGGGATTTGTGCAATGATGATGTCAAGGGGTAAGAGGATGTTGATTGATCCAGTTTGTAGGTTGACTAACTAGATGTGACAAAATGGCCTATAACAGATTCCCCCCTAAAGCGCAAATTCATACATGAAAATTGATGACTGAAGTGATTTAATTTGTGACAACTCAAGATCAAGATTAATTGGTGAGATTATCTTCTATTACAATACATTTACATCATGACATATTTGCTACAGGAGGAATACCCATACTCAACACATAAGCTAACATCACATGTACAATGATCAAAATACACGTCCACTGACGAAAAAATGTGTACCCATAATTTGATGACTGTATGTATGATCATAACCATCATACTTTGTAATATTGTATTAATCTCGAAATTGCATTTCAGATGGATGAAACTAGAACCAAGGTCTTCTATCTCGTTAACACGACCTTCGAATGTACAAGTCTAACCATGTGAATCAATGAGCTAGAGTTGAACATGGTAGATACCATCTGATTACCGACCAATGACGTAATTCATTAACAGATGCGAGATGAACTGCTGATGATGTTAATGGATCTCAAGGTACTGTAGTATAATCCACATGGTGTGAATGAATGAGTTGAAGTCGAATACTACACATAATCGTTCGGTCAAAGGCCAATGATGTAAACATGTTTCCAAGAGTGAGGAAAATTTCCATTGATGTATGCAAGCACCAAGGTACCAAAGTGTTGTTTCTATGTCAAATTCCTGGATAATGAGTTGATGTCGACATGAAACGACCCATCTTAAGAGGACATTTTTGTATCCCCCATCAATGAAACGAGACAGGTATCATGATCTGAGACAAAATGATGAATGATACAGGACTGGATCATGAATCGAAGACATAGAATGAAGGCTTAAGAGTATTGTAGCAGATATTAATTGAATGGCTTCTCTTGAACACAACAATGATATTTAATGGAGTTGGCAGCATTGACCCAAAACTGAAAATCGAGGCTTTGAAAATAGCATGATGAACCAAAAGAAAAGTACATTTCCCAACCCAAAAACCACAAATATGAAGTGGAAGAGTGTCGTGTTCAAGAGCGACTCGCTGCCATTAAAAATTGAATACCATGTTTTCCGAATTTCCCCAAATATACTGGTCTGTACCTCTTTATTTTTTAACAAGCTTGAGGAGGATAACATATGCTTGATCTATAAGTTCATCCTTCAGATGGATACCTTTGAGTATGTTTAACGAACCCTAAGAAGAATTGGTTAGGTCTCATCATTTTCGACAATTCTATCGTTGTTTTATATTTTAATGAGTCGAGCGAAGGTAAAACTCGACATCTTTTTCATGTTTAGAGAGTTTGAAAAAAAGGCGAAAAATAAAACTCCTGATGTTCCTTTTCGTAGATAGTCGCTTGAGTCCATAAAGGTAGAAAAAAATACTCAGGAGAACCTCTTAGCAATGTCCAAATAAAGTATTCCTTTTTTTTAAATAGTATATCTCAGTCCAAAAAAGGGTTAAAGATATACTTAGTAGACATATTTTCATTTACTTTTAACGATTTCGAAAAGACAAGTGATCGGTAATATTTTCATATTTTGGGAGTCTAAAACGAGCTGAAAGAGGACTCCTCATGGATGAATGGGTGGTATGAAAGGTAGAAACTAGTTCCAGTCAGGATGGCACTACTCAAAACATCTAGCGGTTAAGAGGTTGGCAAATAAGACCACTGATTGCAGCGGTTCCTCGGGAAAGGGTAAAAAAACCAAGTGAAAGCGTATGATCGGCTAAATAGATAGTGATAATGGAATGATAAAACCAAGGCTCATTTGGAAAAAACAAGTTGATAAAAATGGAAATCATGAGAGGTAGGATGAAAATGGTTTTATTTTTACATAAGCTTGAAACATGTGTAAACTGTGCTTGAAAATACTTGAATATGGTTTCATTTTTTCATAAGCTTGAAACATGAGAAAAATTATGCTTGGAATTGGTTTCATTTTTAGACAAGCTCGAAACATGAGAAAAACTATGCTTGAGATAACTTTTCATGCCCCCAGCATAATAAATGAATTCGAGGTACATGGCCCCCAAGCTTCATTTAATCCACCTAATTAGATTGTTTGTTACCAACAGGTGGATGGAATGAAGGTTCATTTACGACATCAAACGAAAGACTCGACTGGGAATTTATGAGATATAATCAAAGACTCAAATTGGAAGGGGATTCGTTTCATTTTTTAATGAGCTTGACACAAGAAAAGAACTATGCTCAAGATTTTTTCATGTTTATGTGAGCTTGAAACCTAGAGGAAACTATGCTCATAGGAACCTATTTAATTTTTTAACGAGGTTGACATAATAAAATAATTATCATCATGGGAAAATGTTTCATTTTTTAACGAGCTTGACACATGAAAATAACTATGCTCATACCACCTTGTTTCATTTTTTAATGAGCTTGACACAAGAAAATGAACTATGCTCTAAAATTTTATCATGGCCTCCAAGAGACCATGGCTTCCAAAAGATTCTCATTAGATGGGAGAACAACACTCTAGAAGGGATACATATCAAGGTATCTAAAGGAAATATTGGGCTCCAATGCTCCCAATACATGATGCACTAAATTACCAACTAGATCATCAATAACGCAGGCATGGAACAGGTTACCACACAATTAAATTGTGGCGGGGGAGATACCACTTACATATAAGGACCATTTAGGGACGCTAGTTTATTGGGAGTGAAATTAGGACCAATGAATGAAATTTGGTCAATGATCATGATTCTTCCTTCATGCCAGAAAAACATCACACGAAAGAGTGAAGAGACAAGATCTCCCATGACATAAACATAGTCACGCCCAAGGAGTAAATTAAAATCCAACAGGCCTTGAACTACCATCACATCAATATAGAAAGTCTTTCCTCCGAAAATAATAGGCAACTTAGGAAGTATCCCTAATGGTTGTTTGGTTCCTCTGTTAAAAGACAAAAAATATTTCTGGGTAATGGGAAAAAGCTGTGAAGAACTTAAAGGTTGCCAAGTACCTGAGGAAAAAATACTAACATAGGTGCCTTCATCTATGATTTTTCTAGGTACGGCTACATTATAAGCCTGTACTATGATCTGGAAGGGCACATAAGGAGGAAGACAATATCTCAATGGTCAGCTCAAATCAAAGGAAGTGACCATACTACTTGAAGGAGGTGCAGTAGGAAAGGGAGGATTTCCCCCTTGTGTTGTGGAAACGAGAATATTTCGCCCCTGTACCATTGGAACAGGAGGATTCCCCGTAGTTCATTGGATTTTGAAGAAACAAGAAGAACATTAGCAGTATGAACTTCACTCTCTACGGGAAAGGTAGGATCAACTAAAGGTGCAATTGTGTCAACCATTTTCTCAAACAATCGTTGGTCGAGAATGGACTCATGGGATTCACGTTCAAAGAGAGTGGGATTGACCTTAAATGAATTCTAATCAACCACTTCATCAACTAGTGGATGATCAAGAGAAATCTTCCAATAACCAACCGAAAGGCGATTCTGAGAATATGTAACGTTGTCCAACACTTTTGAGGCTTCATATAGATAAGGACAAAGGTGAATAAGATGATTCCATTCACATAAAATATAGGTAAACTTCACTTTACCTTGTTTCCCATGGACTTTACTATCACTATTTGAGGGTTTATCACCAAAATGATTTATAGAAGCTGATGATAAAGGCCGATGTAAGCCTGTGGACCACACTGCTAATACCTTGGGAATGACAGGAGAATCTCTAAGAAGGTGGTCACCCTTACAAAGAATGCAAGGGAATTTAACTTTGTGGGGTTGATTGAAAGGTTTCTCCTTAGCATTGGTAGAAATGGTTGCATGGTTTCCCCCCTGATTATTTTTCTTCTTCTTCTTCGTTGTCCTCTTCTTCTTATTCTTACCTTCCTCATTACTAGAATCAATATTTTCACTGGGAAGGAGGAATAAATGAATGAAGAAAAAAAAATTGAATAAGGAAAAGGTTCAACTTGTTTAGGTGGAGGAATACTTAGTTGAGAAGTAGTTTGAACATTCAGAACCATAAGGGTTGAAAACAACCAAATTGGAAAACCAATGGTAAATCCGGGAAGGGACAACATTGCCATATAAGGAGCACCAATATTTCCAAAAGGAGGAAAAGGACCAGACTATTGTTAGAGGGGTTTCCTTGATTATTAGACTCAAGAAATGTTTCCATTATTATCAACCTAAGATATTTAAGGAGATGTGCCATGGTAAGGGTGTTGTTCCATGATAAATTAATTGATTTTAAAAATTAACAACAAAAAAGAATAAAAAATGGGTAAACTAGGCATCAAGGGTTTACCAAGAAACTGTGAACCGCAATATACACCTTGGAGAAACAAGGACTTAACATAAGTGCAGAAAATATCCCAGAATGTTGTGTTTGGTGTATCATGGTATACAAGGCTGCTGACTCAGTTACCTATGGTGAGGATAGAAACCTAGTGGGGATGTTGGTTGAATTGGATTCAAAATAGGACCAATGAACGAAAGCTGGTCAATGGCCATGATTCTTCCTTCATGCAGAAAATATATCACATGAAAGAGTGAAGAGACAAGAGATCCAATGACATAAACATAGTCGCCCAAGGAGTAAATTAAAATCCAAAGTGTCATAGACCACCATCACATTGATATAGACAATATTTCCTCCCAAAATAATAGGAAACTTAGGAAGTATCCCTAATGGTTGACTGGTTCCTCTATTAAAAGACAACATATTACGGGTAACAGGTACAAGATGTGGAGAACCTAAAGCTTTCCAAGTAATTTAGGACATAATACTAACAAAGGCTATTTCATCTATGGTTGTGCTAGGTACAACCACATTATAATCCTGTACTATGATCTGGAAGGGCACATAAGGGGGGAAGACGACATCCCTCCAGTCAAATCCAATCAATGGAAATGACCATAATACTTGGAGGGGTTGCGATGTGTCAAATATTCGATAGACAACCGGAGCGAATCTTTGAGAAGATGTAAGGTTTTCCAACAATTTTGAGGCTTCATACAGATAAGGAAAAATGTGAATACAATTATTCCCTTCACATAACCTACATGGAAACTTAAATTTACCTTATTTCCCATAGACCTTACTATCACTATTTGAGGGTTTATCACCAACATGATTTCTAGAGGCTGGCAATAAAGGCCAATGTGAGCCTATGGACCACACTTCTAATACCTTGCAAATACTAGGATAATCTCTAAGAATGTGGTCACCTTATAAAGCATGCAAAGGAATTTTAATTCGTGGTGCTAATTGGAAGGTTTCTCCATACTAGTTTCATCAGTATCAATGGTTGCATGTTTTCCCCTATGATGAGGATAGAAAACTAGTGGGGACTTCCAAAATATACTCGATTTTACATGGAAGTGTAGTATGTAGTAGTGTTTTCTAATGCATAACCGTTCGATGAGAGCATTCCCATATAATTTTCATGCGTGGAGAGCCATCCAATATACCCAAAGGTATGTGGAGAACAATTTGATACACTTACGTACTTGGAACGTGATATCACCCACATAATGCAACATTGGAAAAAAATGATAGCTCCTACATTTAAAGATGTCATAACACATCTCTAGCCTAAACCTCTATGTCTGTCGTTAAGTTTCAAATGATCCTTAGGTTAATTGAGGTGAATTTTAGATTCTTGAATTATGTTTCGATTTCAAGGCTCAAAACTTGATGTCACCTGAACACACCTATGATGCAACTAATATGACCAAAAAAACTCTTTTCATTCTCCTTTTAACAATGAAATGCATAACTGAGTAGGGGAAGAAGAAATCAATCAATAATGCAACAAACAAGTGATGAAACAATCGATCTCTTCAACTTCACTATTCCAACCAAAATCAAGCCCTATATGTGATGCAAAGAGATTTTTGTTTTCAATTTTACTTAATTTTAAAATATGATGAAAACTAAGATGCATGTATAATCCCTGATAAAAGAAAAATTTTCAGAATGATGACTAAAACACCAATTCATTAAAGCACTCAATGATCAAACAAACAAGTTTTCTAATGACCTAATGATAATAAAAAATAAAAATATAAAAAAATCCTTATCAAAGGCGCCCAAAACCAAAAGAAAACCAAATTGAGGCTTCTCAGAGACCACAAGACACTCAAAGACTCAAGGAAGAGCAGCTAGAACAAAGATGATCAAAGAGAAAACAACAAAAAAACAATTTTTTGCATCAAACTAGGATCAGAGAAAGTGCTGAAAGGGCTAGGGTGCACTACAACACAGGTGAAAAGAAGGGTAGAGTGCACTGCAACACATTGTCTCTAGACCACAAGGTGTGGTGATAAAGGAAATCCAATTTCTGACACAAAAAAATGCAATTAAAGCTCAATGAAAGGTCTTCCAAGGTTTGTTCTTGACTAAGTATGACAGTGAAGGTCAAAAGAAGAGGTAAAAAAAACACTAAGGACAAATAAACCAGCAAGGGCATACATCGTTCCCCAGTGGAGTCGCGAATTTGTTATATGGAATCTATGAGTTCAGAAAAAAGTATCTTCCGTAAACTTGGTGGCCTAGTCAAGAACAACGGGAAGACAAAGAAGCTAATGTTTTGATTAAAGTAAATAGATATTGGGATGAATCCTACCTGTAATACTTCATATGCTTCACTCCTCTTTTGGCTTGAATGATCCAATCCTAGCTCTGATCGCTATAATTAGAACCTGCACAATCAAACAAAACAAGCTAATGATCTACGATATCTATGTAGCATCATCTAATCTCTTCATTCAATGGATCAACATGGCATGGAAATACATGAAGTTATAACATCGTATATAGGAAAACAAAGAACTGTATGTATTAATAGAAATGGAGTGAGTTACAAAAAAATGTAGGAGTTGATCTTGTAGAAGAGCTCCTCCAAGTTGACGTGTCCTTCTTTGCCACAAAGTGCACCTCTATGTCACCCTAATGCATGGAATAATGACTCTTCACAACAGCAACATGAGAGTAGAATCTATCTCCAAAATCTAACCCCTAGCTTATGGTTGGCCAGAAATATATAGAATAGGATGGTAAGTTGGGAGTTCTTATCCATTTACCAATCTAGGCTTGAGATCCACTCTTGATGGGAGGATGAGCTCAACAGATAAGGGATGGAAACTCCAAGGTAGGATAGGATAGGATTCAAGGGTTTTATCTGAGGTAAATAGTTGTAACAACTCTTGGAAGCTTCAAAGAAGGGTAAGCTTCAAAAATATTTTAATTTTTCTCGAATTTATAGAACCAACACACCCCCAACATAGGGAAACCTACTGGTGATCAACCCTGATCAACAAGGGACAATCTTCTGGTGAACATAGGTCCACAGGCTTACAAACTGCATTGGTCCTTAAATCACTAAAATGAGGCAGTTTCAGGCAGAAACTCAGGGATTAAGGAGATTCATGCTTAGGGATTTGTGCAATGATGATGTCAAGGGGTAAAAGGATGTTGATTGATCCAATTTGTAGGCATACATGTCATATGTGAAAAAATGACCTATAATAATGCTTAAGTAGCTCCAAATTAATCCTACATTGTAAACTAAAAAATTTCTAGAAGACTAAATTGAAGCATAATGTTATTATATATGTTGTGACAAACTATCCAATGAAATATCCATGATAGTTTATGGATCACAAATGTGACTATGAAGCCAACATAGTTATTATGCATTCCTCTGTGATAGGCTTTAGATTACCTAGTGGCCCTTCCATATGCTTCCCTATAGTTATGGCGTGTAGGGTTGTTCTCATGTAGCATATGAGAGGAAAGGATTGTAAATGCACTATTGCAACATGCTATAATGGTTGAGAGAGATGATCATATTTTTTTTGAGTGGTTATATACTATTGGTCTATTCGTAATTGGGTTTCAATTGTGATATGGAATAGTGATGAGAATGGGATCCCTCTGAGTGACCCTTGTGGATGAGGTTGTTTGGTGGAATCTACTCTCATATTATTTGGAATCATCCTTAGACAAATACAATCCAAAAATTAAAATTTATACCTTGTCATTGATAGCCTTCCAAATTCAATGCTTCATAACCCATCATAACTAATTTTTGAAATTTAGGGTTCATACTTTATATTGACGCTTGTTATAATTTTTGGTTCATAATTTGTATTTCTAGGTTTTGAAATCTAGGTACCACAGTCCATTGTAGCTATCCTTTGAAATTTGGGGTTTCACCCCTTTACCAATAGATTGTTCAAATTTGGGGTTTCACCCCCTATCCATATTTGCTACTGAAATTTAGGGTTTTTCCACTTTATCACTCCATGTAAGAGTATATGGTCATGGAAACAAATTCTTTCTGTAAAGAATATGAAATTTGCATTGAACCATTAAATTAACCATAGATACACACATACACACATTGATCCAATAAACTTATAAAACACACTTTAATCTCTATTACAAAAATAAATGAGAGAAATATATGTCAACGGTGTATTTTAACACATCTCAAAATAGATAAAGTGAATTGAGGAAAAATAATTATGGATTAAGGTAAAAGAGTAGTTTATATACACCGAAATATAGACAAAATGAGGGCTTATTAAGAAAACAAATAGGAATTCAAGTTCATTTAATGAACTCTTTATGAGTATTCACATTTGCATGGTAGCAAAAGTCTCAAAATTAGATTTTTTTTTTCCCGAAGATATATATATTTTAGTTAGTTTCAAACATAAATCGAAAATTCCACCATGATGACTGATTTCCTTGAAAAATGCCTTTTCTCACATAATAAATCTGTTACAAGATTTTCCTTTGAATGTTAATTAATTAATGGCATGATTTAATATTTGCAGTCTTATATAGAATTTTGAGAGGCTTGAATGAAAGAGGATGGAAGAATTATCGTTGTGTTAAAGTCGTTACTTGAGCCGCCATTATTTTTTTTACATTTATTATAGAATTATTAATTGATAAAGGATGTTTCTAGTTCAATTGCTTACATAACTTACAAATTTTAAATCACTCATACCAAAAATTGTATTAGTTTTCAATAGTGAATATTGTGCACAATTTGTTAGAACTTATATTAGTAAGTGCAGAAAGAAATAATATTATTTTATAGTTAGGAAACCATCTACAATGAATGCTATATATATATAATTGATTTTTTTGTGTAATTTTGTATAACTATGGAAATGGAGAAGAAAACACCATCATCACATCAAATATAACTTATATGAGGAGATCAAAATTAAATGCATGAAACTAAAAGGCTATCCATTTAAGGATCTTTGGTTTATGTTTTCAGGTAAGATTCCCAATTTTGATCCTTGATATAGCAATGTATATGTGTACATGATGAACGAAAAAGAGAAAAAAAAATGTGATATGTAAATGGAAAATTGATATTAATAAAAACACATTATAAACTATAAGTGGAGAAGGACAAGAGAATGGGGAATTATGCTTCCACATGAGGGGAAATAAAAGGGGGCTTAGTAGGCTCAAGGGGGTTAAAGAAAAATGATTTTATTTTATTGTTAGATTAAGTACTTAAACCTTAGATTTATTAATCTTTTAATATATACTTTCATAAATTTTATGACCTTGGAACTGTGGTCAAGAGAAATACACAAGCTTCATTGGAAGACCCATGGTCTCTTCCATGCATGCAAATATAATCCATGAATATTGGGCATGTGAAGGGATTCACATTTATTATTCCTAGAGATTTTTTCTCTAAGCCCAAATTTCCATAGGAGGGTTGTGATAAAAATATGGAAAGTTGCTACCATGGAGAAATTGTGACAGTGTATAGGGGAAATTGTGGTAATTGAGAAAAGTAATTACAACTAATAATCCATAGATTCCCCAATAGTGATATTTCCTCGTTGATATATGCTACAGCCTTGGAGGGGAATGGGATACTCTAAGGGACTGTGTGGAAGAGATGATGATCCCATTCCTTGGGTTGTGTATATCAATGGGGGAAGAGGGCTATTGAATTCAATTTCTATGAGAGTTAATAAACAATAAATTTTTGGCATTTAGTTGTCTGAAGAGAGCTAGAGCCTACCTTAGTATTTTTCTTTCATATGGAGTCACACCATAGCTCCAGGGTGGTTGGTTAGAATGATCTTATTCTACAATTAGTTGGTAGTTAATTCTAAAAATACAAGTGTTATGATTATGTTTTGTCTTTTTAGTTTCAAGCTATGTATTTTTTTTTTCTACATGCATGTATAAGTCTACATCTATATCTATGATTGAGTAATTATGTTTGCATGATATTTCATTTTATTTTTTTAATACATTAATAAATTAATAATAAAATAATAAGGAAATTATGGTATAAAAACTATAAAATATGGAATTTGGCCTAATTAAATGGTTAGGTACATTACATACAAGTATTAAAGAAAACATTTCAATTACTGGGGGGAATTAGGAGTATACCACCACCTTAATAGCGTGACATAGGTGGTTAGGTATGCTACAAAGTGGTATCGAAGCTATAGGTTACAACACTAGAATTGTATCAGAAAAACCAGATTGTATATGAAGAAAATTGTAGTTTACAAAATACGTCTTTGATAAAGTCTCTAAAGGAGAATAATCGAGGAGGAACAATGTTTGAAGCTTGTAGATTTAGAATTGAGTGTTATAAATACCAAATTGAAGCGCGTATAAATGGTTGGATTTGTTTATATATATATAGAAAGGGTAAAAAAAAACTTAAATCACTATTGGCATGTCCTTGCACCTTCTGGTGCAAATGCTAATAATAGTTATTGAGAAAACACATTAATCCCTATCAATATGAAGATATCCAACATTATACATATTGAATATAATTTCTACGCCAAGTTCTGTACATAATTTTGGCATTATCTGATGCAAAACTTAGTGTTGATGACCATAAGGACCTTTTTGAATAGTTAGCAAGGCAACTTACAAAACTGAATGATCAACCAGATATAATGCAACTTTTGAAGCCTATGGAATCTTCTCTTTAGGTGTCTATCTTAAGTAAGACGATTTTTTTCATGTAGTTATTATAGCCAGTTTACGTTGTTTATATTTTATTTCCTGCAAGGTAAGTATGTAGATGTTTGAAAGGCTGATGAAGCTTCTCTTGTTGAAACTATTTGTGTTTTGAAACATGAAATGGCATGTCTAATAATTTTCTATTAAACATTATATCTGACTTTATTTTGTGCATGTTGGTTAATCACATTATATTTTTTTCTCTAACCTATGTAATAAAGGATTTAAAGGATTTACAAGGGCCTTCTTTGAATGCAATACTTGAACGATAAACATATGCAGGTGTACCTCAAGTTTTGTTAGCATTTTTTTGCAGTAAATATTTTTAATAAGAGTTTATATTGTCAGTTTTGAATCTATAATATTATTTAATTAGTAACAAAGATTAATGAAGCAGTAAGAATTAATACTTCAAATATTGGGACAAGGCAAGGAAGTAAGAGTGTTAAACAAATTTTCCATGCCAGTAGGGATCGACAATCCTCATGAGATGGTACAAGAACTATAGGCCATGTATGTTAATGTTTAAAAGGTTTATTGCTTATGGACCATAAACTATATTGTATTGGGTGTTATTTTTAATAGGTTACTTTTCATACATAGAGGAAAAAAACCAAAAGTTACAAAACATGGAGTTGTTGTAACTTCTTAGGACCTTGCAGTTCACGGACATACTTTGTGTAATATGAAGGATTCAAACATGGTTAGGTTTCATAAAATATTATTTTTTAGTCCTTTTCTTGTAAACATACCAAGGAAATTACAAGATGGATGTTCCATGCAAATTTAATGCTTATAGGAAGACTGAGAAATACTAGTTTCACATAAGCACACATTTGGAGAGCCACATCTAGAGAAAATTCAAGAAATTGAGGTTTGTATGATCAAATGTTGGTCCAACAGTTCGTATGGTTTCTTAGATTTTGTTTTGTGGCATAGGATGGTGTTATTGTATTGAAAAATGATATTATGAGGTATTTTAGAGAGGATTTGCATTGAATACTTTTAAGTCTAGGCTTCAAGAAACAAGTAGATGATCTGGAAATGTTGCAAAAGGTAGCATTGTAAACATCACTTTACGAGATTAATTTACTAATTGCTGAAGTGGTTTCCTCTGATATTTTTTCAGAGTTAATTTTCTAGGGGAGATGACACACTATAATATTTCCATTTGTTCAAATTTATACATTTGCATACTATAATTTTTCATGGTAAAGAAATGGTTGAAATTGTTCATATCCTTATGCAATGGATTGTTTTACGTTTCTGTGAGTCAAAAACAACATTTTTACTTAAGGCATGGCTTATTTTGTATTGGTTTAAAAAGTTTTGGGTTAATTTGAAGCATGCTTCCCCTTATGTTTGTGGCTTTTTGGGGACATGTTCTTGAATTTATTAATGAACTCTTTGAGGATCTAAATAATGAGGGGTATACTACAACTGAATGCGAAGCTATCATATTTCTTCCTTGCTTAAATGAGAAGGTACGACTTTGATGAAATTTATTTTATTATAAATGATGAAAAACCTAAACATTCATGATGGGAGCTTCATTGTATCAATAATTACGACACAATATTGAGAATGTACAAGAAAATATATGTGAATTAAAAAAAAATAAAACACACATATATCCTACATCAAAGACTTTTACTTTTATATTTGAAGGGCTATGGTCAAAGAAAATAAAACTAGAATTGAATATGTAGATCTTCTTGGATTTATGATAGATCTCTATGGGATCGAGTTATGTGATTAATTGTTAGGTTGGTTGATGCTACTCAATTTTTGTTTGTTATCAATAGATATTTGGACTGTCAAAATACTTACAGGTTGTTGCTGCTCTGACAACAAATCATTATGGTTAAATAAGAAAGGCCGCTCTAAACACATTGGCAAATGCTTACAATATTCTTGGTATTTGGTTTTGGACACACGATTTTTTTTTAATGGTCTATCGATATTTACTTTGAATAAAACTCAAAATATATTCATTACTTATATTCTATAGAAGCCACATATTATTTGAAAAGGTAATCTACATGGCTGAAGTTGTAAGCATACATTTCAAGTTATGAGTCAATATATTCCTTTCAATTTATAATTGGGCACTGCTTATTTGGTGTATGTTTGCTACTTTTGTACTTATTCTCATTTGATATTTTGTGGCTTTGAGAAATAATGAAGGTGTTATACTTAATTTTATATCATTGAAAGTAATAGTAATTTAGCATGGAAAATAAATATTTTCAAATCTCAAACTTAGAAATTAGAATATTTTTATCACGTTTTTAAATAAATCAACAATAAGATAACATGGCATAGTCTTATTCTATCACCTTTTCATAGTGGAACAATCACCCTTTGTATTTGACATGTTATTTACCTCCAACTTCTTTTCATCCACATTTTATTTACCTCCAACTTCTTTTCATCCACCATATAAATGTTTTAATATTATAATTATTTGTCAAATTTACTGAAGACTTGCACCTTCTTTCATATTTTAGAAACTCTATTTTCACATCGTGCTCCTTGTGCAAATATTTCAAAAAATACATTTGTTGCTTAAATGTTTTGTGGGAAGGTTACAAGAAATGTGGTCGGAAAAAGGATTGGGAGACAATGCAATGCATGTCTCGGATATGTTTCATTTATTATTGGAACATTAGAGAACTTTTGAGGCCTAAAATGGGCCTCCTAAGAAAAATGTACAACCAAAATAAACTTTATCAGAACCAATAGGATTCAAGATGATGATATCAATCATGGGGGATGATTCACCATTTTTGGCGTAAAAAAAGTTAGAAGATTAAAAAAATAATAGAATAATAAAACTATTTTCTCAAATTATCTCCCTAAGTTTTTACTCAAATTTCAAGCGGAGTACTCGTGGGAAGAAAATTTTATTTCCTAATCCAAGGAGTACCCATGTTGCATACTTTCGATGAACCCTGCTACATGAAAAATGAGAAATACATGAAAAAAATGATTGCAATCATGTTTTTTTTCATGTATTTCTCATTTTTCATGTAGGAGTGTCCATCGAAAGTATGCAACATGGGTACTCCTTGGATGAGGAATCAAATTCTACATCCCACAAATGTTTCCTCTCAAAATTTGAGTAAACCCATAGGGAGATAAGTTGAAAATACGAGATGAAAAAGTATCTTTTTCTTTTTTCCCTCTAAAATGTGATGATGTAATCTAATATTATTTTATAGTTTCCTTAGGAGGCCCATTTTAGGCCTCAAAATTCCCCTAATGATCCCTTAGGCACCTAAGCCATTGACTTTGGAAATGTTTCTAGTAGGAATTCCCATGATTTTTAATGTTGTGATTCTTTCATGTCATGGTTATTTTGGGCAAGAAAATGTTTTAGGAATGCCAGATAATACATGGGTGGAAAAGTAAAAAAAATAATAATAATTGAAATGTCCATTCCATGATATCCTCTCTTTATTGTTTGATTATATTTTGAACATTTCTTTTGATTTTATTTTTTCTTTTAACTATGAAATTGAAAATACTTGGTATCATGTCTATCTAAACAATAACCAAAGCTTAAAGATGAAATTAGTATTATATGCTATTGATTGAAATCCTTTTAACTCTTTTGTGTTTAAATATTTTCATGCTATTAGAAACGTTTACTTGCATGTTGTTATTTCAACACATGTTATTTATATACTTGAGCAAGTTCATGCGTTAGAGAATGAAATGTTGTTGCGACTAAAATGACAAGGATTATACATCACACCTCAAATTATTTGTTTTCACAAGGTATGCACAACTTGATATTTTTAGAATGTATCTTAGTTCACATGATTGTGCCTAATTTTTCCCTTAAGGTTGAATACTAAGTTACTAAGGTGTTCTTTTTTATGGTGACGTTTTATTTTCTTTGTTTATACAGGTCATTTGGCCACATAGTGGCCAATATCTCCCAACTAAAGAAATTTTGTTCGAGTTTCTTGCTTTTATGGGGAAATTTGGCTTTGACATTACTGACGTTGAGGTATATATCGTATAAATCCTTTATAGTCTACTTAAGTTTATATTCTAGTGTTCATCATCTTTCATGTCTTACACTATGCATTGTATCTTCTTTTGTTTTTCAAAAAAGAACTCAGTATTGATGGTAATAAGTAGGAATTGAATAAAGAGGAGAAAAATAACACTAGAGAGACAAATGAAAAAAGATTAAGAGAAGAGAACGTTCTAGTGATATCGTTAGAGTCATTATCCCGCATAAGACACACACATAGAGACTGATGGTCAAGTCTTCAGAGTTGGTGAATTCACCTGCAATGCCTTTGCAACACAATGATAATGTTTTGAAGTGATGAAACAATATTTCATATGTAAATGGTAGTCAAACCAATATTAATTTGGAAACTCATATTGTAATAATTGCACTTGATATTGTTTAGTATTGTAATTAAAATATGTAACTTTTCATTATTATATTAGATGAACATGTAGATTGTATGGATTTTTTTTTTTTAATTAGTAGAAAAACTATACTAATTAATTTAGTTGATTAATAATGAACACATAAAATCAATCTAAAACTACTAAATTAGTAGTTTATATTGATTAATGATGAACATAAATAAAATGAATATATGACTAAATTAGTCTTTTATAATGATTTTTCTTTTTTTTTACAAAGTTGGTTATTGAGATTTTTATTCCAAAAAATAAAAGGAACAAGCTCCCATTACATGAAGGGCTTAAAAAGGAGGCTATTGGAGGTAAGTGCAGGAGCACAGTCCCAGTTACCTAAGGCCTTGATTCCAAAATTTCTCTTATTTCCCACTACATTTTTTGCATATTACCTTACAAACTGAAAAAGCAGAGAAACACATTTACATATCATAATGGAAAAATATATTAGAGGTCGAGGGGAGGTCCTTCATTTTCTTATGAGATATTCTATTTGTTGTTGACTGATGGTTCTTGCTATGATACTTGTTTAATTCCTTGGTAGTTTGAGTTTCCCCCCTCCTGATTCAGGATGATGATCGTAAGATAACAGATTGTCTCTTCCAAATGAGTGCATTTGTTTTTTAGGGCAGCTATTTCTTCCTTCTGACCCTCAAGCTACCTCTTCAAGGAAAAATTCTTAGACTTTAATTGGAACTTCAAATCTTTAACTGTCTCCTTTAGTTTTTCTATCATGAACTTATTAGCCCTACATGTGGCACATTTCTCATTTTTTGAGGCTCTTTCTAGTGGATTCAAGTCCATTGCTACTTCTGGTGAGACTTCTGTTCAATCTGATGATCGAGAGAGATAGAGAGATTCTTCCAAAGTAAATGAAATGAATATAAACTACTAAATTATTCATTTATATAATGAAAATGAAACTACCAAAAAAAGATAAATGACTACTGCAAATGATAAATTTATGATTACAAATGACAACTAAATTTTTCACATATACAACTATTAGTAGCTAATTTACAATATCTTCTAACACATCCAGAATTTAGTCATATTTCTTTGGTCATTAATTGGTTTCTAACTGTGACTAAGCATATATATGACTATTAGTAGCTAATTTACAGTATATTATAACACAATCAACATTTTGGCTATATTTCTTTGGTCACTAATTTGTTTTCTTTGGTGATCATATATTAATATATTGTGTTGTATATTTGGTCATTAATTGTGTAAAGTAATGACTAAATTAATTACTAAATTTATGACTAAATATACTACTAGATGATAAAATTGAGACAACCAATTAATGACTAAGCTAAAAATGACTAAAAGTTGGTCGTGTTATAAGATGAGGGTATTAGCTACTACTAGTCATCGACCAAAAATGGTCGTTTATATGCACACTTTAGTCATTCTTTTAGTAACTAATTAGCCATTTTGTGTATAAAATCATACCAAAGGGATTCAATTTGATCTTTTAATGTCATAAAACAAGATACGGATTCCTTCTACAATTTGCGAAAACAAAACACGATCGCACAATCACATAACAAGTAAGAGAAAGAGACAATCAATCGCACAACACAAGATGTATCTGGGGAAAGAAACTGCTCAAAACCCCTCTATATCTATATTACATATGGTCAAGATCCTGAAACAATAGAATGCTATTCCTCACACTGAGAAACCTATGCACTCTGTTGACTATCTCACTCCGATCCTTCTTGAATATGGCTTGCGATGTAAGAAAAATCAGTTAAGTATTTAACCTTTTGCTTGCCTCTGCCTAATTTACCTTGCTTACACATTCTTTGGCTTAAGCCCCTATTAATTAAGAAAATACCAATTAATGATTGTGAAATCCTTCAAGGCCTACTCGGTGACCTCATGCATGACTTGTACAATTTTCTAGTAGTATAACCAATAGGTCTCTTCCCTTTAACCTCATTCTCAATTGGGACCTCCTTAGAACTAACATGCAACAAATATTTATAACGAATTATCATTTAACTGATTGATCACTACTTGTGAATTTAATCATATTTAATTCACTGGATCTCTCACTAGCTCATTTCTCAGTTAGAACCAGTTAAATTGATTTTAACTCAATTAATTGAGTTAACTAATTACAACTCATAACTGTAACTTGACCCCCTAAAAATAAGAAAATACTGTACATGCCTCCTCTTTGACCTCTAACTAAAATTTCCTAAGCTAACTAAGTCTTCCTGAATCAGTTAACTAATACAAGTTGTCATGAGATGAAATTACAATTTCTCTTCCAATTTAATTAAGGGAAAATTGAATCGGAAGCCCCCTATGGTACCATTTCTTAGTGCCATTTTCTGGGTTCCATTTCTGGATTGCATTTTCACTGCTTGTTGTTTCCAATTTCAACACTCCCTCTCAATAAGAAAGGAATTCAATCTATCCTAATCCAGCACCTTTGGAATGTTTTGCATGCAACACTTCTGTAGTGTTGTTTGCTCCTGCAACTCCTGAAACTGAATAGCCTCCAAAAAAATAATCGATATGATGCGTCTCTCATCAGAGCCTTTGATTGTTGCTAGCTACTGCACTATCTACTGGAAACTCTACGTTGTTGCTGAATCTTCATTTTTTCCCTATGCACTACTACCAAATATAATCTGTGCTCTAGTAGTTGACATATGTCACTAGGATTTCTATCTTCCTGACATTTGACTGCATCTATATTATTGATCCTTCCTGCTATTATGTACTGTGGGCTCCTCGTAGCCAAGTCCAATGCATGAGACAATCCATCTCAATGGATCCTACCCAAATTTATTCTCTTTGGATTATGTTTGCACATCACCCCACCTCTCATCTGGAGGTATGGATAGATGTGCTCCCTCTGCCCATATGGATTGAAATTTACCCCTCTCGGAGGTATCTTCTTGAGCAGATGCCTCCACTTGGTCTCCTCTTTGCTTCTCCAATTATGGTTGCTCCACAATTTTCTGAGACTTCTTCTGAGGCTACATGTTGAGAGGTAATTTATGCTCCCTCTCAACCACCAAGTCATTAACCTCTTCTTTGCTCCTTCAAGCCTTGCATGCATCTTCTACCTCGAGAGAATAGAGGTTCGTGACTCTTACACTGATCTGTTTCACTCGTCCTATGGCAATGTGTCTACGAAACACCTTTCCTTTTCTAGATATGACATCATAATTACAGTCTTCCAATACCGCTATGGAGACAATATTCTTCTTTAGTCCTAGAACATAAAAAAAATTTGTCAGTATGAGAGGGGAGCTAGACTCCCTCCAAAAGGTAATTGTACTTATGCAGGTCGTGTTATACCTCTCATCCTCTCCAAACTCTATGTTCTAATAAGGGTCCTTCTCCTCCAAGTCACCAAATAGATCTTTATTCCCTGTCATATGGAACGAGGCACCGCTGTCTAGATACCACATGAATCCCATTACAGTGTTGGCCATGCATGCAATGAGAGTAAAATCAAGCTTTAACTGTGAATCTAGTGCTTCACCCACTGCAATTGCAGGCTCCTTCTTGCTTACCATATTTTATGGAAAATTTGAGGCATAGTGCCTGTGCTCGTGACAGTGAAAACACTTGATCTTGGACAAGTCTCTCTT
Organism: Pinus albicaulis; assembly: GCA_034641835.2. Taxonomy (NCBI): domain Eukaryota; kingdom Viridiplantae; phylum Streptophyta; class Pinopsida; order Pinales; family Pinaceae; genus Pinus; species Pinus albicaulis. Next base: position 1,655,370,019 of record CM076582.1, on the reverse strand, counting down.
GCCCTCTTCCCCTTGGGACTTCTTTCCCTTGGATTTATTTCCTTTTCTGACCAATGCAAAATATTATTCTTTTTCTTTTCTAGAGGTCCCATCTCTAGTGGTCCGCCTTATCTATTCTATTAGCAAATCGTACCACAAACACTCCCAATATGGTAGCTTCTCCCTACCATTCAAAAATTCCTATTAATTATGTTAGCTCTTGGGAAGGCCTAGAAGGGCTAGGATCACCAAATCATCCTGGGCTATTATCACACAAACAATTCCAAGCTCCTCTCGAGATTGAGTGAACTTCGTCAAGTATTTTGGTATCGTCTCTCCCTCCTCCATCTTGATCTTTCTGATCATTTCTTTCAGTGCCAAATTATTGTGGTCGTTGCTATTTTGAAACGGATATATCAAGGCCTTACACATATAATATGGAGTCTCCTTCCCGTGGAGACTCAAGAAAATATGATCTCGAACTCCCTCTAATAATATCCTTCTCGTCTTTGCTACTTTCTTCTTCCATGCATCAAGAAGTTGAGCATCTGCTGTCGCGGGCTAGGGAATATCACTGTCTATGAATTCCTTCAGTCCATTTTCCTCGAGCATTGTCTCCATATTTTCCTTCCATGCTATGTAATTCAAATTTCCCTCAAGAGAATATTCGAGTCTCAAGCCATTTAAATACATCTTTATATACTGTTGGATCCCGAAGAATAAATATGCAAATTTGAACTTGTTCGAGACAAAAATTAGTTCTTCTCTTCTATTGTGATTCCTGACGCTTTGATGCCATGTAAAAAATCATACCAAAGGGATTCAATCCAATATTTTGATGTACTAAAACAAGATATTGAATCCTTCTACGATTTGCATAATTAAAACACGATCGCAAAATCACATAACATGTAAGAGAAAGAGACAATAAATCACACAACAAAATATGTATCTAGGGAAAAAAAACTACTCAAAACCCCTCTATCTCTATATTTCATATGGTCAATATCATGGAAAAATAAAATTCTATTCCTCACACTGAGAAACCTGTGCACTCTACTGACTGTCTCACTCTAATCCTGCTCGAATCTGGCTTACGATCTAAGCAAAATCGGTCAAGTATTTAACGTTTTTCTTGCCTCTTCCTGGCCTGACTTGCTTACACATTCTTGGGATAATCAACCCATAATAATTATGAAAATACCAATTAATGATTGTGCAATCCTTCAAGGCCTTTCCGATGACATCATGCATGACCTGTATAATTTTCTAATAGTACAATTGACAGATCTCTTCCTTTATCTCAACTGGGCCTTCCTTAGAACTGACATGCATCAAATATTTATAGCGAATTATCAGTTAATTGATTTTTTATCACTCATTAGTTTAGAAAACTCCATTGTCGCAGACTTATGTCACACATAAATCAACGTAATATCATCTGTTTGTCATTCCCATGCATTTTAATCACATAAGGTTACACCTGTCAGTTTTGCATAGTTTCATAGCGAATTAAAAGGAAAATCAACAGATTTCGCTACGAAACTGCCTAACAGTTTCATAGCGAATCTATTAGCAACTAAACCATTTTCGCTACGAAACTGGGTTTTTCTGCAGAAAGGGTTAGAGTGGTGTGAGGTGTCAATTTTTGATTCGAAAAGTAAAGGGTGAGGTCATTTGAGTTCGTTATGACGATACCCAAACATGCATAGTCGTATTTTGCTGTCATTATTGCCTTTTATGGTCACATGTGCCATCATCAAAATCTGAGTTGTCAAATAACCTTTTAAGACTTTACCCCAAGATGCTCTTTGTCATTTACTATTCCATCCTTGCATGTAAAGTATCCCACTGTCGATATTTGGGAGCTGCTTCACCACACAAGAAAGTTGTTTTTCGAATTTGGTTATGCATGCGTCATCAACAAGCGAGGCATCGAAGAGTATAAAGCATCATGGCATTGAAGAAGAAAAAAATAAGGGCAATCATTGTGTAAGGTATGAAACCATGGATTTGAAGCTGCTGAAGGATAGGCTGCCTACAGTTCTTCCAGAAATTGCAGGGTTTCCATGCACAGATTTCAATAGACTTTTCCACCAATTTTACATGGGAAACATCAAAGGTTGGTATTTTGAATCTCACAGTGTCACCAGAGATCATATCACAAGCTACAAAAATTCCTAGAAGTGGTGAAGAATGGTTTAAAGACACAAAGTTCAAAATGTAGGGTTGTGAAGAGTTTCTCAAGCAAGAGCACGGAGGAGATGATATGACCAATGGAATCCCCATGAGTTATATGAAAGATAATTATGCTAAGATATTGTTGGTGATCCAAAAATACTTCACCCGCGAGGGGAGATTCCACATGGTTTAATCTTACCATTTTAGGCTCCTTCTGCATTTTTTTTATAAGCAACCTCTGGAATTACCCTTCTTTTTATACAGGAGTTTGGGAAAGATGTCAGATAGAGTTCAAGTCAATTCAGAAGGTAATGAGACATCAATATTTCACCATGGTCTAACAAAGTTGTTAGTGTTGGAAGAGTTGAAAGGTTAAACAAATATTGGACCTATTTTCTGTTTATGAGTGAGTATGAAGTAGATGTAATGACTCCAAAGAAAGTTTCAAAACCTAAAACTACTACATCCTCTACATTCTCAACTGCAACACAAGAGATTGGTTAAGAAGAAGACAGTTTCCTGTAGAACCAATGGACATTGAAGAAGAACCTTTCCAAGAAACTAATATCCCTCATCCAGCACCTACAAAACAGAATATTAGCAAACAAAGCAGTAAGAGAATAAAAAGGAGTCAGACATTGGCCAAAGGAAATCTACAAGACATTCTACATGCAATAGATATTGAGGAGTCCCCAATAGTGCAAGCAGAAGACATTGAAGGTGATGGAAGAAATTGAAGAAAGGTAAGTCTGTCAAGAAGTTGGATTTTGAAGGAGAGGATGTTGGTTTCTTATTTTAGCCAAGGAAGCTAATGACCAGTTTTGAAAAGAAATCCATGGAGAGAAAAAGGGCAGAGAAAGTTAGTGAAGGTATGCAGCCAGAGAACATCATAGATTTATCCCCAGCAACAAAAGAAGTTTTCATTGTTCAAGAAAAGGGAAAGGAGAAGATGGTTGGAAAATCAGAGACAGAAACTATCACAGAACGGATAAGACAAGTAAGGGAAGAAATACTTGAATTGAAGTTGGAAGCAGAGAAGCACAAGTTTGAAAAGGCTGAGTTTGATCAAATGATGAAAATATGGGACAATCAACTATCAAATGTTTCAGAATCCATGAGTAATTCCAAAATACTGCTGAAAAGGACCAAGCCTCTAAGACTTATGGCCAAACATACCAAGAAGATGAATTTTTACCTGCAAGATGAAAATAGATCATTACAAAATCAAGTGGAAGACCTTCAGGAACAAATGGACATGATTAAAGATGAGCTAGAGAAGAGGGGACTGAAAATGGAAGTGATTGAAGAACCAGAAGGTCAACCTATAGTTAATGAAGGTGAAACCCCCAGAGACTGAAGAGTTGAACTGAGACATTTTTGTTAAGGTTTATAGCTTGCAAGTGAATAATTTTGCCTCAGAAGATCAAATTTTGAAGAAAATTACAAAATCTACAATTTCTATCTTGTTAGGAAGTTTCGTAGCAAGCTCCAGGCTTGAAGGCCGAAAAACGCTACGAAATTTCTAAAGATGTTTTTTTGCCATTAAAATCAGTTTTATGAAGAATTAAGGAGGAAGCTTGACTGTATTTAGATATTTTTCCATAAACAATGTTTTTGACCAACAGAGGTGGCATAAAGAAGGGTGAAAAGACATAAACTAGTTTGCTACTAAGCTACGTTATGAAACTGCCTAAAACGCTCTGTTTTGCAGCGAGGGGTTTTTGAAATATTTTTGAAGGTTCAAAGGGCATATGGAAGATCAATCAGCCACATGGAGGCATCCAAACATATGAGGAGACATCTCAACAAATGTTCATCACTCGACATGTGTACCTTTTGTACAAAACAACATGAAGACATAATTGTAGTTGTTATTGACTATTTCCTAGAAAATAGGAAAGTTGTTACTAAATTCTTGGAAAGTGTATTTATGTCTTATGTCATGGAGAATTCCATTCGAGCACTGGATCCTTATCTATTTAATGATCTCACTATTAGAGAAGTGAAGGTAATAAATGTAATTAGAGTCCCATTAGGAGATAAACTCTTAAAGTGAATAGGTGTCTTTTTATGTTCCAGAAATAGAGTTACCAGTTATGTATAGCTGTCAGAGTTAAGGTTCGATGATCCATCATCCTATGAAATATAAAAAGAGTCTATTTATAGATAGAAATTTGAATATCAAAAGGTTGAAGAATATTGTACTAAACTGCTACTTTATAATAGTTTTTTCAGTTTCAGTAATATACAATGATATTTTCTTCTTTACCTGAGATTCGAAGGAGGTGTCCAATGTGTTATATGTTTTATATCTTTCATGTTTAAATATCTGCAATTAGTTTGATGTCTAATTACTCAAAACTCATGGTAACATGCTCTGACTTCCTTTAGAGGTTAAACTACTGTTTTCTTCCTGTTTTGTATGTTTGTACTATCTTTTCATTGAAACCTCCATTTACCTCAGTTTCCATAAGAAGAAATTTTCTCATTGAGTTTACTGATGTTGAGCCCATAGCCCAATGGTAGCAAGTCCTTACATTTTCAACCTACAATCAATCACAATCAAGTCACAATTATAGAGTTAGCCATCTAATAGAATTTCCATTGAAAATCAATAAGTTACCTTGAGAGAGCTCTCTCAAACTAAAGAGGCTAATCTTCAGTAAAAAGTGGTTTGAAAGATTTAAATTAAGTTGATTAATGAGCAACCTATCAGACTCAATTTGGTGATAGCATGATTGATCACTACTTGTGAATTAAATCATATTTAATTTATTAGACCTCTCACTAGCTCATCTCCCAGTTAGAACTAGTTAAACTGATTTTAACTCAATTAATTGAGTTAACTAATTACAACTCACAAATAGCTATAAATGGACCCCCTAAAAATAGGGAAATCCTCTACATGCCTCATGTTTTACCTCTAACTCAAATTTACTAAGATAACTAAGTCTTCCTGACTCAGTGAACTAATACGAGTTGTCATGAGATGAAATTACATTTTCTCTTCTAATTTAATTAAGGGAAAATTAAATCAGAAGCCCCTTATGGTACCATTTCTAGGTGCCATTTTCTGGGTTCCATTTATGGATTCCATTTTCATTGTTTCTTGCTTCCATTTTCAACAATTTTTACTAGTGTGATGACATGGGAAAATGCGAGTTTGGATGACATTGAGATAACATGGTTTTCACATGGTGATGTGATGTGTCATGATGACATTGCATGAAAGGAGGTCCTTAATGACATGACATACTAATGTGGAATTGATGTGACATGTAGACATGGTAGTATGATATTGATGAAAGTGCATAATGATTATGGGGTGCTAGCGAAGGGGTAGGTAAGGTAGAGATGATGTGGACTTCATGATATCAAAATATCAAACTATTGGATGCTAGGATTTTGGGTGATAAGTTATTAGGAATTAGGATATTAACTACCAGGTATTACCCTTGATACTAACAACATTTGACATAGTTTTTGGTTAATGGAGATGGAGGATGGGGAACTTGAAAATGACAGATTATTGAGTTGCCAACTATTGAGCCATTAGGTGTCAAGTGATATACAAATTCTCTTCCATCATGAACCTTGATGCTGATGGATCCTAAAATGAAAAATCACGGAGAGGTGAAGTTTTGTGCCTTGATGATATGTCTATTGGATCATACTATGGTTGACATTGAATATTAAAGGAAAGTTAACTCGATAATGTTTTTCTTGAGGGGTAAACCAACCAATATGATAGCTAGAGGATTGGACATGCCACCATGGTAGTTGACAAGGAATTTTATGATGCAGACATGTGGGAAAAGGGATGCCATGTGCCTGCCACATGGAAATGTATAGATGTCAAGGTGGCGTTGTAGAAAAATATTCAAATGGGTATAAATTTGTATCTAGAGCTTGGGATCTTGTGATATTTATATCAATGGAAAAATCTCAATTAGAAGAAGATCATGAAAATATTAGAACTGAGTTTTGAGGTAGTTAAATAAAGTAGAAATATTGATAGGCCCACTTTCTTAAGGTGACCTAGGAGTTCAAGTTTGGATACCCACATAAGGGATTGGGTATGTTACATAAACCTTGGAGTCATCAGTAGTAATATTTCTTGGTCGATTTATGTTGGAGCCTTGGAGCCTAAGTGGGATACCCTGAGGGACTATGTGGTAGAGAATCTAATCCCATTCCTTGGGTTTTGTAGGCTAATGAGGAAAGAAGTATATTAGATTGTAATAGATGTAATATTTTACAGACTATAAATTCTAGGAATTAAGCTATGTGAAGAGAGCTAGAGCTACCCAGAGAAGGTTTTTCCTTTATGGAGTCATAGCCTCAACTTGCGGGTGGCCTTGTTGTAGAGAAATTAAGTGAAAATGGGAGCCTATAGTTAGGTGGAATTTCCTTTGTATACATATATTTGGTGGTTATTTCCAAGAATGATAAGTGTTATGATCTTTTCATGATTATGTTGATGTAATACTTTAAAGTTAGGGAAATCGTCTTCTTTTGCATGTATTTATAACTTTACCTTTATATCTATGATTGAGTAAGTGTATTTTCATGCTATAATCAATTTAATAATAGGACACTAAATAAGGTATGGTACTAAGAACTATAAATCATAGATTTCACCTTAATAATTATATAGTTGGGTACATTAAGGACTGGTACCAAAACATAATTCTAAGTTAGTGGGGGGAACTTGGAGTACTCCACCACCTTAATAGTGTTACACAGGTGGTTGGGAATATTACATTCTAATGTGTATCATGTTGTATTTCTGATAATAGATGTAAGATAATGATAAGGATGGATCCATAAATACAAGTGGTCTTGAAAATAACTCAACAATAAAATTCATAAGATGGAACTGAAACCAGGACCTAATTGTAGTGCTCATCACACTGATTCCAACGATGTGAATGACACTCAAATATGAGTTTGTATACTCAAGTTATAGATGGTCAAAATTCAGGTAAAATTTGGGCAAGTGGCAGTATTAACGAGGAAATAATTTGGTAGCATCCCGGTGCATGGAATATGGCCATCAGAATAGGAAATTTTTCTCCTACTTAATTCTCCTCATATCCTTTATTTTCCAATGGAAAATTTTCATATAGTGGATTATATCTATAAAATCAATTTTTTTTGGGGTGGCGGGCCACCAACCCCGCCACCCCTCCCAACGGTTATGTTATATATATGTAATGTGACAGGTGCCCAGGCCACCACCGGAAGACCCGCCCAACCCATCAACCACCATACGATATAAATATAAAGTGGGGCCAGCTAGGTTTGAACCTGTCCGACTCGGTAGGCCGACCCGCCACTTAGGCGGCTTCAAGTGGAAATGTTTCAACAAAACCCCATTAAAAAATATACATCGCCAAATGATGTAACCACTAGGCCATGAAAAATTGTTTAAAAATGGAGCGGGCGGGTTTTGAACCTGGCTTGCCTCCACCATAATTGACATGACTTACCAATGAGCCAACAACTCATTTTTTGTAAGGTCTACATGAAAATTTATTAATAAACTCAAACAATTCATTCGATGGGGGCAAAGCAGTGGAGGAGCGATGGAGGTACGAGCACAAAACCGTAAGTGACCCAAGGGTGTGGAACCCTGAGCGAGGGTATCATTAAGATGTTGAAAATATTCCCTTAGAGGTCCATAGGTTCTAGTGTTAGAATTTAACAAATTTATAGTGTATTTTTCATGATTGAGTGCTAGGAATCCATCCGTGCAGTCTATTTCTCTAACCGAGGTATCCATTTTCAAGCCATCATCTTAATTGGAGGTATAAGGGATATTTTTATAAAGTTTCTTGTAACTAATTTCTTTGAGGTCACTTAATGAAAGAAGGCCTCCCCACTTTTCAACAGGGGGTGGAGACGTAGCCCAGATTGGGTGAAATCCATAATCAAATCGTTTTGTCTCTAATCTCATGATTTATTATGTTTTTTGCTTCTTTTCATGTGGTTTAAGTTACTTGGTTAATATGATCTTTTATATGAAATTTTGAATGCATCCTTGAAGTTAAAACATCTTGGATCAATTTTGGTATCAGAGTAGGTCTTCTTGATGCGAGTTTCATGAGTGAATGCTAACCAGGAAAAAGCTCCAAAAAGGCGAAGGAAAACTCAAATTCTTTGATATCAAAGTAGGGCGTGCACCACGAAGATGTAATATGGCAGATGATGATGCATGAGATGAAGAAGAGTGAAATTATCACAAGATCTTATTCAACATGGTAAACAAAGTTGACAAGATGTTTGCAGAATATGAAAAGAAAATCAAGCATCAGAAGAAATAGCCAGAGGATCATGCATCGGTACACCATGAATGTGGACGAGGAGATACTCCTACCTCTCTATATACCAGTGAAAGTTCTTCTCCTTCCTCTTATCATCATTCTAACATGCATCCTAGAAATACATATAAGAAACTAATTTTCAAGCTAGATGTAAAATTTGATTTTTCCACATATAATGGAGAATGTAATGCAGATAAACTTCACAATTGGATAAGACAGATCGATGTTTATTTCCAGAGTTAGAATATTGAGGGGGATGAGGCAAAGATCTAGTGAGCATCCATTCGGCTGAGTGGGCACCACTCTCATTTGGTGGGAGAGAAAGTTGTAGAAAAACAACAAAAACTTGGGTAATCTCCTTTCTTATTGGTCATTCCACTTGGGTAAAAATGTACAAAGCTTCATAGAAGAGTTTAGAAAACAGGCATTGAATTTGGGCATTCCACTTGATTCACCCAAAAATGTAACAAAGTATATTGGTGCTTTACATAGTTATGTCATGCATTCTTTGTTATTATTTAAGCCTACTACTATTGATACGGCCAGTGTGAAGGCCATTCACCTTGAAAGTAGGGGTAAGAATGAAAATTAAGATCAGTCAAAGAAATCACCTTTCAAATCTCATAATAGGAAGTTAAAAGGAAAAGGAAAGGGAAAGGACAAGAAGGAAGCTACAACCAAGAAGGAGGAAGGAGCTAAGCCATCTTGCACACATTACAAGAAGGAAGGCCATGATGATTAACATTGTTGTGAGTTGCATCCAGAGTTGAAACCAAAGTGATTTGGTGGAAAGGGAAAGCAAAAGGCAGTGGAAACCATGCAACATGATTTTGGATCCGATTCCGGTGATGAGACATTGATCACAGTAGTGGGCACACAAGGTAACCTTTCTCTTCATGCTAATGAAAATTCTAAATCACATGCAAGTACAAGTTCTTCAGATGATCCTCTTGTTAATGAACAGAAGATAATTTAATTTTTCTACATTAGAGTCGTAATGAAACATACTAAAGTTGAAACCTTGTTTGATTTGGGTTCAAATTTTATTATTATTTTAGAATCCTTAGAACTGGGCTTCTAAACCAAGCCTCATTTGAAACCTTACCCTCTTGGTTGGGTATGTGATAAAGCAAAATTACATGTAACCAAACAGTGTAAGGCTAGATTTTTGATTGCATCCAAACTAGTTGATGAGGTTGATATTGATGTTGTACCTTTGGATATATGTGGTATTGTATTGGGGAGTCCGTATTTTTATTATAGAAAAGCAATTTTATTCCTCTATGAAAACATGTATCATCTCATAAAAGATGAGGTAGAATATATTGTTAGAGACCATCATGCCAAAGTCAGTTCCAGTCTTGTAAGAGAAGGTCAGATGAAGAGGTTGGGGAATTCCAGCAAAGGGTGCATGCTCATGGTTGTCAGAGAAAAATATGTAGAGACATCTTATGCTTTCCAAGGTTGTGATCCCACTCATAAAAAGGAATTGTGTGAAATTGTTTCTAACTATTATGGGATTTTTTAGGAACCAAGTGGGTTACCTACAAAGCGTGAGATCCAACATGATATTCACTTGCATCAGGATGCTCCTTTACCCAACATTGGTATGTACAGGTTGTCAACTACTGAGATGGAGGAGATAAAGAAACATGTGCAGGAATTTTTGAACAAAGGGGTCATAAGACCAAGTTCTTCTCCATGCGGTTCAACTATTGTGTTGGTGCTGAAAAAGGATGGCACATGGAGGATGTGCGTGGATAAAAAGCACTAAAAAAAATAACAATGAAGAATCGATACCCTCTCCCTCACATTTATGATTTATTAGATCAATTGAAAAATGTTGTCTATTTCACAAAATTGTACTTGCGTAGTGGCTATCATTAGGTCAGGATTGTAGAATATGATATATGGAAGACTGCATTCAACAAGAAACAAGGGTTTTTTGAATGGTTGGTGATGCCATTCATAATATCCAATGCTCCGACCACTTTCATGAGGGTGATGAATGATATTTTCAGGCCTTTTCTTGATGATTTTACACTTATGTATCTTGATTAAATTCATTTTTACAATAGGACATGGGATGATCATGTGTGTCATGTTAAGAAAGTGTTTGATGTTTTGAAAAATAAAAAAATGCATGTCAAAATGTCGAAGTGTGAGTTTGGAAAGACCTCTTTGGTATACTTGGGTCACATTGTTGGTGGTGGACAATTGAAAATAGATCCTTATAAAGTTGATGTGATTTTAAAGTGGCCTAAACCCACCAATGTTACAGAGGTTTGTAGCTTTTTGGGTGTAGTAAAATACTAGAAAAGGTTCATTTCAACTTCTATGTCATTGCACCCCCTTTACATGCATTGACCAGTGTGAAGCAAACCTTTTAGTGGGGAGGAGAACAAAATAGATCCTTTGATACAGTGAAAGAGAAGATCAACACCACACCAATTTTTTCCTTTTGAGATCAAGACAGATGCCAGTGGATACATCATGGGAGTAGTATTGATGCAAAAAAGGAAACATGTATGTTACCATTCAAATACATTCTACCAAGTTGTTGTGAACTATCCCACATACGACAAGGAGTTGTATGCCTTGGTTCGAAGTGTGAAGAAGTGGAAACACTATTTGGTTAGCAAGGAGACCATCATTCACACAAATCACGAGCCCTTGCAATACCTTCAGTAACAGTCCAAGCTTCAACAAACAATTCATTTCAGATGGATGGAATTCCTCCATCGGTTTCACTTGGTAATAAAATACAAGAAGGGCACCATAAACAAAGTGGCATATATTCTTTCTCGCCCTCCTATTTCTGCATATATATTTTTTCAAAATTCTTCTTTATATTTTGAAAGTTATGTTGAACAATACGTTGATGATCATGATTTTAAGGAGATTTATACAAAACAGATGCCTGAATCGCAAGTGGATAGTTATCACTTGCAGGGAAAATTGTTGTACGATCCTAGAATTTTTTTTAATTCCCATGAATGAAAGGATACATGTAATCAGAGAGGCACATACATCTCCTGTGTCAAGTCATTTTGGTGTAGAAAAGAATTTGTGTCATTTACAGAGGTTTTTTTTTTGGCCTCACATGAAAAATATTTTGAATCGATATGTAAAGGGATGTGTGTTGTGTTCATTTTGCAAGCCTTCTAATATAAAATTAGGGTTCTACACACCCCTCCTTGTTCCTAGTCGTCTATGGGAAAGTGTGTACATGTATTTTTAGGCGTTTACCTTTGTCTAGGAGAGGTCATGAATATTTGTATGTCTTTGTGGATTGATTTAGAATAATGTCTGTATTAATGCCTTGTAAGAAGGAGGTCACTGAAGAGCAGACTACTCATCTCTTCTTCCAATTTGTATGGGTCCATTTTGGGCTGCCACGTCCATTGTGTCTGATCAAGACTCTTTATTTCTTGGAGAGTTTTGGACGATTTTGTGGAGAGTGATGGACACAAATTTGAAGAGGGGCACACCATTTCATCCTTAGACTGAAATAAAAACATAGGTTTTAAACCGCACATTGATACACTTGCTCCATGGCTATTGTGGAAAACATCCCAAGTTGTGGGACGAGAAACTTCCTTATGTACAACATGCATACAACCGAGCAGTGCATTCATCCACTCAGAGCTCATTGTTCGAGAGATGCTTTGGTTATTTTCCAAAGGATCCCTTAGAAATGGTCTTTGAGAGAGACGAGAATTCTAGTGGGAAAGATGACAGGTAAAAAGCGCAAAAGTTCATTCAATAGATACATATGATTCAATAGGAAGTGCAAGAGCAGTTGGAGAAAAATAAAGCTAGATACAAATCTCGACATGACAAGCACCGAGTCGATCACCAATTCCAGGTTGGGGAAAACGTGTGGTTCCACATCAACAAAGACAGGATGAAAGGAGAAGGAAATAAGTTGCGACCAATCCAATATGGCCCATTCACCATACTAGAGAATATTGGAGACAATTATTTTCATCTCTATTTTCCAGCATACATGTAGATGTACTCAGTGGTGAACGTTGAAAATTTGAAGCTTTATGAGCCTCCTTTGATCATGGACACCGAAAAGGTTGGATAGGTTCCTACAATGGAAGATTTTTCACCAAAGTACTTGTAAAATCTACCATAGGACATCATTCTAGATAGGAAGATCACGACTTCATGAAGGGAAAATGTGGAGTATCTTTGTATTCGTTTCAAAGGAATGCATCCAAGTAAGGGTCGATGGATGGAAAAGGAGAAAGTGAGGGAAAAATTCCCTCACTTTCCAATTGACTGATAAAGCTTTAGGCAGTAAAAAATCTCCTTAGTGGGGATGAATGATCTAGATGGAAAATACAAGTGGCCTTGAAAATATCTCAAAAATAAAAGTTATCATATGGAAGTGAAACAAGGACCAGATCGTAGTGCTCATTGCCGTGATTCCAACGGTGTGAATGACACTCAAATACGAGTTCGTATGCTCAAGTTATAGCTGGTCAAAGTTTTGGTCAAACTTGGACAATTGACAATATTTACGAGGCAAAAATTTGGAAACATCCCAGCACATGGAATCCGGCCACCAGAATGGGCGATTTTTTTACCTACTTAATTTTCCTAATATTCCTTATTTTTTGGTAGAAAATTTTCGTATAGTTGCATATATATATGAAAATATTTTTTTTTAAGGGTGGCGGGCCACAAACCCCACCACCCCTCCCAACAATTATACTATATATATGTAATCTAATGGTTGGTCGGGCCACCACCAGTGGACCCATCTGGCCGAACGACCACCATACAATACAAATATAAAGTGGAGTCGGCAGGGTTTGAATCGGCTGGCCCAGTGGACTGGCCTGCCACTCATGCGACTCCAAGTGGAAACCTTTCAAAAAAACCCCGTCCAAAAGAATACACCTCCAAATGATGTAATCATTAGGCGATTAACCGTTTTAAGAAATGGAGCGGGCGAGTTTTGAACCCAACCAGCCTCCACCATAATTGGCACGACTTACCAATGAGCTAACGACTCATTTGTTGTAAGGTAAAGTGACGAAGGAGTGGTGGAGGCACAGACGAAAAACCCTGAGCGACCTAGGGGTGTGGAACCCTAAGCGAGGGTATCATTAAGATGCTAAAAATATTCCCTTAGAGGACCAAAGGTGCCAGTGTCAGAATTTGACAAATTTATAGTCGTTTTTTCACTATTTCACGCCAAGAATACATTCGTGCAATCCATTTCTCCAGTCGAGGTGTCTATTTTCATTCCATCATCTGAATTGGAGGTAGAAGGGTAATTTTTGTAAATTTTCTTGTAATTGATTTCTTTGATGCCACTTAATGAAAGAAGGCCTCCCCACTTTTGAGCAGGGCTCTGAGACGTAGCCCACATTAGGTGAAATTTGTAATAAAATCGTTGTCTTTGTTCTCATGTTTTTGCTTATGTTTTCAACTTCTTTTCATGTGGTTTAAGTTACTTGGTTAATATGCTCTTTTATATGGAATTCTGAATGCATCCTTGAAGTTAAAAGATATTGGATCAGAAAAACATACTCTCCAATATGTCAAAAGGATTATGCCAAGAAGAGTTCAAACACAAAAACCTAAAAAAATTTGACTTAGAATATACACCAAACTCACATTTTATAAGGAAAAGTAATTCAAGATAAAAATTTATAAAGAATTGGGAAGAATTGCACATATGCAAGATTTATATTGAAGAAAATGACATCTAGTGGAAGATTATACAATTAATAAGCAATGAAAAATACTAGAAAACATCCACGAAATAATAATAGGAAAATTAGAATGGGCTAAAGACGTTCTTGAATGATTCATTGGTCCCAAAGTACAAGAATAACGAGATATATAGCATGTAATTATAGCACGTAATCCCCCAATAATGTAATGTATAAGGAAAACTAGTTTATAATACTTTTCAAAAGTCATACGGGCATTGTTTGACTTCAGAGCACAAGATGACAAAATATTGGTTGTAAGTATGACATGAATCAAGGGTCATGCAAGCCCTATCATGTTGCAAGCCCTATCATGTTGAGGAGTCATGCCAGTAGTAGAAAGTATAGAGATTAGCTATCTCTAAAATAAACAAGGTCCCGTAGGCACTCGAGTCCAATGAAATGTCCAAGTTGCAACAAAAGAATTTTGGGAGAAAACCCTTAGTCATTTCGTGAAGATAATTGGAACTGCATAGAACAAAAGCCATCTTGATTTGCACACCGCTCATGAATAAGACATGTATGTTAAGACGAGTAATTAGATTTCCCATACTAGTAGCTCTAGGGCATCCTAGGACACCAAATACTAGAAAACTAGCGATCTTTATTAGCATATGAAGAAGATTGTGAGGAAAAATCTAGAAGACCATGATGAGGAACGTGATAAGGTTATACAACAACTTGATAAAGTCATGTTGCAGTTTAACGATGTTTGCTTCAAACGCCTACCTTTAACTAAGCTAGTTGTGACCATAACTAGGTGATCCTTAACTCCAATCTCGGTGGGCATCCTCTCAATGCAATATTGTTCTCTCTTGATTAATTCTTTATATATCTCATAATTTGTTTTCTTTATCTTTGTTTTCGACGATCAATTTTCATTTCTATTTTAAAAGAATTCTACCTTTACACCAACTATTTTGTTGTTTATATCTCTACAAATTAAAAGTTTATAAAAATACTACCCTAACTTATAAAAATAATTATAAAAGCTTATAACATTGCTACTAGTCTATGTAATTTCTCTTGCATGAGGTTAATAGAATTAGACATATATACATATAATCCAAAATACCATTACTAAATTCGTTTTCTCTCCGTCACTTTGATAAAACATATATATTAATTCGTTTTCTCTTCGTCACTTTAAAAAAACATATATATTAATTCATTAGTTTAACTAATTCTTTTTTCAAATA
Source organism: Pinus albicaulis (assembly GCA_034641835.2). Lineage (NCBI taxonomy): Eukaryota > Viridiplantae > Streptophyta > Pinopsida > Pinales > Pinaceae > Pinus > Pinus albicaulis. The sequence goes on along the minus strand of CM076582.1, from coordinate 1,655,354,599 downwards.
CTTTCATACTTGATAATAAAAAGTTCAGATGCGAATTTTAGTTTTCGAAAGCACCTTTTAAAAAAAAGGTTCCACTAGTCCATGTAATCAGAGTTAATTTGTGGCTTCTGGTTTTTTCCAAAGTGAATAAAGTACCTGCAATCGTTCTCTGCTCGATCTGTGCGAATATAATAATGCACTGAAAGTGTCTGCGCATCCCAATATTCAAATCAGCATGGCACCATCAATTGATAGGTCATTACCATGAAGAACAGTAACATATCGGCAAGCTTTATTTCAGCTGCCATAGGCCCATTAATGCGCCCAGGCAGAAAATGTCCGCCGTGCAGGAAATGCCCGCCGTAATCAATTATTTACAGCTTTAATCTGAGGGCGGGCATTTCCTGCCCGGGTACATTAATGGGCCTATAGCAGCTGAAATAAAACTCGCCGTAACATATCACCTTAGCAGTTCTTGAGTGTTACATCCCGCTGATTAACTGCATATTCCTTTCTTTTGGCATACTTGATGTGGGCCTCCACTCTTTCCCTGGTATTTCTTCTCAACGCTGCAAAATAATTTGAACATTGCCATCAAAGTAGGCTATATCTTTCATAGGCATGCAGAATAAATTAATAAATATATAGGGGAATTAAATTATTTGAAAGGATATCCAAGTTTCATTTTTATATAATTTTAGTGACAGTATTTATTATATTAGCTAAGTTGAAACTAAATTAATATATAAAACTTCTTTGTTTGTGAGACAAAAACTTACCTCTCTGGACAGATTTGACAGCTAAATTTACTAAAGCATACCTACTATACTCAGAAATCGCTTTATTCCATTGAGAAGAGAGAGAAAGAGTAAAGACCCAGTACCGCAATTCTGGTTATTCCCATTCGCTCGTCTTCAACTCACCTGGCTTTTCGATACTATAAGTACCCCGGTCTCTCATTCACTTTTTGGCACACAGATAGCTAACTAGTGGGAGGGGATTAAATTCATTGGAGATGATGAATTTTCGCAATAAATTTATGCAGGCGAGCGTGTGCAAAAAGTCACATGCACCTACTCCCTGGACTTGCAGGTAATCTATGAATGTACGCATTTATATAAAGTGTATTTTTCTGTTACATCAATTCTTGCAATTTGTTTCAGGGAACGTAGGTCGCATGGAAAGGCTTCGGCTGACATTAACAAAGTTGTTTACACCCCTGATGATGATGGTGAAGAATATCATGGCGGCAGTAGCATGACAGAAAAAGAGAAAGGGAAGGTATGGTGGGTTCCTCATCCGAAAAGCGGCATTTTTCATCCAGAGGGCCACCACAAATGGATTGAGGACGTTAATAATTACAAGAAGGTGCATGAAGAAGAACAAACGTGTTGGGTTCGATCCCTCGAAGACGTTGGGACACTACCACACCATATTGATCTCAATACTATAGTTGGTAAAAACTAACAAAATATGTTATACCTGCAGAGGGAAGGGAGATAATCAATCCGTTATGTTTTGGTGCTTTTCATTTTGCTTATTTCGTTTTTTCATGTAAAAACTAAAACTGTTAACTCTGCTTTTGTTTTATTATTAATGCAATTTTTTTGGTATTTTAATTTATGAAATATGAATTAGTTTGTTGACCTGGATTTAATATTTATTAAATTTTATGTTCAATTTTATAAAAGATAAAAGTATTACAAATAAAAATAGATACTAAAGAATTAAACTATTTTTCTATTCAACATCAAAATTAATGATGATGATTAATGTTCACTAAAACTAAGGTAGTCCTTGAGAAAAGAAAAATAATCTAAGTGTGGTTCTCTAAAGTCTTGTTTCTGTAATTAAAAAAAAATAGAAATAAGTGTCAATTGGGCTGACTTTATAAGTCAAGAAGAATAGTAGTGCTGCACATGTAAGTGAATTGAGAGAGGATGTGAGTAAGAGCGGGACAATTTAAAAGGAAGTGTTTTTCATGTTCCACCTTTTTAGTATCACAAATCTGACAGATCTAAGGGAGTCTTGGGAGTATACCAATGCCGAGTTTCACTTCGAAGCTTATGAGAATTAGTTTTTTTTAGCTATGTTCATTTTTTTCTTAGCGTTGGCCAATAGAGAGAGAGATAATTCTAGTTATCAAGGGCGGGGTTGATTACCTCCTTATAGTATCTTAGCTTCATTTTACCCTCTAGCTCCTTATCATCCCACAATTTATCTTTAAAATAGGAGGTAATAGCATTTTTTACACTATATTTTATTCCCATGATGATCTTCTCCTTAATCCGCCAATGGTTGAGCCAACATTGGGCATCCTTATTCCACCCACACTTGAGGGGAAGGTGGGGGTTTTAACTAAAGTTAGAAGCAATTTTTGGGAGCCTCTTGGATTCCATGTTGTAAAACTTCTTCTTGTACATCAGATATCTAAACATAGTCGTGCTTTCAATGGGGGATAGGCTGAATTCGATCAAGAGGATATGATACAGAGTATTTCCCTTGATCGTTAGGTTTTAGGTGATGAATTGTTCTTCAATCGTCTCAATCTTTCTCCACGACCCTATGGATATACTGCAACCCCAAGTTTCACATACTTATAAGACAATAGGGGTTACGAGAGTCTCAAAGAGGAACATTTTTTTACTCCAAATGCAAAGATCGACGAACTTACAATTGTTTTTAAGCTCATCATAAGCTTTCCAGCCTCCAATAATCCTTTTCTCGATGCTATAATTCCATAGGAAAGTCAATACCGAAATAAATTCAATTTAATTAAAACATTTTTTTAATGTTTACTTTTTATAAATTAAAATAATTAAAATATTTTGTATTTATTTTATAAGTTTCATGTGTATCATCACTTTTTCCATTATGTATTTTACTATGTCCATTTACAATAATAGAGTAAGTATAATATTAAAAGTGAGTAGATATTCATGGATGCATGATAAACATATCACATTAAATTAATTATAATTGGTAAAAAACTGGAAGACACAATTTATATTCAATAACTGAGCAGCTCACAGGTGAGGAGCTTCACCTGGAGACTGCATATGTAGAACACTACACATCCAAATCACATTACAAACCATGAATATATAATTTACACGGACATAGAGAAGTTAAAACAGATACCTAAGAAGTAAGAACTAATTCCTAATCTAAGGTTATGGTGAACCGACTCTCTCTAAATTATATTTCTCCATTATCTACAACACTCCCCCTTAATGGAGAAATGGGTTGACAAGTATACCTAACATCTCCCTAAATGAATCAAATTTAATTCTACCAAGAGGCTTAGTGAAAATGTCAGCAACATTATCACAAGTATTACAATTTCAATATGAATTTCCTTTGACTGAAGCTTCTCCCTAACAAAATGAAACCGTGTATCAATATGCTTTGTGTTTTTAAGAAATACTAGATTATTTGCAAGTTTGATGCAGCTCTGGTTGTCACATTTGATAAATGTTGCATTTTTTGTTCTTCTCCAGCATCCTGGAGAAGTCTCCTCAAACAAACTACCTCACATGTTACTGCACACATTGCTTGATACTGAACTTCTGCTCAAGACAAGGATACAATATTCTGCTTCTTGTTGCTCCATGCAATGACCACCCTTGACCCAATGTTGAATGCATAACCTGTTATAGATCATCTGTCATCTGGATTTTTAGCCCAACCAGAGTCTAAAAATCCTACCAATCTAACATCAAACGAATCAGTATATTTAATACCAAAGTTTAAGGTTCCTTTAGGATACCTTAAGACACCTTTCATTATAACCCAATGGCTCTCAAGAGGCTTTGACATGAATTGGCTCAATACCCTAACTGCATAAGCCAAATCCAACCTCATTGTAGTCAAGTAAATTAGACTCCCAACCAGATGTCTGTACAATGTTGCATTGACCTCCTTAGAACCATCATCATTCTGAAGTTTGGTATTCTGCTATAAAGGAAATGTTGCAGCTTTGCATTGATCCATCCTGAACTTTTTCTGTAAACTTCTGACATACTTACCCTGTGACAGAAAAGTCTGGCCAAAATCTCTCCAGACTTCAAGACCCAAACAGTAGCATAGCTCTCCAAGGTCTTTCATCTCAAAAACCTGTGACATCTTCTCTTTGATTTCTTTAACGAGTTCATCAAAATTTCTTGTAATGATAAGATCATCTACATATAAAGAAATCAAAACAATTCGCCCCTCTTTATCAAATAAAATATACATATTAGGATCATTCTTGCTTCTTTTATAACCGTGCTACGGGAAAAATGAATCAATTTTATCATACCATGGCCTGGGTGCCTGTTTTAATCCATACAATGCTTTCTTCAATCTACAGACTAAATGTTCTTTCCCCTATTTAACAAACCCCTCAAGTTTCTCTAAATACACTTCTTCTTTCAACTTCCCATTTAAAAATGCAGATTTCACATCTAACTCGTGTATCATCCAATGATGTTTGGTAGCTCAAGAAATTAACATTCTGATTGTGTTTAATTTAGCTAGAGGGGCGAAGGTTTCCTCATAATCTATACCTTCTTTTTTGTGAGTACCCCTTTGCGACCAACCTAGCTTTATGTTTATCTATACTCCCATTTGCTTTAAATTTAGGCTTGTATAGCCATTTGCAACCTATGGGTTATTTTACTTCAGGTAATTCAACTAAATCCCAATTTTTTTTTTTTTTTAAGTATTGATTCATATTCCTCTTCCACGGCTGACCTACATTCACTATATTGACTAGCTTCTTTATAACTGGAGGGTTCAACAACATTTAACATACTAGTTATAAAAGAATTTTCCCTATATTTCGCTAGAAATTGAGTTTTCCTACCTGATCTCCTGAGTGGTGGAGTGGCTTCAAACCTGTTCTGATCATCCCTTGATGGACTTGGCTTGATGGCTGCATTTGCACCATCTGATTCTTCCTTTTTATGTTGCTTCTACTCCTGTTCATGGTTGTCCCCCATTTCATCACTCCCTTCTTCCATCAGCAAAGTAATGTCCCATTCTTCATTGCCTTTATCAGTGTTTCCATCACTAACCTACTCATATAATACTACATCTCTACTTGCAAAGACTTTGTGAGTGGGGGGATTAAACAACTTATATGCTTTAAACCATGTGTAGTACCCAACAAATATGCATTTAATGGCCTTTCAATCCAGTTTATTCCTATCCTCCTTTGGAACATGAGCAAAATATTTGGAGCCAAAAACAATAAATGACTTACTGCAAGCTTAAATCCTAACAAAGCTTCAAAAGGAGGTTTAAAATCAAGACTCTTTGTTGGACTCCTATTCTTCAAATACACTGCAATATTTACTACTTCAGCCCTAAATCCATAAAATTACTACCGAGATCCATTGGATGAGAGGTTCTATTCTTTGGGAATTACAGAAGGGTTCTGAAGCCCATATATCCCAGAGAGATTAAACTCCATCCGAAGAATAATATGGAGTCGCCTTTCAAGGAAACAATGTTGAAGGGAAAAACAACTCTAGTAATAGGAGGATTGTTTGCCTCCGATGCAACAGTCGTCATTCTTGGACACAAGCATGTGGAGCCGCCTTCAGATTTTTCTATATAAGTCATCTGTGGGTAGAGATAAAGAAATTTGATGTTTTGTTAATCTGAAAGTTTTTCTTAATGTCTTGGAATCATGAATTAAATTGTTGAGCCTTATGAGCCTAGCTAACTCAATGTAGGTAAAGTTACTTTGTTAGAATTTGCGACTCTAAGAAATGATAGGTTAAGCATGGAGTTCCAATTCTTAATTGACAAAGACAAAGATGCCCAAGATGTGAACAATGAAAATATGAGGTAAAGGAGCAACGAAAAATATTATGATGAACAACAAAATAAACGTTTGTGTGAGTTAGTGTGGATTTATGGGATAGACTCATGATGATAGTATCACATACATTTATGAGCAAGTCTAGGATGTTTTATAGTGGTCTTTGTAAAGTATGTACCTGGTAACTCCAAGATTTGGAGTATGTAATGTAAGCCTGATGAGGCATGTGTATACCCATGAATTTTGTGGTAATATCAAAACCAATTTGTAATTCCAGGTTTGTGATCAGCCGGAAACCACTTTGCAATGTCGGTTTGTGGTAAGCCATAAACCATGTGTGAGAGTGAAGTGGAAAAGGATTCCTGTAGGCATGGATTAGGTTCAGCCGACAAAACCCTTGGCATGGTTGAGAGTGAGCCGAGGAAACTTTGGGCCTAGTTGAGTCAGGTCTCTAGTGAGCCTAGTGGCTAGAGTGAATTAGTGGCATATTTGTATCCCATGGTGGTTGGAGTGCCTTAGTGGCAGATTTGTGGGCCATGGTGCCTGGAGTGACTTAGTGGCAGATTTGTGGCCCATGGTGGCTGTGTTGAGCCTTACTGGTTGTGTTGAGCCTTCATGGCTGAGTTGAGCCTTCGTGGCTGTGTTGAACCTTTGTGGTTGAAATGAGTGCGTTAGTAGAAGTGTTGAGCCTTGGTGGCTGAGAGCCCTTGTTGGCATGGTTGAGGGTAATCCGATAAAACCTAGGTCATGGTTATGGGTAATCCGATAAAACCCACGACGAAGATGATGTTGGAGGAGGATTTATAGGTACATGTACATGTATGAAGTTATAATGGTTGACAAAACCATGTATGCGAAGGACATCCTACAAGACTGGTGGTTGCAACGGTTGGGACCCATGCATTCTGGTGGATGGTTAGTCCTTTATATGCACGTCTACACATCCTTTTGTCATATTTGACCACAACTAGACTTTACAGATTAATATCGAGACAAGTAGTCATTAAGGGGGCATGCTGGAAAAAGTAATTCCTACTTGTCTCAGTTGTGATTATGTCTATCTAGAAGAGTGTGTTCTTATTATGTTTCCTATATTAGTGTGTGGTTGAGAGATTTTCTTAACTAAGTGATTGTGTTTCCAAGATAGTTTCCCTATCTTGAGACAACATTTCATGTATTTATTTGTAAAGTTATTTGATTAATAAGAAGATAGATTTCCTTATGTAAATTTAGCAATAATTTTGTTTTAAATTATTATTATTTTCATTTTGGAAGGTTGAATTTATTACAGTTAATTTGTAGGATAGTAAGTGGATCTGTCATAAAAAATAGTGCCAATAGAACAACATATTTATAAACGAAATGAAAAACTAAAAAAGAGAAATGAAAAATTTCAGCTTAATAAATAAAAACCCCAACTATAAGCTAATTAATTTCCAATAATTCGTAAAGAGATATATTAATAAATTAAAAATTATATTTTATATGATATATGATTATTAAATACAATATTAATAATGTACGATGATTGTAATAGTAATAATAATAATAATAATAATCTAATTTTAAGTACAATATTAATAATCTACTATGAATTTTAATTTTAATAATAATAATAATAATAATAATAATTTTAAGGTCACGGTCAGACACCAAATTGGTGTATGAGACCCTCTTGTTTGTGGGACAAGGGACCCACCTAGCTATTTGATTGCTAAGTCTAGGAAGGCTTACATACTCTACCCCCTCCAGTTTTGAACCTTGTGATGATATATTGTTATATTAAAAAATATATATTTTAAGATTATTATAAATTAAATTATACTTTTATTAAGTGCTAAGTCTATGAAGACATACATACTCTATCCCCTCTGGTTTTGAACCTGTGATGATATATTGTTATATTAAAAAATATATCTTATAAGATTATTATAAATTGAATTATACTCTTATTACTTTTAAGGATAAAATATTATAAGATAGTTGTAATGCTTATAAATGATAGTTAATAATTTATATTAATTTATATTTAAATAACTTTAATATTATATTTTTCTAATAATTTTATAACTTTAATTAACCCAATTAATTATAATTATAATTTTATTAGTAATTTAAGTGAAGTGTCATTTTAGAATTATGAAGGGAGGGATGGAAAGAAGAGATGAGAAGGATTACAAGGAAAATGTAAGAAAATTAGGATTACATAATTTAGACATTTTTAAGGATTATTGACAAGGGGAAACGAATAGTTGTTGATTTCAAGGTTATTGTCTTCAAGTTTATTGTCTTTAATGATTTCCAAGGTTTCTCTAAAGTGTATTTTTAAGCAATGGTTTTCTCTCGCAATGGTTTCGATGTTCTTAAGGTTTATGTGGTGTTTGGTATTGTTGGATGTTCAGCTAAGGCGAAAAATCAAATAGGTTCATGTTTAATGTCAACAACATGCTCTTTCATCTCGATTCTAAATGATCTTCCATACTCTCCAATGTTGAATTTTCCATAAGAATAGGTGACTCGATATATCTCTGCAATGTAGCATTTGCCACAAGAAAGGTTATTCTATATATCCCTTACTGTTGATGTGGGTCAATCTGATCATGTTACCTAAGGTATCTCATTATTATTATTATTAGTTGACTTAACCCATGGTGATTTGAATTTTGAATCATATCATGGCCATAACCAATTGAGTGCCACTGTAGGCTTTTAAATTAATCATAAGAAGCATGGAGATTCATTCTCCACTTTACAATGGAAAGTAAATGAGCATAACTAACTTGGACATAAATATTAACTCTTGATTTGTGAATAGCTTAAATCTATGCCATCCACCTATTCATTATTTAATTTGAGATAAATTAATTAAAAGAGCATAACTAACTTGTAAATAAATCTTAACTATTGATTTGTGAATACGAATGTATTATATGGAGGTTAAATCTCTACTATCCACATATTAATTAATTAATTAATTATTATCCACCTATTAATTAATTAATTAATTTGAGATAAATTGATTAAAAGAGCATAACTAAGAGATAAATCTTAATCTTTGATTTGTAAATATTATTATGAATATCTAAACATGTTTCATAGAGATTAAATCTCCACCATCCACTTAATAATTATATTACAATTTTAAAATATCTATTCCCTATAAATATATTAAATTTTTATATAATTAAAATAAATTTTATTGGTTTTATAAAATATAATTATCTAGATTTATTTGTACTATCGCTTTATTTAAATGGTGCCTCGCCATACGCATTCAAAATGATACTCTGGAGAACAACTAAGTATATTATTTACAAGATTTTAGGTTTAAAAAACAATTTAATTAAAAATTAATTAACAATGTTTTAAATTTTTCTTTATATTAAAATAATTTTGTATTATAATTAAAATAAAAAAAATAATTACTTTATCAAATATTAATTCTATTAAAATTGTAAAATTTTCTTACTTTATTTATAAAATCACTTTATTAAAATTGCATTTCACGTATACAATCCCAATGATACTTTAAAGTACAACTACAATCTTTATAAACTTTTCTCTTAAAGAAAAATTGAATGTGCAAATTTGAAATATATATATATATATATATATATATATATATATATATATATATATAAAAGAAATGATATTTCAAATATTATATTTGAAATCCTCATTATAATAAAGTAGAGGGAAATACTTAATTATTTTCATTCATTTTTTCTTTTATTTTTACTATAAAAATGTAGAGAGAATGCATTAATCATTCATATATATATATAATATTTTTTTGTTTTATATATTATTTTTATTATAAAAAAATAAAGAAATTATTACCATGAAGTACATCGGTTCACCTTAGTAGTTCTTGAGTGTTACATTATTTTTATGTTTTTTTTTTTTTTTTTGGCATATTTTGTCACCATTATTAAACTTACTATACATAAAACTTACCAAACTTAAAATTAACTACAACACTTAAGGACATGAACCCATTTAATTTTCATATATAGCATACTTACCTTTAAGCATTAGTACATTATACGTATAATCTTATTTCCCTTTAAATGGGTGCTACTACGAAATTTTGATTGATGATTACCTTTACCTTTATACTACAACAACAACACAATAATTTTATCATTGGTCACATATGCATATAACATTATGGTGTTGACAAGTTATTATATGAGTACATATACTTATCAGATCCGAAAAAAACTATGATTAAATCATTATTTAAAATATCTATTCATTTCAATGGTCCGACCTGTTGAATTTTCTTGGCAGTTTTCATCCATTGAGATTTATTGGTATGCAGGTTGAACATCGATCTGGATGTAACCTAGATCTTATGGTGGAGGTTGATGTAGGTGGGTTTAGGGTAACTACCTGACCCCAACGCCGCGCATAGAGCTCATTTGGTTTGCAACTTCTTCCTAGCTCTCCTCCGCAAATTGTTTCGCCCCTCTGAGCTCTTCCTCTAGCAACTAAGGTGTTTAGCCTTCGTCAAAGGAAGTGAAATCAATGGTGGTCCTGCTCAATTTTCGGTAATGTCTTTGCTCTGGTGTTTTGGCTTGAAATTGCAATTCTGTTTTGTTTGAATCCGTAGTATTATATTTTCTCAGTGCTACAGGATGACTTTTACCTTTTCTCAAATTATCCTTCTTGAACAAGAAAGAAACTTTTCCATAGGTTTTTACTGTTTGTTTCCTTTTTTTCTTTGCACAGGCTATAACATGACTGATTATATTAATGCATCTACGAGGCCTTTAATCCCTTGCGTTCTTGGATATATTTTGTTCAGATTGATAACCCTATTGTGGCCAAGGTTTTTTGGTTCTACCAGCATTTTTTTTTCTCTTCCTTCAAAAAGTGTAGGGTGTAACCCTCCCAACACGCTGAGAGCGACTGCCTCAGGTATTGGTTTGTTTTCTTGCTAAATTAATTCATTCTTCTAAGGGTTTCTCACATTAAATAAAATTTACTTACAGACTCTTCTTTTCTTTGATTTGTATACAAGTTGTTGCCGGGTTTTGGAGTCATGGTGAAATGGGGCATCCTCTAGAGTCCTGTATGGCGCTTACATGAATGGCTAGGCAAGTAATATCTTGTCTTCAATTAGTTATAAGTTTAAGTGAGCTTCTTTTGGGGTTTTACTGAGGGTAGAAGCCTCTGCATGTACAAGGCTCTGGAATCCAGCCTTGAATGTGCTCATTCAAATGTGACAGGTTGGACATAGACCAAGCTTTCCAGAGTTTAAATGTTAATTCATAGCTCCTTGTTACAACTGTTTAAATTTGGTTATGAAGAAGACTATGTATTATTTTTTTTTGTTTGGCCCTGTATAAATATTTTTCTTTAAATGGACAGTTGTATATATGTATCCCTGCATCGATAATGCCTATTTGAAGTTTATTTTTCCAACCCCATGCTCGGCTCTGTCTCTTATGGAAGAAGTTTGCATTCTATTTATATATTCTGTGTTTGCTTTAATGTATAATCTTGTAATAGCTTCGGAGTCTAGAAGTCAAAATTCAAGCTTCTCAGTTAATGTATTTTCTGAAATTAATGATTATTCTCAGTATCATTGTTATACCCTTCTTGGTGTAATATGGTTTTCTATATTCTTGCAGATTCAGTGGCCAAAGGACCTTAATCCTTGCTCTATTTACCATGGGGCTCAGCTTCTAAACCTATGAGCCTATTTAACTCTATATACATAATAATGGAAGTGTATAGTAGTTATGCCAAATTACAGTCTACGTGGAATTATATGTCATATTTTCTTTTAATACAATTCCTGTGTAATTTGTGGTATTTATTTATTCAATACATATGTTCAGTAATAGATGGAAATTAGAAAGTGTATGTTTGATTTACTTTGCTAGCCTTGGCAGTGTTTATATGTTGATCTTTTCCACTGCTTATACCTTCTATACTTTCTGTCTTCACAAGGTTTTAGATTTGTTCTAATTTTACAGTGTTCAAACAACAAGAATTCACTATATTGTGTTTTCTTGTTTAGCTTGTCATAATGTTTCCTTGCTACTTTACTTATAACATAATTACTTCATCTTTTCAAAAATGAATAAATAACAACATTATTTCTCCCTGACAGAGATAATATATATAATTTTCCAGTATTCTAATTTAAATACCAATAAATTTGTAGAAATTTGAATAATAGCTGAATTATTCACCGAGATTATCCTGATTACACACTATTTAAGCTTCATGCATAATACATAACCTCTTCTACAATTGATCATCAATATGTGGAAATAGAAGCAGTCGCATGCGCACATTAAAACATAATCAAGCACACATATAACACAATATGTAATGGGGAAAGCTTACAGCTGAAAACCCCCAACTATCTGTATATTATAATGATATAGAACATGTAACAATACATAGCACAAAGCTCCTCACATCTCTCAGCACTATCTCACATGCTACACACAAACTAGCTCAGATATGAACAAGTCACAAGTTCAAATATCTTCCACCTGTCTGCCTGCCTCTACTGCGCAATACAAGATGAATAATGATTAGATCCAAGTTTGAATCCCACTGGCTTGTACTGTGCAATCCTCATTGGAAATTTCAATCAATGTGTGTGCAAATCTCATGCACAGCTATAGTCACAACTGATAGTAGACTCACCCTTTCACCCACCTCTAACACTGGTCTCCACTGAACTGTCCATGCATTGCAGTTATCTGATGTGTTCTTTAGTTGATTTATGAGTTGATAATTAGTGAATTAATTAATAATTAATTCACACCACTCATCACTAGTGTATTTTTCAGTTAGACTAAATACAACTAGTTCAACTAAGTTAAACCGAACACAACTCCACCAAGTGTCTCATCAACTCCACCAAACTCTGCCACTTGAGTTCTAACTGAAGTCAACCATGCAATAGCTCAACTAACCCTTAGGAAAAGCGTATTTCCTTCTGTCAGCTGCATGTGCCACATCCAAGCCTCAAACTGAAGTGCTCCGAGAGGATAAGATAATGTTTATAGTCTAAATATTATTAAGGGTTAATAATATTTGTTTACATTGTTCTTTGTGAGTCTAAAGCTGGAATTCCGCCCAATGTCTAAAAATAGAGGTCCATCTATTTTTACCAACTTGACCAATCATCCATAAATAGCATCCCGCAACTCATAGACCATGATCCATATGTCTAAAAATAGACATAGTCTAAAAATAGACCTTGTGACAAAAATCACTTGTGTGGCCCCCACCTAGTTTAGGTGATCACTTTCCAACTAGGATCAGGAAAAATGTTTCAGGATGCCTCCTTCACTGTTTCTTGTTGCAATATTCAACAAAATTATCACTTCTTATAACTTAACCAATAAACTTATATACTTATCTTTGTATTCTTGTTTTAACTGATGGTGTCGCCCAACCATGAGAGAGGCAATCACGTCCTCTGCTCCCCTCATGCTCCACACAAGAGTCTAGGTAGCCGTTATTTGCCAGAATTTAGACCTTTAGACCTTAATACAGCCTATACTCCCTTCGGATTACAGAGCTCCACTGGTATTTAACCAGCTCTGGAAAACTATTTTGCTTACAACATTTTGTTGTAAACCCTCTTCTTCTTTTCTTTACAGAACCCCTTCCCCTTCTGTGGATTTCCTTTTTATCCTCTTGGGTAAGGTAACTATTAGAAGAACTACCTCTTCCTTTTTACTCTGGAATCTTGGAATTATTTTACCATTCAGTTAATGAATTACTCAATGTAATTTTATTCATGAAATAAAATTCAAGTTTCTTTACTAACGAATAACCATAAATGTATTTATAAAAGTATTTTAGACATATCATTATTTGTATTTCTTCCCTTTGTTTCATTTTAATCAATTCTATAATGTTCTTATCTACAATCATACTAGTTGTTAAATATGTTGCATTGTATTAATTCATAAACCCAAATTACAATAAGCACATCATAATTAGATTATTCATGATTTTCAATGGACTAAGGTCTAATTTGGCTTTCAATGAATAGAAGAAACTAACCATACTCTATAAATATTTCTATTGACCATGACTTTATCTTATTTTGGGTCTCTAAAAAATATACAAAGTTTGAACTCACTAAATATAGAATCTTATTCCCTCAGATGGGATGTCAAGTATAATAGAATTATTGAAATCTAGACCTCAAAAAACTATGTGAAATCCCAAGGAAACCTATACCATGGGACAATTATAGTCTTTCATCGAATCCATGTCCAACTAGCTACATGCAGAGGAATTTCCAATGGAGGGTGCAGAGAAAAACCACTAATATTTTGATATGACGAGTATCAAAACATTCACTCTTTAGTACCATGGTCTCATTATGATCTCAACCACCATGCACTGCAATGAGAATAGCAATTGGGATGTGTAGGCTAGTCTAGAATATCATGGATCGGGAATGATGGCTCAAGTCACTTATTTAATTACTCTTCATGGATTTTATTAGCCATTGTGAATTAACATAATGATAAAGAAGAGGATGTCTTTCCATCATGCAACTCCTATACCTGTAAACCTGATAAAGTTTTTATTGAGGTGGAAAGCAGCCAATATGATAGTTAGAGGATTGGAAATGCCACCATGGTAGTTGACAAGGAATTTTATGATGCAAACATGTGGGCAAAGGGATGACATATGTCTGCCACATGGAAATATATAGTTGTCAAGGTGACATTGTAGGAAAATATTAAAATGGGCATAACTTTGTGTCCAACTCTTGGGATCTTGTGATATTTATATCATTGGAGAAATATCAATTAGAAGAAGATGATGAAAATATTAGAATTGAATTTTGAGGTAGTTAAAGAAAGTAGAAATTTTGATAATCCCACTTGCTTAAGGTGACCTAGGAGGTCAAGTTTGGATACCCACATAAGGGGTTGGGTATGTTACATAATCCTTGGAGTCATCAGTGGTAATATTTCTTGGTCGGTTTATGTTGGAGCCTTGGAGCCTAAGTGGGATACCTTGAGGGACTATGTGGTAGAAAAGGGAATCCCATTCCTTGGCATTTGTAGGCTAATGAGGAAAAAGGTATAGTAGATTGTAATATATGCAATATTTTATAGACTATGAATTCTAGGAATTAGTTTATGTGAAGAGAGCTAGAGTTATCCAGAGGAAGTTTTTCCTTTATGGAATCATAGCCTCAATTTGTGGGTGGCCTTGTTGTAGAGAAATTAAATGCAAATGGGAGCCTATAATTAGGTGGAATTTCCTTTGTCTACATCTAATTGGTGGTTATTTCCAATAATGATAAGTGTCATGATCTATTCATGATTATGTTGATGTAATACTTTAAAGTTATGGAATGAGTGTTCTTTTTGATGTATTTATAACTCTACCTTTATATCTATGATTGAGTAATTTTATTTTCATGCTATAATCAATTTAATAATAGGACACTAAAGAAATTATGGTATTAGAACTATAAATTATAGATTTCAGCTTAATAATTATATAGGTGGGTACATTAAGGAGTGGTACCAAAGCATCACTTTAAGTTAGTGGGGGGGATTTGGAGTACTCCACCGCCTTAATAGTGTTACAAGGGTGGTTGGGTATATTACATTCTAATGTCTAGCATGATGTATTTCCTGTAATAGATGTAAGAGAAGCATACTCTCCAATATGTCAAAGGATCATTCCAAGAAGAGTTCAAACACCAAAACCTCAAAATATTTGACTCAAAATATACACCAAACTCACATTTTATAAGGAAAATTAATTCAAGATAAAAATTTATAAATAATTGGGAAGAATTGCACATATGAAAGTTTCTTATTGAAGAAAAGGACATCTAATGGAAGATTATACAATCGAGAAGCAAGGAAAAAGATTAGAAAATATCCACTAAATAAGATTGGGAAAATTAGAGTTGGCTAAAGACGTTCTTGAATGATTCATGAGTCCCAAGGTACAAGAAGAAATAAACTTATATCATGTAAGCCCCAATAATTTAATGTATAAGGAAAACTAGTTTATAATATTTTTCAAAAGTCATAAGGCCATTGTTTGGATTTAGAGCATAAGAGGAAAAAATATTGGTTGTAAGTATGACATGAATAAGGGTAATTATAATATTGAACAATTTTATTAAATAATATCCTCATAAGCTAATATAGGATGAAAATAAAATTATGTAAAGATGTATATCCAAATAGTCACGAAGGATAGAAGCTTAGAAGGTGTAAGGCCAAGAATCATTGATAAATCTTGTAAAAAGAACCTCTTTGGCCATGAAAATGATTTTATTTTGGAATTGTGAAGTGATATCTTCACATGTTAATAAATATATTGTTAGCTTGTGTTCTTATACTCTTCTAAGTTGTGATCGGTTGTAGTATATTTTCATCATTCATAATTTCCTTGAAGCTCATAAAGATGGATTTTGTAATATGCAGACAATTCTCATGCTTATAGCATCTATGCTTACTTATCTTGTGTAGTGCCAAAAAAAAAATATGAAGAAAGTGTTTCTTGGTAACTTATCATCCATACTTAATATCTTAGAGTTGTTATATGGTTTGTGCAAGTCATAATTGGTGGAACTCTCCCCCTACTATTTGTATTTCTTCCCTTTGTTTCACGTTAATCAATTCTATAATTTTCTTATCTACAATCATACTAGTTGTTAAATGTGTTTCGTTGTATTAATTCATAAACCCAAATTATAATAATCACATCTTAATCATATTATTCATGATTTTCAATGGACTAAGGTCTAATTTTCCTTTCAATGAATAGAAGACACTAACCATACTCTAGAAATATTTCTATTGACCATGACTTTTATCTTATTGTGAGTCTATCAAAATATACAAAGTGGTCACTCACTAAATATAGAATCTTATTCCCCCATATGGGGTGTCAAGTATAATAGCATTGTTGGACTCTAGACCGAAAACAACTATGTGAAATCCCTATGAAACCTATACCATGTGACAACTATAGTCTTTCAACAAATCCATGACCAACTAGCTACATGTAGAGGAATTTCTAGTAGAGGGTGCAGACGAAAACCACTAATATTTTGACATAACGAGTATAAAAACATTCACTCTTTAGTACCATGGTCCCATTATGATCTCAACCACCATGCACTGTAATGAGAATAGCAAATGGGATGTCTAGGCTAGTCTAGAATATCATGGATCGGGAATGATGGCTTAAGTCACCTAGTTAATTACTCTTCATGGAGTTTATTAGCCATTGCGAATTAACATAATGATAAAGAAGAGGATGTCTTTCCATCATGAAACTCCTATACATGTAATAAACTACACTCCTTGTTTCTTCTTGTCTCTGGATTTCCATTAATGAGTTCTATTGTTGCAAGCCATATCATGTTGAGGAGTCATGCCACTAGCAGAAGGTATAGAGATTATCTATCACTAAAACAAACAAGGTCCCATAGGCACTTGATTCCAATGAAATGTCCAAGTCGCAACAAATGAATTTTGTGAGAAAACCCTTCGTCATATCCTAGAGATAATTGGAACTACATAGAACAAAATCCATCTTGAGATGCACACCACTCATGACTAAGACATGTATGTTGAGATGAGTAATTAGATTCCCCATACTAGCAGCTCTAGGGCATGCCAGGACACCAAATACTAGAAAAATAGTGATCTATGTTGGCATATGAAGAAGATTGTGAGGAAAAATCTAGAAGACCATGATGAGGCGTGAGGATTTTCTACTACAAATTGTTGAATTCATGTTGCAGTTTAACAATATTTGCTTCAAACACCTATCTCTAATGGACCTAGTCGTGACCAAAACTAGGTGATCCTTAACTACAATCTTAGTGAGCATCCTCTTAGTGCAATATGGTCCTCTCTTAATTAATCAGTTATATATCTGAGAATTTGGTTTCTTTATCTTTATTTTCTAGAATCAATTTTCATATATATTTTAAGATGATTCTACATTTACACCAACTAATTAGTTATTTATATCTATACCAATTAAAAACTTATAAAATTTATACCCTAACTTATAACAATGGTAATAAAAGCTTATAACATTGCTACTATTCTATGTATTTTATGCTTATAACATTGCTATTAGTCTATATAATTTTTCTCGCACGAGATTAATAGAATTAGACATATATACATATAACCCAAAATACCATTAATAAATTCATTTTATCTCCCTCACTTTTTAAAAACATATATATTAATATATTATTTTAACTAATTCTTTTTTCAAAATACTTTCACATTTAATAATAAAAAGTTCATATGCGAATTTTAGTTTTCAAAAACACGTTTTAAAAAAAGGGTTCGACTTGTCCATGTAATCATCTTTTGCAACAAAAAGAGTTGCTCTTTGGCTTCACTTTTTTCCCAAAGTGAATATAGTAGTTGCAATCATTCTCTGCGCGATCTGTGCGAATATAATAATGCACTGAAAGTGTCTGCGCATCCCAATATTCAAATCAGCATGGCACCATCAATTGGGAGGTCATTAACATGAAGTACAATAACATATCACCTTAGCATTTCTTGAGTGTGACATCCCGCTGATTAACTGCATATTCCCTTCTTTTGGCATATTTGATGAGTTGAAAATAATTAATATTATTTTATATTAATGGAGAAATGGTTACACAAGTTGTAACGTATCTCCTTAGTTTAGGATTAGTTCCTATAATTTAGGAGTTTGTTTGCAACTTCCTAATTCCTAGTGATGTACTTAATAATGTAATTTCTCATTCATGAATGTAGAGTAAAATCAGAGTGTTCTCTCTGTTTGAGTGCAGTCTCCATGTGCAGTACTCACCTGTGAGCTGCAACTCTGTTTTTCAATTCAGTGTGATTTTTATCTTGGTATCAGAGCACAGAGTAGGGAGAGCCTTATTTTTTTTTTTTTTTTTAGCATCATTGATTACAGAACTGTAGTGGCTGTGAGTATATAGAAGCTTTCGTAGAATCAGGTGGACTGCAGTAACACCTGAAACACAGGCCTCAGATGATTGATCATCTCTGAGTGGGATAAAGGATTGGCGCGGTTTTGTCGCGAACAGTCGCACCATTGGCGCGGGTTTGAGGGAGATAAGCACGCGAGCGTGCCAAAATACGCTATTGGCACGGAAGTACACGCAAAAGTCGCGCCAGTTTTGGGACATACGTGCATTTTGATTTGGGCGCGGATTTTTCGCATCAAAGAAGCGCCAGCCTCATTCTCTTTGGGAAAGGCTGCAATTTTTTTGCAGATCGGCCTTGCCTGGTGGTGGCACATTGAAGTTCCGAATTCACCCGGTGGTGGCAGATCGGACTTGCCCGGTGGTGGCGCATTGAAGTTCTGAATTCGCCCGGTGGTGGAAAATCGGACTTGCCCGGTGGTGGCGCATTGAAGTTCCTGATTTGCTCGGTGGCAGCAGATCGGACTTGCCCGGTGGTGGCGCATTGAAGTTCCTGATTTGCTCGGTGGCAGCAGATTAGACTTTCCCGGTGGTGGCGCATTGAAGTTCCTGATTTGCTCGGTGGCAGCAGATCGGACTTGCCCGGTGGTGGCGCAGTGAAGTTTCTGATTCGCCCGGAGGAGGCAGATCAGATTGCTTGTTGGTGGCATATGGAAGGTATGAATTTTTTTTTTTCAGCAAGACAGTGGTCAAGATCTGGTATGTGGTGATTTTTTTTTAGTATCCTGCAATTGTTCAGTTGGGTAGAATTATTCATTAGAGGATCAGAAATTTTATCAGTCCAATATGAATAACAGTATAGAATCGTATCTCCACGAGTCTGGCAAACTCGATGGATCTAATTTCACCAACTGGAAATTCAAGATACAGACATTACTTGAAAGCGCAAATGCGTGGACGATCGTTATAGGAAATGAGTTGAGACCAGGAGCAGCTGCACAAGAACAAGACTGGGATAAAAGGGAGACCAAAGCAAAGGTCATACTAAAGATGTATGTCAAGGACAATATTATCCCTCATATTAGAGACTATAAATCTTCCACTGACATTTGGACGACGATCAAGAACCTATACCAGACGCAGAATACAAACCGTGTCTTGTCACTCAAAGGCAAGCTATTTGCAATGAAGATGGAGGAGAATGAGTCCGCTGCTGGATTCATTGCTAGAGTCAAAGACCTAAAGGACAGATTGGGAGATATCGGAGAGAAAGTTTCTGATTCAGATCTGGTCACGATCACATTGAATGGAATGACAGATGAATATCAGATGTTCATCACTAGACTGGTAGCAAGGGAGAAAGCCCCTGCGTTTGAAGAGCTGACAGGGATTCTTCTACAAGAAGAAGAGCGACGACAAAATTTGAAAACATAGAGCAATGATCTTGCTCTGATGGCCAAAAGGCGACAGTATAGAGGGAAGCAGCCACAGTAGCAACAGCAACCACAGCAGCAGAAAGGAGCCAACACGTTTCAAAAGAGACTGTTTAAAGGTATGTATGCTAATAATTTTCCCAGCAAGAAATGTTTTTACTGTGGAAAACCTGGTCATCAGATTAAAGAATGTTATAAGAGGCAGGCAGACGAAGCAAGAAATAAACAGAGAAAGCACAAAGGATACTTTTTTGAGGAAGATGAGGACCATAGCCATGAACTTCGACTATTTACAGCTGATTGTGCCCTTTCAGCTTCAAAGGGAGATGAGGACGACATATGGTATGTCGATTCTGGTGCATCCTCACATATGACAGGTAAGAAGGAATGGTTTGAATGTCTTGAATAAACTTCATGTGGGTCAAAAATATATTTAGGAGATGATAGCGGATATGAGATCAAAGGATACGGTCATATTCTGGTAAAGTTACCTAGCGGTGACATTAGACACCTAAAAAATGTATTGTATGTGCCCGGAATTAAGAAACATTTGGTCTCTGTATCTATGATCATTGATCAGGACATGCAAGTTCAATTATTTAAGACTAACTGTGTCATAAAGGATAGCCAGATGGAAACAGTTGCAACAGGAGTGCACGTGGGGAGCCTGTACAGACTAGATGTGAAAAGTATGCCACAGCAAGCCATGGTCACAACTGGATCGACAGCAGAAAATCTCTGGCACCAGAGATTCGTCCATCTTAATCTGCAAGACCTCATCCTACTTCAGAGAAAAGGTATGGTCGATGGACTCCCTGTTTTCCGTAATGTTCAGTTGGATTGTGATGGATGTGCATTAGGGAAAATGCATAGAGAAGAGTTCCATTTGCATGTTAATAGAAAGGAAAGAGATATTTTAGAACTGGTTCATACAGACATATGCCGACCTATGCAGACTAGGTCAGTAGGAGGTGCATATTACTTTCTCTTATTTACAGATGTTTGCACTAGGTTCTCATGGATATACTTTCTAAGTAAAAAGAGTCAGACCTTTCAGTATTTTAAAGAGTTTAAATCTATGGTAGAAAACCAGACAGGAAAAAGAATAAAAATTCTCCACTCAGATCAAGGGGGAGAATACAGGCTGGGAGAGTTCATAAATTTCTGCAAGCAGCATGGGATTTTTCAACAGCTTACAGTGCCTCACACACCACAGCAGAATGGAGTGGCAAAGCGAAAGAACAGAACTCTTGTGGAGTGCGCAAGGAGCATGCTTCAAGGTAAGGGTCTATCAAATGGTTTTTGGGCAGAAGCTATTAACACTGCTCTCTACTTAAAAAATAGGAGTCCTACTAAATTTTTAGGCTTCAAAACCCCTTTTGAAGCATTATTTGGATTCAAACCAGCAGTGAGTCACTTAAGAATATTTGGGTCAAAAGCTTACGCTCATATACCTAAGGCAGATAGGAAGAAGTTAGATCCTAAAGCCATGAAATGTATCTTTGTTGGATATAGCACTAAGTTCAAAGCATATAAGTTATTTAATCCTGTGACTCATAAGGTTTTTGCAAGCAGAGATGTCATATTTCATGAACAGGTTGAAGAAGGAAAGGATGACTGTAATAATGATTGGCACATTCCATTGCTAATGGAAGAAAACAGTGAGGATGATGAAGAACAGGAGCAGAAACAAGAAGAAGAAGTAACAGGTAATGTAATCAATGATGCAAGCCCGGAGAAGGCTGAAATAGACAGATTTGAGGTAAGCCCCCTACCAAGGAGATCAAGTAAGAAGACTCGATTATCATCCAGATTGAAAGACTATGCATTAATGACAAACATTTTAAACATTGTAGAACCTGCAAATTATGAAGAAGCATGTCAATCTGATGCATGGAGGGCTGCAATGCATGAGGAAATTGAATCAATTAATAAAAACCATACTTGGGATTTGGTTGAATTGCTTGATGGTAAAACCCCCATAGGATGCAAATGGTTGTACAAACCTAAAATAAATGCAGATGGGAGTATAGAAAAACTTAAAGCTAGACTGGTAGCAAAGGGTTACTCACAGCAAGAGGGAATAGATTTCGATGACACCTTTGCCCCTGTAGCCAAATTAAACACCATTAGAATGCTAATTTCCTTAGCAACAAAACATAAATGGCAGCTACACCAGCTAGATGTTAAGTCTGCATTTATGAATGGTGACTTGAAAGAAGAAATTTATTTAGTTCAGCCTAAAGGTTTTGTGAAAAAGGGGCAGGAACATCTTGTTTGTAAATTGAAAAAGGAACTTTATGGTTTAAAACAAGCACCTAGGTCGTGGTATGAGAATATTGACTCATTTTTTGTATAGCATGGCTTCCATAGAAGCTTGAATGATCCAAATCTGTATACCAAGTTTAATAAACAGAGGAAAATTATTTTGATTTCTTTGTATGTAGATGATATGATCATAACAGGGGATGCTAATAATCTGATCAAAGAAATCAAACGGCAGATGTCACAAGTGTTTGAGATGAAAGATCTCGGAAATCTCCATTACTGTTTGGGATTGGAAGTATGGAGAGATTCTGGACAAACTTTTCTTACTCAAGGGAAGTATGCCAGAAGCTTGCTGGAAAAGTTCAGAATGGAGCAGTGTAGATCAGCAGCAACACCATTGCAGCAGAACTTAAAGTTGAGCAGTGATGATGGTAGTGGATGCCACTATGTATAGACAGCTAGTTGGCAGTTTGATATATCTTACTACAACTAGACCAGACTTGGCATATTCTGTTAGTACATTGAGCCAGTTCATGTCAAAACCACTCGAAAGTCACTGGATCGCAGCAAAAAGTGTGTTGAGGTATCTTAGTGGTACTAGTAATTATGGTATTTTGTACACTGACACTTCTGATGTTACTCTAGCAGGTTTTTCAGATTCAGATTGGGCAGGTAACTTGGATGATTGAAGGCCTATCACAGGTTACGCCTTTAGCATTGGATCCGGGGTCATAACATGGAGTAGCAAAAAGCAAAGCACTGTAGCCTTATCTTCATGTGAAGCTGAGTACCAAGCATTGTGTGTAGCCACATGTGAAGCTATCTGGTTGAGAAGACTTCTCAACGATGCAGGAGAAGAACAGAAAGAATCAACTATTATCAAAACTGACAACCAGAGTACCATCAAGCTTGCATACAATCGAGTCTTTCATAAAAATACCAAGCACATTGATACTCAGTTCCATTTTGTTCAAGAGAAACTACAGTCAAAAGAGATATTTGTTGAATATTGTAAAACTTGTGACAATATGGCTGATATATTTACTAAGCCTCTTGGGCATGTAAAGTTTGAATTGTTTAGAAAGATGCTAGGAGTTCAGGATAATCCTTTCTCCATTAAGGGGGGGAGTTGAAAATAATTAATATTATTTTATATTAATGGAGAAATGGTTACACAAGTTGTAACGTATCTCCTTAGTTTAGGATTAGTTCCTATAATTTAGGAGTTTGTTTGCAACTTCCTAATTCCTAATTCCTAGTGATATACTTAATAATGTAATTTCTCATTCATGAATGTAGAGTAAACTCAGAGTGTTCTCTCTGTTTGAGTGCAGTCTCCAGGTGCAGTACTCACCTGTGAGCTGCAACTCCGTTTTTCAATTCAGTGTGATTTTTATCTTGATGTGGGCCTCCACTCTTTTCCTTGTATTTCCTCTCAAGGCGGCAAAATTATTTGAACATTGCCATCAAAGTAGGCTATATCTTTCATAGCAACGCAGAATAAATTAATAAATATATTAGGGAATTAAATTATTTGAAAGGATATCCAAGTTTCATTTTTATATAATTTTAGTGACCGTATTTATTTATTATTAGCTAAGTTGAAACTAAATTAATATGTAAGGATTCTTTGTTTGTGAGACAAAAACTTACCTCTCTTGCTCTTGACAGATTTGACAGCTAAATTTACTAAAGCATACCTACTCTACTCAGAAATCGCTTTATTCCATTGAGAAGACAGAGAAAGAGTAAAGACCCAGTACCGCAATTCTGGTTATTCCCATTCGCTCGTCTTTGACTCACCTCGTCTCTCATTCACTTTCTTGCACACAGATAGCTAACTAGTGGGAGGGGATTAAATTCATTGGAGATGATGAATTTTCGCAATAAATTATAAATGCACCCACTCTCTGGACTTGCAGGTAATCTATGAATGTACGCATTATAGTAAAGTGTTTTTCTGTTACATCAATTGTTTGCAATTTGTTTCAGGGAACGTAGGTCGCATGGAAAGGCTTCGGCAGACATTAACAAAGTGGTTTACACCCCTGATGATGATGGTGAAGAATATGATGGTGAACAGTATTGTGCGCATGAAAAAGAGAAAGGAAAGGCATGGTGGGTTCCTCATCCGAAAAGCGGCATTTTTCATCCAGAAGGCCACCAGAAATGGATTGACGACGTTAATAATTGCAAGAAGGTGCATGAAGAAGAACAAACGTGTAGTTGAGACACCACCCCACCATATTTTTCATACTGTAGTTGGTAAAAACTAAGAAAATATGTTTTGGTGCAACCAGAAGGGAGATAATCAATCCGTTATGTTTTGGTGCTTTTCATTTTGATTATTTAGGTTAATGTAAAAACCAAAACGGGTATTTTTGTTTTTTTCGTTTAATATGGATTTAATATGACTTCCTAAGAATTTAATATTTTCTTATAATGTAAAATATAATATGTTATTTTTTTATTGTTTAAATTGTATTTTTAATACTAAATAAAATACATATAGAATCTTTTAATTATTTTTTTAGTTCTAGTTACTTTATAATTTATTCATTTCACTTTTTTTTATTATATTATATTATTATTTTTATTTAAAACATGATTTTTAACTTTTATTTTTATTTTAAAAAGAAACGAATGGACTAACAAATTTAAACATCTCCTCATACTATAGGCTTTAGAATAAGTTTCTCCACTCAATTAATCCATTTTTTTGGTACTTTAATTTATGGAATATATTAGTTTGTTGATGTGGATTTAGTATCTATTAAATTTTATGTTAAATGTTATAATTCATTAAAATATTAAAAATAAAATAGTTGTAAAATAATAAAACTATTTTAAAATAAATTATTTTTCTATTCAACTTCAAAATTAATAAATTCAACTTAATTAAAATATTTTTTTGATGTTTAATATTTATATTTTCTTTTGTTTTATAAATTTTGTGCTTACATCCTTTTCCATTATGCATTTTACCATGTCTTAGTGGATGTTAAGCATCATCAAGATCATCATTATCATTAATAATTTTATAACTTTAATTCACCTAATTTATTATATTTTTTTAGTAATTTACATGAAGTGTCATTTTAGAATTTTGAAGGGAGGGATGGAAAGAAGAGAGGGGAAGCACTAATGATGTTACAAGGAAAATGTAAGAAAGGTAGGATTAAATATTTTAGACATATTTAAGGATTATGGTTCTCAAGCTTATGTGGTTCTCATTTATTGATTCTTAAGGAGGTGATCAGGTGCTCATAATTATGCTCAAAAATCAAAGTTCTCAGAATGACACGAAACATGAACAACCATGTATTGTTCGTCATTTGGAATCTGGTGCAACTCGTTTCATGAGAAATGGACTCTATATGGCTTCAGAAACGAGTTTTGTCCATTTTACTAAACATGCAAATTCGGTAAAAAAGTTTTAGAACAGGGAGCCCAGTCAATAGTCTGTATTGTTAACGTGGCATGCTAACTGGGTAGGTCAACATTTGGTTAACCATTTCCTCCAGCAAATGAAGATCTTCCAAGTGGCAGAGTTTTATTTGTGCTCGTCATTGTGTGTTGGAAATTTCTTATTATTTGGTTTGGGCCAATGAGGAGGAGGCACGTGGCTCAGACTAGGGCGGCCACGTGTCCCCCTCATGGCAGATTAAAACTTTGTTTATGGACTAGAGGGACCGTGCAGGGGTCGAACACAAGACCTCCACCTAGCTAACAAGTTGAGCCATTAGCTCGCATGCACGTTATTTCTTACCCTTATACCTTTCCATATATATTTGAACATTGTAAAGATCACCGACGGAGGGAGAGGGGGCCAACCATCAAGAGATACAATCGAGGCCTAAGACCACCGACGGAGCGGGAGGAGCGCTAGCCATAAGCGTGTTTAATCACCCCTAATCTGGTTTAATTAACCCTTAATCCTACAATAATTAACGCTTAAACGAGTTTAATTAAAGGGCCCCAGTTTAACATTAATCTAGTTTAATTAGCAGCTAATGCAGGTTATTAACTTAATCCGATTTTAATTAGCAGTTCCGAAAAATCCGGTGGGATTTTCCAAATTGAGCGGCAGTTAGCCCAATTTGGGGCTAGTTAGCTATTTTGGGGGAGGAAATTGTGGATGAGACTTGGAGAAGTCATAACTCAGCCAATTTTCGACCAAACCAGGGGCTAAAAGAGACAAAGGTACCTTTTTTTTAGTGTTTTGAACTCATTGGAGCAGGTTTGAGGAGCATTAAAGCATTGTAAACACATCATTTTACAAATTTGAGCATAATATAGAGGCCCAAGCCATGGAAGCCAGACGAAAGAGATGTAGCCCAAGAGGGGTGAACTCCTTCATCAAATCCTTGTGTTGATGTGTTGAATGGTGATGTACTGTACTTTTATTTTTTGTTGCTTAGTCTTTATTTTATGTTAATTTTTTGATAAAAATATCATAAAAATCACTCATGAGACTCAATAACTTGCAAGAGAATTTGAACCCTTGAGCACATGTAAAACACTGGTTTCAAAATCCGAGGAATTATTATAGCATTACTAACATATCATGGAGATGGTAATAAACCACCATCCACTCCACCATCATCCTCACCACCATCTTCACCTTAATCTTCATCATCTTCCTCTACCACAACCCTTTCATCTGTTAATCCACATACTCCAAAAGAAACTGGTAAATCTCCCTTGCTTAAACTTGATGTTAAATTTGAGCTACTGATATAAATAGCTAAGTAAATGTAGAGAAGCTGGATAATTGGATTCGTCAATAGGAGGTTTATTGCAGAATTTAGAACCTTCAAGAGGATGACATAAAGATTCAACTGGCTTCCTTGAAAATGGAGGGTGCACCACTTGTTTGGTGGGAAGCAAGGACACAAGAGGAGATTAACAAAAAATGGTAAGATCTCAATTTCTTGGTCAGATTTCATTGCTTAAATTAAAAGGAAATTATACCTTCCATCTTGCATGGAAAAAGCCATTATGGACTGGCAGAATTTTAGACAACTAAAGGGACAAAGCATTCAAAATTATACACACGAGTTTAGGAGAAGAGAAATAGTTTTGGGTGTCAATTTATCTTCTCAAGAAACTTTGTTAGAGTATATTGGGGGTTTTCAAAATTATCTTAGACATACTATTCTCATGTTCAATCCCACAAACTTAGATGAGGTTTTTGTTCAAGCCACGCATTTAGAAGCAAGAGGGAAACATAGTTCAGATGAGAAAAGTGATAGTTTCCTTGAGTATGAAGGTAAATAAAAGGGTAAGTTTAATGGAAAAGGAAATAAAAATGGTTCTATAAAAACAGATAAAGAGAAACTCACATGTAAACATTGTTCGAAAAATGGCCATGATGAATACCATTGTTGGCAACTCCATCCGGAATTGAAGCCCGACAAACTTAAAACCAAGGAGAAGGAGAAAACGATTGCAATAATTGAACATGACTTAGGTTCATATTCAAGAGACTAAACCAAGGTTACAGCAATGGGTTTGAAAGGTAATAACATAGCAAGAACTAGTTCTTCAAGTTGTTCTAATGTAACTCAAGATGATGATACAAGAATTGAACCCTTTCATATTAGAGTCGTTTCAAAACATACCAAAATAGACACACTATTTGATAATGGTTCTCAAGCCAATTTGATTTTTGAAGACTTAGTTAAGAGGTTAAATATAGAAACTGTTACACATCCAAGGCCTTATCCTTTAGGTTGGATATGGAAGAATGTAAAATTGCAGGTAACAAGGAAGTGCATCCTAAGGTCTGCAATCAATTCAAACTTTCTTGACAAAGTTGAACTTGATGTAGTTCCACTTGAGCTTTCATGTATTGTTTTTGGAAGTCCTTGTATTTATGATAGGACGGCGGTATTTAATCGCCATGAGAATAAGTACCATTTGTTCAAGAATGGAATTAAGTACATAGTTAGAGCACATAAGAAGAAGAGGATTTTGTCTCTTATACATCCAGGAGAAATGAAGAGAATAGTGAATGCAAGTCAAATTTTTCCTCTGTTAATGTCCAAGCATAGTGATGTTTTGAATGAGACCTTTCAAAAATATGCATCAAACAAACAAGATGATTTAATTGAAGTTTATAATGTTTGTAGTAATATTTTTTAGGGCTCTAACATCTTGCCTTTGAAAAGAGGTAAACAAGATGTGAAAGATTTGCAGCAGTCCACATTAGTGTTGAACAATGATGGAAACAAGATGTCGGTGCTAAATGGTGCAAAAATAAGAGAACAAACGCCAAAGAAAGATGAAAAAGAAGGCATAGGTTCCACAAGTACTTATTCTTGGTTTCAAAATGGTACATGGAAATGGTGAAAACACTTGGTCAAAATTCAACACAAGTACAAGGCAAGACAAGCTAAAAATCGCCATGTTGACAGTGTTCGAGGTGAGAAAATTTTCAAGTTTCCTTTGATTGAGGACCAAGGTGGGAACAAGTTTGTCTATTAAAGGAAAAATTGTTGTTCTGCAAATTCTATGAAATTGCAGCATGTTGGTATCTACAACAGCAAGACAGGGTCTCCATAATCAAGGAAAAAGATTAGTTTTTATGAAAAGCTCAAATTGTTGAATTTAGGAAAATTCTAGTGGATTAAGACTAGAAAGGTAAGGGAAATGTACCCTCATCCACATGTCCAATAATCAAAGATACTTTTGGGTCCAAAAGCTTCCATCAAGGAGGAATGATCAGGTTATTAGAATTATGCCTAAAAATCACAGTTCTCAGAATGACACAAAACTTGAATGACCAAATAGTGTTCGTTGTTATGAATCCGGTGCAACTCGTTTCATGCGAAATAGACTCTGTATGGCTTCAGAAACGAGTTATATCCATTTTAATAAATAAGAAAATTTGGTAAAAAAATTGCAGAACAGGAGATAGCAGTCCATACTGCTGACGTGGCATGTTGACTAGAAAGGTCAACATTTGGTCAACCATTTCCTCCAGCGAATGAAGATATGACAAGTGGTAGAGTTTGATTGGTGCTAATTGTTGTGTGTTGGAAATTTCTTATTGGTTGGTTTGGGGTAATGAGAAGGAAGCATGTGGCTCAGCCTGGGGCCACCACGTGTCCACCTCAGGGTGGAGTAAACCTTTGGTTATGGACCGGAGGAACTGGGTAGGGGTCGAACACGAGACCTCTGCGCAGCTAACAAGTCACATCACCAGCTCGCCTACACGTTGTTTCTTACCCTTATACTTTTCCATATCTATTTGAACTTTGTAAAGACCGTCGACAGGGGGTGAGGGGGCCAGCCCCCAAGACATACAGCTGAGGCCCAAGACCACCAACGGAGCAGGAGGAGCGCTAGCCATAAGCATGTTTAATCACCCTTAATCTGATTTAATTAACCCGTAATCCCACATTAATTAACACTTAAATGATTTTAATAAATGGGTGTCAGTTTAACATTAATCTAGTTTAATTAGCGAATAATGCGGGTTATTAACTTAATCTGATTTTAATTGGTGGTTCCAACAAATCCGGCTGCATTTGCCAAATTTAGTGCCAGTTAGCTATTTTTTGGGAGGAAATTGTGGAGCGGACTTGGATAAGTCATAATTCATCCAATTTTCGACAAAATCATGGGCAGAAAGAGGCTAAAGTGCCATTTTTTTTAGTGTTTTGAACTCATTGGTGCAAGTTTGAGGAGTAAAAGCATTGTAATCAAACCATTTTACAAATTTGAGCATAATGTAGAGGCCCAAGCCATGGAAGCTGGACCAAGGAGATGTAGCCGAGGAGGGGTGAACTCCTTCATCAAATCCCTGTGTTTATGTGTTTATGGTGATGTACTGTACTTTTATTTGATGATGTTCAGTCTTTTTTTGATGTTAAATTGTTCATAAAAATAATTTAAAAATCTCTCATGAGACTTAGTAACTTGCAAGAGAACTTGAACCCTTAAGCACATGTAAAAAATTGGTTTCAAAATATGAAAGAGGAATTAGCACAACATTACTAATATACCTCAATCAGATCAGGAGGGGAACCCAACCATTGTTTATTTTAAGGTCATTGTGGTTTTTTAGATTATTCTGGTTTTTAATGATTTCCAAGGTTTCTTTAAAGCGTCTTTTTAAGTAATGGTTCTCTGGAAATGATTTCGGTGTTATAAATGCTTATGTGGTGTGTCGTATTGTTGGAATATTCAGTAAGGGCGAAAGATCAAATAAGTTCATGTTTAATATCAACAGCATGTTCTTTCATTCTCATTCTAAAGGATATTTCGGACTCTACAATGTAGAATTTGCGACAAGAATAGTTATTATATATATGCCTCCAATGTAGAATTTTCCACACGAATAGGTTATTGTATATATCCCTTGGTGTTGATGAGGGTGATTCAATATGATCTTGGACGTACCTCCTCCTCCTCCTTATTATTATTATTATTATTATTTATTGATTTAACCAATAGAAATTTAAATTTTAAATCTCCTTATTTAGAAAATACTTTATATTATTATTACTCTTCATTGGCTTAACTCATGAAGATTTGAAATTTGAATCTCCTTGTTTAGAGAATACTAAGAAACTATATCCTCATAGAAAAGGGAGATCATCATTCTATTATGTTTTTGTGCTTTTCATTTTTGCTTATTTCTATTTTTCATGTAAAAACCAAAACTTACAACTTTATCCCGTAACTCTGGTTTTGATATTCAATTGATGAAATATAGCTTAGTTTGTTGATATGGATTTAGTATTTATTAGATTTTATGTTAAATTTTATAAAAGATTAAATATTAAAAATAAAAATACAGGTAAAAGAATTGAACTATTTTAAAAATAAATTATTTTTCTAATTAACATCAAAATTAATGAACTCAACTTAGTTTGAATGTTTACATTTTATAATTAAAAGATTTTTTATTTATTTTATAAGTTTTATGTGTACCATTACTTTTTTTATTATGCATTTTACTATTTCCATATACAATAATATTCTCGATAATGAGTAAATATAATCTTAAAAGAAGTAGCTATTCATCATACATGATAAACGTTTCATATCATTTTAATTAAAAGAAATAAAATAAATCATATTGTATTTTGTATTTTACTTGGTCGTAATTAAAAAAATCATAAACATTAAAATAAGTATAATTTTTTTTAAGTATTATTATATTCATTTTGGAAGTATGGATTTACCACAGTCAAATTGTAGGAATATCTATGTTTCTGATGGTAAGTGGATCCGTCATCAAGACAAAAATGAAAATAGTGCTAAGAGAACAACACATTTATAAAAGAAATGAAAATATTAAAAAAAAATTGAAATTATTTGTATGAAGATTTATTAATATTATTATTATTTTTAAGGATAAAATATTATAAGATAGTTATATTGCTTATAAATTATAGTTAATAATTTATATTAATTTATATTTAAATAACCTTAAAATATTATAATTTATTAATTATTTTATAGTTTTAATTAATCTAACTAATTACAATTTTATTAATAATTTAAATGAAGTGTCATTTTAGAACTATGAAGGGAGGGATGGAAAGAAGAGAGGGAAGGGGTAATGATGTTACAAGAAAATG
This sequence comes from Pinus albicaulis, assembly GCA_034641835.2. Lineage (NCBI taxonomy): Eukaryota > Viridiplantae > Streptophyta > Pinopsida > Pinales > Pinaceae > Pinus > Pinus albicaulis. The sequence continues at coordinate 1,655,322,589 of CM076582.1, read as the reverse complement.
GTAAGAAAAATAGGATTAAATATTTTAGACATCTTTAAGGATTTTTGAGGAGGTAACCTAATCGTTGTTGATTTCAAGGTCATTGTCTTTGTTTAGATTATTATGGTTTTTAATGATTTCCAAGGTTTCTCTAAAGTGTTTTTTTAAGTAATGGTTTTCTCTCACAATGATTTCCACGCTCTCAAGGTTTATGTGGTGTTTGGTAATGTTGGAGTGTTTAACTAGTGCGAAACATCAAATACGTTCATGTTTAATGTCAACAACATGCTCTTTCATCTTGATTCTAAAGGATCTTCCATACTCTCCCATGTAGAATTTTCCACAAGAATAGGTTATTCTATGTATTCCTCCAATGTATAATTTTCCAAAAGAAAATGTTATTATATATATCCCTTGGTGTTGATGTGGGTCAATGTGTGTATTAATGCCTTGTAAGAAGCAGGTCACTACAAAGCAGACTACTCATATCTTCTTCCAATTTGTATGGGTCCATTGTGGGCTTCCAAGTCCATTGTGTCTGATCGAGACTCTTTATTTATTGGAGATTTTTGGACAAGTTTGTGGAGAATGATGGACACCAAGTTGAAGAGGGGCACACCATTTCATCCACAGACCAATAGAAAACATAGGTTTTCAACCACAAAATGATACACTTACTCCATGGCTATTGTGGCAACATGCATACAACCGAGCAGTGCATTCATCCACTCATATCTCATCGTTCAAGAGATGTTTTGGTTATTTTCCAAATGATCCCTTAGACATGGTCTTTAGAGAGATGAAAATTCGAGTGGGAAATATGCAAGGGAAAAAGCACAAAAGTTCATTCAACAGATATAGATGATTCACTAGGAAGTGCAGGAATAGTTGGAGAAAAGTCAAGCTAGATACAAAGCTTGACATGAAAAGCACCGAGTCGATCACTAATTCTAGGTTGGGGAAAAAGTGTGGCTCCACATTAGCAAAGATAGTATGAAAGGAGAAGGAAATAAGTTGCAACCAGTCAAATATGGCCCATTTACCATGCTAGAGAATATTGGAGACAATGCTTTTCGTCTCGATTTTCCAGCATACATGAAGATGTACTCAGTGGTGGACGTTGAAAATTTGAAGCCTTATGAGCCTCCTTTGATCATGGACACCGAAGAGGTTGGACAAGTTCCTACAATGGAATATTTTTCACGAGAGTACTTGGAAAAGATAACATATGACATCATTCTCGACGGGAATGATCACGACTTCACGATGGGCAGATGTGGAGTATCTGTGTTTTGGTTTCAAAGGAATGCATCAAATTAAGGGCCGATGGATGGAAAAGGATAAAGTAAGGGAAAAATTCCCTCACTTGAAAATTGACTGATAAAGCTTTCGGCAGTCAAAAAGCTCCTCAGTGGGGAGGAATGATCCATATGGATCCAAAAATACAAGTTTCCTTGAAAATATCTCAAAATAATTGTCATATGGAAGCGAAACAAGGACCGGATCGTAGTGCTTGTAGCCCTGATCCCAATGGTGTGAATGACACTCAAATACGATTTTTCATGCTCAAGTTATAGCTGGTCAAACTTGTCCAAGTGATAGATTACGAGGCAATAATTTGGTAGCATCCTAGGGCATGGAATCTGGCCACCAGAACGGGCGATTTTTGTACCTACTTAAATTTACTAATATTCCTTATTTTCTAGCAAAAACGTTTCGTATAGTTGCATATATATATATATATATATATATATATATATATTTTTTTTTAAGGGTGGCAGGCCACAAACCACGCCACCCCTCCCAACAGTTATATTATATATATGTAATGTAACAGGTGGGTGGGCCACCACCAGTTGACCCATCCGACTGACCAAACACCATATGATATAAATATAAAGTGGAGTCAGCAGGGTTTTAACCCGCCCGGCCCGGTGGGCTGTCCTGGCACTAAGGCAACTCCAAGTCGAAAATTTTCAACAAAACCCCATCCAAAATAATACACCTCCAAATGATGTAATCATTAGGCCATTAACTGTTTTTTAAAAATGGAGCGGGCGGGTTTTGAGCCTGATCCACCTCCACCATAATTGGTGCGGCTTACCAATGAACTAACAACTCATTTGTTGTAAGGTTTGCCCAAAAATTTATTAATAAACTCAAAAAATTCATTCGATTGGGGCAAAGTGACAAAGGAGCAGTGGAGGCACAGGCACGAAACCCTAAGTGACCGAGGGGTGTTGAACCCTAAGCGAGTGTATCATTAAGATGCTGAAAAGATTGTCTTAGAGGACCAACGGTGCCAGTGTTATAATTTGACAAATTTATAGTCGATTTTGCACGATTTCACACCAGTAATCCATCCATACAGTCCATTTTTCAAGTCGAGGTGTCTATTTTCATGTCATCATCTGAATTGGAGGTAGAAGGGTAATTTTTGTAAAGTTTCTTATAATTGATTTCTTTGATGCCACTTAATGAAAGAAGGCCTCCCTACTTTTGAGCAGGGCCTAGAGACGTAGCCCACATTGGGTGAAATTCGTAATAAATTTTTTGTCTTTGATCTCATGTTTTTACTTATGTTTTCCACTTCTTTTCATGTGGTTTAAGTTACTTGGTTAATATGCTCTTTTATATGGAATTATGAATGCATCCTTGAAGTTAAAAGATATTGGATCAAAGAATCATACTCTTCAATATGTCAAAAGGATCATGCAAAGAAGAGTTCAAACACCAAAACCTCAAAACATTTCACTCAAAATATACACCAAAATCACATTTTATAAGGAAAAGTAATTCACGATAAAAATTATAAAGAATTGGGAACAATTGCACATATGCAAGTTTTATATTGAAGAAAAGGACATCTAGTGGAAGATTATACTATTAAGAAGCAATGGAAAAGACTGGAAAAAATCCACGAAATAATAATAGAAAAATTACAATTGGCTAAAGACGTTCTTCAATGATTCATGAGTCCCAAAGTACAATAATAACAAGAATTATAACATGTACTTATAGCATGTAAGCCCCAATAATGTAATGTATAAGGAAAAATAGTTTATAATACTTTTCAAAAGTCATACGGCCATTGTTTGGCTTCAGATCATATGAGGACGAAATATTGGTTGTAAGTATGGCATTAATCAAGGGTAATTATAATATTGAACAATTTTATTAAAGAATATCCTCATTAGCTAATATAGGATGATGATAAAATTATGTAAAGATAGATAGCCAAACAGTCTCAAAAGCATAGAAGTTTAGAAGGTGTAAGGAAAAGAATCATTGATAAATATTGTAAAAAGAACCTTTCTGGTCATGCAAATGGTTTTATTTTGGCATTGTGAAGTGTTATCTTCACATGTTAATAAAGATATTGTTAGCTTGTGTTCTTATACTCTTGTATATTGTGATCAGTTGTAGTTTATTTTCATCATTCATAATTTCCTTGAAGCTCATAAAGATGGATATTGTAATATGTAGACAATTCCCATGCTTATAGTACCTATGCTTACTTATCTTGTGTAGTGCCAAAAAAAAATATGAATAAAGTGTTTCTTGGTTACTTCTCATCTATACTTAATATCTTACAGTTTTTCTAGGGTTTGTACAAGTCATAATTGGTAGACTACTCCCCCTACTATTTGTCTTTATTCCCTTTGTTTCATGTTAATCAATTCTATAATTTTTTTAATCTACAATCATACTAGTTGTTAAATCTAATGCATTGTATTAGTTACAAGGTGAAAACATGAAGTTGGAAAACACATTTTGCTCTTTTTTGACATTGAAAATTGAAAATTTCTATGTTTTTTCAACTTCAACTCCATGAAACTCATATTTTTTAATGCAAATTATGCTTTGACATAAAAACAAGATTTGTAGAGAATTGTCTTACCTCCATACTCATATTTGTTTTTTTTAAATATTGACATATAGAGGGCTAAATTTTTTGTTTACTAACTGCATATATTTGAAATTTTGATGCAAACATAAATAGTCACTTTTTGAACCCTAACTTTTTTTAGGGAAGGTTATTCATTTTTTGGAAATAAACCATATCATCATAATCGACATATATTGCACTAGTGCACTGACTATTTTTCGGTAATTTTCAGATTAAATTACTATTTTTTATTATTTTTTGAAATGGACGAAGACAAAAAAACGGTGATGTTTCAGTACATTTTATGACCCCTAGATTTTCTTTTCAATGTGATCGTCAATAAGAAAAATAAGAGTACCCTTTTGAAGTAGATAGGGAGAGGAATTGCAATATGATTTTTCTGAATTTTTTGGTGTTGCCATTTTAAAGTTATTGAATTTTCATTCAGTGCATTTTTCCGAACAATGAAATTCCACAGTGACACAGTTTAGTATAAAATTAATAAAAAATTAAAATTTTTAATGAAACTCAACAAATATTACATCATCGGAAATTAGATTCAGAGATGAATCTAATGGTACCTGGTCTGAAATATAACATTTTGTTTTTTTAGGTGTTCTGCCCCTCCAAAGTTGCAGGTTCCTGAAAACTGCAGAATTTTATGGGTTTTTCGTTGACCAGAAATTCTCGGCCAAGATAATTTCTCGGACGAGATATTTATTAAACTCTCAACTGAGAAATTTAAAACTCTTGAGTGAGAGTTTAAACCAGCACGAGTTACATTTAACTGCGCGGCTAAACTCTCGGCCAAAAGTTTAAAAAGCTCTCGGCCGAGAGTTTGTGCCCAAGAGTTTACCCAAGCCAACTCTCGGCCGAGAGTTTAATAAACTCTCAGACGAGAGTTTATTAAACTCTCGTTCGAGAGTTTTATAAACTCTCATCCGAGATTTTTATAAACTCTCATCCGAGAGTTTATTATAAAACATTCTCTAAATGTTAATTCAAAGCTGACGCAATGTTTCGGGCGAGAGTTTTATATAAATACTCTCGTTCGAAATATTAATTCCACACACCATTCTGAAACAACGAAAATTGTGAAGTTGCGAGGGTCTGAAAATTGCGAAGGTGCGAGGATTCGAATTCTTTTTCTGTCAAGGTACGAATATTTTCTGTGCAAAATTCTTTTTGGCAAAAATAAAAAATAAAAAATTTGGGTGCGATTTTTTTTTAGCGAAAATCTTTTTGAAAGTTTTTCTGGGTGCAAACTTTTTTTTTGAAATTTTTTTGGGTGCATGGATGCATGAAGTATTTTTGAAAAATGCTCTATGAAGACATGGAGTATTTTTTCAAAATGTCTTTATGAAGGCATGAAGTATTTATACAAAATGTCTTTATGAATTTAATTATTTATTTTTAATTTTCACTCTTATTGAAAGCATGAAGTACTTATTCTGAAGTCTTTATGTTTTTTTGGGTATTTGGTCCAAATACAATTGGATTTTAGGTTTCCAATTTTTTGAACATGGGAAACCAAAGGAATTGCCTATCAAGGCACGATCGAAAAAGAACTGATTCAGCGGATAAAATTGAGAGATTACAAAAAAAAAGGCGAGAGGAAAGGGAAAGATTAAGCCATGAAATAAATGTGGAGGTAGAGCATCGTGAAATAGATGTAGAGGTGAATGAAAATGATTAGGAAATGATAAATGTTGAGGAACTTGTCAACGAGAATATTGAAAACACAAATGTCCAAGAGAATATTGATATCGATCTCACTGGTGAGTCAATAGTTTCTTCAATTTGAACTTTGTATTTTTTTTTAAAAACATTGTAGTTCAAGATAGTTTTAAAATTAAAAATATGTATATGTCAATTTCAAATTAGAAGTTAATATTGTTATTTATGCAGGGACAACATCAGAACCACAAGAAGATACTACCACACCTCGAATTTCACTGCAATTAATTGGAAGTTCCAAGAATGTTGTATACAACTACAAGTTTCTAGAAAATATGGATCCAACTAAAATTGAAGAATTGGGACCACCAATGGCTGAAAGGACAGTTCGAGATAAAGTAAATTTTGGATTGAAACATAATTTTGAAGGTAAGTCTATCATAGCACAAGCTTAGATATTACGTGGATTTTTAAAGCAAAAATCTCTCAAAAATGTTGTGGAATTATTGGGCATTAAAAGTGAGAAAGAGGTTTTAGCAAATTAAATGGTATCAAAAAATGTGACGTTGGCGCTTGCCACACTAGCCAAAAAGTGATCCCAAGTTGAAAAGAATGCTGGTAGAGCACTTTTAACAGGTGTAGTCGCGAAACAAACTTCATCAAGTCGGTTGATGTCAGCAACTTCAAAATTGTTTAAAACATCAAGAAAAATTTTATGCAAGCATACAAAATTTAGAATTCAATTAGATGAGAATGATGAACTTACATGTTGGGCTAATATCTGCAGGCATCCATATCATGATAGACTTCTTGATGGTGTGAGGGATAGGTTAAAAGAGTTTTGGGATTTGAATTCTCATGTGTCACCAAATGAAAATGATTATGTGCGATGCCGTATATCTAAGGGAGTTTATGAATCTCATTCCAAACATATAACACAGGTCAGTCAAGTAGAATTGTTCCAGAACTTTATGGAGAGTAATACTGATGTGAAGATTTCCCTTAGCACATTTGTGAATATTAAACCATAGTATGTCAGGCCTATCACTGTTCGGGACACATGTTGTTGTCGATACCATGTAGAATTCCAATTATTTTATGAGACATTTGTAAATTTTGGCATAAAATATTGGTCAAATGACCCCCCTCCTTCAAGTGTTCGTGAATTTTTATCAAAGATATTATGTGCACGAGAAAATAATGAATTATTTTATAAAAAAGAATGTGTTGGTGGAAGAAATTGCGCAGAATGTTCTCATTTGGCACTCTACGATGCAAAGTATCCCATTGATCCTAATGATCCCAGACTATCAAATCTCAGTCTGAATTGGAAGCGATATGAAAATGTTACTTACAATCCTATTGCAGATTCAAGCACAACATCAAAAAATATCACTTTACTTGACGACGAGATTCCAGTGACATATTTTATGGAGAAGTTCAGGGTGCAAATATACAAATATATTAAGCATTGTCATATAGCACGATGGCAGGATTTATAGTTCAAGAAATCACGTGATGTGTTCTCAGAAGGAACAATATTATCAGTGGTTGATTTCTCTGAGAATAACATGTTTAGTCCACAAAAGGAGATACAAAGTGAGTATTATCATTCAGACCAAGTATCTATATTTGTGCATATTTTGTATAGACATGCAGAGCTTGCTATCGATGGTTTTGATAGCGATGAAAATAATCGTGAGGTGATTAAGGAGTACCATTTCTACATCAGTGATGATCGAACACATGATACATGTTTTTTTCAGGATTGTTTTAATGTTATTTATAATGAATTGTTGAAATGAAGGGTCAATTTTAAAGAACATTGGGTATGGTCAGATGGTTGTGCTGGTCAATTTAAATCAGCAAGATTGTTCTTTTGGTTGTCTCATCTTCATAAGAGAACCAACATTCCACATACATGGAATTTCTTTGAGACAAGGCATGGAAAAGGAGAGCACGATGGTGCTAGGGCATGCGTAAAACGTGCACTTAGGAGGCATCAATTGAATCACTCATCTTCTTGACTTGCAAATTCATTAGATGTTGTTACTTGGTGCAAAGAAAATTTAAGTCATGTATCGAACCCAAGGATGGCTAATGTGCATAGGTAGGCATACATATTTAACTAACAATATATTATACATGTCTAGATATATATATGTGTATACAAATATGTGTGTATTTTTTTATCAAAAAAATATTAAATATTGTTCAAAATTTGACTCATACATGTGCATGTGTGTTTTTCTCAAGAAGGTACTTTTGTAATATTGCAATGAGTGATGTTGATAGATCCTTGCCATTTAATTTCCTTGGAATCCCTCAAACAAGAATTTTACACTCAATTAGGAGTAAGAACATGACAAATATACATTGCATTGAGAAACGAAAGTGCTCTTGCTTTTGTTCTGCATGTATTGATTAGACAGAGTCCCTCGATGACTTTGAAAACCAAATTACGAAATTTTTTAAACCATGGAGACACGAATAATTGACACCATTGACCCCATTTGGAAACGTGACTGACAAGGAAATGGACAATGAAGTGGTTGTGATTGAAAATGATTATGATCATGCTTCTGATATGGCTAGAGAAGGTGATGTCTTCGCTATCATTGCACCAGAAAATAATCAAGAAAAGGTGCATTATTATTTATTATGATTCACTATGTCTAAATCCACATTGCTACAAGAGTATAATGATCCATCAAATTATACATACCCAATCCGTTCAATGGTGTTAATGGGACATTTCTTTGAAGAAGTAAAGAAATGTAAAGATCATATTATTTTTCAAGATTACCAGCCAGAGGTTATTTATGCCCAATATAGTCACTTGGTCATATCAACTCAGTTGCAGTTGAAGCAAGTGAAGAGTAGAAAAAAAAACGATAATGGAGGTTATCGATAGATGATCATGATGCCATTATGGAAAATTTTCCACTAGCACATTTCATATGAGTGGAACACATTGTTGAAGATGAACAATGAACTTTGATTCTAGGGTTAGAACATATAATTGCTACAATGCATTGGACTTTATATAGTTTAAGACTATATTGTGGATTGCTTTCAAATAAATGGAAATGTGGATGGTTAGACATGTGTTGGTATGAACAATATATTATGATCTAATGGATTAGGGTGCTTTGCTAGATAATTTTAAGTTATGGTGATTTAATGTGTCCATGGTGATTTAATTTATCCATCATGTTTACTCCTAGATGATCTTAACTCGCCCCTTTTTTTGCATGGATATGATGGTGATGAATGTATATTTAGTTAAATGTATATATATAATAGTGGATTTAATGGTGATTTAATGTGTCCATCATGTTTACTCCTAGATGATCTTAACTCGCCCCTTTTTTTGCATGGATATAATAATGATGAATGAATTTTTAGTTAAATGTATATATATATATATATAATAATTCCCAAGGCACTCGTGTGGTCACAACTTAGCAAAACTGATACGGGCGCCCTCTAACAAAATGACCTGACCCGAACTCGTTTCATCAGGCACCCTCCCAAGGCGTGACGCCCTACGCTCGACCGAATGAACACACAAGGGAGAAAACGGAAAATGGCCCGCACGAATGTGCACAAGGCACCCATGCGGTCACAACTTAGAAAACTTGATATGGGTGCCCTCATATGAAATGACCCGACTCGAACTCATTTCATTGGGTGCCCTCCTAAGGCGCGATGCCCTTTGCCCGACAGAACGAACACACAAGGGAGAAAACGACAAACGGCCCGCACGAACGTGCACAAGGCACCCGTGCAGTCACAACTTATTAAACCTGATACGGGCACCCTCAAACGAAACGACCCGACCCAAACTCATTTCATCAGGCGCCCTCCCAAGGCGCGACGCCCTCCGCCCGATGGAACGAACGCACAGGGGAGAAAACGACAAACGGCCCACACGAACATGCACAAGGCACCCGTGCGGTCACAACTTAGCAAACCTGATACAGGCACCCTCTAACCAAACAACCTGACCCGAACTTGTTTCATCGAGCGCCCTCCCAAGGCGCGATGGCCTCCTCCTGACTGAATGAACGCATAAAGGAGAAAACGACAAATGGCCCGCACGAACGTGCACAAGGCACCCATGCGGTCACAACTTAGCAAACCTAATATGGGCACCCTCAAATGAAGCGACTCGACCCGCACTCGTTTCATCAAGCGCCCTCCCAATGCGCGACACCCTCAGCCCGATGGAACGAATGCACAAGGGATAAAGTGGCAAACGACCCACACGAACGTGCACAAGGCACCCATGCAGTCACAACTTAGCAAACCTGATACGGGTGCCGTCAAACGAAATGACCCGACCCGAACTCATTTCATCGGGCGCCCTCCCAAGGCACGATGCCCTCTGCCCGACCGAACGAATGCACAAGGGAGAAAATGGAAAATGGCCCACACGAACATGCACAAGGCACCTGTGCGGTCACAACTTAGCAAACCTGATATAGGCACCCTAAAATAAAAAAACCTGACTCGAACTCGTTTCATAGGGGGCCCTGCCAAGGCGTGATGCCCTCCTCCCTATGGAACGAACACACAAGGGAGAAAACGCCAAACGGACCGCACGAACGTGCACAAGGTACCCGTGTGATCACAACTTAGAAAACTTTATACGGGCGCCCTCTAACCAAACGACCTGACCCAAACTCGTTTCATCGGGCGCCCTCCTAAGGCGCGATGCCCTCCGCCTGACCGAATGAACGCACAAGGGAGAAAATGAAAAACGGCCCGCACGAACATGCACAAGGCACCCGTGCAGTCATAACTTAGCAAACCTGATACAGGCACCCTCTAACCAAACGACTCGACCTGAACTCATTTCATCGGGCACCCTCCCAAGGCGCGATGCCCTCCACCCGACCGAATGAACGCACAAGGGAGAAACTGGCAAATGGCCTGCACGAACATGCACAAGGCACCAGTGAGGTCACAACTTAGCAAACCTGATACGGGCACCCTCTAACCAAACTACCCGACCCGAACTCGTTTCATTGGGCACCCTCCCAAGGCGCGACGCCCTCTGCCCGACCGAACGAACGCACAAGGGAGAAAATGACAAACGACCTGCACGAACATGCACAAGGCACCCGTGCGGTCACAACTTAGCAAACCTGATACGGGCGCCCTCTAAAAAGTGGAAGAAATACTAAGTCACAGGTGAGAGAGATTGCTATTGAAGGTCAAGCTCACTTCCTTAATAAAATGAAAGATCAACTTAGAGAGGAGTGTGTTTCACAACCTAGCTATTAAGGTAAATTTATTATGGCACAAGTTAAAAAGAGTAACAAACACTTTATTTAATAAACTCAAAACCTTTTTATTTTCGTTTTAGTTTAGGAAATTCACTTATTGGTTTTTTTAGAATTATATCACAAATAGTAGATCATTTACATTGCGATAGTAAAACAAATCTAAATATGAGCCAAGGTTTGATACATTGAAATTGAATTATTTTTGGATTTCATTACCCTTGTGTATCAAGTGATTTTATTGCAAAACTATGCTTTTTACTAGTTGTTACTAAAGAAATCTACAACATTTTTCAATGTTCTCTACCCATACCATATAAATAATTCATTTGAAACATTTTATTTAGATTCTAGTTTGAATAGGTTTTATACATTGAAATTGAATTATTTTTGGATATCATTACCCTTGTGTATCAAGTGATTTTATTGCAAAACTATGCTTTTTACTCGTTGTTACTGAAGAAATCTACAACTTTTTTCAATGTTCTCTACCCATACCATATAAACAATTCATTTGAAACATTGTATTTAGATTCTAGTTTGAATTTATGTTGTTGATTTATTGATTTAGAGTAAGAAATACACTTATATCTAGCTATTGTTGAAGTAAATTTAACTATGGAAATTTTTCGGGCATAATACCCATGGGAAAATTGATCCCAGGAACATAGAAATAAAATTTCCAGCTTAATGGAAATATTTGTTGTTGTTCATAATTTTGGATGTGACATTTCAAGATCAAATTCATACTTCCCAAATTCCCCACCCCTAGATTAATGATGTACAAGTGTTTTGACACTCAAAGTGTTATGGTTTAGTGAAATTGGTTGTTGTCCCTGCAAATTTTGGAACTTATTTCAACAAGACAAGCAACAAATTTTCTCTATAACGCCTTTAATCAGTAACCCAAACTGAAAAATAACTTTATAATTGGTTAATATATTTTTTATACATCAATTTGGTATACTCACATGTCATATCTAAAATCATGTGGTGTAGTATTTTGTTGTTTTTAGTCTTTTTCTACACGAAAATGATAAAATCAACAAGAAATATTTGAATTAACTCTTTCACCTCACCTTTTCATCCCATTTAAGGCACTAGTCTTTCTTGGGTGGATAGAGATATTGAGTTGAATCGTCCCTTGGCCTTTCAAGGAAAATTTGGGCCTAAAGAGCAACGGTTTGGGTCGAGGTGACAATGGGCCTTTACAGTGTGTGTGCCCATCCTAGTAGATTGCATAGACCTTTGCAACCTTGTTAATCAGATTAGCAACATTTTTTGGTGTCATTCTCAATAATAAGGTCATTTAACCCTAGTTATACACAACCACACACTTGGTATTTTTTTCATTTTGTATCAGTACTTGATGAGATATTTGTTTCAAGACTAGTTTGCAAGATCTCATCTGGTGACTTCACTTCAACAAAATATAAAAAGGTACAATACAAAATACTACTCTCTAATGTAAGAATCAAGGTAAATATTGGTAATTCCACATTTATGGTAATTGTTTCAATTTAGGGAATTATCATACTAATGTTTGTAGCATGGATTTTCATAAGATGTTTCCTATTAAAGATATATTTTTTCTTTGGATTTATCATGCATTCCAAGCTATCCTCATTTTCCCATTGTTAATTTGCATATGCACATCCCCAAATTTAATGGAAATCCACAATTTTCTCTAGATTTCTTGTAGTATTTTATGAATTATAGTGTAGATACTAATATTGTCTTTGAAGATAACTCAATGAAAACATGTGCATGGGAAATGCAAGGATATGAAGCATGGAAATGGTTTTTCAGTTTTGATCCCATAGAGTTAAATTCATTCCCTTAGTGCATAAAAAGGTTGCAATGGTGATGGGTCTAAAATTATGAAGAGATTGAAGATATCGATGTATTCATTGCTATGCAAGAAAATATTAATGACTTGATGTCAAAATATAATAGGTGTCCCACCTATGATCTCCATATGAAATCAAAGAGAAGGAGAATGCAACCATTTTCCTATCAGATTATGTCAAAGAAAAATATGTCAAGAGCCTTGTGTGAAAAAGCTCGAGGAAACAATGACCATAGAGGCTATTCCAGATCCCATCATTGACATAAGACCAGGGATAAATAAATTACAAATGATGACAACTCAAGATTGCATCACAATGCAACAAAGGTACTTGGAGTTTGAAAAATACTATGCAGGTGAAGAGAAAGAATATCTCCATGAAAAGGATCAACCCTCTCCTCCCTCTCCTGAACCGTTATTGCATGCTTCATAGAATGATGATGAATGAATGACTTATTTGAAAAGAGTCCAAGAAATGGGTAAAGAAAGTATTAAGGGAGACATTATTAAAGAATGAAATCAAGAAATTGTTTTCCTTGATCCCTAGAATGAAGAAATTAGTGAAGAGAGCATGATAGAATCACATCAGGACAAATAATGGCTCATTTACCTTCAAGGTCTCAAAGAATTCAATAACAAAGAAAACCATGCTATAGATTTGAGTGCTTTACCTCAAGAAGAGAATAAAAGTAAATATTCCTACCTCACTAAGGGGGGAAAAAGTGGCGGAATTAAGAGAAAACACTTATACTTGAACAAATGAAGGGGACAAAAACTCTGTGGTAAAAATAAATGAAGAAGAATCATTTTGTCCTTCTAATAGGAATCAACAAATAATTTAAGAACAAGAATATGAGGAGAGCATTGATGTCGTGATTTTTTAAGAACCTACCCACCCTCCTCCAGATGAAAGCACAACTTCAACAAACTACCCTCCTTTCCAAACACTTGATCTTCATGACATATGTACTAGCGATGTGGAAGAATTGGATTCAAAAAAATACATATTTTTGAAGAGGAAGAGGGCAATGGAGTGATTGAAACTATTGATTCATTTCTCCAATTTTACCAGTGCAATGGAATATAAGCTATTTTGATTTTGACAACGGTCCCACTTATGACATAGACACTTAGAAAAGTCAAATTGTTCATTGATTGTTTATTGTCCAATACCTCACTTGTCCAAAATAAGTCTCCAACAATGGTCTTGATGTTGGACAACTCCAACACTTCAAAAATATTTTTTGTGTTCCAAGAGTGATGATACACAGTCAAGGTAATTACAACAACCAATTTCTTCACCGTTCTGAGAGGTAGTATTATTGTGTTGTGACTGTCTAGCAAGGAAAACTGACCCAAGAATGATGATGCACAGTCAAGGAAATTACAACAACCAAGGTCTTCAACATTCTGAGAGGTAGTATTATTGTGTTCTAACTGTCCAGCAAGGAATTCTGAGCAAATAATGATGATACACATTTAGGTCAATTACAGCAATCAAAGTCTCCACCATTCTGAGAGGTAGTATCACTGTGTTGAGATTTTCCAACAAGGAAATGAGCAGAAAATCTATACACAGTCCAATACGGTTGTAGTTACTACACAGGAATCATTGTAATCTTCCACAATTTGAGCTTAGGAGTCCACCACAGCTTCAGCAAGGATTTCACCACAATCTTAAGGATCCCACCACAGTCTAAGGTAAGCTTTTTGATGACACTGTCTGAAATTAAGAATTCTGAATTTATGTTGTCATTGTCCTAAGCTATAGCAAGGGACACATAAATACATGTTGATAGCAGAAAGGGCCAATACTCTACAACATGTTGTAATTGTTACTAAATACTTGGAAAAATTCAATAACTATTTCAAAAAATAAATTAATGCTGAAGAAGAATTAAAAATTAAAATTAAATTTAAAGCAAATTGTCAACAACCAAGGATATTGATAAGCAACAAAACATTTAAACCAACATTTTCCAGAACATATCACTTGCCTCTTATGAAATATTAGATCATTGATTGGAATATATATAGCTTGGTGGAGAAATATTACAAAATTAAATATCATTAGTGATAGAATATCACTTGAAATTATTCTCTTGATGACAAACATAACACTCATATTTTGAAATTTCTTTCAACTCGGGAAACTATACTCCATCCGAGCTTCCACAAAAATAGTAAATAATTGTAAGTTTTCTTGCAAGGTCAATTAAAGTACTCATGTTGGACTTAAAAGATTGACTGTTTGGTCATCTTCATCATCTTCTAGCCAATAAGTTTCAAGAATCTTTACTGCCTTCTCATAAATTTCATTATTGTCATGACTTTGCAGGTTCTCAATCTTCTCAAGTCCTTCAGCATCATCAATATATTGTGCAAAGAGATTTAAACCTCCAGTGTTGCCCAAAACCTTCTTTGCTTCCCCAACTTTCAAAATATTCTCTAGCCCTTCAAGACAAACAGTTATAATTTTTGGGTCTGGAAAGACTAGAAGATCACATAGATGCTTAATGCATCCTTGATTCACAATATATCTGCAATCAAAAGCACAAATTAGTAGTTTTTCTAGGATGAGATTACCCAATGTTATCCATGTAATTGTTATGATAAATGACTTTTATATTGACCATTTATTGACAGAATACTCTGTTGAATAGACGATGACTTATAACATAATTGACAAACCTATCGCATCTATTCAATTTTTTCTTTGCAACCTCCAACATCATTCTAAGTAGCATCTGGCTTTTCTTCAATAGTCATCATTGTCACACTGGGATCAATCTTAGGAGGCAAAGGGATCTGAATATGATACTTATTGCGATCAACCCTACATAAAGAAAGAAGACCATCAATCATTACATTCCAAACAAAACCCACAGGGTGTGACCTGAAGAAATCTCTAAAAAAATTTATGACATTAATGCAAACAACATAAAACATTAGAGTTGAAAACATAGGAATGCTTCACAAGGATGTTTTTGAATAGAGGAATAATAAACTTTTAGATATTGTTGGAATGAATAATATAATATAGATGAAATGGAACTCAGAGAAAATACATCATGGCAAGCTTCAAAAGCTTGAATCATCACCTTATTGTTTCCTATTGTTTCAGAATCTGATCCTTTTTATAAAGCATCACATTCTGTGATTTTATGGTGAATTATATTTGAGAGTTGCATTTCTGTACCTTGAAGATTGTTCTAAGTTAAAGCACAAGATTCCTGTGATTTCATGGTGAATTATTTTTGAGAGTTCCATTTTTGTACCTTGAAGATTGTTCTAAGTTAAAGCGCAGGATCTGGATATTAAATTGCATAAGGAGAATATCTTAATGAATCTGGTATTTCTATCGATTTACTGTTATTTTCTTTATGTAATGAAATATTCTCTTTGAAATTTTCTATCATTTATGTATGCGTGTTTCTCAAATATTTCTTTATCATATCAATTCTGAAGATATAGAAATATTCATCTATCAAAGTATGTGCAAATGATATATATAATTATGAATGCGATGTGCTATTCTAACTCTGTTTAAATTTCTTAGACAGAGTTATCATTATATGATACTGCATCTTTTTATTGAATAATAATACATTTTCATGGTTATTTGTTCAATTGAAACAATCTATAAGTCGTATTCATACTTAATACCTGGGTTATTTTTAGAATGATTTATAGATTATAGATTAAATTAGATAGATTAGCTCAGTTAGTTAGTTCCATTTATCCATTTATATAAACACTCCATCATCAATCCATTCATTATTAGGAAACTGGTCCTATAAATCCAGTCGGAGCCACCACACCAAACGGAAAAGGAGTTGTCCTAAGGTCTGGACCGGGTGGTTTTCCCCCAATGTTTGTGATGGCAACAATACTGAAATTCACCTCTGAGGAGAGATTGTTTACTGTAGTCATGGCTCTGTCAGCATTCCCACAATTAGCTTATTTCACCTCCACGTGTTCTTCTTCCTTTCTCGGGATTTTATTTATCAAATTCGAGGAATTTGCTAAACAAACATTATTAACAGTCCTTGAAATTTAAATTACGTCTCTGAACTTTATATAAATTCCCAACGCTTTTATCAATTGATTTTGTAATAAAAATTTGGCTCCGGGCCCACCTTTACAAGCGACCGACTAATGAAAAATACCTCCACACTTTAGATTATCGTTCGAGCATCTCCTGAATACAGCAACCGTCTGATGGCATCCTTCCAGATCGACGGTGTCCGACGATATCGCTCTGCCTCCTCATACGAATTTTAATGTGCGATGGCACACTGCAACGGAAGTATTTTGTGGGTCCACCTCGCCACGTGTCAATTACTCTATGGAATCGCTCCCCAACCAGGAAATACCGCTTATCTCCGAAAGGCGGTGCGATATGGGCAGGGTGGTTTCGTCAATCCGCTCATGAGTTTGGGTACAGTGATTAACCACGGTTCACGTCAGGTTGCATAATCCTTTGAATGCCTTAACTCAGGTTCCCAAATCGGATTTATTTCAATAGAGTTCGGTCCGATCATTCGGTGGGGAGTTCATAGTAATACAGACAGAGGACTGCGTTGGAATTCACCTCGCAGATTTCATCCAAACAATTCACGGGAAGAATAGACAGAGAAAAGCGGAATTACCAGTACACAATCGCCTCATAGTTAAACAATTCTTCACAATTAACAGTTCGAGACAATTCAATGGCCAACGGGCACTGAAATTATTTAACTGGAAACCATTGTTAACACACAGAGATTTTATTACAGAAAAGTTCTCTTCTCCCTCTCCTTCTCCTCACTACATCTGAGGGATACAATTTATATACAACAAAATGTGTCTCTTCGGTTCCTCTTTGAGGACCGTTTAGAAATCAAAAGCCTAATTACAATTATTCAACTAACTGAAACATGACAGGTGGACTAACTGAACTATTTGACTTCTACAACTCTAACTATTCTAAATGATAAAGTCAGCTGAGGTATTGACACCTAGCTGTTACAATTTAGACGATTTCGAATCCTCCTAGCCACAACATGTGGACAAAACCTCCTACATTGCTGGCTAGTGTTTAATGCCCCTGCATCAGACTCCCGAGGGCAATTTTCTTCATGGGCTCCTGTCCATGAGCTCTTCCACTGATCTACCTATCTTCTGCAACCTTCCTTCCGTCATCCAAGTGGCATCTTCCTCTGGCTTATCCTTCCATTTGGTTAAGTACTGAAATTACTCTTGTCCTCTGGTCTTCCTGAACACTCTTTTGTCCAATATCTTCTCTGGTTGCAATGGTTGTGCTGGAGGTAGCTGTTCTTTCCACTCAATCTGTCCCTTGTCTGCTGATCTTTATTGTTCACCATCATCTTCATACTTGTACAAATCTGAAACATTAAAAATGGGAGATATTCCAACATCAGGAGGTAATTCAATCTCATAAGAATTTGCAAAAAACTTTCTAAGTATCTTGCATGGCCCAATATTTTTGAACTTCAACTTGTTATACTTCTTCTTTGGGAATCTCTCCTTTCTCAAGTGTGCCAAAACCAGACCGCCTACATAAAAATGAACTTCCTTTCTACTCAAGTATGCTCTTCTTTTGTATTTGATGTTGCTGCCTTGTACTTGCTGTTTCACTTGTTCATGTATGGTCTGGATCTCTGAAGCAAATTCCTCTCCATCAGCACTTCTCAGTTCTGCCCTTCCCAGATTTCTTAACTCTGATATTCTTCTGGGGTGCATTCCATAAACAATATGGAATGGACTTTTCCCTGTGCTCCTGTTTGGTGAGTCATTATATGCATATTCTGCCTGGGGAAAAATATGATCCCACTGCTTGGGATGCTCTCCTGCAAGACTTCTCAACAAATTTCCCAGACTCCTGTTCACTACCTCAGTTTCTCCATCAGTCTGGGGATGATAAGGTGAGCTAAAACTCAGTTTGGTACCAAGTTTCTTCCACATTTTCCTCCAAAATTGACCCACAAACCTGGTGTCTCTATCTGAAACAATGCTCTTGGGCAACCCATGCAATCTAACAACTTCTTTGAAAAACAAGTTAGCAACATGGGTGGCATCACTAGTTTTATAGAATAGAATAAAATGTGCCAATTTGGAGAACCTATCCACCATAACAAAGACTGCATCATTCCCTCTCTGAGTCTTGGGAATTCCTAGAAAAAAATCCATACTCACCATGTCCCAAGGCCTGTCTGGAATAGGCAAGGGAGTGTACAATCTTGCATTCTGGCTCCTTCCTTTAGCATATTGACAGATTTTTCAATTCTTCACAAACTTATCCACTTCTGTTCTCATCCTAGGCCAGTAATAGAAGTGACTCAGCTGCTCATAGGTTTTATCAGTACCAAAGTGTCCCGCAAGTCCACCACTATGCTTCTCTTTGATCAAATTTTCTCTCATGGAACATTTTGGTACACACAGTTGGTTTCTTCTGAATAGTAAGTCCTCCTGCAAGAAATAATCCAGCCACTAGCTTCTATCTATTAAAACAGGGTTACAACATGCCTCAAATGCTTCCTTAAAATCTGGATCTGTTTTATACAATTCCTTGAGAAAATAAAATCCTACAACTTCAAAATTAGTTTCTTGAACAAGCATGTGCCTCCTACTTAGAGCATCAGCTACTTTATTTGCTTGGCCACTTATATGTTTCAAAACAAAATTAAAACCTTGGAGATACTCAACCCATTTGGCATGCGTATGCTTCAACTTGGGCTGTTGTACAATATACTACAAGCATGGTTGTCAGAATACAATACAAATTCCCTAGACATCAAATAATGTCTCCACTTTTTCAATGCCTGAACAATTGCATAGAATTCCTTCTCATAAGAGGAATACTTTCTCCTAGTGTCATTCATATTTTCACTGAAATAGGCTACAGGCCTATCATCCTGACTAAACACAGCTCCAATGGCCTCTCCACTGGCATTACATTTTACTTGAAATGGTTTAGTAAAATCAAGCAGAATCAAAACAGGCTTCTCAGTTATCTTTTGCTTCAAAAGTTTAAAATTTCTTTCTGCTTCAGCAGTCCACTTAAATGGTTGTTTTCTCTTCTTTATTGTCTCAATTATGGGTGCATTAATCTTGCTGAAGTTTCTTATAAACTTTCTGTAAAAACTGGCAAGTCCATGGAAACTTCTTACTTCAAAAACATTCCTGGGTGAAGGCCACTCCACAATCGCCTTAACCTTTTCTGGGTCCATCTTCAATCCTTCTGCAAAAACAACAAAGCCCAAATACACTTCTTTCATGAATGAGCATTTTTTTAAATTTATCAGCAGTTTCTCTTAGTGCAGCTTTTTCAAGACATGATTAAGATGCCTTAAATGTTCTTCTTTAGTTCTGCTGAAAACTAATATATCATCCAGATACACTATCACAAAATTACCAATAAATTCCTTCAATACTTCATTCATAAGTCTCATAAAAGTGCTAGGTGCATTTGACAACCCAAAAGGCATTACCATCCATTCATACAGTCCTTCATTTGTTTTAAAGGCAGTTTTCCACTCATCACCCTCTCTTATTCTAATCTGATGGTATCCACTTTTTAAATCTATCTTTGAGAAATACTTAACACCACTCAAATAGTCCATTAAATCCTCAACTCTGGGAAAAGGGAATCTGTACCTGATCATTATTTTATTAATTCATCTGGAATCAGTACACATTCTCTAGCCCCCATCTTTCTTTGGGCTCAATACTGCTGGTACTGCACATGGACTCAAACTTTCTCTGATCAGCCCCTTGTCCACCAATTTCTGTACTTGTCTCCTGATTTCCTCATTTTCTTTGGGGGTCATCCTGTAGGCTGCCTTATTTGGCAGATTTGAACTAGGGATAAAATCTATCTGATGGTTGATCTTTCTCACAGGTGGCAGCTCATCAGGTAAATCATCCATAATAATTTCACAATAATCATCTATCATCTCTTGGATTTCTACTGGCAAATCAGAAATCTTTGTAGAAGTAAGGACTACCTTAGGTTTTCAAACTAAAGCAAAACTTACCTCTTCTTCTTCTATCTGCTGTAGATATTCCTTCTCACTCAGCAACAAGGTCTTCGGGTCAATCACTCTGCTGGATGGCTCTCCTTCTTCCATGGGTATCAATGTATGATGTACCCCATCCTTGAAGAAACTGTAAGTGTTCTTCTTGCCATCGTGCATTGCTGCTCTGTCAAACTGCCAAGGTCTACCCAGCAGTATATGACACACATCCATGGGCATTACATCACATAGGACCTTATCTTTGTATTTTCCCATTTGTAGCTCTATCTCACATTATTCCTTTACAACCAGCTGGTGCCCTTTATGCAGCCAAGACACCCTGTAGGGAGTTGGATGCTCCCTTGTCTTCAACTTCAACTTCTCTATCACCTCAGTGGAAACAAGATTGTCTATGCTGCCACTATCAATGACTAGTTGGCAGCATTTCCCTTGGACTTTTCATATGCTCCTAAACAAATTCTTCCTTTGTGTAGGCTCAGTGGCCTCTTTGGGTTGCTTCAACAGGACCTTGTTAACCACTAAGGACTTTCCCCTCCATGGTAGAATTTCTTCTTCAATTTATGCCTCTTCTCCAGCCTAGGCAACAACAACATTTCTTGGACCAGTACCCACATTCTCTGGACACTCATAGTGCTTATTTCCCACTCGCTGACATCTATAACACCTCACTTCTCTACCCCTGCCACTGTCTCTGCCTCCTCTTCCTTTTCCTCTGTAAGAACCCCTTATGCCCCTTGCATCATCCTCTGTAGATGCATTACGAGGTGAGCTACTGTTAGCTCTATCCCTGGGTGTATTAGGCTTTCCTCTACCACCCCGACTTCCCTTTCCACGGTAAGTACCTCTCTTCTGGGCAGACTGATTCCTCAGGAGTTTCTCCTCTTCTTTAAAGGTCATCTGATAGGCCTCCTCAACTGTCTTAGGAGACAAGAGACCAATCTCATCTTGGATCTCCAGCTTGAGACCATTCACATATCTGGCAGTCTTCTCTGGTGTGTCCTGGAATTTCCCAGCTCTTATGCTTACTCTATAGAATTCCTCTGTGTATTCTTTTATTGTCAGCAACCTCTGTCTCAGGTTCTGCATTTGCCTATACAATGTCAGTTGATAATCATTAATAAATAATTTACCTTTTAATTTATCCATCATTCTGGTCCAGCTTTTGATAGGTTTCTTTCCAACTCTGCTCCTTTCTCCCTGCACTCCATCCCACCAAAGTGCAGCATGTCCTTTCATCTTTGTCACTGAAAACTTGACCTTTTTATCTTCGCTTATTTCTTCATAATTGAATCACTTGTTCATTTCATTTATCCAGTCCACCAACTCCTCTGGATTCAGTCCCCCTGCATAACTCGACACTTCAACTATGGGCTTAACTGCAGACCCCAGAATAGTTCTAAGGAGCCTCATGTCAGGAGGAATCTCAACATTTTCTTCCGATTCTTCTATCTCAAGTTCACTGGTGTCTTTAGGATCTCTGGGATGTCTTCGCTCTATGGCATCCATTCTGGCCTCGACCCTCTGCAACATCCCCAACACCTCTGTGTTGGCAACAGGTCTCCTTCTGCCAGCACCTCTACCAACTCGGATTGCCATGTCAGCTCCTGCAAAAACAACTTGGAAACAACAGCTCTGATACCACAAATGACGGAAACAATACTGAAAGTCACCTCTGAGGAGAGATTTTTTACTGTAGTCGTGGCTCTGTTAACATTCCCACAATTAGCTTATTTCACCTCCACGTGGTCTTCTTCCTTTCTCGGGATTTTATTTATCAAATTCGAGGAATTTGATAAACAAACATTATTAACATTCCTTGAAATTTAAATTACGTCTCCAAAATTTATATAAATTCCCAACGCTTTTATCAATTGATTTTGTAATAAACCTTTGGCTCCGGGCCCACCTTTATAAGCGACCAACTAATGAAAAATACCGCCACACTTTAGATTATCGTTCGAGCATCTCCCGAACACAGCCACCGTCCGATGTCATCCTTCCAGATCGACGGTGTCCGGCGATATCGCTCTTCCTCATCATACAAATTTTAACGTGCAATGGTGTGCTGCAACAGCGGTATTTTGTGGGTCCACCTCGCCACGTGTTGATTACTCTATGGAATCGCTCCCCAACCAGGAAATACCGCTTATCTTCGAAAGGCGGTGCGATATGGGCTGGGTGGTTTCGTCAATCCGCTCGCGAGTTTGGGTACAGTGATTAACCACGGTTCACGTTGGGTTGTGTAATCCTTCAAATGCCTTAACTCAGGTTCCCAACTCGGATTTATTTAAATAGAGTTCGGTCCGATCATTCGGTGGGGAGTTCATAGTAATACAGACAGAGGACTGCGTTGGAATTCACCTCGCAGAGTTCATCCAAAAAATTCACGGGAAGAATAGACAGAGAAAATCGGAATTACCAGTACACAATCGCCTCACAGTTAAACAATTCTTCACAATTAACAGTTCGAGACAATTCAATGGCCAACGGGCACTGAAATTATTTAACTAGAAACCATTGTTAACACACAGAGATTTTATTACAGAAAATTTCTCTTCTCCCTCTCCTTCTCCTCACTACATCCGAGGGATACAATTTATATACATCAAAATGTGTCTCTTTGGTTCCTCTGTGAGGACCGTTTAGAAATAAAAAGCGTAATTACAATTATTCAACTAATTGAAACATGACAGATGGACTAACTGAACTATTCGACTTCTACAACTCTAACTACTCTAAATGATACAGTCAGCTGAGGTATTGACACCTAGCTGTTACAATTTAGACAATTTCAAACCCTCCTAGCCACAACATGTGGACAAAACCTCCTACATTGCTGGCTAGTGTCTAATGCCCCTGCATCATTTTGAAGCGACGATTTTCGAGGCTTCAACACGTGCATGATAGGGGTGAAATGTTTTTAACATTTACAGAGTTGAGTGAATGTTATAAATTTTCAAATAATAATGTAACTGTAGGTACAAAAAATGACATTAACAGATATGATGTCGAAATCAGAGAAATTTAGCAGAAATTATTTGGAGTTGAGATGAAAGATTAGGGGCAGCAAGAAATTTATGTCCGTAGAGACATAAAGGAGACATAAATATTGATCCAACAGGATAAAGATGAAGGCAGCCAACAGTTCAAAACAGGATCTACCAAAATCCAGGAAGTCGATGATGGGAGATTGGTGCTTGAAGCATCAAAAGGGGCTGAAAGGTCTTATTTTTTAAAAACTAATAGTTTGTTGATGAATGCAGGTACAACATTGGATGAGAAAGTTGTTTCTATAAAAGCAATCAATGACTATAATTGTAATCAAGAAGGAGTTCTTGATTATTCTTCATTGCAGAAAGTTGAGTGTTCATCACAGTTGGAGACGAAAGCATTAGACAATGAAGAATTACTCCGAGGAATTGGAAAAATAAAGTGTTGTAAAGGCCGATGGAATCTGATTGACAGAGTGAGTGATGAGTTACCAAATCGAGTTGATACTTTGAAGGACCAGCAGCAGAACAGAGTTTGGAATCCTGGAGGGAGCAAGTCATCAGGACTTATGGCTGTCGCATTATTACAGAAAAGCGACAGACCTCATAGACAGGAGTCTATGGAAACTTCTCTACATGGGGAGTCTTATGTAGGAGAATCAAAGCTAAATTTTCATTATTAATTTGTATGATTTAGGGGGTCAGGTGTTTTAATTATTTTATTAATTATTTTTCTCATTTTAATAAATTAAGAGAGAAAATATAAATGTGAGGATTATTGTAAATATTCCTTTAATAACTAAGGATATGAGTGGAGTTGAATTAGGTAGATAATCTAGGGATTGGGAATTCCTTAAACGGGACTTAGTTGAGCCCAAAAAAAAGATAAATCTAATTTAGATTTTAGTTGAGATTTGTGTGGAGGAAATTATGGAATGGAATAGATTCATTATTATGTATAAATATGAGGAGTGTGTGAGGATGGAAAAACAGTGAGGAATACAGGGCGAGAGAGAGAGATGGTTTGAGAGATTTTGTAAAAGGGCCGAGAGCTGAGAGGCCATCCATTGTAATATTCGACAAAGGAATTTCTTGTGTTATTATATATCAGTGTTTTTTTGTATGGCTCTCTTTCCTTTATGTATATTTTAAGCTACAAAATGTAGTTTAATGAAGAGTTCTTGAGGATTTTCGTGCTGAAGGAAGCACACACTCATTTATATGCGAGGATCTATTTTATAGCAGATGACTGGCATCAATAGGATAGGATTAAAGGGTTTTATCTGAGGTAAATAGTTGTAACAACTCTTGGAAGCTTCAAAGAAGAGTAAGCTTCAAAAATATTTTAATTTTTCAAGAATTTATAGAACCAACACACCCCCAACATAGGGAGACCTACTGGTGATCAACCCTGATCAGCAAGGGACAATCTTCTGGTGAACATAGGTCCACAGGCTTACAAACTGCGTTGGTCCTTAAAATCACTAAAATGAGGCAGTTTCAGGTAGAAACTCAGAGATTAAGGAGAGTCATGTTTAGGGATTTTTGAAATGATGATGTCAAGGGGTAAGAGGATGTTGATTGATCCAATTTGTAGGCCGACATGTCATATGTGAAAAAATGGCCTATAATAATGCCTAAGTAGCTCCAAGTCACTCCTACATTGGAAACTAACAAATTTCTAGAAGACTACATTGAAGCATAATTTTATTATATGTGTTGTGACAAATTATCCAATGAAATATCCATGATAGTTTATGGATCACAAATGTGACTATGAAGCCAACATAGTTATTATGCATTCCTCTGTGATAGGCTTTAGATTACCTAGTGGCCCTTCCATATGCTTCCCTATAGTTATGGCGTGTAGGGTTGTTCTCATGTAGCATATGAGAGGAAAGGATTGTAAATGCACTATTGCAACATGCTATAATGGTTGAGAGAGATGATCATATTTTTTTTGAGTGGTTATATACTATTGGTCTATTCGTAATTGGGTTTCAATTGTGATATGGAATAGTGATGAGAATGGGATCCCTCTGAGTGACCCTTGTGGATGAGGTTGTTTGGTGGAATCTACTCTCATATTATTTGGAATCATCCTTAGACAAATACAATCCAAAAATTAAAATTTATACCTTGTCATTGATAGCCTTCCAAATTCAATGCTTCATAACCCATCATAACTAATTTTTGAAATTTAGGGTTCATACTTTATATTGACGCTTGTTATAATTTTTGGTTCATAATTTGTATTTCTAGGTTTTGAAATCTAGGTACCACAGTCCATTGTAGCTATCCTTTGAAATTTGGGGTTTCACCCCTTTACCAATAGATTGTTCAAATTTGGGGTTTCACCCCCTATCCATATTTGCTACTGAAATTTAGGGTTTTTCCACTTTATCACTCCATGTAAGAGTATATGGTCATGGAAACAAATTCTTTCTGTAAAGAATATGAAATTTGCATTGAACCATTAAATTAACCATAGATACACACATACACACATTGATCCAATAAACTTATAAAACACACTTTAATCTCTATTACAAAAATAAATGAGAGAAATATATGTCAACGGTGTATTTTAACACATCTCAAAATAGATAAAGTGAATTGAGGAAAAATAATTATGGATTAAGGTAAAAGAGTAGTTTATATACACCGAAATATAGACAAAATGAGGGCTTATTAAGAAAACAAATAGGAATTCAAGTTCATTTAATGAACTCTTTATGAGTATTCACATTTGCATGGTAGCAAAAGTCTCAAAATTAGATTTTTTTTTTCCCGAAGATATATATATTTTAGTTAGTTTCAAACATAAATCGAAAATTCCACCATGATGACTGATTTCCTTGAAAAATGCCTTTTCTCACATAATAAATCTGTTACAAGATTTTCCT
Source organism: Pinus albicaulis (assembly GCA_034641835.2). Taxonomy (NCBI): domain Eukaryota; kingdom Viridiplantae; phylum Streptophyta; class Pinopsida; order Pinales; family Pinaceae; genus Pinus; species Pinus albicaulis. The sequence continues at coordinate 1,655,295,969 of CM076582.1, read as the reverse complement.
TTGAATGTTAATTAATTAATGGCATGATTTAATATTTGCAGTCTTATATAGAATTTTGAGAGGCTTGAATGAAAGAGGATGGAAGAATTATCGTTGTGTTAAAGTCGTTACTTGAGCCGCCATTATTTTTTTTACATTTATTATAGAATTATTAATTGATAAAGGATGTTTCTAGTTCAATTGCTTACATAACTTACAAATTTTAAATCACTCATACCAAAAATTGTATTAGTTTTCAATAGTGAATATTGTGCACAATTTGTTAGAACTTATATTAGTAAGTGCAGAAAGAAATAATATTATTTTATAGTTAGGAAACCATCTACAATGAATGCTATATATATATAATTGATTTTTTTGTGTAATTTTGTATAACTATGGAAATGGAGAAGAAAACACCATCATCACATCAAATATAACTTATATGAGGAGATCAAAATTAAATGCATGAAACTAAAAGGCTATCCATTTAAGGATCTTTGGTTTATGTTTTCAGGTAAGATTCCCAATTTTGATCCTTGATATAGCAATGTATATGTGTACATGATGAACGAAAAAGAGAAAAAAAAATGTGATATGTAAATGGAAAATTGATATTAATAAAAACACATTATAAACTATAAGTGGAGAAGGACAAGAGAATGGGGAATTATGCTTCCACATGAGGGGAAATAAAAGGGGGCTTAGTAGGCTCAAGGGGGTTAAAGAAAAATGATTTTATTTTATTGTTAGATTAAGTACTTAAACCTTAGATTTATTAATCTTTTAATATATACTTTCATAAATTTTATGACCTTGGAACTGTGGTCAAGAGAAATACACAAGCTTCATTGGAAGACTCATGGTCACTTCCATGCATGCAAATATAATCCATGAATATTGGGCATGTGAAGGGATTCACATTTATTATTATTAGATATTTTGTCTCTAAGCCCAAATTTCCATAGGAGGGTTGTGATAAAAATATGGAAAGTTGCTACCATGGAGAACTTGTGACCATGTGTAGGGGAATGCGTGGTCATTGAGAAAAGTAATTACAACTAATAATCCCTAGATTCCCCAATAGTGATATTTCCTCGCTGATCTATGTTACATCCTTGGAGGGGAGTGGGACACTCTAAGGGACTGTGTGGAAGAGATGATGATCCCATTCCTTGGGTTGTGTAGATCAGTGGGGGAAGAGAGCTATTGAAATCAATTGCTATGAGAGTTAATAAACAATACATTTTTGGCATTTAGTTGTCTGAAGAGAGCTAGAGCCTACCTTAGTATTTTTCTTTCCTATGGAGTCACACCATAGCTCAGGGGTGGTTGGTTAGAATGACCTTATTCTACAATTAGTTGGTAGTTAATTCTAAAAATACAAGTGTTATGATTATGTTTTGTCTTTTTAGTTTCAAGCTATGTATTTTTTTTTTCTACATGCATGTATAAGTCTACATCTATATCTATGATTGAGTAATTATGTTTGCATGATATTTCATTTTATTTTTTTAATACATTAATAAATTAATAATAAAATAATAAGGAAATTATGGTATAAAAACTATAAAATATGGAATTTGGCCTAATTAAATGGTTAGGTACATTACATACAAGTATTAAAGAAAACATTTCAATTACTGGGGAGAATTTGAAGTATACCACCACCTCAATAGCGTGACATAGGTGGTTAGGTATGCTAAAAAGTGGTATCGGAGCTATAGGTTATAACACTAGAATTGTATTGGAAAAACCAAATTGTATATGAAGAAAATTATAGTTTACAGAATACGTCTTTGATAAAGTTTCTAAAGGAGAATAATGGAGGAACAATGTTTGAAGCTTGTAGATTTAGAATTGAGTGTTATAAATACCAAATTGAAGCGCATCTAAATGGCTAGATTTGTTTATATATATATATAAAGGGTAAAAAAAATGTTAAATCACTATTGGCATGTCCTTGCACCTTCTCGTGCAAATGCTAATAATAGTTATTGAGAAAACACATTAATCCCTATCAATAGGAAGATATCCAACATTATACATATTGACTATATTTTCTAAAAAAGGTTCTGTACATAATTTTGGCATTATCTGATGCAAAAATTAGTGTTGATGGTCGTAAGGACCTTTTTGACTAGTTAGCAAGGCAACTTACAAAACCGAATGATCAACTAGATATAATGCAACTTTTGAAGCCTATGGAATCTTCTGTTTAGGTGTGTATCTTAAGTAAGAAAAAAAAATTTCATGTAGTTATTATAGCTAGTTTATGTTGTTTATATTTTATTTCCTGCAAGATAAGTATGTAGATGTTTGAAAGGTTGATGAAGCTTCTGTTGTTGAAACTATTTGCGTTTCGAAACATGAAATGGCATGTCTGATAATTTTCTATTATACATTATATCTGGCTTTATTTTGTGCATGTTAGTTAATCACATTATAATTGTTTCTCTAACCTAGGTAATAAAGGGTTTAAAGGATTTACAAGGGCCTTCTTTGAATGCAGTACTTGAACGATAAAGATATGCAGGTGTACCTCAATGTTTGTTAGCATTTTTTTGTAGTAAATATTTTTAATAAGAGTTTATATTGCCAGTTTTGAATCTCTAATATTATTTTTATTAACAGAGATTAACGAAGAAGTAAGAATTAATACTTCAAGTATTGGGAAAAGGCAAGGAAGTAAGAGTGTTAAGCCAATTTTCCATGCCAGTAGGGATCGACAATCCTCGCAAGACGGTACAAGAACTATAGAAGATGTGCGTTAATGTTTAAAAGGTTTATTTCTTATGGACCATAAACTATATTATATTGGGTGTTATTTTTAATAGGTTACTTTTCATACATAGAGGAAATAAACCAAAAGTTACAAAACGGGAAGTTGTTGTAACTTCTTAGGACCTTGCAGTTCATGGACATACTTTGTGTAATATGAAGGATTCAAACATAGTTAGGTTTCATAAAATATTATTTTTTAGTCCTTTTCTTGTAAACATACCAAGGAAATTACGAGATGGATGTTCCATGCAAATTTAATGCTTATAGGAAGACTCAGAAATACTAGTTTCACATAAGCACACATTTGAAGAGCCACATCTAGAGAAAATTCAAGAAATTGAGGTTTGTATGATCAAATGTTGGTCTGGTAGTTCATAGGACTTCTTGTATTTTGTTTTGTGGCATATGATGGTGTTATTGTATTGCAAAATTATATTATGAGGTATTTTAGAGACGATTTGCATCGAAGACTTTTAAGTCTAGAATTCAAGGAACAAGTAGATGATCTGGAAATGTTGCAAAAGGTAACATTGTAAGCATCACTTTACTAAATTAATTTACTAATTACTGAAGTGGTTTCCTCTGATATTTTTTTCAGAGTTAATTTTCTAGGTGAGATGACACACTATAATATTTCCATTTGTTCAAATTTATACATTTGCATACTATACTTTCTCGTGGTAAAGAAATGGTTGAAATTGTTCATATCCTTATGTGATGAATTGTTTTATGTTTCTATGAGTCAAAAAAAAACATTTTTTCTTAAGGCATGGCTTATTTTGTACTGGTTTTAAAATGTTTTGGGTTAATTTGAAGCATGCTTCCCCTTATGTTTGTGGCTTTTTGGGGCCATGTTCTTGAATTTCTTAATGAACTCTTTGAGGATCTAAATAATGAGGGGTATACTATAACTGAATTCGAAGCTATCATATTTATTCCTTGCTTAAATGAGAAGGCACAACTTTGCTGCAGTTTATTTTATTCTTCATAATAATTTATTTAATTATAAATGATGAAAAACCTGAACATTCATGATGGGAACTTCATTGTATCGATAGTTAGGGAACAATATTGAGAATGTACGAGAAAAGATATGTGAATTGAAAAAAAAAACACACACACATATATCCTACATCAAAGATTTTTACTTTTATATTAGAAGGGCTACGGTCAAAGAAAATAAAACTAGAATTGAATATGTAGATCTTCTTGGATTTATGATAGATCTCTATGGGATCGAGTTATGTGATTAATTGTTAGGTTCTTTGATGCTACTAAATTTTTGTTTGTTATCAATATATATTTGGACAGTCAAAATACTTACAGGCTGTTGCTGCTCTAACAAGAAATCATTATGGTTAAATAAGAAAGGCCGATCTAAACACATTGGAAAATGCTTACAAGATTCTTGGTATTTGGTTTTGGACACATGATTTTTTTTTAATGGTCTAATGATATTTACTTAGAATAAAACTCAACATATATTCATTACTTATATTCTACAGAAGCCACATATTATTTGAAAAGGTAATCTACATGGCTGAAGTTGTAAGCATACATTTCAAGTTATGAGTCAATATATTCCTTTCAATTTATAATTGGGCACTACTTATTTGGTGTATGTTTGCTACTTTTGTACTTATTCTCATTTGATATTTTGTGGCTTTGAGAAACAATGAAGGTGTTATACTTGATTTTATATCATTTAAAGCAATAGTAATTTAGCACGGAAAATAAATATTTTCAAATCTCAAACTTAGAAATTAGAATATTTTTATCACCCTTTTAAATAAATCAATAATAAGATAACATGGCATAGTCTTATTCTATCACCTTTTCATAGTGGAACAATCACCATTTGTATTTGACATGTTCTTTACCTCCAACTTCTTTTCATCCACATGTTCTTTACCTCCAACTGCTTTTCATCCACCATATAAATGTTTTAATATTATAATTATTTGTCAAATTTACTGAAGACTAGCACCTTGTTTCATATTTTAGAAACTCTATTTGCACATCGTTCTCCTTGTGCAAGTATTTCAGAAAATATATTTGTTACTTAAATTTGTTGTGGGAAGGTTACAAGAAATTTGATCAGAAAAAGGATTGGGAGACAATGCAAAGCATGTCTAGGATATGCTTCATTTATTATTGGAACATTAGAGAAATTTTGAGGCCTAAAATGGGCCTCCTAAGAAAAATGTACAACCAAAATAAACTTTATAAGAACCAATAGGATTCAAGATGATGATGTCAATCATGAGGGATGATTCACCATTTTTGGCATAAAAAAGTAAGAAGATTAAAAAATAGTAGAATAATAAAACTATTTTTTCAAATTATCTCCCTAAGATTTTACTCAAATTTTGAGCGGAGTACTCGTTGGATGCAAAATTTATTTCCTAATCCAAGGAGTACCCATGTTGCATACTTTCAATGGACCCTGCTACATGAAAAATGAGAAATACATGAAATTTTTTTATTGCAATCACGTTTTTTTTCATGTATTTCTCATTTTTCATGTAGAATTGTCCATCGAAACTATGCAATGTGGGCACTCCTTGGATGAGGAATCAAATTCTACATCCCACAAGTGTTTCCTCTCGAAATTTGAGTAAACCCATAGGGAGATAAGTTGAAAATACGAAATGAAAAAGTATATTTTACTTTTTTCCCTCTAAAATGTGATGATGTAATCTAATATTATTTTATTATTTCCACTATTATTTTATAGTTTCCTTAGGAGGCCCATTTTAGGCCTCAAAATTCCCCTAATGATCCCTTAGGCACCTAAGCCATTGACTTTGGAAATGCTTCTAGTAGGAATTCCCATGATTTTTAATGTCGTGATTCTTTCATGTCATGGTTATTTTGGGCAAGAAAATGTTTTAGGAATGCCTGATAATACATAGGTGGAAAAGTAAAAAAAAAAATATAATTGCAATGTCCATTCCATGATATCTTCTATTTATTGTTTGATTATATTTTGAACGTTTCTTTTGATTTTATTTTTTCTTTTAACTATGAAATTGAAAATACTTGGTATCATGTCTATTTAAACAATAACCAAAGCTTAAAGATGAAATTAGTATTATACGATATTGATTGAAATCCGTTTAGCTCTTTTATGTTTAAATATTTTCATGACTATTATAAACGTTTACTTGCATGTTGTTATTTCAACACATGTTATTTATATACTTGAGCAAGTTCATGCGTTAGAGAATGAAATGTTGTTGCGAATAAAATGACAAGGATTATACATGACACCTCAAATTATTTGTTTTCACAAGGTATGTACAACTTTATATTTTTAGAATGTATCTTAGTTCACACGATTGTGCCTAATGTTTCCCTTAAGGTTGAATACTAAGTTACTAAGGTGTTCTTTTTTATGGTGACATTTTATTTTCTTTGTTTATGCAGGTCATTTGGCCACATAGTGGCCACTATCTCCCAACTAAAGAAAATTTGTTTGATTTTCTTGCTTTGATGGGGAAAATTGGCATTGACATTACTGATGTTGAGGTATATGTCGTATAAATCCTTTATAGTCAACTTCAATATATATTCTAGTGTTCATCATCTTTCATGTCTTACACTATGCATTGTATCTTCTTTTGTTTTCCAAACATTAGGGGAATTTTGAGGTCTAAAATGGGCCTCATAAGAAAAATGTACAACAAAAATAAACTTTATAACAACCAATAGGACTCAAGATGATGATGTCATCCATAATGGATGGTTCACCATTTTTGGAGTAAAAAAGTAAAAATATTAAAAAATAATAAAATAATAAAACTACTTTTTCAACTCGTATTTTAAACTTATCTCCCAAAATTTTTACTCAAATTTTGAGTGGGAGTACTCGTTGGATGCGGAATTTAATTCCTCATCCAAGGAGTACCCATGTTGCATACTTTTGATAAACTCTTCTACACGAAAAATGAGAAATACATAAAAAATGTGATTGTAATCACGTTTTTTTATGTATTTCTCATTTTTCGTGTAGTAGGACCCATCGAAAGTATGCAACATGGGTACTCCTTGGATGAGGAATTAAATTCCGCATCCAACGAGTACTCCCGCTCGAAATTTGAGTAAAAACTTTAGGAGATAAGTTGAAAATATGAATTGAAAAAGTAGTTTTTTCATTTTTCCCTCTAAAATTTGATGATGTCATCAAATCTTATTAGATTTTTTCCACTATTATTTTATAATTTCCTTAGGAAGCCCATTTTAGACCTCAAAATTCCCCTAATGAAGGAACTCAATATTGATGGTAAGAAGTAGGAATTGAATAAAGAGGAGAACAATAACACTGGAGCGACAAATGCAAAAAGAGTAAGAGAAGAGAACGTTCTAGTGATATCGTTAGAGTCATTATCCCACATAAGACACACACATAGAGACTGATGGTCAAGTCTTCAAAGTTGGTGAATTCACCTGCAATGCCTTTGCAACACAATGATAATGTTTTGAAGTGATGAAACAATATTTCATATGTAAATTGTAGTCAAACCAATATTAAGTTGGAAATTCATATTGTAATAATTTCACTTGATATTGTTTAGTATTGTAATTAACATATGCAACTTTGCATTATTATATTAGATGAACATGCACATTTTATGGATTTTTTTTTTTAATTAGTAGAAAAACTATACTAATTAATTTAGTTGATTAATAATGAACACATAAAATCAATCTAAAACTACTAAATTAGTAGTTTATATTGATTAATGATGAACATAAATAAAATGAATATACGACTAAATTAGTCTTTTATAATGATTTTTAATTTTTTTTATGAAGTCAGTTATTGAGATTTTTATTACAAAAAATAAAAGGAACAAGCTCCCATTATATGAAGGGCTTAAAAAGAAGTAAGCTATTGGAGGTAAGTGCAAGAGCACAGTCCCAGTTACCTAAGGCCTTGTTTCCAAAATTTCTCGGATTTCCCACTACATTTTTTGCATATTGCCTTACAAACTGAAAAAGCAGAGAAACACATTTACATATCATAATGGAAAAATATATAAGAGGCCGAGGGGAGGTCCTTCATTTTCTTCTGAGATATTCTAGTTATTGTTGACTGATGGTTCTTGCTGTGATATTTATTTACCTCCTTGGTAGTTTGAGTTTTCCTCCTCTTGATTCAGGATGATGATTGTAAGATAACAGATTGTCTCTTCCAAATGAGTGCATTAGTTTTTGAGGGAAGCTATTTCTTCCTTCTGACCCTCAAGCTACCTCTTCAAAGAAAAATTCTTAGACTTTACTTGGAACTTCAAATCTTGAACTGTATCCTTTATTTTTTCTATCATGAAATTATTAGCGCTGCATGTGGCACATTTCTCATTTTGTGAGGCTCTTTCTAGTGGATTCAGGTCCACTGCTACTTTCTGGTGAGACTTATGTTCAATCTAATGATTGAGAGAGATAGAGAGATTCTTCCAAAGTAAATAAAATGAATATAAAATACTAAATTAGTCATTTAGATAATGAATATGAAACTACCAAAAAAATATAAATGACTACTGCAAATTATAACTTTGTGATTACAAATGACAACTAAATTTTGCATATATACGGCTATTAGTAGCTAATTTACAATATCTTCTAACACGGCCAAAATTTAGTCATATTTCTTTGGTCATTAATTGGTTTCTAATGGTGACTAAGCATATATATGACTATTAGTAGCTAATTTACAGTATATTATAACACGATCAAAATTTTGGTTATATTTCTTTGGTCATTAATTGGTTTTCTTAGGTGATCATATAGTAATATATTGTGTTGTATATTTGGTCATTAATTGTGTAAAGTAATGACTAAATTTATGACTAAATATACTACTAGATGATAAAATTGAGACAACCAATTAATGACTAGCTTAAAATGACTAAAAGTTGGTCGTGTTATAAGATGAGGGTATTAGCTACTACTAGTCATCGATCGAAAAATGGTCATTTATATGAAAAATTTAGTCATTTTTTAGTAACTAATTAGCCATTTTGTGTAGAAAATAATACCGAAGGGATTCAATTTGATCTTGTAATGTACTAAAATAAGATACTGATTCCTCCTACAATTTGTGAAAACAAAACACGATCGCAAAATCACATAACAAGTAAGAGAAAGAGACAATCAATCGCACAACACAAGATGTTTCTGGGGAAAGAAGCTGCTCAAAACCCCTCTATCTCTATATTACATATCGTCAATGTCCTGAACCAATAGAATGCTATTCCTCACACTGAGAACCATATGCACTCTGCTGATTGTTTCACTCCGATCCTGCTTGAATATGGCTTGTGATCTAAGAAAAATCGGTTAAGTATTTAACCTTTTTCTTGCCTCTGCCTAAATTTCCTTTCTTACACATTATTGGGCTAATTAAGCCCCTATTAATTATGAAAATACCAATTAATGATTATGCAATCCTTCAAGGCCTACCGGTGACCTCATGCACGACTTGTACAATTTTCTAATAGTATAACTGATAGGTCTCTTCCCTTTAACCTCAATCTCAATTTGGACCTCCTTAGAACTAACATGCAACAAATATTTAGAGTGAATTATCATTTAAATGATTGATCACTACTTGTGAATTTAATCATATTTAATTCACTGGATCTCTCACTAGCTCATTTCTCAATTAGAACCAGTTAAATTAATTTTAACTCAATTAATTGAGTTAACTAATTACAACTCATAATTGTAACTTGACCCCCTAAAAATAAGAAAACACTCTACATGCCTCCTCTTTGACCTCTAACAAAAATTTCTTAAGCTAACTAAGTCTTCCTGAATCAGTTAACTAATACAAGTTGTCATCAGATGAAATTACAATTTCTCTTCCAATTTAATTAAGGGAAAATTGAATCGAAAGCCCCCTATGGTACCATTTCCGAGTGCCATTTTCTAGGTTCCATTTCTGGATGCCATTTTCACTGCTTATTGTTGCCAATTTCAACACTCCCTCTCAACAAGAAAGGAATTAAATCTATCCTAATCTAGTACCTTTGGAATGTTAAGCATGCAACACTTCCGTAATGTTGTTTGCTCCTGCAACTCCTGAAACTGAATAGCCTCCAAAAAATGAATCGATATGATGTGTCTCTCATTAGAGCTTTTGACTGCTACTAGCTACTGCACTATCTACTTTAAACTCTGCGTTGTTTCCGAATCTGCATTTTTTCCCTATGCACTGCTACCAACTCTGATCTGCGCTCTAGTATTTGACATATGTCACAAGGATTTCTATCTTCCTGAAATTTGACTGCATCTATCTTACTAATCCTTCTTGCTATAATGTACTATGGGTTCCTCGTAGCCAGGTCCAATCCATGAGACAAGCCATCTCAATGGATCCTACCCAAATTTATTCTCTTTGGATTATGTTTGCACATCACCCCGCCTCTCACCTGGAGGTATGGATACATGTGCTCCCTCTACCCATCTGGATCGAAATTTCCCCCTCTCGGAGGTATCTACTTGAGAAAACACCTCCACTTGGTCTCCTCTCTGCTTCTCCAATTGCGGTTGCTCCACAATTTTATGAGACTTCTTTTGAGGCTACATCTTGAGAGGTAATTTATGCTCCCTCTCAACCACCAAGTCACTAACCTCTTCTTTGCTCCTTAAATATTTGCATGCATATTCTACCTCGAGAGCATACATGTTCGTGACTCTTACACTGATCTGTTTCACTCATCCTGTGGCGATGTGTCTAAAAACATGTTTCCTTTTCTAGATATGACATCATAATTACAGTCTTCCAATACCGCTATGGAGACAAGATTCTTCTTTAGTCGTAGAACATACAAAAATATGTCAATATGAGAGGGGATCTAGACTCCCTCCGAAAGGTAATTGTACCTATGTCGTTCGTGCTATACCTCTCGTCCTCTCCAAACTCTATGTTCTGATAAAGGTCCTTCTCCTCCAAGTCACCAAATAGATCTCTATTCCCCATCATATGGAACAAGGCACCGCTGTCTAGATACCACATTAATCCCATTACAGTGTTGGCCATGCATGCAATGAGAGTAAAATCAAGCTTGAACTATGAAGCTAGTGCTTCACCTGCTGCAATTGCAGGCTCCTTCTTGCTTACCTTCTTCTGTGGAAAATTTGAGGCATAGTTCCTGTACTCGTGACAGTGAAAACACTTGATCTTGGACAAGTATCTCTTGCCCTCTTCCCCTTGGGACTTCTTTCCCTTGGCTTTATTTCCTTTTCTGACCAATGCAAAATATTATTCTTTTTCTTTTCCATAGGTCCCATCTCTAATGCTCTGCCTTATCTATTCTATTACCAAGTCATACCATAAACGCTCCAAATATGGTAGCTTCTCCCTACCATTCAAAAATTCCTAGTAACTATGTCAACTCTTGGGTAGGCCTAGAAGGGCTAGGATCACCAAATCATCCTGGGCTATTATCACACAAACAATTCCAAGCTCATCTCGAGATTGAGTGAACTTCGTCAAGTATTTTGGTATCGTCTCTCCCTCCTGCATCTTGATATTTCTGAGTGTGTCTTTCAGCACCAAATTCCTATGGTCGTTTCTATTCTAAAATGGACATATCAAGGCCTTACACATAGAATATGGATTCTCCTTCCCATGGAGACTCAGGAAAATATGATCTTAAATTCCCTCTAATAATCTCCTTCTCGCCTTTGCTACCTTCTTCTTCCATGCATCAAGAAGTTGAGCATCTGCTGTCGTGGGCTAGGGAATGTCACTATCTATGAATTCCTTCAGTCCATTTTCCTCGAGCACTGGCTCCATCCTATCCTTCCATGCTATGTAATTCAAATTTCCCTCAAGAGAATATTCGAGTCTCAAGCCATTGAAATACATCTTGATATACTGCTGGATCCCGAAGAATAAATATGCAAATTTGAACCTATTCGAGACAAAAATTAGTTCTTCTCTTCTATTGCGATTCCTGGTGCTTTGATACCATGTAAAAAATCATACCAAAGGGATTCAATCTGATATTGTAATGTACTAAAATAGGATAATGAATCCTTCTACAATTTGTGGAATTAAAACGTCATTGCACAATCACATTACATGTAAGAGAAAGAGACAATAAATCACACAACACGAGATGTATATGGGGAAAAAAACTACTCAAAACCCCTCTATCTCTATATTTCATATGTTCAATATCATGAAAAAATAAAATGATATTCCTCACACTGAGAAACCTGTGCACTCTGCTGACTGTCTCACTCTGATCCTGCTCGAATCTGGCTTATGATCTAAGAAAAATCAGTCAAGTATTTCATGTTTTTATTTCCTCTTCCTGGCCTGCATTGCTTACACATTCTTGGGATAATCGACCCCCTAATAATTATGAAAATACCAATTAATGATTGTGCAATCCTTCAAGGCCTTCCCGATGACCTCATGCATGACCTGTATAATTTTCTAATAGTACAACTGATAGATCTCTTCCTTTTAACCTTGGTCTGAACTGGACCTTCCTTAGAACTGACATGCATCAAATATTTATAGCGAATTATTAGTTAAATGATTTTTTATCACTCATTATTTTAGACAACTCCATTGATAGGGTTCATGCTATCACATAAGTCATTTTCATGAAATTTTTGAAAAAGATTTGCATTTGGTGATATATATCTTAAGTCTAAAACCCATCCCAAACCATGTCATATCATGTCAAATAAACCTAATATCATCTATTTTTCATTCCCATGCATTTTAATCACATAAGGTTACACCTGTCAATTTTTCATCCTAACAGTTCCTTAGCGAATCTGTCAGCAGCTAAACCATTTTCGCTACGAAACTGGGTTTTTCTGCAGAAAGGGTCAGAGTGGTTCGAGGTGTCAATGTTTGATTAGACAATTAAACGGTGAGGTAACTTGAGTTCGTTATGATGATTCCCAAACATGCATAGTCGTATTTTGCTGTCATTATTTCTTTTTATGGTCACATGTGCCATCATCAAAATCTGACTTGTCAAATAACCTTTTAAGACTTTACCCCAAGCTGCTCTTTTTCATTTACTATTCCATCCTTGCATATAAAATATCCCACTGTCGATATTTGGGAGCTGCTTCACCACACAAACAGGTTGTTGTTCAAATTTGGTTATGCACGTGTCATCAACAAGCGAAGCAATGAAGAGTATAAAGCATCATGGCATTGAAGAAGAAAAAAAATAAGGGTGGTTATTATGTAAGGTATGAACCCATGGATTTGAAGCTGTTGAATGGAAATCCCATTGCTATGGTGGCTTTCAGGAGGATAAGCTACCTACAGTTCTTCCAGAAATTGCAGGGTTTCCATGCATAGATTTCAATAGACTTTGCCACCAATTTTACAGGGACAACATCAAAGGTTGGAACTTTGAATCTCACAGTGTCACCAAATATCATATCACAAGCTACAGAAATTCCTAGAAGTGGTGAAGAATGGTTTAAAGACAAATTTCAGAATGCGGGGTTGTGAAGAGTTTCTCAAGCAAGAGCATAGAGGAGTTGATATGACCAATGGAATCCCCAGGAGTTATATGAAAGATAATTATGCTAAGATGCTCCTGGTGATCCAAAAATACTTCACCTGTGAGGGGTGATTCCACATGGTTTACTCTTACCATTTTAGGCTCCTTCTGCATGAAGTAGATGTAATTTCTCCAAATAAAGTTTCAAAACCTAAAACTAATATATTCTCTACATCCCCAAATGAAACACAAGAGATTGGTTAAGAATAAGACATTTTCCTGTAGAACCAATGGACATTGAAGAAGAACATTTGCAAGAAACTAATATCCCTCATCTAGCACCTGCAAAACAAAAGATTAGAAAACAAATCAATAATAGAATAACAAGGAACCAAACATTGGCCAAAGGAAATCTGGAAGACATTCTACATGAAATAGATATTGAGGAGTCCCCAATAGTGCAAGAAGAAGACATTGAAGGTGATGGAATAAAATTGAAGAAAGGTAAGTCTATCAAGAAATTGGATTTTGCAGGAGAGGATGCTAGTTTCATATTTCAGCCAAGGAAGCCAATGACCAGGTTTTCAAAGAAATCCATGGAGAGAAAAAGGGAAGAGAAATTTAGTGAAGGTATGCAGCCAAAAAACATCATAGATTTATCCCCAACAGCAAAAGAAGTTTTCACTGTGCAAAATAAGGTGAATGAGAAGATGCTTGGAAAATCAGATACAGAAACTCTCACAGAACAACTAAGAAAATCAAGGGAAGAAATACTTGAATTGAAGTTGGAAGCAGAGAAGCACAATTCTAAAGAGGCTAAGTTTGATCAAATTATGAAAATATGGGACAATCAACTATCAAATGTTTCATAAGCCATGAGTAATGCCAAAAGACTGTTGAAAAGGACCAAGCCTCTAAGACTTATAACCAAACATACCAGGAAGATGAATATTTTACCTGCAAGATAAAAATAGATCATTACAAAATCAAGTGGAAGACCTTCAGGAACAAATGGACATGATTAAAGATGAGATGGAGAAGAGGGGACTGAAAATGAAAGTGATTAAAGAACTAGAAGGTCAACCTATGGTTAATGAAGATGAAACCCCTAGAGACTGAAGAGTTGAACTGAGACATTTTTGTTAAGGTTTATAGCTTGCAAGTGAATAATTTTGGCTCAGAAGATCAAATTTTGAATAAAATTACAAAATCTACAATTTATGTCTTGTTAGGCAGTTTCGTAGCGAGCTCCAGGCTTGAAGGCCGAAAAACGCTATGAAATTTCTGAAGATTCTTTTTTTCCTTTAAAATCAGTTTTATGAAGACTTAAGGAGGAAGCTTGACTGTATTTAGATGTTTTTCCATAAAAAAAAAAATTGACCACCAGAGGTGGCAGAAGGAAGGGTGAAAAGGCAAAAACTAGTTCGCTACTAAACTATGCTACGAAACTGCCTAAAATGCACTGTTTTGTAGCGAGGGGTTTTTGAATTTTTTTTGAAAGTTCAAAGGGCATATGGAAGATCAGTAAGCCACGTGGAGGCATCCAAATAGATGAGGAGACATCTCAACAAATGTTCATCACTCTACATGTGTAACTTTTGTACAAAACAACATGAAGACATAATTGTAGTTGTTATTGATTATTTCCTAGAAAATAGGACAACTGTTACTAAATTCTTGGAAAGTGTATTTACGTCTTATGTCATGGAGAATTCCATTTGAGAACTGGATCCTTATCTATGTAATAATCCCACTATTAGAGAAGTGGAGGTAATAAATGTAATTAGAGTCCCATTAGGAGATAAACTCTTAAAGTGAATAGGTGTCTTTTTATGTTCCATAAATAGAGTTGTCAGTTATGATTAGCTGTCAGAGTTAAGGTTCGATGATCCATCATCCTATGCAATAATAAAGATTCTATTTATAGATAGAAAATCAAATATCAAAAGGTTGAATAATATTGTACTAAACTGATACTCTGTAATAGATTTTTTAGTTTCAGTAATATAGAATGATATTTTCTTCTTTACCTGAGATTCGAAGGAGGTGTCCAATGTGTTATATGTTTTATATCTTTCATGTTTAAATATATGTAGTTATTTTGATGTCTAATTACTCAGAACTCATGGTAACATGCTCTAACTTCCTTTAGAGGTTAAACTAATGTTTTCTTCCTATGTTGTATGTGTGTACTATCTTTTCATTGAAACCTCCATTTGCCTTAGTTTCCATAGGAAGAAATTTTCTCATTGAGTTTACTGATGTTGAGCCCATAACTCAATGGTAGCAAGTCCTTACATTTTCAACTTGAAATCAAGTCACAATTATAGAGTTAGCCATCTAATAGAATTTCCATTGAAAATCAATAAGTTACTTTGAGAGAGCTCTCTCAAAATAAAGAGGCTAATCTTCAGTCAAAAGTGCTTTGAAAGATTTAAATTAAGATGATTGATGAGTAGCCTATCAGAGTCAATTTGGTGATAACATGATTGATCATTACTTGTGAATTAAATCATATTTAATTCATTGGACCTCTCACTAGCTCATCTCCCACTTAGAACTAGTTAAACTAATTTTAACTCAATTAATTGAGTAAACTAATTACAACTCACAAATAACTATAAATGGACCCCTAAAAATAGGGAAATCCTCTACATGCCTCCTGTTTGACCTCTAACTCAAATTTACTACGCTAACTAAGTCTTCCTGACTCTATTAACTAATACAATTTTTCATGAGATGAAATTACATTTTCTCTTCTAATTTAATTAAGGGAAAATTAAATCAGAAGCCCCCTATGGTACCATTTCTAGGTGCCATTTTCTGGGTTCCATTTATGGATGCCATTTTCACTGTTTCTAGCTGCCATTTTCAAAAATTTTAACTAGTGCGATGACATGTGAAAAGGCAGGTTTGGATGACATTGAGCTAACATGGTTTTCACATGGTGATGTGATGTGTCATGATGACATTGCACGAAGGGAGGTCCTTAATGACATGGCATACTAATGTGGAATTGATGTGACATGTAGACATGGTAATATGATATGGATGAAAGTTCATAATGATTATGGGGTGGTAGCCAAGTGGTAGGTAAGGTAGAGATGATGTGGAATTCATGATATCAAAATATCAAACTATTGGATGCTAGGTTTTTGGGTGATAAGGTATTAGGAATTAGGATATTAACTACCAGGTATTACCCTTGATATTAACAACATTTGAAATAGTTTTTGGTTAATGGAGATGGAGGATTGGGAACTTGAAAATGACAGATTATTGAGTTGCCAACTATTGAGCCATTAGCTTTCAAGTGATATATAAATTCTCTTCCATCATGAACCCTGATGCTGATGGATCCTAAAATGAAAAATCATGGAGAGGTGAAGTTTTGTGCCTTGATGATATGTCTATTGGATCATACTATGGTTGACCTTGAAGATTAAAGGAAATTTAACTCGATAATGTTTTTCTTGAGGGGGGAACCAACTGTTAGGACTCCACTATGTATCATTTTTGCTATATACTTTGACACCATTTTTGATAATTGTGTGGCTTTTTACTGCAACATTGTTTCTGCTTTTGAAATTGAGCATATCCAGTGCGTGATTATCTTTGAAATAAAAAGACTTCCTCGGGTTGACAATTTATGTGGAGTTTGAATTGTGAAAGCAATTAAAGCGACCAACACCAACCAATATGATAGCTAGAGGATTGGAAATGCCACCATGGTAGTTGACAAGGAATTTTATGATGTAAGCATGTCGGCAAAGGGATGCCATGTGTCTGCCACATGGAAATGTATAGATGTCAAGGTGGCATTGTAGGAAAATATTCAAATGGGTATAAATTTGTGTCTAGAGCTTGGGATCTTGTGATATTTATATCAATGGAAAAATATCAATTAGAAGAAGATGATGAAAATATTAGAACTGAGTTTTGAGGTAGTTAAATAAAGTAGAAATATTGACAAGCCCACTTGCTTAAGGTGACCTAGGACGTCAAGTTTGGATACCCACATAAGGAATTGGGTATGTTATATAAACCTTGGAGTCATCAGTAGTAATATTTCTTGGTCGATTTATGTTGGAGCCTTGGAGCCTAAGTGGGATACCTTGAGGGACTATGTGGTAGAGAAGGGAATCCCATTCCTTGGGTTTTATAGGCTAATGAGGAAAGAATTATAGTAGATTGTAATATATGTAATATTTTACAGACTATAAATTCTAGGAATTAGGCTATGTGAAGAGAGCTAGAGCTACCCAGAGGAGGTTTTTCCTTTATGGAGTCATAGCCTCAACTTGCGGGTGGCCTTGTTGTAGAGAAATTAATTGAAAATGGGAGCCTATAGTTAGGTGGAATTTCCTTTTTATACATATAGTTGGTGGTTACTTCCAAGAATGATAAGTGTTATGATATTTTCATGATTATGTTGATGTAATACTTTAAAGTTATGAAATGATTATTATTTTACATGTATTTATAACTTTACCTTTATATCTATGATTGAGTAAGTGTATTTTCATGCTATAATAAATTTAATAATAGGACACTAAAGAAGGTATGGTACTAAGAACTATAAATCATAGATTTCACCTTAATAATTATATAGTTGGGTACATTAAGGACTGGTACCAAAACATAATTACAAGTTAGTGGGGGGAATTTGGAGTACTCCACCACCTTAATAGTGTTACACTGGTGGTTGGGAATATCACATTCTAATGTGTATCATGTTGTATTTCTAATAATAGATGTAAGAGAATGATAAGGATGGATCCATAAATACAAGTGGCCTTGAAAATAACACAACAATAGAAGTCATAAGATGGAAGTGAAACTAGGACCTAATCGTAGTGCTCGTCGCACTGATTCCAACGATGTGAACAACACTCAAATACGAGTCTGTATACTCAAGTTATAGATGGTCAAATTTCTGGTCAAATTTGGCCAAGTGGTAGTATTAACGAGGAAATAATTTGGTAGCATCCCAGTGCATGGAATCTGGCCACCAAAACGGGAAATTTTATCTCCTACTTAATTCTCCTCATATCCTTTATTTTATGGTGAAAAATTTTCATATAGTGGATTATATCTATAAAATCAATTTTTTTTGGGGTGGTAGGCCACCAACCCCGCAACCCCTCCCAACGGTTATGTTATATATATGTAATGTGACAGGTGCCCAGGCTGCCACCGGAAGACCCACCCGATCCACCGGCCACCATACGATATAAATATAAAGTGGAGCCTGTTGAGATTCAACAAAATGATGAGCTTAGTGAAAATCAGTCACCTTCATTAAGTGGGCCCGCAAGCTATTTTTAGGTGTAAGCCTATTTTTAGACATGGTGATCATATTTCAGAAGTTGCAGGATGCTATTTATGGATGGTTGGTCAAGTTGGAAAAATAGATGAAATTTTATTTTTATAATATTGGGCAAAGTCTATTTGTAGATCATCGATCTAAAAATAGAAGTGTCGATTATTATTAGCCCTTAATAATAATCTGACAATAAACATCAACTTATTCTATTGGAGCACTTAATTTCAGTGTATATATTTGGAAAATCATTGGGCTAAAGGAATTACGCAATTCCTAAGGTTTACTAGTGATTCATGCATGGAGGACTCAGTTAGAACTGAAGTGGCAAAGTTATGACAGAGTTGGAAGAGTAGTTCATCGAGTTGTTATTCAGTTAACTCAATTAATGGAGTTAAACTCAGTTGAGCTAGTTGTATCTAGTCTAACTGAATGATACACTAGTGAGAGTGGAGTGAATTAATTAGTTAATTAATTCACAAATAATAACTCATTAATCAACTGAACAAATACAATAGTTAACTAAAGTGCATATCAGTTCCAGTGGAGACCCAGTGGAGAGACAGGTGAAAGGGCAAGATGGACTATCCGTTGTGACTATAGTGATGCATTGATTGCACCACACACACATTGGAGTTTCCAATGAGTATTGCGTAGTCAAGGCAAGGCCAATTCAAATTCATTCAGGGGTCTTCTTCAGCAGGGATTGCGTAGTGGAGGCAGGCTATCAGGTGGCGAGAAATCAGTGCATGGAATTGCAGATTTCTTCTGATTAGTGTGTGACGATTGATTGTACTGAGAGCTTGATGTACTAATCTTTGTATGAGATTGTTACATGATCTCTATGATACATAATATATATGATATTTGGGGTTTTCAACTTCAGGCTTTCCCATTAAACAACTGTGTTATGTGCAATTGTTTTTATTTCTTCATGTGTTTGCAATTGAGTTTTAAAATTTCCGCAAAATATTAACAGTGGAAGGATTCTGTATTTAGCAAGAATATAAATATTGTTATATCAAGAGAATATGGATATATACATGCATCTTGTATATAATTTATACATGGTATTGGAGCAGTGTTAATTCTTGAAGATTGCAATTGTGAAGAATTGTTGAGTTTGTGCTGGTGGACAATTCGAATTTGCTGCAGAAAATTCTTGGTGTGACAGTTGAGTATACATTGAACTGTCTTTCAATGGGTTGCGATTGGAGTATGCCCTTGATGGCATCTCTAATTAGATAGCATGGAAGGATAGGATGGAGGTGGTGCTGGAAGATAATGGACTGAAGGAGTTCATCGATAGCGATGTTCCTAAGCCGAGATCTAGCGATGTTGCATTACTTGACGCATGGAAAAAGAAGGTAGCAAAGACAAGAATAATTCTGTTGGAAGGTGTGAAGGACCATATTGTGTCCATCCTTCACGGGAAAGCCACTCCATTTGCAATGTGGAATGCTTTCACAGATTTTTTCCAAAGCAGCAGCGACCAGAGGAAGTTGGCGTTGAAAGATAAGCTTAGAAAAATAAAAATGGAGAAGGGCAACAATATTCCAAAATATCTCACGAAGTTTGTCCACTATAGGGATGAACTGGGAAGTGTGCGGATTACTATTGATGATGATGACTTGGTGAGCTTGGCTATCCTTGGGCTTTCGAAGAGTTGGCATAGATACGAAGACTCTGTCAATGGACGGGAGAAACTGCTGGGATGGGAGTGACTTTGGTCGGATCTTGTGCAGGAGGAGATAAGGCGAAGTACCAGGGATGGATCTTCATCGAAGAATGAAGATGAAGAGAATTATGCTTTGGCTGCCAAAGCAAGGAAAGGGAAGGGGAATAAATCCCATCCAAAATCCGAAGCTAAAGGCAAGAAGCAGGATTTTTCCAAGGTGAAGTGTTTTCACTATCACGAACATGGGCATTTCACCACTAACTGCCCATAGAAGAAGAAGAAAAAGAAGGTTGCTAAAGCTGCAGCTGGAGAGGCCTTAGCCTCACAATTTGAACTTGATTTCTCTTTGATCACATGCTTGGTTTCAAGCTCAATGGGATCAGTGTGGTATCTTGATAGTAGTGCGTCTTTCCATATGACGAGAGACAAGGAGTTGTTTAGTGACTTGGAGGAGAAGGATCTCCAAATCCATATTGAGATGGGAGACGATGGTCGTTACAATGTGACTGGAATTGGGATCATTACCTTTGAGAGGGATTCAGGTAATCCATTTCTATTGAAATATGTTATGCATGTTCCAGGTCTGAAGAAGAACTTGGTCTCTGTTGCAATGTTGGAAGACAAAGGTTATGACATTGTTTTCAGCGAGGGAAAAGCTATCCTGCGACATAAAACAACGGGTCAAACCAAGAGGATAGGGATTCAAGTTAAGAATATCCACAAGCTAGAGGTAGATGGTTGTGCTGCAATGATGGGAAAATCAGAAGAAGTGGTGAACCAGGTCGAGGGAGAATTATGGCACAGGAGATTGGGCCATCTTCACCATGGCGCTTTGAAGATTTTGCAGCAGATTTCTACTAGACTTACCAAGGGTACTCTTGCGCAGTCAAATAAGTGCAAGGGATGTACTATGGGTAAGTTTGTGAAGACCACCTTTCATGAGAAGGAAAACCGTGCTTCAGTGATCCTAGAGAGAATTCACATAGACGTGTGTCGACCTTTCTCAGTTGCTTCAACAACAAAACACAGGTATTGTGTTATATTTTTTTATGAATATTCTCGTAGATGCTAGATCTTCTTCATGTAGAAGAAGAGCGAAACATTATCAAAGTTCTGTGAGTTTAAACAATTGGTGGAGAAGGAGTTAGGGAAGCAAGTGAAAGCTCTACGGAGCGATAATGGTGGTGAATACATCTCGGGCGAATTCAAAGACTTCTATAGCAAAGAAGGAATTCGAAGAGAACTCATAGCGCCTCATAACCCACAGGAGAATGGGGTCGCAGAGAGGAAGAACATAACGATTGTGGGTGCTGCATGACCAAGGCCTACTGATGCACTTGTGGGGGGAAGCATGCAACACTGCGGTTTATGTGCAAAACCGTTGTCCTCATAGATTACCTGGCATGAGTACACCTGAAGAAGTTTTAACTGGTAAGAAGCCTGATATTTCTCATTTGAAGATTTTTGGCTCATCTATTTACATTCATGTGATAAAGGATGCTAGGAAGAAGCTGGAGCTGACAAAAGAAGTTGGGATATTTGTGGGGTACACAGAAACACCCCATAATTATCGTGTGCATTTTCGAAATAGTCGAATGACTGTGGTGCAACGGGATATAAAATTCAATGAGGTGAAAGCCATGAATTTGTTGCTTGAGAGAGAAATACACTTGCACGCAGAGGAGGAACTTCTTGTTCCCAAAGATGAGCCTCTAGATGTCGATCAACCACAGGAGGAGATTCATGGAGTGGAGGAGTCCACTCATGCAGAACCTAACATCAGACAAGGAAGAAAGAGTACCATAGAAGCTAAGAGACTGAAGCTTGATGTAGCATAGAATGTAGGAGTCCCTACATCACAACGCAAACAGAGACAGTCACCTGACCGATTTACTGGATACATGGCTCTCATGAGAAAGTGTATCGTGACAGAGCCATATTCCTTTAAATAATCAGTGCAGGAGCCCACATGGGTAGATGCCATGGTGGAGGAGTATGACTCCATTGTCAGAAACAGTGCTTGGGAGCTTTTTCCAAGGTCGGTGGGAAAATCAGTTGTAGGATCAAGATGGATCTAAAAGGTAAAGCAAGTTGTTGATGGGAGCGTCGAGAAGTATAAGGAAATATTTTTTTCATGGGGCTTCTCACAGATCAAGGGGATTTATTATGAATAAAGCTTTGCACCTGTCGCACAGTATTCTTCCATAAGGACCATCCTTGCTCTCTCGGCGCAGATGGGTTAGCAGATTCATTAGATGGATGTGAAGACTACATTCCTTAATGGGATCATTGAGGAAGAGGTGTACATTGAGATGCCTGAAGGATTTGAGATCTTCAGCAGCGAGTCGCATGTGTGCAAGCTCAAAAGAGCACTGTATGGGCTGAAGCAAGCACCATGTGCTTGGTACACATGGATAGACAGCTATTTCACTGGACTTGGCTTCACCAAGAGTGAGGCGGATGAAAACCTGTACCAAATTGTGGTGGAGGGTAACCTTTTAATCATTGTTCTTTATGTTGATGATTTAATACTAACGGGTGATGAGAAGTTGATACACTCATGCAAGGAAGATCTTGCAAAGGAGTTTGAGATGAAGGATTTGGGCCTCCTTCATTATTTCCTTGGATTGGAAATATGGCAGTGGGAAAGTGAACTGTTTATGTCTCAAGGCAAGTATACACGGGAGATACTGGAGAAGTTTCACATGCAAGGTTGTAAGCCTATTGATACTCCTATTCAAATAAATTCGAGGAAAGAGGATGCTACATCGACAGAGGTAGTGGATTCCACTGTTTATCGACAGTTTGTGGGTTCGCTCATGTATTTAGTTAATACAAGACCGGACATATGCTATGCGGTGAACCAGCTTTCACAAGAAATGGTTAGGCCTACCAAGCTCTTTTGGAAGGCAAGAAAGCATGTCCTGAGATATCTCAGGGACAAATCTGAGTATGGCTTATGGTACAGACAGAGGGATGAGGTGAAGTTGCATGGCTTCACGGATGCAGATTGGGCAGGCAGCTCAACAGAAAGAAATAGCACATCAGGAGGGGTTTTCAGTATCAGATCTATAGTAGTTTCTTGGTACAGCAGGAAACAAAGATCTGTGGCACTCAGTTCAGCGGAAGAAGAATACATGGCAGCAATTCAAGCTACATGTGAGGCTATCTGGATGAGGAAGATCCTAGTTGGTTTGTTCGGTTCACATTTAGATCCTACAGTGATAAATTGTGATAATCAGAGTTGCATTAAACTCTCGATTAATTCTATGTTTCATGATAGATATAAAAATATTGATATTCGGTATCATCATATCAGATATTGTGTGCAGAGGATGTCATGTTGCTTCAGTACATTCCTATGGAAGATCAGGATGTAGATATTTCGACGAAGGCGCTCACCAGGAGCAAATTCGAATACCATAGAGGTAGGATCAGGATGAAGGATAATCCCTATCTTTTTGAGAGGGAGTGTTGAGATTCAACAAGATGATGAACTTAGTGAAAATCAGTGACCTTCACTAAGTGGGCCTGCAGGCTATTTTTAGGTGTAAGTCTATTTTGAGACTATGTCTATTTCGAGACATGGTGATCATATTTCAGAAGTTGCAGGATGCTATTTGTGGATGGTTGGTCAAGTTGGAAAAATATATGAAATTCTATTTTTAGAATATTGTATGAAGTCTATTTATAGATCGTCGATCTAAAAATAGAAGTGTCAATTATTATTAGCTTTTAATAATAATCCGACAATAAACATCAACTTATTCTCTTGGAGCACTTAATTTCAGTGTACAGATTTGGAAAATCAACGAGTTGAAGGAATTACGCAATTCCTAGGGTTTACTGGTGGTTCATGCATGGAAGACTTAGTTAGAACTGAAGTGGAAGAGTTATGACAGAGTTGGAAGAGAATTTCATGGAGTTGTTATTCAGTTTAACTCAGTTAATGGAGTTAAACTTAGTTGAGCTAGTTGTATCTAGTCTAACTGAATGATACATTAGTGAGAGTGTAGTGAATTAATTAGTTAATTAATTTAGAAATAATAACTCATTAGTAAAATGAAAAAATACAACAGTTAACTACAGTGCATGTTAGTTCCAGTGGACACCAAGTGGAGAGATATGTGAAAGGGCAAGATGGACTATTCATTGTGACTATAGTGATGCATTGATTGCACCACACACACATTAGAGTTTCCAATGAGGATTGCGCAGTCAATGCAAGGCCAATTCGAATTCATTCAGGGGTCTTCTTTAGTAGGGATTGCACAGTGGAGGTAGGCTATTAGGTGGCAAAAAATAAGTGCATGGATTTGCATATTTCTTTTGATTAATGTGTGACGATTGATTTTACTGAGAGCTTGATGTACTAAGATTTGTATGAGATTGTTACATGATCTCCATGATACATAATATACGATAGTTGGGGTTTTCAGCTTCAGGATTTCCCGTTAAACAACTATGTTATGTGTGATTGTTTTTATTGCTTCACGTGTTTGCAATTGAGTTTTTAAATTTCCGCAAAATATTAGCAGTGGAAGGATTCTGTATTTAGCAAGAAGATTAATATTTTTAGATCAGGGGAATTTGGATATATACATGCATCCTGCATATAATTTCTACAGAGCCAGCGAAGTTTGAACCCGTCCGACTCGGTAGGCCGACCCACTACTCAGGCAGCTCCAAGTGGAAATGTTTCAACAAAACCCCGTAAAAAAATATACATCGACAAATGATGTAACCACCAGGCCATTAATCATTGTTTAAAAATGGAGCGGACGGGTTTTGAACCTGGCTCGCCTCCACCATAATCGACATGACTTACCAATGAGCCAACGACTCATTTGTTGTAAGGTCTACATGAAAATTTATTAATAAACTAAAACAATTCATTTGGCAGGGACAGTGCAGTGGAGGAGCAGTGGAGGTACGAGCACAAAAACCTAAGTGACCCAAGGGTGTGGAACCCTAAGAGAGGGTATCATTAAGATGCTAAAAATATTCCCTTAGAGGTCCAGAGTTTCTAGTGTTATAATTTAACAAATTTATAGTGGATTTTTCATGATTGTGTGCTAGGAATCCATCCGTCCAGTGTGTTTCTCTAACCAAGGTATCCATTTTCAAGCCATCATCTGAATTGGAGGTATATGGGTCATTTTTATAAATTTTCTTGTAACTAATTTCTTTGAGGCCACTTAATGAAAGAATGCCTCACCACTTTTAAACAGGGCGCAATACGTAGCCCACATTGGGTGAAATTCGTAATCAAATTTTTTTGTCTCTAATATCATGATTGCTTATGTTCTCTACTTCTTTTCATGTGGTTTAAGTTACTTGGTTAATATGATATTTTATATGCAATTTTGAATGCATCCTTGAAGTTAAAAGATCTTGGATCAATTTTGATATCAGAGTAGGTCTTCTTGATGCGAGTTTCTTTAGTGAATGCTAACTAGGAAAAATCTCCAAAAAGGTGAAGGAAAACTCAAATTATTTGATACCAAAGCAGGGCATGCACCACGAAGACATAATATGGAAGATGATGATGCATGAGATGAAGAAGAGCGAAATTGTCACGAGATCTTATTCAACATGGTAAACAAAGTTGACAAGATGTTTGCAGAATATGAAAAGGAAATCAAGCATGAGAAGAAAGAGCCCAAGGATCATGCATCGGTACACCATGAATGTGGATGAGGAGATAATCCTACCTCTCTATCTACCAGTGAACATTCTTCTTCTTCCTCTTATCATCATTCTAACATGCATCGCAGAAATACATATAAGAAACTAATTTTCAAGCTAGATGTAAAATTTGATTTTCCCACATATAATGGAGAATGTAATGCAGATAAACTTCACAATTGGATAAGAAAGATCAAGGTTTATTTCCAGAGTCATAATATCGAGGAGGATGAGGCAATGATCTAGTGAGAATCCATTCGGCTAAGTGGGCACCGCTTTCATTTGGTGGGAGAGAAAGTTGTAGAAAATCAACAAAATATTGGGTAATCTCCTTTCTTCTTGGTCATTCCACTTGGGTCAAAATGTACAAAGCTTCATAGAAGAGTTTAGAAAACAAGCATTGAATTTGGGAATTCCACTTGATTCACCCAAAAATGTAACAAAGTATATTGGTGCTTTAAATAGTTACGTCATGCATTCTTTTTTATTATTTAAGCCTAATACTATTGATACGGCCAGTGTGAAGGCCATTCACCTTCAAAGTAGGGGTAAGAATGAAAAATAAGATCAGTCAAAGAAATCACCTTCAAACCTCATAATGGGAAGTTCAAAGGAAATGAAAAGGGAAAGGACAAGAAGGAAGCTGCAACCAAGAAGGAGGAAGGAGTTGAGCCATCTTGCACACATTACAAGGAAGGCCATGATGATTAAAATTTTTGTGAGTTGCATCCAGAGTTGAAACCAAATATATTTGGTGGAAAGGGAAAGCAAAAGGCAGTGGAAACCATGCAACAGGACCTTGGATCTGATTCTAGTGATGAGACATTGATCACAGCAGTGGGCACACAAGGTAACCTTTATCTTCATGCTAATGAAAATTCTGAATCACATGCAAGTACAAGTTCTTCAGATGATCCTCTTGTTAATGAATGGAAGATAATTTAATTTTTCTACACTAGAGTCGTAATGAAACATACTAAAGTCAAAACCTTGTTTGATCTGGGTTCAATTTTTTTATTATTTTAGAATCCTTAGAGTTTGGATTCTAAACCAAGCCTCATTTGAAACCTTACCCTCTTGGTTGGGTTGTGATAAAGAAAAATTACATGTAACCAAATAGTGTAAGGCTAGATTTGGGATTGCATCCAAACTAGTTGATGAGGTTGATCTTGATGTTGTACCTTTGGATATATGTGGTATTGTATTGGGGAGTCCATCTTTGTATTACAGGAAATAATTTTTTTTTCTCCATGAAAACAAGTATCATCTCATAAAATATGAGGTGGAATATATTGTCAGAGATCATCATGCCAAAGTCAGTTGCGGTCTTGTAAGAGAAGGTCAGATGAAGAGGTTGGGGAATTCCAGCAAAGGGTGCATGCTCATGGTTGTGAGAGAAAAATATCTAGAGACATCTTATGCTTTCCAAGGTTGTGATCCCACTCATAAAAAGGAATTGTGTGAAATTGTTTCTAACTATTATGGGCTTTTTCAGGAACCAAGTGGGTTACCTACAAAGCGAGAGATC
The DNA here is from genome assembly GCA_034641835.2 of Pinus albicaulis. Taxonomy (NCBI): domain Eukaryota; kingdom Viridiplantae; phylum Streptophyta; class Pinopsida; order Pinales; family Pinaceae; genus Pinus; species Pinus albicaulis. The sequence goes on along the minus strand of CM076582.1, from coordinate 1,655,268,496 downwards.
CAAGATCATACTCACTTGCAGCAAGATGCTCCTTTACCCAACATTCGTATGTATAGGTTTTCAGCTACTAAGATAGAGGAGATAAAGAAACATGTGAAGGAATTTTTGAACCAAGGGGTCATAAGACCAAGTTCTTCTCCATGTGGTTCAGTTATTGTTAAGGATGTCACATGGAGGATGTGTGTGGATACAAGGCACTCAAAAAAATAACAATGAAGAATCAATACCCTCTCCCTCACATTTATGATTTATTAGATCAATTGAAAAATGTTGTCTATTTCAAAAAATTGGACTTGCATAGTGGCTATCATCAGGTCAGGATTGCAGAATAGGATATATGGAAGACTGCATTCAATAAGAAATAAGGGATTTTTGAATGGTTGGTAATGCAATTTAGAATATCCAATGCTCCAACCACTTTCATGAGGGCGATGAGTGATATTTTCAAGACTTTTCTTGATGATTTTATACTTTTGTATCTTGATTACATTATTTTTTACAGTAGGACATGGGATGATCATGTGTGTCATGTTAAGAAAGTGCTTGATGTATTGAAAAATACAAAATTGTATGTCAAAATGTCGAAGTGTGAGTTTGTAAAGACCTCTTTGGTATACTTGGGTCACATTGTTGTTGGTGGACAACTGAAAATATATCCTTATAAATTTGATGTGATTTTAAAGTGGCCTAAACCCACCAATGTTATAGAGGGTTGTAGCTTTTTGGGTAAAGTAAAATACTAGAAAAGGTTCGTTTCAAATTCTCCGTCATTGCACCCCCTTTACATGCATTGACCAGTGTGAAGCAAACCTTTTAGTGGGGAGGAAAAATTGACATAAATCATTTGATACAGTGAAAGAGAAGATCAACACTGCACCACTTTTGGCCTTTTGAGATCAAGACAGATGCCAGTGGATACACCATGGGAGCAGTATTGATGCAAAAAAGGAAACATGTATGTTACCATTCAAAGACATTCTACCAAGTTATTGTGAAATATCCCACATTCTACCTTCAGTCACAGTCCAAGCTTCAAAAAATACTTCATTTCAAATGGATGGGATTCCTCCATCAGTTTCACTTGGTAATAAAATACAAGAAGGGCACCATCAACAAAGTGGCATATATTCTTTCTCGCCCTCCTATTTCTGCATATATATTTTTTCAAAATTCTTCTTTATATTTTGAAATTTATGTTGAACAATATGTGGATGATCATGATTTTAAGGAGATTTATACAAAATAGATGCTTGGCTCGCAAGTGGATAGTTATCACTTGCAGGGAAAATTTTTGTACCATCCTAGAATTTTTTTTATTCCCATGAATGAAAGGATACATGTAATCAGAGAGGCACATACATCTCTTGTGTCAAGTCATTTTGGTGTAGAAAAGACTTTGTGTCATTTACAGAGGTTTTTTTTTTTTGCCTCATATGAAAAATATTGTGAATCAATATGTAAAGGGATGTGTGTTTTGTTCAGTTTGCAAGCCTTATAATAGAAAATTAGGGTTCTACACACCCCTCCTTGTTCCGAGTCGTCTATGGGAAGTGCATAAATGGATTTGTAGGCGGTTTACCTTTGTCTAGAAGAGGTCATGAATATTTGTATGTCTTTTGGATTGATTTAGAATAATGTGGGTATTAAGCCTTGTAAGAAGGAGGTCATTGCAGAGCACACTACTCATCTCTTCTTCCAATTTGTATGGGTCCATTTTGGGGTGCCACGTCCATTGTGTCTGATCGAGACTCTTTCTTTCTTGGAGAGTTTTGTACGATTTTGTGGAGAGTGATGGACACAAATTTGAGGAGGGGCACACCATTTAATCCTTAGACTGAAATAAAAACATAGGTTTTAAACCGCACAGTGATACACTTACTCCATGGCTATTGTGGCAAACATCCCAAGTTGTGGGATGAGCAACTTCCTTATGTACAACATGCATACAACCAAGTAGTGCATTCATCCGCTCAGAGCTCATTGTTCGAGAGATTCTTTGGTTATTTTCCAAAGGATCCCTTAGACATGGTCTTTGAGAGAGACGAGAATTCTAGTGGGAAAGATGACAGGGAAAAAGTGCAAAATTTCATTCAACAGATACAGACGATTTAATAGGAAGTGCAAGAGAAGTTAGAGAAAAATAAAGCTAGATACAAAGCTCGACATGACAAGTACTGAGTCGATCAAAAATTCCAGGTCAGGGAAAAAAGTGTGGCTCCACATCAACAAAGACATGATGAAAGGAGAAGGAAAGAAGTTGCAACCAATCCGATATGGCCCATTCACCATACTAGAGAATATTGGAGACAATTCTTTTCGTCTCTATTTTCCAGCATACATGCAGATGTACTCAGTGGTGACCATTGAAAATTTGAAGCTTTATCAGCCTACTTTGATCATGGACACCGAAGAGGTTGGATAGGTTCCTACAATGGAAGATTTTTCACCAGAGTACTTGGACAAGCTACCATAGGACATCATTCTCGATAGGAAGATTACGACTTCACGAAAGGAAAATGTGGAGAATCTTGTATTCATTTCAAAGGAATGCATCCAAGTAAGGGTCGATGGATGGAAAAGGATAAAGTGAGGGAAAAATTCCCTCACTTTCCAATTGACTGATAAACCTTTCGGTAGTCAAAAATCTCCTCAGTGGGGAGGAATGATCTAGATGGAAAATACAAGTGGCCTTGAAAATTTCTCAAAAATAAAAGTGATCATATGGAGTGAAACAAGGACCAGATCGTAGTGCTCATTGCCCTGATTCCAATGGTGTGAATGAAAATCAAATACGAGTTCGTATGCTCAAGTTATAGCTGGTCAAAGTTTTGGTCAAACTTGGACAAGTGACAGTATTTACGAGGCAACAATTTGGAAACATCCCAGTGCATGGAATCCGACCACTAGAATGGGCGATTTTTTTACCTACTTAATTTTCCTAATATTCCTTATTTTTTGGCAGAAAAGTTTCGTATAGTTCCATATATATATGAAAATAATTTTTCTTAAGGGTGGTGGGCCACAAACCCTGCCAACCCTCCCAACAGTTATATTATATATATGTAATCTAACGGGTGGTTAGGTCGTCGCCGGTGGACCCATCTGGCCGACCGACCACCATACGATATAAATATAAAGTGGAGTCAGTGGGCTTTGAATCGGCCGGCCCGGTGGGCTGGCTTGCCACTCAAGTGACTCTAAGTGGAAAATTTTCAACAGAACCCCATCCAAAATAATACACCTCCAAATGATGTAATCGTTAGGCGATTAACCATTTTAAAAAAATGGAGAGGGTGGTTTTGATCCCAACCCGCCTCCACCATAATTGGCACGACTTACCAATGAGCTAACGACTCATTTGTTTTAAGGTAAAGAGACGGAGGAGTGGTGGAGTCATGGGCAAAAAACCCTGAGCGACCTAGGGGTGTGGAACCCTAAGCGAAGGTATCATTAACATGCTGAAAAGATTCCCTTAGAGGACCAAAGGTGCTAGTGTCATAATTTGACAAATTTATAGTCGATTTTGCACTATTTCACGCCAGGAATACATTCGTGCAGTCCATTTCTCTAGTCGAGGTGTCTATTTTCATGCCATCATCTAAATTGGAGTTAGAAGGGTAATTTTTGTAAAGCTTCTTGTAATTGATTTATTTGATGCCACTTAATGGAAGAAGGCCTCCCCACTTTTGAGCAAGGCCCTGAGACATAGCCCACATTAGGTGAACTTTGTAATAAAATCGTTTTCTTTGATCTCATGTTTTTTCTTATGTTTTCCACTTCTTTTCATGTGGTTTAAGTTACTTTGTTAATATGCTCTTTTATATGGAATTCTGAATGCATCCTTGAAGTTAAAAGATATTGGACCAGAGAAGCATCCTCTCCAATATGTCAAAAGGATCATGCCAAGAAGAGTTCAAACACAAAAACCTAAAAAAAATTGACTTAAAATATACACCAAACTCACATTTTATAAGGAAAATTAATTCAAGATAAAAATCTATAAACAATTGGGCAGAATTTCACATATGCAATATTTATATTGAAGAAAATGACATCTAGTGGAAGATTATACAATTAAGAAGAAATGAAAAAGACTAGAAAACATCCACGAAATAATAATAGGAAAATTATAATGGGCTAAAGACGTTCTTGAATGATTCATTGGTCCCAAAGTACAACAATAACGAGATATATAGCATGTAAGCCCCCAATAATGTAATGTATAAGGAAAACTAGTTTATAATACTTTTCAAAAGTCATACGGACATTGTTTGACTTCAGAGCATAAGACGAAAAAATATTGGTTGTAAGTATGACATGAATCAAGGGTAATTGTAATATTGAACTATTATATTAAAGAATATCCGCATTAGCTAATATAGGATGAAGATAAAATTATGTAAAGATAGATAGCCAAACAGTCTAGGAAGGATAGAAGTTTAGAAGGTGTAAGGCAAAGAATCATTGATAAATCCTGTAAAAAGAACCTTTTTGGTCATGAAAATGATTTTATTTTGGCATTTTGAAGTGTTATCTTCACATGTTAATAAAGATATTGTTAGCTTGTGTTCTTATACTATTGTAAGTTGTGATCGATTGTAGTCTATTTTCATCATTCATGATTTCCTTGAAGCTCATAAAGATGGATATAGTAATATTTAGACAATTATCTTGATTATAGCATCTATGCTTACTTATCTTGTGTAGTGCCAAAAAACAAATGTGAAGAAAGTGTTTCTTGGTGACTTATCTATACTTAATATGTTAGAGTTGTTATAGGGTTTTTGCAAGTCATAATTGGTGGACTTCTCCCCCTACTATTTGTATTTCTTCCCTTTGTTTCACATTAATCAATTGTATAATGTTCTTATCTACAATCATACTAGTTCTTAAATGTGTTGCGTTGTATTAATTCATAAACCCAAATTACAATAATCATTTCTTAATCATATTATTCATGATTTTCAATGGAATAAGGTCTAATTTTCCTTTACCTGAATAGAATACACTAACCATACTCTAGAAATATTTCTATTGACCATGACTTTGTCTTATTGTGAGTCTATCAAAAATATACAAAGTGGGCACTCACTAAATATATAATCTTATTCCCCCATATGGGGTGTAAAGTACAATAGTATCGTTGGACTCTAGACCTAAAAAAAATATGTGAAATCCTTACGAAACCTATACCATGTGACAATTATAGTCTTTCAGCGAATCCATGTCCAACTAGCTATATGCAGAGGAATTTCCACTGGAGGGTGTAGAGGAAAACCAATAATATTTTGGCATGACGAGTATCAAAGCATTCACTCTTTAGTATCATGGTCTCATTATGATATCAAACACCATGCACTGTCTAAAATAACATGGATTGGGAATGATGGCTCAAGTCACTTGGTTAATTCCTCTTCATGGATTTTATTAGGCATTTTGGATTAACATAATGATAAAGGATGGGAGGTCTTTCCATCTTGCAACTCCTCTACATCTAATAAACTACACTCCTTGTTTCTTCTTATCTCTTAATTTCCATTAGGATTATATTGTTGCAAGCCCTATCATGTTGAGGAGTCATGCCACTAACAGAGGGTATAGAGATTAGCTATCACTAAAACAAACAATACCACTTATGCACTCGAGTCCAATGAAATATCCAAGCCGCAACAAGTGAATTTTGGGAGAAAACCCTTCATCATATCTTGAAGATAATTGGAACTACATAGAAAAAAATCCATCTTGATATGCAGACCTCTCATGAATAAGTCATGTATGTTGAGACGAGTAATTGGATTCCCCATACTAGTAGCTCTAGGACATGCCAAGACACCAAATACTAGAAAAATAGTGATCTCTATTGGCATATGAACAAGATTCTGAGGAAAAATATACAAGACCACAATGAGGCACATGAGGAGGTTCTACTACAACTTGATGAAGTTATGTTGCAGTTATATTTGCTTCAAATTACTAGCTCTGACTGAGCTAATCGTGACATGAACTAGATGATCCTTAACTCCAATCTCCGTGAGCATCCTCTCACTACAATACAATCCTCTCTTAATTTATCTTTTATATTTCTCAAAATTTCATTTCTTTATATTTATTTTCAAGAATCAATTTTCATATTTATTTTACAAGGATTCTACATTTACACCAACTACTTTGTTGTTTAAATCTATACCAATTAAAAACTTATAAAAATACTACACTAACTTATAACAATGATTATAAATGCTTATAATAATGCTACTAGTTTATGTAATTTCTCTTGCATAAGATTAATAGAATTAGAAATATATACATATAATCCAAAATACCATTAATAAATTCATTTTCTCTCCGTCACTTAAAAAAACATATATATTAATCTATTAGTTGAACTAATTATTATGAGAAATTGGAAGAGCATCCATTGCAAATAAGATTCACACAAAATAATAGTTTGTAATACCTAAACACATCAAGATACAATACGTATATATATAGTTGGAGTGAGATCCAACTAATTCTAATCTTGGAGATTTAGGTTGAGAGAATATCTCAACAGTCTCCTACAAAACCTCAAAGCCAATCCCCAAATTTAGCACACAACATTAATGTGAGCATTATCTCAAACACCCCCCTTTAATGCTTACATTTCAAAACTTACAACACTGAAATCACAATTACAAAATTTGTCATTTGTCTTTGTCTGACTGGTCTTCATCAACGACACCCACTTTGAATCTTCCAGCTTCCGCTCTTTTCTTATCCACACATTCGAGCTTCCCATTTGACACATTTAAAGTACAAAAGCTTCTGACCATCTTTGACGTTCTTTGTAGACTGATGCTTCTCAACCTCCCGAAGGAAATTCTCGACACTGAATCATTTTATTGATACACTTCCATCTGTGAAATTCCCCCGAAGAGAAAATTTCGACAGTTATATAGGAAAATGATCTAAGTACGAAATGTTTTCAGCAATCATTTAAACAACTGACCTTTCTACACACTTACAAACTCACAAGGTAAAGGTATCCTGTAACTATTGACTTGGAGCACCGAAGTACAACAAATTCTCTAGCTTTTAACAGACTTCAGACATGCTCAAACTAGTAATACATTCTTATAGCACCGAAGTACTCAAGAATTAAAAACTTGAATTATGTCACTCTGTTACATATTTGGTTCTACATTATTTGATTCTTTTCACACAACAAATTTCACATCATATATATCTAACAAATGCACAGGCAGCTTCAATTTCTTCGTTAGTATAGGCATGTCGCAAGTGGCTCTATAGCACCTTCCTCCCGACGATTTGATTCTCCTGCGATCACAGCCTCCATCTTTTGCAAATGAATTTGCAGCTTCCATCGAACGCAAGGCAGGAAATATCCATATATCTACCCTTTTATTATAGATAGTTGACCAACAACGAAGTTGGGTCAACTATACAACAAGCATTCATTTCTAACGTTGGGATCATCGTTGTGGTGGGGTTGCAGAATCATGTTGAACCATCAACGTGTTGATACAACATGGATATCATCCAAAACCCTGAGATTAGTGAAATGTCTGATGCTGCAACGGTTCCAGGAAGTGGGGAATTGCGTTGCACGCAGAAGATCCCACGATGAGGTTGCCACAATTGCAGGAATCAATGGCCATGTGGTCCAAAAATCATCAAGGTCCATAGTTCTCAGCAATCTGGCGCTCACCGTAACGTTGCACCGTCCGTGGCCTTGACTCTTCAGTGATCTTGCTTCCTTCTCTCGGCGTAATGACAATGTGACAGTAATGAAGGTCCTCCTCTTTTGTTTTCAGCGTAGGCAGTCCTGCTGGTAAACAATGAACACACAACACTCTCACAAACAAAATAATGCAACACTCCTAATCTACATTACAGAGAACCTCTCCCAAACTATTTCATCTTCCTGGGCACTCCCATGAGGGATTAAGCCCAGCTAGGCTTTGATACCATATGAGCAATTGGAAGAGCATCCATTGCAAAGAAGATTCACACAAAATAATAGTTTGTATTACCTCAACACATCAAGATACAATACCTATATATATAGTTGGAGTGAGATCCAACTAATTCTAATATTGGAGATTTAGGTTGAGAGAATATCTCAACATTCTCCTACAAACCTCAAAGCCAATCCCCAAACTTAACACACATCATTAATATGAACATTATCTCAAACAATTATTTTTTCATATACTTAAATATTTAATAGTAAAAATTTCAGATGCGAATTTTAGTAAAGCACCTTTCAAAAAAAAAGGTTCGACTAGTCCATCTTTGGAAACAAAAAGAGTTATCTTGTGGCTTATGGTTTCTTCCAAAGTGACTAAAGTACCTTCAATCATTCTCTGTGCGATCTGTGCAAATATAATAATGCACTGAAAGTGTCTGCGCATCCCAATATTCAAATCAGCATGGCACCATCAATTGAGAGGCCATTACCATGAAGTACAGTAACATATCACCTTAGCATTTCTTGAGTGTGACATCCCACTGATTAACTACATATTCCTTTCTTTTGGCATATTTGATGTGGGCCTCTTCTCTTTTCCTTGTATTTCCTCTCAACGCTGCAAAATAATTTGAACATTGCCATCAAAGTAGGCTATATCTTTCATAGCAACGCAGAATAAATTAATAAATATATTGGGGAATTAAATCATTTGAAAGGATATCCAAGTTTGATTTTTATATTATTTTAGTGACAGTATTTATTTATTATTAGCTAAGTTGAAACTAAATTAATATAAGGATTCTTTGTTTGTGAAACAAAAACTTACCTCTCTTGCTCTTGACAGATTTGACAACTAAATTTACTAAAGCATACCTACTCTACTCAGAAATCGCTTTATTCCATTGAAAAGAGAGAAAGAGTAAAGACCCCATTCGCTCGTCTTTGACTCACCTCACTTTTCGATACTATAAGTACCTCGGTCTCTCATTCACTTTTTTTCACATAGATAGTTAACTAGTGGGAGGGGATTAAATTCATTAGAGATGATGAATTTTCGCAATAAATTTATGCAAGTGAGCATGTGAAAAAAGTCACATGCACCCACTCCCTAGACTTGCAGGTAAGGAGTTGTCTACCAAGCCCGTGAAATAGGTAATCTATGAATGTACGCATTTATAGTAAAGTGTTTTTCTGTTACATCAATTCTTGCAATTTGTTTCAGGGAACATAGGTCGCATGGAAAGGCTTCGGCCGACATTAACAAAGTTGTTTACACCCCTGATGATGATGGTGAAGAATATCATGGCGGTAGTAGCATGACAGAACACTATCGTTCGCATGAAAAAGAGAAAGGGAAGACATGGTGGGTTCCTGATCCGAAAAGCGACATTTTTCATCCAAAGGGCCACCAAAAATGGATTGACGACGTTAACAATTGCAAGAAGGTGCATGAAGAAGAACAAACGTGTTGGGTTTGATCCCTCGAGGACGTTGGGACACCACCCCACCATATTGATCTCAATAATTAAGTTGGTAAAAACTAAGAAAATATGTTATACCTGCAAACAAGAAGGCTGCAGCGGGAGATAATCATATCGTTATGTTTTGGTGCTTTTCATTTTGATATTTAGGTTAATGTAAAAACCAAAACTGGTATTTTTGTTTTTCTATTTTAATATGGATTTAATATGACTTCATAAGAATCAAATTACATTTATTTGTTTATTTTGTTATTTTTTATTGTTTAAATTGTATTTTTGAATACTAAATAGAATATATCGAATCTTTTAATTATTTTTTACTTCTAATTACTTTGCAATTTATTTATTTCACTTTTTTTTATTATATCACATTATTTTTCTATTTAGAAAATGATTTTTAACTTTTATTTTTATTTTAAAAAGAATGTTGGAATATTTGAAAATTCCAGAACAACAAATGGATAATAAAACTCCCTTCTTTAACACAGATAAAATATTAAAATTTCACTTGCAGGAGACAGAGTTTTCAACACTGTAAAACTTCTATTCCTTCAAAAAAAACTATTACAAATTCTTCCTCACTGAGAGGGATAACAAAAATAGTTTGACTGCTGCAAACACAGTGCAAAACTATCACTCTGTCATTCACCAAACAACACTCTGTATTCTCTGTTTTAAAACCCTGTTCTATTACAAAACAAACGCACTGCTGTGCACAAAAAAAAAAAATTACACTGTTGTTGTGTAAAAAAAACCTTACATTGTCATTGAGCCCTCTTTGTTTTATATGTGTCACAGCACATGTTATAAAACAAAACTATATATTAAAAATAAAACTAAAATAAAACTAAAGTCTATTAAAAGACTTTCGGGGCCCACTCTTTTCTTTGCACAAATTTTTTATTATATAACATATGTTAATAACGTATGTATATAATAAAACATATATATGTTGCAAAACATTCATTGCGCAATAACAAACATTATTTCAAAATGTTAATAAGACATATTAAAACAAAAATTTAATAAACTCCACGAAGCTTAAACGAACCCTTTGTAAAACTTTAAATCTCCATCGCGCGATAACCTCTGGACTTCAAATTCCAATAAAACTTTATTGAAAAAGATCTTGTGACACGAAAAATCCATAAAATACGCCATATAAAAATTTAGGTCCGTTTTGGCCTTGGTGTACGGTCGAAAAATGTGACGCGAAAACCAAATAAATTCTGCCCTATAATGTTTCGGGTCCGGATTATCCACTACGCGAACTTGCCAGTTTAAAACCCGATCGAATCATACATTGCCACGTGGTCTGGGGACCACTGTCCTTCTGAATTAAAATCTCCCGCACTCGCATATAAACCCTGTCTTGTGTATAAGAGGAAATCCTCTGTTCTTTCAAAACCACAGAGACCGTAACCTCTGTTCTAAATTTGTTTGCTTTGATTTTGACTTGTGCAGGAACTGGCGCCTAATCAACAATGGAAATTGACTGCTCATCAGTTTTAGCAATCGGCCCTTTGTCAGAGCCATCCAAACTAATCTTGAAGGCGGCTTCTAGTACTGAGCAGGTGAAATTAATTTTCAACACTCCCCCTTACTTTCAACTGCTGGGTTATCAGTCATACCCAGACATTTCCTCAAAAACTCAAAACTCTTATGCCCCAATGGCTTGGTCAGAATGTCTGCAAACTGCTCCTGAGTTCTGCAGTGTTCCAAAACAATTTCTCCATTGTTTACCAATTCCCTGATGTAATGAAATTTTGTGTCAATGTGTTTCGTCCTCTTGTGAAACCCAGAATTCTTAGATAATGCAATAGCTGAGCTATTGTTACAAAAAATCATTGTTCCTTTTGTCTGCTCTTGACACAAACTTCTTAACATCCTACTCATCCAAATTGCTTGACAAGCTGCTGTTGTAGCTGCCACATATTTTGCCTCTGCTGTAGACAACGCTAAAATAGGCTGCTTTTTAGAAGCCCATGAAATGGCTCCTGAACCCATGTGAAAAACAAAACCGGAAGTGCTCTTTCGATCATATACACTTCCAGCCCAATCACTGTCAGTGTATCCAACTAAATCTGAACATTCTGAAGCAGTATATAAAATACCAAACCTTTTAGTACCTTTAACATACCTCAGAATTCTCACTGTTGCCTGCCAATGTGCATCCTTTGGCTTCTCCATGAATCTGGAAATCAAGCTAACAACATGCATTATGTCGGGCCTAGTTGCAGTCAAATACATGAGGCTGCCAACTATGCTCTTGTACAAGCTAGGATCAAAATCCTTGTTGCTGTCCTCTCTGCTGAGTTTTAATCCCATCACTGTGGAAGTGATTGCTACTTTGCTCTCCTACATATTAAATCTTTCAAGCACTTCATTAACATATTTTTCCTGTGAGATAAAAATCCCATTTTCATCTTGTTCTACTTTTATTCCTAAGAAGTATTTCAACAAACCCATGTCAGTCATTTCAAATTCTTCTTTCATGATTGTTTTAAAATTTTCAATAGGGTAATCATCATTACCTGTGAAAATAACATCATCAACATATAAAACCACAATCAACATTTTACCATCTTTTTCTTTGATGTAGAGGGTGGGTTCTCCCTCACACTTTTCAAATCCATTTTCCCGTAGATAGAATTCTATTCTACTGTACCATGCTCTTGGCGCTTGCTTCAACGCATAAAGAGCTTTCTTCAACTTGTACACTTTTTTCTCTTGGCCTTTATTTTCATAGCCGAGAGGTTGTTCAATGTAAACCTCTTCCATTAACACTCCATTTATGAATGTTGACTTCACATCCATTTGGTAAAATTTTCACTTGTTTTGTGCTACTATGGACAGCACTGCTCTCACGGATTCCATTCTGGAAACCGGTGCGAAAGTTTCCTCATAACCTATCCCATGCTTCTGCTTATAACCTTTGACAACAAGTATGGCCTTGTGTCTCTCTATTTTTCCTTCAGAATTACTCTTGGTCTTGTAGACCCATTTAACTCCAATGACATCTTTACCTTTTGGGAGTTCAACCAAATCCCAAGTCTTGTTTCTTTCTATGGCATTTATCTCCTCATCCATAGCTTCTATCAATTTCTTATCCTTAATAGCTTCTTCAAAGTGTATAGGGTCATCAACATGAAAATATAAAGAAAAAAAAGAGTTCATACCTTCATTTGCTGCCTCTTGTTCATAAATGTCATTCAAGTTTCTGAACTTATTACCTCTTTCATTAGGTGTACAAGTGCTTGAAGAAGCACTTCAATTTCCTCCTTGTGGTGTGCTTGTAGAAGCACCTTCATTTCTCCTCAAGGGTGTGCTTTGCTGCTCTTGTGTTGGTGCTGCTGTTTGAGTATGTATTTAAGCCAACTCATCATCATTTTCATCCTGAGATAAACAGTGTTTAACATTCACTATTTTCTCTATGCTTCCATCCCAAGCTTCCTCTTCAATAAACTGAACATCTCTACTCACAATAAAATTGAATAAACCGTATCCAATGAAAATACATTTCTCCCCCTTGTTGTCCAAATTATTCCTTAGATGATTCGGAATCTGTGCATAAGCCACACATCCAAAAACCTTCATATGTGTGACACCTTTCTTTGTGCCACTCCATGCCTCTTCCGGCACTTTGTTCATAACTGATTTTGTAGGGCACCTATTCAAAATGTACACTGCACAATGTACAGATTCAGCCCAATAATCATTAGGAAAATGCTTTGCCTTTAACATACTCCTTACCATGTCCATTATGGTTCTATTCTTCCTTTCAGCTACTCCATTTTGCTGTGGAGTATATCTAGTTGTAAACTGCTTATGGATTCCATTTTCTCTACAAAAACGTAGAAAATATTTAGAGATATACTCACCTCCTCTATCAGTCCTTAGGAATTTGATGTGAAGCCCACTTTGGTTTTCCACAAGTGCTTTGAAATTGCAAAATCTTTCAAACACTGCACTTTTGTTTTTCAAAAAATAAACCCAAGTTTTTCTTGTAAAATCATCTATGAATGTTAACATATAGTGGCTGCCAGCAAGCGATGGAGTTTGCATCATTCCACACAAATTTGAGTGGAAAATCTCTAAGGGTGCCTTTTCCCTTATGATTTTCCCAGAAGGAAAACTTTCTCTGTGTTGTTTCCCCAAGATACAACCTTCACAAAGGTTGTCCAGTTTCTCTATCAATGGTAAACCTCTTACCATTCCTTTCATGTTAAACAAGTTAAGACCTCCAAAGTTGAGATGTCCAAATATCAAGTGCCACAACCAATTATCATCTTTTGGTTCGCTTTGGATAGCCTCTTGTGTCACTGCTGTTATCTCTTCTTCATTCTTCAAGTTTGCTCTCATTCTGAGAGGGAACATCCTGTTCCTTGTCATCTTCACTTTAGCAATACATTGTTTGCTGGGTGGTTTGTCCATGATGGTACAAAAATCATCCTCAAAAAATACATTGTACCCCTTTTGAACAAGCTGTCCAATACTTAAGAGGTTACACTTAATTCCTGGAACATAATAGACATCTGCTATGGATTTCTTTTCACCTTTCCTTGTTAAAACATTTACATCTCCTTTTCCCATAACAGAAACTTTACTATCAGTCCCTAGTGTGAATTGTGACTTCACACTCTCATCTAGCATAGAAAACATTGCTATGTTTTCTTTCATATGTTTACTGCATCCGGAGTCTAGAAACCATAAATCCTCATTTTTTTCTTCAACCATATTACAAGCTAAAAACAAATTGTCTTGGCTGATATTTTCTCTAGTAAAATTTTCATTTGTTCTATTTCCCATATCATGCTGCTTCTTTCTACATTCATTAGCATAATGACCATATTTTTTACAATAGTGACATTGGACATTGGACTTATCACACCTTTGTCCTTGAGCATTCTGCTGACCACTTTGTTGGTTGTTGCCTTGGCCTTGATGCTGATTTGGATTACTGCCCCTTCCTTGAGCATTTGCTGGACTGTTCCTTCCACCTCTACTTTGGCTTCTTCCTCTTCCTCTCTTGTTTCCTCTACCCTGCCCTCTTCCTCTTCCGAAAGACATCTGGGTCTTAAAGGCATGTTCCAGAGATGAGTTTTCACTTCTACCCAATCTCTGCTCATGGGTCATCAGTGATGCATGTAGTTCATCCACTGAAAATTTTGTGAGATCCTTAGTCTCCTCTATGGTGGTGACAATCACATCAAATCTTGAGGGCAGACTCCTCAAGATTTTTTCCATAGTCCTCTTCTCTTTAAGAGTCTCTCCATGTGACCTTATTTGTGTGACCATTCCAATCACATGAGTGAAGAATGAGTCAATAATATCTGACTCTTTCATACAGAGAGTCTCAAAGTCTCTCCTCAGCAACTGAATTTTTGTTATCTTCACTTTTTCCATGCCTTAATAGGTTGTCTTAAGATTTTTCCATGCTTCTTTGGATCTCTTGGCTGCTGCTATCCTAGGAAACACACTCTGATGCACTGCTTGATACAAAAAGAAGAGAGCTTTGGAGTCTTTCTTCTTATTGTTCTTCAGCAACTCCCTTTCTGCCTGAGTTAAATAATCAAACTCATTTTCATCTGCTGGCTCATAAAAGCCAACCTCAACAAGTTCCCATAAATCTTTGGAAGCAAATAAATCTTTCATAGTTATTGACCAGTAGTCATAATTTTTCCCATTAAATTGTGGGAGGTGGATATTTCCAATACCCATGCTAGTGCTGGCTCCAGCCATTTTGCACTCTTAACTATGCTTTAAAAACACTTGACTATGTATTTAAAATAGCTGACTGTTCTGCAACAGTAACACAATAAACTGTCTAGAGAAATACCTTGAATTCCTTTTGACTGAGTCTTCACACTGCTGGAGAATCTGCTATAACAAAGAACTCCTTTCCTTCAGCTTCTTTGACCTTCAAAGAGCCTAGACTAGCTCTAATACCATGTTGGAATATTTGAAAATTCCATAACAACAAGTGGAGAATAAAACTCCCTTCTTTAACACAGAGAAAATATTAAAATTTCACTCCCAGGAGACAGAGTTTTCAACATTGTAAAACTTCTATTCCTTCAAAAAAAACTATTACAAATTCTTCTTCACTGAGAGGGATTAAAAAAATAGTTTGACTGCTACAAACACAGTGAAAAACTATCACTCTGTCATTCACCAAACAACACTCTATCTTCTCTTTTTTAAAACTCTATTCTATTACAAAACAAACACACTGTTGTGCACAAAAAAAATTACATTGTTGTTGTGTAAAAAAAACCTTACATTGTCATTGAGCCCTTTTTGTTTTATGTGTAGCAGCACATGTTAAAAACAAAAATATATATTAAAAATAAAACTAAAGTCTATTAAAATACTTTCGGAGCCCACTCTTTTCTTTGCACAAATGTTTTATTATATAACATATGTTAATAACGTATGTATATAATACAACATATATATGTTGCAAAACATTCATTGCACAATAACAAACATTATTTCAAAATGTTAATAAGACATATTAAAACAAAACTTTAATAAACTCCACGAAGCTTAAACGAACCCTTTGTAAAACTTTAAATCTCCATCACGCGATAATCTCTAGACTTCAAAGTCCAATAAAAATCTATTGCAAAATATCTTCGCGTTACAAAAGAGCCTGCTGATGTTAGCCTAATTTGTGACGCGAAAACTCCATAAAATATGCCATATAAAAATTCGGGTCTGTTTTGGGCTTGGCATACGGTCGAGAAATGTGACACAAAAACCAAATAAATTCCGCCCTATAATGTTTTGGGTTCGGATTATCCACTGCGCGAACTTTCCAGTTTAAAACCCGATCGAATCATACATTGCCACGTGGTATGGGGACCACTGTCCTTCTGAATTAAAATCTCCCGCGCTTGCATACAAACCATGTCTTGTTTATAAGAGGAAATCCTCTGTTCTTTCAAAACCACAGAGACCGTAACCTCTGTTCTAAATTTGTTTTCTTTGATTTTGACTTGTGCAGGAACTGGCGCCTAATCAACAATGGAAATTGACTGCTCATCAGTTTTAGCAATCGGCCCTTTGTCAGAGCCATCCAAACTAATCTGGAAGGCAGCTTCTAGTACTGAGCAGGTGAAAGTAATTTTCAACAAAGAAATGGATGGAGTAACAAACTTAAACATCCTCTCATACTAAGCTTTAGAATAAGTCTCTCCACTCAATTAATGCATTTTTTTGGTACTTTAATTTATGAAATATAGATTAGTTTGTTGATATGGATTTAGTGTTTATTAAATTTTATGTTAAATGTTATAATTCATAAAAATATTAAAAATAAAATAGTTGTAAAATAATAAAACTATTTTAAAATAAATTATTTCTCTATTCAACTTCAAAATTAATAAATTCAACTTAATTAAAATATTTTTTATGTTTACGTTTTATATTTTCTTTTGTTTTATAAATTTTGTGCTTACATCCTTTTTCCATTATGAATTTTACTATGTCTTAGTGGATGTTAAGCATCATCAACATCACCATCATCATTAATAATTTTATAACTTTAATTAACCTAATTTATTATATTTTTTTCGTAATTTAAATGAAGTGTCATTTTAGAATTTTGAAGGGAGGGATGGAAAGAAGAGAGGGGAAGCGGTAATGATGTTACAAGGAAAATGCAAGAAAGGTAGGATTAAATATTTTAGACATATTTAAGGATTATGGTTCTCAAGCTTATGTGGTTCTCATTTATTGATTCTTGAGGAGGTGATCAAATGCACATAATTATGCTCAAAAATCAAAGTTCCCAGAATGACACGAAACCTAAACGACCACGTAGTGTTCGTCGTTTGGAATCTAGTGCAACTCGTTTCATGAGAAATGGACTCTATATGGCTTCAGAAATGAGTTTTGTCTGTTTTACTAAACATGCAAATTCGGTAAAAAGGTTTCAGAACAGGGAGCCCAGTCAACACTCTATATTGCTAACGTGGCATGCTAACTGGGTAGGTCAACGTTTGGTCAACCATTTCCTCCAACAAATGAAGATTTGCCAAGTGGCAGAGTTTGATTTGTGCTCGTCATTGTATGTTGGAAATTTCTTATCGGTTGGTTTGGGCCAATGAGGAGGAGGCACGTGGCTCAGCCTAGGGCGGCCACGTGTTCCCCTCATGGCGGAGTAAAACTCTGTTTATGGACTGGAGGGACCGTGCGGGGTTCGAACACAAGGCCTCCACCTAGCTAACAAGTTGAGCCATTAGCTCGCATGCACGTTATTTCTTACCCTTATACCTTTCCATATATATTTGAACTTTGTAAAGATCACCGACGGAGAGAGAGGGGGCCAACCCTCAAGACATACAACCAAGGCCTAAGACCACCGACAGAGCTGGAGGAGCGCTAGCCATAAGCGTGTTTAATCACCCTTAATCTGGTTTAATTAACCCTTAATCTTGCAATAATTAACGCTTAAACGAGTTTAATTAAAGGGCACCAGTTTAACATTAATCTGGTTTAATTAGCAGCTAATGCAGGTTATTAACTTAATCTGATTTTAATTGGCAGTTCCAAAAAATCCAGCGGGATTTTCCAAACTAAGCGGCAGTTAGCCCAATTTGGGGCTAGTTAGCTATTTTGGGGGAGGAAATTGTGGATGAGACTTGGAGAAGTCATAACTCAGCCAATTTTCGACCAAACCAGGGGCTAAAAGAGACAAAGGTACCTTTTTTTTAGTGTTTTGAACTCATTGGAGCAGGTTTGAGGAGCATTAAAGCATTGTAAACACATCATTTTACAAATTTGAGCATAATATAGAGGCCCAAGCCATGGAAGCCAGACGAAAGAGATGTAGCCCAAGAGGGGTGAACTCCTTCATCAAATCCTTGTGTTGATGTGTTGAATGGTGATGTACTGTACTTTTATTTTTTGTTGCTTAGTCTTTATTTTATGTTAATTTTTTGATAAAAATATCATAAAAATCACTCATGAGACTCAATAACTTGCAAGAGAATTTGAACCCTTGAGCACATGTAAAACACTGGTTTCAAAATCCGAGGAATTATTATAGCATTACTAACATATCATGGAGATGGTAATAAACCACCATCCACTCCACCATCATCCTCACCACCATCTTCACCTTAATCTTCATCATCTTCCTCTACCACAACCCTTTCATCTGTTAATCCACATACTCCAAAAGAAACTGGTAAATCTCCCTTGCTTAAACTTGATGTTAAATTTGAGCTACTGATATAAATAGCTAAGTAAATGTAGAGAAGCTGGATAATTGGATTCGTCAATAGGAGGTTTATTGCAGAATTTAGAACCTTCAAGAGGATGACATAAAGATTCAACTGGCTTCCTTGAAAATGGAGGGTGCACCACTTGTTTGGTGGGAAGCAAGGACACAAGAGGAGATTAACAAAAAATGGTAAGATCTCAATTTCTTGGTCAGATTTCATTGCTTAAATTAAAAGGAAATTATACCTTCCATCTTGCATGGAAAAAGCCATTATGGACTGGCAGAATTTTAGACAACTAAAGGGACAAAGCATTCAAAATTATACACACGAGTTTAGGAGAAGAGAAATAGTTTTGGGTGTCAATTTATCTTCTCAAGAAACTTTGTTAGAGTATATTGGGGGTTTTCAAAATTATCTTAGACATACTATTCTCATGTTCAATCCCACAAACTTAGATGAGGTTTTTGTTCAAGCCACGCATTTAGAAGCAAGAGGGAAACATAGTTCAGATGAGAAAAGTGATAGTTTCCTTGAGTATGAAGGTAAATAAAAGGGTAAGTTTAATGGAAAAGGAAATAAAAATGGTTCTATAAAAACAGATAAAGAGAAACTCACATGTAAACATTGTTCGAAAAATGGCCATGATGAATACCATTGTTGGCAACTCCATCCGGAATTGAAGCCCGACAAACTTAAAACCAAGGAGAAGGAGAAAACGATTGCAATAATTGAACATGACTTAGGTTCATATTCAAGAGACTAAACCAAGGTTACAGCAATGGGTTTGAAAGGTAATAACATAGCAAGAACTAGTTCTTCAAGTTGTTCTAATGTAACTCAAGATGATGATACAAGAATTGAACCCTTTCATATTAGAGTCGTTTCAAAACATACCAAAATAGACACACTATTTGATAATGGTTCTCAAGCCAATTTGATTTTTGAAGACTTAGTTAAGAGGTTAAATATAGAAACTGTTACACATCCAAGGCCTTATCCTTTAGGTTGGATATGGAAGAATGTAAAATTGCAGGTAACAAGGAAGTGCATCCTAAGGTCTGCAATCAATTCAAACTTTCTTGACGAAGTTGAACTTGATGGAGTTCCACTTGAGCTTTCAAGTATTGTTTTTGGAAGTCCTTATATTTATGATAGGACGAAGGTATTTCATCGCCATGAGAATAAGTACCATTTGTTCAAGAATGGAACTAAGTACATAGTGAGAGCACATAAGAAGAAGAGGAGTTTGTCTCTTATACATGCAGGAGAAATGAAGAGAATAGTGAATGCAAGTCAAATTTTGCATCTGTTAATGTCCAAGCATAGTGATGTTTTGAATGAGACCTTTCAAAAATATGCATCAAACAAACAAGATGATTTCATTGAAGTTTGTAATGTTTGTAATAATATTTTTTAGGGCTCTAACATCTTGCCTTTGAAAAGAGGTAAACAAGATGTGAAAGATTTGCAGCAGTCCACATTAGTGTTGAACAATGATGGAAACAAGATGTCGGTGCTGAATGGTGCAAAAATAAGAGAACAAACACCAAAGAAAGATGACAAAGAAGGCATAGGTTCCACAAGTACTTATTCTTGGTTTCAAAATGGTACATGGCAATGGCGAAAACACTTGGTCAAAATTCAACGCAAGTATAAGGCAAGACAAGCTCTTCATATTATTATTACTCTTCATTGGCTTAACTCATGAAGATTTGAAATTTGAATCTCCTTGTTTAGAAAATACTAAGAAAATATGTTATATCCTTCAGAAAAGAGATCATCATTCTATTATGTTTTTGTGCTTTTCATTTTTTCCTATTTCCATTTTTCATGTAAAAACCAAAACTTACACTTTATCCCATAACTCTGGTTTTGATATTTAATTGATGAAATATGCGTTAGTTTGTTGATATAGATTTAGTATTTATTAGATTTTATGTTAAATTTTATAAAAGATTAAATATTAAAAATAAAAATACATGTAAAAGAATTGAGCTATTTTAAAAATAAATTATTTTTCTAATCAACATCAAAATTAATTAACTCAACTTAGTTTGAATGTTTACATTTTATAATTAAACTATTGTTTATTTATTCTATAAGTTTTATGTGTACCATTACTTTTTTTATTATGCATTTTATTATTTCCATATAAATAATATTCTCGATAATGAGTAAATATAATCTTAAAAGAAGTAGCTATTCATCATACATGATAAACATTTCATATCATTTTAATTAAAAGAAATATAATGTATTTTGTATTTTACTTGGTCGTAATTAAAAAAAGCATAAACATTAAAATAAGTATAATTTTTTTTAAAAGTATTATTATTTTCATTTTGGAAGTTAGGATTTACCACAGTCAAATTGTAGGAATATCTATGTTTCTAATGGTAAGTGGATATGTCATCAAGACAAAAATGAAAATAGTTCTAAGAGAACAACACATTTATAAAAGAAATGAAAATATTAAAAAAAAATGAAATTATTTGTCTGAAGATTTATTAATATTGCTATTATTTTTAAGGATAAAATATTATAAGATAGTTATATTTCTTATAAATGATAGTTAATAATTTATATTAATTTATATTTAAATAACCTTAAAATATTATAATTTATTAATTAATTTATAATTTTAATTAATTTAATTAATTATAATTTTATTAATAATTTAAATGAAGTGTCATTTTAGAACTATGAAGGGAGGCATGGAAAGAAGAGAGGGGAAGGGGTAATGATGTTACAAGAAAAAGGTAAGAAAAATAGGATTAAATATTTTAGACATCTTTAAGGATTTTTGAGGAGGTAACCCAATCGTTTTTTTATTTCAAGGTCATTGTCTTTGTTTAGATTATTATGGTTTTTAATGATTTCCAAGGTTTCTCTGAAGTGTCTTTTTAAGTAATGGTTTTCTCTCACAATGATTTCCACGCTCTCAAGGTTTATGTGGTGTTTGGTAATGTTGGAGTGTTCAACTAGGTCGAAATATCAAATACGTTCATGTTTAATGTCAACAACATGCTCTTTCATCCTGATTCTAAAGGATCTTCCATACTCTCCCATGTAGAATTTTCCACAAGAATAGGTTATTGTATGTATCCATCCAATGTATAATTTTCCAAAAGAAAATGTTATTCTATATATCCCTTGGTTTTGATGTGGGTCAATGTGTGTATTAATGCCTTGTAAGAAGCAGGTCACTACAAAGCAGACTGCTCATCTCTTCTTCCAATTTGTATGGGTCCATTGTGGGCTTCCAAGTCCATTGTGTCTGATCGAGACTCTTTATTTATTGGAGATTTTTGGACGAGTTTGTGGAGAATGATGGACACCAAGTTGAGGAGGGGCACACCATTTCATCCACAGACCGATAGAAAACATAGGTTTTCAACCACACAATGATACACTTATTCCGTGGCTATTGTGGCAACATGCATACAACCGAGCAGTGCATTCATCCACTCATATCTCATTGTTCAAGAGATGTTTTGGTTATTTTCCAAATGATCCCTTAGACATGGTCTTTTAGAGAGATGAAAATTCGAGTGGGAAAGATGGCAGGGAAAAAGCACAAAATTTCATTCAACAAATACATATGATTCACTAGGAAGTGCAGAAGTAGTTGGAGAAAAGTCAAGCTAGATACAAAGCTTGACATGACAAGCACTGAGTCGATCACCAATTCTAGGTTAGGGAAAAAGTGTGGCTCCACATCAGCAAAGACAATATGAAAGGAGAAGGAAATAAGTTGCGACCAGTCAAATATGGCCCATTTACCATACTAGAGAATATTGGAGGCAATGCTTTTCATCTTGATTTTCCAGCATACATGAAGATGTACTCAGTGGTGAACGTTGAAAATTTGAAGCTTTATGAGCCTCCTTTGATCATGGACACTGAAGAGGTTGGAAAAGTTCCTACAATGGAATATTTTTCATGAGAATACTTGGAAAAGATACCATATGACATCATTCTCGACGGGAATGATCACGACTTCACGATGGGCAGATGTGGAGTATTTGTGTTTTGGTTTCAAAGGAATGCATCAAAGTAAGGGCCGATGGATGGAAAACGATAAAGTGAGGGAAAAATTCCCTCACTTGAAAATTGACTGATAAAGCTTTCGGCAGTCAAAAAGCTCCTCAGTGGGGAGAAATGATCCATATGGATCCAAAAATACAAGTGTCCTTGAAAATATCTCAAAATAATTGTCATATAGAAGTGAAACAAGGACCGGATTGTAGTGCTTGTAGCCCTGGTCCCAATGGTGTGAATGACACTCAATTACGATTTTGCATGCTCAAGTTATAGCTGGTCAAATTTATGGTCAAACTTGGCCAAGTGACAGATTACGAGGCAATAATTTGGCAGCATCCTAGGGCATGGAATCCGGCCACCGAAAAAGGAGATTTTTGTACCTACTTAATTTTCCTAATATTCCTTATTTTCTAGCAGAAAAGTTTCATATAGTTGCATATATATATATATCTATATATATATATATATATATATATATATATATATATATATATATATATATATATATATATATATATATATATATATATATATATATATATATATATATATATATATATATATAGATATATATATTTTTAAAGGGTGGCAGGCCACAAACCCCACCACCCCTCCCAACAGTTATATTATATATATGTAATGTAACAGGTGGGTGGGCCACAACCAGTTGACCCATCCGACAGACCAAACACCATATGATATAAATATAAAGTGGAGTCAGCAGGGTTTTAACCCGCCCGGCCCGATGGGCCGTCTTGGCATTAAGGCGACTCCAAGTGGAAACTTTTCCAAAAAACCCCATCCAAAATAATACACCTCTAAATGATGTAATCATTAGGCCATAAACCATTTTTTAAAAATGGAGCGGACGGGTTTTGAGCTTGATCCACCTCCACCATAATTGGTGCGACTTACCAATGAACCAACAACTCATTTGTTGTAAGGTTTGCCCAAAAATTTATTAATAAACTCAAAAAATTCATTTGATTGGGGCAAAGTGATGAAGGAGCATTAGAGGCATAGGCACAAAACCCTGAGCGGCCGAGGGGTGTTGAACCCTAAGCAAGTGTATCATTAAGATGTTGAAAATATTGTCTTAGAGGACCAAAGGTGCCAGTGTTATAATTTGACAAATTTATAGTCGATTTTGCACGATTTCATGCCAGGAATCCATCTGTACAGTCCATTTCTCCAGTCGAGGTGTCTATTTTCATGTCATCATCCGAATTGGAGGTAGAAGGGTAATTTTTGTAAAGTTGCTTATAATTGATTTCTTTGATGCCACTTAATGAAAGAAGGCCTCCCCAATTTTGAGCAGGGCCCGGAGACGTAGCCCAAATTGGGTGAACTTCGTAATAAAATCGTTGTCTTTTATCTCATGTTTTTACTTATGTTTTCTGCTTCTTTTCATGTGGTTTAAGTTACTTGGTTAATATGCTCTTTTATATGGAATTATGAATGCATCCTTGAATTTAAAAGATATTGGATCAAAGAATCATACTCTCCAATATGTCAAAAGGATCATGCCAAGAAGAGTTCAAACACCAAAACCTCAAAATATTTCACTCAAAATATACACCAAAATCACATTTTATAAGGAAAAGTAATTCACGATAAAAATTTATAAAGAATTGGGCAAAATTGCACATATGCAAGTTTTATATTGAAGAAAAGGACATCTAGTGGAAGATTATACTATTACGAAGCAATGAAAAAGACTGGAAAAAATCCACGAAATAATAATAGAAAAATTACAATTGGCTAAAGACGTTCTTGAATGATTCATGAGTCACAAAGTACAATAATAACAAGACTTATAACATGTATTTATAGCATGTAAGCCCCAATAATGTAATGTATAAGGAAAAATAGTTTATAATACTTTTCAAAAGTCATACGGCCATTGTTTGGCTTCAAATCATACGAGGACGAAATATTGGTTGTAAGTATGACATTAATCAAGGGTAATTATAATATTGAACAATTTTATTAAAGAATATCCTCATTAGCTAATATAGGATGATGATCCCCAGATGCGGGTGATCAAAGGGCATGATATGTGGCAGAGGATTTGGGCATGCACGTGGGATTATACCACCACCACCCTTCCTCTTGTCCTCGTCCTCATTAATCGCATTTACGACGAGACTGACAACCGACCCATTGCATTTATGCAGCACAGTCACCCATGCTCGTGCTCATTCTTCAGCAATATAGCTTTCTCTGGAAGCTTCACACCTGCTTTGTTACCTCTGAGCTCATTCTGCTCCCCAGCTGTCTCAGAGCAAAGCTCTAGAACCAGCATTGGGCGCAGATGTTTGATTTTCTGTTGCATTGAATTCATCCTGGGTTTTCATGTAACGCAGAGCTCCCATTTTTCTCGGGGACTCTGGTCTCATTCTAACTCCTTCCCTGGTTCATTTGCCCATTCTCTGCCTTTAGAGCTTTGCACTGATATGCCTGCTTATTCCCCACCCTCTGATTCTTACTTTGTCCTGCTCAGTCATTCTCATCTGTGTCCAATGCCTCGTTTGTGTCAGAGGATGCGGCGTCGTCGCGGCTCAAGCTGTGGTTGTCCACCCCGCCACCCTCCCTCCTCCTCTTCGAGTTCCTCGTCTCCTTCCTCGGAGCACCCGGTGGGCCGTTACCCTGAGACCAGAAGTGGTCGTGGCATCAGTGTTGGTCGTGGGATTTCTCAACCTGCAAGAGGAATTTCCATTCTTATCCCCGGTCAACAGCATTCCGCCCAGTTCCGTTTCCCTTGCTTGCTCAACATGCCAACTATTACAGCCACCATTACCACTGATTTTAAAGAGGAGCCCCCTGAAATGATTATTGAGCTTCTGAGAAATGATCTTGCGCATAAGGATGCTGACAGGGATAGCTCTCCCTCTAGAAGTGGTCAGAAAAGAAAAGCAGTCAAGTGTAGCACTTCACAGGATCTCAGAGTTGATGCTGGTTCGGGCGACACCAAGCAAGGCTGCTCCAGTGCTAAAGATGATAAGCAGGACGAGGATGACCCTTACGCCTATTCCTGTCGTGTGGTCGAATCTCCCCCCTCCTCTCAAGGTACTTAAATGGTTAATCTCCATTTTTGCATGATTTTGGATGGACGACAGCCCAATTTAGTCACTGTAACTTGGTCGCTGCCACTGCTTGGTCACTTTCAGATTTACAGTTTGTCAAGTCGTCGGTTTCCCCTTTGCAGGCGGCTATGTTTTTTGACTGGGAACAATTTTGTATGCATAATTACTCGTAGTTACTGTGTTTTGATAAACTGTCGAAACTTCATGGCTGGTTTCCCCTATGAGGGAGGCACTCTCTTGCTGATTTGCTCGATAAATGTTGAACATGTCTGCTGTATCAGAGTGCCCATCCCATGGGCAAGAACTTCTGAGGCCCCGGCCTCCATGTAACCTTTTTGTATACTAATAGATTAGACTTATTCAGAAAAAAAAATATATAGGATGATGATAAAATTATGTAAAGATAGATAGCCAAACAGTCTCATAAGCATAGAAGTTTAGAAGGTGTAAGGAAAATAATCATTGATAAATCTTGTAAAAAGAACCTTTTTGGTCATGCAAATGGTTTTATTTTGGCATTGTGAAGTGTTATCTTCACATGTTAATAAAGATATTGTTAGCTTGTGTTCTTATACTCTTGTAAATTGTGATCAGTTGTAGTCTATTTTCATCATTCATAATTTCCTTGAAGCTCATAAAGATGGATATTGTAATATGTAGACAATTCCCATGCTTATAGTACCTATTCTTACTTATCTTGTGTAGTGCCAAAAAAAAAATATGAATCAAGTGTTTCTTGGTTACTTCTCATCTATACTTAATATCTTAGAGTTTTTCTAGGGTTTGTGCAAGTCATAATTGGTAGACTACTCCCCCTACTATTTGTCTTTATTCCCTTTGTTTCATGTTAATCAATTCTATAATTTTTTTTATCTACAATCATACTAGTTGTTAAATCTAATGCATTGTATTAGTTACAGGGTGAAAACATGAAGTTGGGAAACACTTTTTGCTCTTTTTTTACATTGAAAATTGTAAATTTCTATGTTTTTTCAACTTCAACTCCATTAAACTCATATTTTTAATGCAAATTATGCTTTGACATAAAAACAAGATTTGTAGAGAATTGTCATACCTCCATACTCATATTTTTTTCTTTTAAATATTGACATATAGAGGGGTAAATTTGTTGTTTACTAACTGCATATATTTGAAATTTTGAGGCAAACATAAACAGTCACTTTTTGAACCCTAAATGTTTTTAGGGAAGGTTATTCATTTTTTGGAAATAAACCATATCATCATAATCGACATATATTGCACTAGTGCACTGACTATTTTTTGGTAATTTTCAGATTAAATTACTATTTTTTTATTATTTTTTGAAATGGACGAAAACAAAAAAACGGTGATGTTTCAGTACATTTTATGACCCATAGATTTTCTTTTCAATGTGATCCTCAATAATAAAAATAAGAGTACCCTTTTGAAGTAGACAGGGAGAGGAATTGCAATATCATTTTTCTAAATTTTTTGGTGTTGCCATTTTAAAGTTATTGAATTTTCATTCAGTGCATTTTTCCGAACAATGAAATTCCACAGTGACACAGTTTAGTATAAAATTAATAAAAAAATAAATTTTTTAATGAAACTCCACAAATCTTACATCATCAGAAACTAGATTCAAAGATGAATCTAATGGTACCTAGTCTGAAATATAAAATTTTATTTTTTTAGGTGTTCCACCCCTCCAAAGTTGCAGGTTCCTGAAAACTGCAGAATTTTCTAGGTTTTTCATTGACCAGAAACTCTCGGCCGAGATAATTTCTCGGACGAGATATTTATTAAACTCTCGACTGAGAAATTTAAAACTCTCGACCAAGAGTTTAAACCAGCACAGGTTACATTTAACTACGCAGCTAAACTCTCGGCCGAAAGTTTAAAAAACTCTCCGCCGAGAGTTTGTGCCCAAGAGTTTACCCAAGCCAACTCTCGGCCGAGAGTTTAATAAACTCTCGTCCGAGAGTTTTATAAACTCTCATCCAAGAGTTTATTATAAAACATTCTCTAAATTTTAATTCAAAGCCAACGCAATGTTTCGGGGGAGAGTTTTATATAAATACTCTCGTTCGAAAGATTAACTCCACACACCATTCTGAAACAATGAAAATTGCGAAGTTGCGAGGGTCTGAAAATTGCGAAGGTGCGAGGATTCAAATTCTTTTTCTGTCAAGGTGCGAATATTTTTGATGTGAAAAATTATTTTTGGCAAAAAAAAAAAAATTAAGTTTTTTTGGATGCGAATTTTTTTTGGCGAAAATCTTTTTGAAAGTTTTTCTGGGTGCAAAAATTTTTTTTGAAGTTTTTTTTGGTGCATGGATGCATGAATTATTTTTGAAAAATTCTCTATGAAGACATGCAGTATTTTTGCAAAATGTCTCTATGAAGGCATGAAGTATTTTTACAAAATGTCTTTATGATTTTAATTAATTATTTTTAATTTTCTCTCTTATTGAAAGCATGAAGTACTTATTCTGAAGTCTTTATGTTTTTTTGGGTATTTGGTCCAAATATAATTGAATTTTATGTTTCCAATTTTTTGAACATGGGAAACCAAAGGAATTTCCTATCAAGGCACGATCGAAAAAGAACTGATTTAGAGGATAAAAATGAGAGATTAAAAAACAAAAAAGGCGAGAGGAAAGGGAAAGATTAAGCCATGAAATAAATGTGGAGGTGGAGCATCATGAAATAGATGTAGAGGTGCATGACAATGACGAGGAAATGAGAAATGTTGAGGAACTTGTCAACGAGAATATTGAAAACACAAATGTCCAAGAGAATATTGATATCGATCTCACTGGTGATTCAATAGTTTCTTGAATTTGAATTTTGTATTTTTTTTTTAAAACATTGTAGTTCAAGATAGTTTTAAAATTAAAAATATGTATATGTCAATTTCAAATTAGAAGTTAACATTTTTATTTATGTAGGGACAACATCAGAACCACAAGAAGATACTACCACACCTCGAATTTCACCGCAATTAATTGGAAGTTCCAAGAACGTTGTATACAACTACAAGTTTCTAGAAAATATGGATCCAACTAAAATTGAAGAATTTGGACCACCAATGGCTGAAAGGACAGTTCGAGATAAAGTAAATTTTGGATTGAAACATAATTTTGAAGGTAAGTCTATCATAGCACAAGCTTAGATGTTACGTGGATTTTTAAAGCACAAATCTCTCAAAAATGTTGTGGAATTATTGGGCATTAAAAGTGAGAAAGAGGTTTTAGCAAATGAAATGGTATCAAAAAATGTGACAACGGCGCTTGCCACACTAGCCAAAAAGCGATCTCAAGTTGAAAATAATGCTCGTAGAGCACTTTTAACAAATGTAGTCACGAAACGAACTTCATCAAGTCGGTTGATGTCAACAACTTAAAAATTGTTTAAAACATCAAGAAAATTTTTATGGAGGCATACATAATTTAGAATTCAATTAGATGAGAATGATGAACTTACATGTTGGGCTAATATCTGCAGGCGTCCATATCATGATAGACTTCCTGATGGTGTGAGGGATAGGGTAAAAGAGTTTTGGGATTTTAATTCTCGTGTGTCACCAAATGAAAATGATTATGTGTGATGTCGTATATCTAAGGGAGTTTATGAATCTCATTCCAAAAATATAACATAGGTCAGTCAAGTAGAATTATTCCAGAAATTTATGGAGAGTAATACTGATGTGAAGATTTTCCTTAGCACATTTCTGAAAATTAAACCATTGTATGTTAGGCCTATCACTGTTCGAGACACATGTTGTTGTCGGTACCATGTATAATTCCAATTATTTTATGAGACATTTGTAAATTTTGGCATAAAATATTGGTCAAATGACCCCCCTCCTTCAAGTGTTTGTGAATTTTTATCAAAGATATTATGTGCACGAGAGAATAATGAATTATTTTATAAAAAAGAATGTGTTGGTGGAAGAAAATGCGCAGAATGATCTCATTTGGCACTCTATAATGCAAAGTATCCCATTTATCGTAATGATCCCAGACTGTCAAATCTCAGTCTGAATTGGAAGCGATATGAAAATGTTACTTACACTCCTATTGTAGATTCAAGCACAACATCAAAAAAGATCACTTTACTTGACGACGAGATTCCAATGACATATTTTATGGAGAAGTTCAGGGTGCAAATATACAAATATATTAAGCATTTTCATATAGCACGATGGCAAGATTTACAGTTCAAGAAATCACGTGATGTGTTCCCAGAAGGAACAATATTATCAGTGGTTGATTTCGCTGAGAATTACACGTTAGTCCACAAAAGGAGATACAAAGTGAGCATTATCATTCAGACCAAGTATCTATATTTGTGCATATTTTGTATAGACATGCAGAGCTTGCTATCGATGGTTTTGATAGCGATGAAAATAATCGTGAGGTGATTAAGGAGTACCATTTCTACATCAATGATGATCGAACACATGATACATGTTTTGTTCAGCATTGTTTTAATGTTATTTATAATGAATTGTTGAAACGAAGCGTCACTTTTAAAGAACATTGGGTATGGTCAAATGGTTGTGCTGGTCAATTTAAATCAGCAAGATCGTTCTTTTGGTTGTCTCGTCTTCATAAGAGAACCAACATTCCACATACATGGAATTTCTTCGAGATAGGGCATGGAAAAGGAGAGCACGATGGTGTTAGGGCATGCATAAAACGTGCACTTAGGAGGCATCAATTGAATCACTCAGCTTCCTGACTTGCAAATTCTTTAGATGTTGTTACTTGGTGCAAAGAAAATTTAAGTCATGTATCAAACCCAAGGATGGCTGATGTGCACAGGTTGGCGTACACATTTAACTAACAATATATTATACATGTCTAGATATATATATATATATGTGTGTGTGTGTGTGTGTGTGTATTATACATGTATATATATATATATATATATATATATATATATATTATACATGTCTAGATATATATATATATATATTATACATGTCTAGATAGATATATATATATATGTGTGTGTGTGTGTGTGTGTGTGTGTGTTTTTATCAAAAAAATATTAAATATTGTTCAAAATTTGACTCATACATGTGCACGTGTGTTTTTCTCAAGTAGGTAATTTTGTAATATTGCAATGGGTGATGTTGATAGATCCTTTCCATTTAATTTCCTTGGAATCCCTCAAACAAGAAGTTTACACTCAATTAGGATTAAGAACATGATAAATATACGTTGCATTGAGAAACGAAAGTGCTCTTGATTTTGTTCTGCATGTATTGATTAGACACAGTCCATCGATGAGTGTGAAAACCAATTAAGAAATTTGTTAAACCATGGAAACACAAATAATTGACACCATTGCCCCCATTTGGAAACGTGACTAACAAGGAAATGGAAAATGAAGTGGTTGTGATTGACAATGATTATGATCATGTTTCTGATATGGTTAGAGAAGGTGATGTCTTCGCTGTCATTGCACCAGAAAATAATCAAGAAAAAGTGCATTATTATCTATTATGATTCACTATGTCTAAATCCAAATTGCTGCAAGAGTATAATGATCCATCAAATTATACATACCCAATCTGTTGAATGGTGTTAATGGGACATTTCTTTGAAGAAGTAAAGAAATGTAAAGATCATATTATTTTTCAAGATTACCAGCGAGAGGTTATTTATGCCCAATTTAGTCACTTGGTCATAGCAACTCGGTTGTAGTTGAAGCAAGTGAAGAGTAGAAAAAAACAATGATAATGGAGGTTATCGATAGATGATCATGATGCAATTATGGAAAATTTTCCACTAGCACATTTCATATGAGTGGAACACATTGTTGAAGATGAACAATGAACTTTGATTCTAGGGTTAGAACATATAATTGCTACAATGCATTGGACTTTATATAGTTTAAGACTATATTGTGGATTGCTTTCAAATAAATGGACATGTGGATGGTTAGACATGTGTTGGTACGAACAATATATTATGATCTAATGGATTAGGGTGCTTTGCTAGATAATTTTAAGTTATGGTGATTTAATGTGTCCATGGTGATTTAATTTATCCATCATGTTTACTCCTAGATGATCTTAACTCGCCCCTTTTTTTTCATGGATATGATGGTGATGAATGTATATTTAGTTAAATGTATATATATAATAATGGATTTAATGGTGATTTAATGTGTCCATCATGTTTACTCCTAGATGATCTTAACTCACCCCTTTTTTTGCATGGATATAATGGTGATGAATGAATTTTTAGTTAAATGTGTATATAATAATTCCCAAGGCACCCGTGTGGTCACAACTTATCAAACCTGATACAGGCACCCTCTAACAAAACAACCTGACCCGAACTTGTTTCATCAGGCGCCCTCCCAAGGCGCGACGCCCTCCGCCCGACCAAACGAACGCACAAGGGAGAAAACGTCAAATGGCCCGCACGAACGTGCACAAGGCACCCGTGCGGTCACAACTTAGAAAACCTGATACGAGCACCCTCAAATGAAAGGACCCGACTTGAACGCGTTTCATCGGGCGCCCTCCTAAGGTGCGACGCCCTCCGCCCGACCGAACGAACGCACAATGGAGAAAATGAAAAATGGCCCACACGAACGTGCACAAGGCACCCGTGCAGTCACAACTTAGAAAACCTGATACGGGTGCCCTCAAACGAAACGACCAGACCCAAACTCGTTTCATCGGGCGCCCTCCCAAGGTGCGACGCCCTCCGCCCGACGGAACGAATGCACAAGGGAGAAAACAAAAAATAGCCCACATGAACGTGCTCAAGGCACCCGTGTGGTCACAACT
Source organism: Pinus albicaulis (assembly GCA_034641835.2). Classification (NCBI taxonomy): domain Eukaryota; kingdom Viridiplantae; phylum Streptophyta; class Pinopsida; order Pinales; family Pinaceae; genus Pinus; species Pinus albicaulis. The sequence goes on along the minus strand of CM076582.1, from coordinate 1,655,235,881 downwards.
TAGCAAACCTGATACGGGTGCCCTCTAACCAAATGACCTGACCCTAACTCGTTTCATCGAGTGCCCTCCCAAGGCGCGATGGCCTCCGCCTGACTGAACGAACGCATAAGGGAGAAAACCGAAAATGGCCTGCATGAACGTGCACAAGGCACCCGTGCGGTCACAACTTAGCAAACCTGATACGGGCACCCTCAAATGAAGCGACCCGACCTGAACTAGTTTCATCGGGTGCCCTCCCAATGCGCGACGCCCTCCACCTGACGGAACGAATGCACAAGGGAGAAAACGACAAACAACCTGCAAGAACGTGTACAAGGCACCCGTGCGGTCACAACTTAGCAAACCTGATACAGGCGCCCTCAAACAAAATGACCCGACCTGAACTCGTTTCATCGGGTGCCCTCCCAAGGTGTGATGCCCTCCGCCTGACCAAATGAACGCACAAGGGATAAAATGGAAAATGGCCCACACGAATGTGCATAAGGCACCCGTGTTGTCACAACTTAGCAAACCTGATACAGGCACCCTCAAACGAAACGACCTGACTCAAACTCGTTTCATCGGGCGCCCTCCCAAGGCGCGACGCCCTCCTCCCTACGGAATGAACACACAAGGGAGAAAATGGAAAACTCCCCACACGAACGTGCACAAGGCACCCGTGCAGTCACAACTTATAAAACCTTATACGAGTTCCCTCTAACCAAATGACCCAACCCAAACTCATTTCATCGGGCGCCCTCCCAAGGTGCGATGCCCTCTGCCCGACCGAACGAACGCACAAGGGAGAAAACGGAAAATGACCTGCACGAACGTGCACAAGGCACCTGTGTGGTCACAACTTAGCAAACTTGATACGGGCACCCTCTAACCAAACGACCCAACCCTAACTCGTTTCATCGGGTGCCCTCTCAAGGTGTGATGCCCTTCGCCCGACCAAACGAATGCACAAGGGAGAAAATGGAAAACGGCCCGCACGACATGCACAAGGCACCCATGCGGTCACAACTTAGCAAACCTGATACGGGCACCCTCTAACCAAACAACCCGACCTGAACTTGTTTCATTGGGCGCCCTCCCAAAGCGCGACACCCTCCACCCGACCAAACAAATGCACAAGGGATAAAATGGCAAACAGCCTGCACGAACGTGCACAAGGCACCCGTGCGGTCACAACTTAGCAAACCTGATACGGACGCCCTCTAAAAGGTGGAAGAAATACTAAGTCATGGGTGAGAGAGATTGCTATTGAAGGTCAAGCTCACTTCCTTAATAAAATGAAAGATCAACTTAGAGAGGAGTGTGTTTCACAACCTAGCTATTAAGGTAAATTTATTATGGCATAAGTTAAAAAGAGTAACAAACACTTTATTTAATAAACTCAAAACCTTTTTATTTTCGTTTTAGTTTAGGAAATTCACTTATTGGTTTTTTTAGAATTATATCACAAATAGTAGATCATTTACATTGCGATATTAAAACAAATCTAAATATGATCCAAGTTTTGATACATTGAAATTGAATTATTTTTGGATATCATTACCCTTGTGTATCAAGTGATTTTATTGCAAAACTATGTTTTTTACTAGTTGTTACTGAAGAAATATACAACATTTTTCAATGTTCTCTACCCATACCATATAAATAATTCATTTCAGACATTGTATTTAGATTCTAATTTGAATAGGTTTGATACATTGAAATTGAATTATTTTTGGATATCATTACCCTTGTGTATCAAGTGATTTTATTGCAAAACTGTGCTTTTTACTCATTGTTACTGAAGAAATCTACAACTTTTTTCAATGTTCTCTACCCATACCATATAAAAAATTCATTTGAAACATTGTATTTAGATTATATTTTGAATTTATGTTGTTGATTTATTGATTTAGAGTAAGAAATACACTTATATCTAGCTATTGTTGAAGTAAATTTAACTATGGAAATTTTTCGAGCATAATACCCATGGTAAAATTGATCCCAGGAACATAGAAATAAATTCCAGCTTGATGGAAATATTTGTTGTTGTTCATAATTTTGGATGTGGCATTTCAAGATCAAATTCATACTTCCAAAATTCCCCACCCCTAGATTAATGATATACAAGTGTTTTGACACTCATAGTGTTATGTTTTAGTGAAATTGGTTGTTGTCCCTACAAATTTTGGAACTTATTTCAACAAGACAAGCAACAAATTTTCTCTATAACGCCTTTAATCAGTAACCCAAACTGAAAAATAACTTTATAATTGGTTAATATATTTTTTATACATCAATTTGGTATACTCACATGTCATATATAAAATCATTTGGTATACTATTTTGTTGTTTTTAGTCTTTTTCTACATGAAAATGATAAAATCAACAAGACTTATTTGAATTAACTCTTTCACCTCACCTTTTCATCCCATTTAAGGCACTAGCCTTGCTTGGGTGGATAGAGATATTGTGTTGAATCGTCCCTTGGCCTTTCAAGGAAAATTTGGGCCTAAAGAGCAACGATTTGGGTAGAGGTGACAATGGGCCTTTACAGTGTGTGTGCCCATCCTAGCAAATTGCATATACCTTTGCAACCTTGTTAATTAGATTAGCAACATTTTTTGGTGTCATTCTCAGGAATAAGGTCATTTAACCCTAGTTATACACAACCACACACTTGGTATTTTTTTCATTTTGTATCAGTGCTTGATGAGATATTTGTTTCAAGACTAATTTGCAAGATCTCATCTGGTGACTTCACTTCAACAAAACATAAAAAGGTACAATAAAAAATACTACTCTCTAATGTAAGAATCAAGGTAAATATTGGTAATTCCACATTTATGGTAATTGTTTCAATTTAGGGAATTATCATACTAATGTTTGTAGCATGGATTTTCATAAGATGTTTCCTATTAAAGATATATTTTTTCTTTGGATTTATCATGCATTCCAAGCTATCCTCATTTTCCCATTGTTAATTTGCATATGCACATCCCCAAATTTAATGGAAATCCACAATTTGCTCTATATTTATTGTAGTTTTTTATGAATTATAGTGTAGATACTAATATTGTCTTTGAAGATAAGTCAATGAAAACCTGTGCATGGGAAATGCAAGGATATGAAGCATGGAAATGGTTTTTCAGTTTTGATCCCATAGAGTTAAATTCATTCCCTTAGTGCATAAAAAGGTTGCAATGGTGATGGGTCTAAAATTATGAAGAGATTGAAGATATCGATGCCTTCATTTCTATGCAAGAAACTATTAATGACTTGATGTCAAAATATAACATGTGTCCCTCCTATGATCTCCATATGAAATCAAAGAGAAGGAGAATGCAACCATTTTCCTATCAGATTATGTCAAAGAAAAATATGTTGAGCCTTGTGTGCAAAATCTCAAGGAAACAATGACCATAGAGGCTATTCCAGATCCCATCATTGACATAAGACCAGGGATAAATAAATTACAAATGATCACAACTCAAGATTGAATCACAATGCAACAAAGGTACTTGGAGTTTGAAAAATACTATGCAGGTGAAGAGAAAGAATATCTCCATGAAAAGGATCAACCCTCTCCCCCTCTCCTGAACCGTTATTGCATGATTTATAGAATGATGATGAACGAATGAATTATTTGAAAAGAGTCCAAAAAATGGGTAAAGAAAGTATTAAGGGAGACATTGTTAAAGAATGAAATCAAGAAATTGTTTTCCTTCATCCCTAGAATGAAGAAATTAGTGAAGAGAGAATGACAGAATCACATCAGGACAAATAATGGCTCATTTACCTTCAAGGTCTCAAAGAATTCAATGACAAAGAAAACCATGCTATAGATTTGAGTGCTTTACCTCAAGAAGAGAATAAAATTAAAGAGTCCTACCTCACTAAGGGGGGGAAAGTGGCAGAATTAAGAGAAAACACTTATACTTGCACAAATGAAGGGGACAAAAACTTTGTGGTAAAAATAAATGAAGAAGAATCTTTGTGTCCTTCTAATAGGAATCAACAAATAATTTAAGAATAAGAATATGAGGAGAGCATTGATGTCGGGATTTTTTAAGAACCTACCCACCCTCCTCTAGATGAAATCACAACTTCAACAAACTACACTCCTTTCCAAACACTTGATCTTCATGACATATGTACTAGCGATGTGGAAGAATAGGATTCAAAAAAATGCATATTTTTGAAGAGGAAGAGGTAAATGGAGTGATTGAAACTATCAATTCATTTCTCCAATTTTACCAGTGCAATGGAATACAAGCTATTTTGATTTTGACGACGGTCCCACTTATGACACAGACACTAAAAAAAGTCAAATCATTCATTGTCTAATGCCTCACTTGTCCAAAATAAGTCTCCAACAATGTTCTTGATGTTGGACAACTCCAACACTTCAAAAATATTTGTTGTGTTCCAAGAGTGATGATACACAGTCAAGGTAATTATAGCGACCAATTTCTTCACCATTCTGAGAGGTAGTATTATTGTGTTGTGACTGTCTAGCAAGGAAAACCGACCCAAGAATGATGATGCACAGTCAAGGAGATTACAACAACCAAGGTCTTCAACTTTCTAAGAGGTAGTATTATTGTGTTCTGACTGTCCAGCAAGGAATTCTGAGCAAAGAATTATGATACACATTTAGGTCAATTACAGCAATCAAGGTCTCCACCGTTCTGAGAGGTAGTATCACTGTGTTGAGATTGTCCAACAAGGAAATGAGCAGAAAATCTATACACAGTCCAATACGGTTGTAGTTATTACACAAGAATCATTGTAATCTTCTACAATTTGAGCTTAGGAGTCCACCACAGCTTCAGCAAGGAGTTCACCACAATATTAAGGATTCCACCACAGTCTAAGGTAAGCTTTTTTATGACATTGTCTGAAATTAAGAATTCTGAATTTATGTTGTCATTGTCCTAAGATATAGCAAGGGACACATAAATACATGTTGATAGCAGAAAGGGCCAATACTCTGCAACATGTTGTAATTGTTACTAAATACTTGGAAAAATTCAATAACTATTTCAAAACATAAATTAATGCTCAAGAAGAATTAAAAATTAAAATTAAATTTAAAAGCAAATTATCAACAACCAAGGATATTGATAAGCAAAAAAAAATTTAAACCAACATTTTCCAGAATAGATCACTTGCCTCTTATGAAATATTAGATCATTGATTGGAATCTATATAGCTTGGTGGAGAAATATTACAAAATTAAATATCATTAGTGATAGAATATCACTTGAAATTATTCTCCTGATGACAAAAATAACACTCATATTTTGAAATTTCTTTCAACTCGGGAAACTAGACTCCATCCGAGCTTCCACAAAAATAGTAAATAATTGTAAGTTTTCTTGCAAGGTCAATTAAATTACTCATATTGAACTTAAAAGATTGACTGTTTGGTCATCTTCATCATCTTCTAGCCAATAAGTTTCAAGAATCTTTACTGCCTTCTCATAAATTTCATTATTGTCATGACTTTGCAGGTTCTCAATCTTCTCAAGTCCTTCAGCGTCATCAATATATTGTGCATAGAGATTTACACCTCCAGTGTTGCCCAAAACCTTCTCTGCTTCCCCAAATTTCAAAATATTCTCTAGCTCTTCAAGACAAACAGTTACAATTTTTGGGTCTGGAAAGACTAGAAGATCATAAAGATGCTTAATGCATCCTTGATTCACAATATATCTGCAACCAAAAGCACAAATTAGTAGTTTGTCTAGGATGATATTACCCAATGTTATCCCTGTAATTGTTATGATAAATGACTTTTTATATTGACCATTTATTGACATAATACTCTGTTGAATAGACGTTGACTTGTAACAGAATTGACAAACCTCTCGCATCTATTCAATTTTTTCTTTGCAACCTCCAACATCATTGTAAGTAGCATCTGGCTTTTCTTCAATAGTCATCATTGTCACACTGGGATCAATCTTAGGAGGCAAAGGGATCTGAATCTGATACTTATTGCGATCAACCCTACATAAAGAAAGAAGACCATCAATCATTACATTCCAGACAAAACCCACAAGGTGTGACATGAAGAAATCTCTAAATTTTTTTATGACATTAATGCAAACAACATAAAACATTAGAGTTTAAAACATAGTAATGCTTCACAAGGATGTTTTTGAATAGAGGAATACGACAGCCCTGCGGCAAGAAGAGAAAAACCTCATGGTAGCGAAAAAGGAGCTTCTTTTTTACAGAGATTTTGTGGCTTCCCCTAAAAATAAGGGTGATGATATTCTAGCTCAAGAAAAAGAAGTAGAACATGCAAAAACTTTTATGAAGAAATTTCAGGATAGTGGTATGAAGGCATTGCAACCATCCTATGTGGATTTGATGCAAATGTATATGTGGATATCTATGTAATGTGAAGTAAAATACACATTTTTTCGATCTATGGCAAGGTGTCAACCTAATTGGGAAGCTTATATGAAATATATATTGAATCCTTGATTAAATGTGGCATGTTGGACAAGGTTGAGGGGATTTTTGCAGAGTTGCAAAAGGATGGTGACATTGGTATTAAATCCAAGATGTGCAACGTAATATTGGAGGGATATCTCAATGCTGGTCAAGAATAAAGGATAAAACAATTATATGATGAAATGTACCATAAATGTGAAGGTTGATGGAAATCAGATCAAGGAAAAGATAGTAGGTCAATGAGAAAATTAATGTTAGATGTTACTCGTGCATATAAAAACCTTGACTTTCAAACACAGTATTTGCAAATTGTGAATTATAAAGACTATGAACTTTGGGCCTTTGATTTTCACCATTTCGCAGAGGAATTTCATCAACAATCTGAAATGAACTTGGAGATTTCATGACACTTCAATTGATGCACTGCTTTTGGCACTACAATGTCTCCTGAATCCATATTTAATGATGAACACCAGTGACAGTGACTATCATATCAACAAAAGTGCCATTAAAAACAAATCTTCACATGCATAGGAAGATGGTTGATGAGCTATTTTCAAGTAATAGAAAGCCAAAAGTCGAAATGATTGGTAATCTCAAAGAAAAGAGAGACAAAACTATAATTAACATTCTTATGCAAGCAGAAGAATGGTACTACAAAATTCAGTCTATTATTTTGAAAGATAGGTCATATGATGAGAAACAAGTAAATTGTGATTTTGAAGAAAGGCCAAATGGTTTTAGAAAATTTCCCGATGATAGAGAGTCTATAAATGTTGTTGCCCTTATATGCTAGCATCAAGTTCTACTCTATGTTTTTCTGATTCAGTAGATTTAGAGGGAACAACATAACATGTTGCAGAGCATCTCAATATATTTCTTTTCTCTCTTCATTATCATCAAAAGGATTTTAGTCATCCAATAAGACCTTGAAAAAATAATTGGAGATAGGTAACAGTGGACACTTCATCAAATTATAGTTTTTGCTGCTAATGGTAGTGGCATCATGACAAAGGATGATGAGTATGGTAGGAAATAGGGCTTCCAGTTTAGAAAAATTATTCCTGCCTCCTCATGGATACATAGAATATCAATTTTTTCAACCTCTTCATTTCCTTTGGTTATATACATAGGTTGGATGGCATTGGCTCGTTGTGCAAAGGAAAACTAGAAGAGATTGCTCCCTCTTTTGCATTGGATTGCTATGTAAAGGAACACCAGAAGAGAGGGCTCCTCCTTGCACAAGATATGCATCAAATGACAAGCTTACTATTTATTTTCTCTAATGAACTCACATCCGTCAAAATATGTAAGGGGAATGAGAATGAAGAATTACAAGATGCCTCCCTTTTGGAATCGAACACACATAAACATGAGAAACCTGTTAAGAAAAGTGATCATTTAGATCAAGTGGATAGTGATGGATTTTCCCATGCTCTTTACCCTGAGCTAGACATGATCTTTCCAAACTTAAGAAATCAATTTTTCAGATATGCAGAAGTGATACTATAGGTTGTCTTCTCCCATTTAAAAGCAGTTCCACCTAGTTCTATTCCAGATATATTGTTGGTTTTCATAGTTGTTTTCCAACCCATTCATGGATCTAGATAGGGATCAAAATGTAATGAATGATGCGAGTTGTTGCATGCTGAAAGGTGTTGTAGCTTCTAATGTGAAGTGCATCAGATTGTAAATACTAGGAGTAATTGTTTTGGAACATAAGGAAGTTGTTAGATAGGTGATATTATTATTTCAAAGATATGTTTGAATAAATTGATATTGGCCCCATGTTTAATACATTACACTTATATCAATATACAATATATACTAGGACCAAAGAGTCAATGGTTAACTCCATGGAATTCAAGACATTGCTCTTTTATCTTGGATGCTTTTTATAATTGTGTGTGATGACTCAAGTGATGTTGTACTAAGTTATTATGGTATTGCTCTTTATTTTGGCTGCTTCATATTGTTGATGTGTGACAAAGTACTTTCCTAAGGATTTTTAGTGCCATACCAAGTGCCCTGTATGCGTCATTGATTAGGTATATTATCACAGGTATCAAAATTTATGTCTATGACTATAGAGTCGTCTATAATGTAGTCGAACATGGTGGGGACACTCACTCGACCTCAAAGTAGACATGGTTGAAACCGATGTATGAAAACTAATGTTTATTAATGAGCTGAATGTTGTTGAGATGTTATTTGGCCTTGAGCCCTGAAGAATCCAATTTACCTTATGTACCAAGATGAGGGGAAATTCCATGTGAGTTTCCCCAAAAGACGCATTACGGTGAATAAAAGTACCATATTTAGATCTATACTCCAAAAATATAAAACAATTCCAAGACAAATGAGGAGATGCCACTTATTATTGTACTTATATACCAGACAAATGTACAAATGCTTCCCAAAGCCCAAGGGGTTAGCTCAAACTTTTGTCATTGATGTTGCTGGGCATTTGTCTAGTTCAGTGCCAGCAGGTGCCTGCTTTGAATCCTCTAGGGTGAGGCACACTAGTCTACAATGAAATTTTTATTAAGGATGTCATCCATGATTGTGAAGAAGCTTCCCTTAGGTTTCCCACAAGTTTTTCCTTGGAAAAAAGAAGTACAATGCCTAAAATGGCTCCTAAATCTATCAATTTCTTTGGGACTGTCAGGTTGGCTAGATTCTAAAGACAATGTATTCAGCAAAAGGTGGATAAATGGGTGTATATTTATTATTTGAGAATCATTACATAATCATAAAAACAGAGAGCAAAAAAACTACAGGTAGAAGTACAGAGAATCCTTCTATAAAACAACATAAAACATGAAGTTATATATATTCTGATAAAAATTTAAATAAAATTCAGTTAGAGACTAGCATTACACTTGGAATCTACCATTGATTTTCATACATAAAATATAATTCATAGGTTGACAGGAGTAGAGAAATTCACCTTGCGATCCTGTTCCTCGGCAAAATACTCTCTATTAACATCACTCCTTGGAATAGCCTCATTGAAGTTAATGGCCAAGGTTGTATCTCGAACTTGGACTGGAAATCCATACTCAATATCAAGCAGACACACCTGACAAACGTTTTTGAGTTTACAGCATGTTTGGCAAACCTTTGTTTTCTTGTACCTTTCATCACAACCTGGTCTCCACCTGAAAACTGTAAATGGTCTGGTGCAAATTTTACACTCTTTGTCAAAATTTTCTTTTGTCTGCACCCAAAAAAAAAAATCCATTTAAACTCCCTAGTAGACAAAGTGAACATAAAAGGATGGTTTTGCAAAGGGGTTTTTTTAATAACTGACCCGACATGCATGCCTTCTTCAATATCAATAGGGGAGACTTTATCACCCAGTCCAACCACAAACTGCATTCCCAAGAGAAATATCTTTAATAACACCAATTATAATTAGTTGAAAAATACCTCTTGGTATAATAACCAAGTATAATTGACATAGGGATGGTCAACATAAAAGGTCAATAACAACTATATATCACCAAATGATGTTTAAACATTCCTTCAACAATGTTTCACATCACGCAAACATGAGTTGGAAACATTGACTAATGAGCACCGCCTGATATCAATAAACAATGATAAAGACATTGATGTACATTACATAGTGACTATAAGAGTATCCATATGGAGGACTAGAATGACTTATATGTATCGTACAACTCCTACGAAAACTAAAACCCAATTATAAGGTATTGTTGCAAATAGGCGAAACATTAAGGGTGATGTGATCGATATTGCCATTTTTATTGATAGAGTGATCAAAGCAATTACCCTCCCCTCCCTTTTTAGTTTTGGGTATCTCCTTCATGGTTTGAAAACACAAAATAGAATAAAAGTAAGATTTATAGTTTATTTTTTGTTTACATTAATGAACCCCCACAAAAAAAAGGATACTCGATTTGAGTGTCTTCTTCTTTGTTTAATGATGTGATTGGAGAGATAATGGTATGCTTGGTATGAGGTGTTTTTTTCATGAGTTTTTAATGAGCCTAAAAAATATAAAAGTATGCTTAGAACCCTTCACATATTAATGAGCATGAGAATAATATAAAGTGAGATTCCTTGAAGAAATAACTAATATAAAGGGTTGATGGTTATTTCAAACTAACAAAACCATTTTAAGTAAATACAAGTAGATATGGTATTAGGATTTTGTATAGTTGTTACAGGCTTTTTCTTACACAGTCAGATACTTGGGACCACCTTGCACTTTGGGAAGCCTCTATGAGCCATAGTATTATTCCTAGACCTCCTTCGGTGGTGCCCACAACCCTACACCTTCTCCTCTCCAACATTAAATTCATTTACGCTCAACCTTACCTGGTGTTTACACCATTGAAGCTCCTTCCTGTTGGACATGGCTATATCCATTTGAAGTCTTCACCTTTGTGTATACCCATACTCGATTACTCTCCTGCTTGACAACTCTAATGCCATGACAAAGAGCCAAATCCTGTTGAGGATCCTCTTCTCAAGTAGAAGGGAGTGCTCAAGGCACGCTTCGAGCTCATAAGGAAGCATAAAGATATCATTCCCAAACCCTTGCTCCTATACAAAAGGAAATCAACTATGTTGATATTGAATTTCATGTTCAACATGATGAGAAAGTTGTTGAGGAGGTATTCGCCTCTATGTTTGAGTGGGTGATTGATTAAGGCCATACTTTAGGGTGCCAAAACTAATATCTATGTATAATCAAGCTATAATAGAACATGAAATCACTCCCCAACAAGTATTTTCTTAGATCATAATGAAGGTTGCAGGGAGAAATTATTATAGATTGATGAACTACAAATGGAGCACAAGGATCCCAGTTTGCAACACTGTGACATCTCTACCAAGTTGGCCCTTCAAATTTAATAGATGGGACGAAGAACAAAGCCGAGAACTAAATATCAATCTTCCCAGGGGTTGCATGATAATATAATGGGCTGCCACTATTCATGCCATGGACAATGAACTAAGAACTTGTTGTGAAAACTTGTGCCCGGATTGAGCATACAGTGTTTAAGTATTGGCATGAAGGATTAAGTCCTTAATGAGATCACAACTTTGTCATTATGAATAAACCTTCAAACCACAACACACAACATTAAAGCCTATGAATCTAAGAATTTAAGACTGCTGCTCAAAAGAGCTTATTCTAATATAAACTACTGCTCAATAGAGCTTATTCATTTCCTATCCTGCTGTACCATGTGCCAAAATAAGGCTGCCAGTTGAAATTAGTGAATTAATGCAGCCACCTCATGGATACAATGGTCCTTTCCTCTGTGCTTAGTCATCATGCAAAACTATGAAACCTCGAAACCAAAATGTTTGCGGGATGGAATATTGTCATTGCTGGGCTACAATAGAACCTGGGTACTTTCAAATGAAAAATGTCATCAATTTTGATGCAACAGTGGACATGATCTGCCACGAGATATGTGTAGTTGTCCTGAAGAGGATTGTTGTGAACTCTATCAAACCACATACTGCCCCCTTTTCTTGAAACTCCCATTTTTCCATCACATGAGAGCACATAATATTGTCCAAATGATTGTTGTTAAAGGTCTGTATTGGATAGATGAAAACTTGTCACAAGGGAAGCATGATCTACAATTTTGTATTTTAAGGAATATTTATTCCATAGTCTTCCATAACCATTATTAGGCCACCACAAGTGCTAGTAATGCAACCCATCTGGAATTTCTGCACCTAAGGCTCTAAGTGATAGGCCTATAAATAGTTGGGAATGCAGTCCACTGTCATAACTACAGAGTTTCTCCTGAGAGATCACATCCACATTATTACAGGCAAACAGTTCTGAAGTAGTAATATGTAGTGTAGAGCACTCCTTACTGGTTATTATGGAGTAGCAAGGCCACCAGACCAAATTCTTCCAACCCTAGGTCACTGACTCTACTATTTATTATGTTTCAGTAGGGGTTGTGTCTTCCTGGTGTTGTAGGATTTCTTCTGCCCTTACTTGTTTTTTTGGAGTAGCAGGGGTTTGGGTGGTGGTAGGAATGTATCATGTCCTCTTCTTTCCTGGAACACAGGGGGGCCTATTTTGATGCCCTCTCATTCTCTAGGTGGTTGGTTTTATACTAATTATCTAAACGTCAATATCACTATACTTCTATGGTGTAATAGAATTTGTCTCTTCTTAATATGAATTAGTAGGTACTTTGTAGCCAAGGGATTCATGACAATATATTCTTCCTCCTTCACAATTGCAATGGGTGGAGTCACACAACATTGGGCTCATTTAGTGAAGTTGCAACCATTGGAGTTGCAATGACTTCTTCCCAGGATTTTCTTGCTTTGTTTAGAGCTTGTACCATGAGTAACCTGATAAGGCCATGGTGAGAGATGAAATATCTTGGTATGTTTGCTTTTTGTGCATGGGCTTCCTTATTTTGCAGGGACTTGAGTAGGAAGTACAACATATTGACATTGTGACAGTGTCTGAGATGGTCAAGGAAACAAATTTTCATATTCCTCTAAGCCAAATGAAGCACCTATACTGTCAGTAACCTAGTGAATTGACTATGGCTCAAAGTTTTTACTGAAAATTAAATATTAGTTTTAGCATTCACTAGATACATAAAGGAACCTCTCAACTGTCTATAAATTCACTAGATAGCTTGTTTATAATGTGGAAATGATACCAATGAAGAAATGGTAAGAGGTTACCATGGTTTAATGTAGACTCTCTGACCCAGAGCCTACACGATCTCCTTGAGGCTCAGTCTGCATCATGTCAATATGGTGTGTAGCCTGAAAAGTAGAAACCAAAGTTAATAGAAAAGTTTGCGAAAAGAAATATAATAAACATTATAAATATGCTTAATGAAAAGTATCGATACATGTGTAATGAATGGAACCTGAGAAGGAATAATATCTTCAGGCAGCCCTTGATGTGTAGCTCCAACTTCAAAAATTCCATAATGTTAATACTCCTACCATATAAAATTATGTGACATAAATTCAATTTCAATTTGACGTACAAAAATATAGATAGATAGAAATGAATGTGGCACCTGTACATGATCATGTCCATGATCTACAGAATGAGGATCAAGGACAAGGCAATGTTCTTCTAAGAATGTTGTAAACTGCATAAGTTAAATAAATATAGTGGCATAAGTTTTTGAATCTACTAAATGTATATACACCAAAAATAGCTCATCTAATAAATGTGTATTTTAAAATAGATCAAAACATGCTTGTACATACCTCGCCCATGGTGTGCATTTGTCGTGTAATGGATTGCTCATAGAGGTCTCTACATGAGGATGCATACTCCATAAGCTCATATCGCTCCATATCCCTCAACACGTCATCTAGAATACTCATAAATGAACGAACTCCTGCACTAGATGAAGGTTGGCTTGTCCCTAAGCCGATTTCTACCCCTCCTAAAGCAGCTGCAATATGTTCTTGTATCTTCTCCCTCATTTGTGACGCAACACTGGAGATAAGGGCTAACTCCTCTAGAAGTGTAACTACCCTAGGTGGTCGAGGTGCTAAACGAGGTGCTGGAGGCCTAAACCCAACATCTCGCATAGCATCAGGTCGTTCATATGTACGACCTTTTCCAGCTCCATAGAATTTGGACCCAGTATCTGTATAGTTAGGGTCCATGTGCTCTCGGAATTGAGAAAACAACATTCTAACAAAATATTGTGGCACCTCATCATTATTTGGGAACTTCTCGTATGCATACAGGAACTTCTCATAAATATGGGGTGCAATAATAGGATCATTGAATCTTGCAATCTTCAGACGTTTTTTGTCTTCAGGCCGCAAGTCAAATAGTGACAAGGCCATTTCTTTAGTGACCTTACTTTTGACTTCATTGTAGGAGTGGATACCAATCACTGATTCTCTCCTCCTACGCATCATGTCAAAAAAAACTTGGGTTGATGGTCCACGATTTCGGCCCAGGCGGAAGGTGCAACTTTGCAATTCATTGCGCAATCTCGTGGAATGCTCCCTCATACCATCAACAGTAAGTAAGGAGATGGTATCTTCCCAAGGCATCTGCTCAGGAATATCACCGAGATGGGTGTAAAGGGGATCATAGCTCCGATTTCGAGCAAACTCATGAACCCTGCGACCTCTACCCATAGGAGGGAAACCACCACCACCTGTAACATGTTAAATTATTGCACATATTAAAAATTAAATAATTTATAAGCAAAATTTGTATCTAAAAAACTTGTCAGGTCATTTGAAAATACCTGGTGGAAAAACTATCTCTTCCTCTTCGCTCATACTATGATGGTTCCCTTCCGAGGAATGAAAATCTCTAACACCCACTGTACAAAACATTAAATTTTTTTATAACACAAGCACATGAGACACACAATAAGTTTCACATTAAACATACATCAAACAATAAATTTTCCTTTAGATTTTACATGGAGGAGAAGTATCCAAGTGTGGGATGGATGCCACAAGCTAAGACATTTTTTTCCTTTGCCCCTCACCAGCAATAGGGCCAACCCCAAATCCTACATTTGCACCTATGGAGCATAATGTTTTCACATTAAACACATGCCATTTGAAAAAAAAAATTCACCTTTTCAACATTGAATATAATGTAAAATTAAACGTTTTAACTAGCAATTGATATAATGTGTACCTATACCGTGTATAAGATGATCCTTAGAATGGGCTCTATGAAATTGGGGGTGAATGGGAACAGTTCTATGGGGCTCCTCCTATTCGATTTCCTGTATGGGTGCACAAGTCATATCAGTGCGTCCACCTGTGCAGGACAAAAAAAAATTCACATTAATCAAATTTTCACAACAAACAATAAATATAATCTACTTGAAAACATGACATAACTAAACAACCAATGTACCTGATAATCTTCCTCTCATGGAGGGGTCTCTGTAGGGCTTACCTGATGCCATTATTGCTATAGTATCAAATCAAATTTCTGCCCCTCATAAACAAATTAGAAAACAAATTATCAATCGACAGTCATGTCATCAGCTAAAAGGCCAACTAAGATAGAGTTTGCGGATTTATTTGAGATGGTAAAGCAAATAAAAGGGATGCAGATTCACCTGAAATAGAAGTAACTGAAGGCATAGAATGAAGGTGTAAACTAAAGGTATATACTATGGTTTGATGAAGCTAGTTTGAGAAGAATACAGTGTGGATACTTACAAGGTTACAATGCAGATATTGCAAGGGTTGTGATGAATTCTGAAGTCTGATGAAAGGAAGGTAAATCTATGATTTAACTTCCTATAATAAAAGTATTATTTCTGCTTAAATCATTTGTGTCCTATACACTTTGGTAATTCACTTGATGAAGGATTAATTAAGAAGAATACATAAGAAAACAAGCTCACAAGTAATTATCAAGAAGAGCATTTATAACCCCTCTAGGTTCTCAACATGGTTTCAGAGCTATGGAAAAAGATGATCACCTTATGGTTTCAGAGGAGTGGGATTCCCTGGGCATTGTCTAATCATTATAAGTTTTGTAATTTTTTTTTGGAATTGGGTGAAAATTTTTGGGTCAAATCTTGTTCTTTGTTTTTTGAAATAGGTAACTTTTGACTATTTATATAGATTTCACTACTCAAACTTATGATTCAAAAAAATCCCTACCTGATTCTAGGCTAATTAGACAAAAAAATATGACTGAAAACATTCTAAAAATTCCTTGGGATGCCTCAGGTACCTTGGCTTGGGAGTCAGCTTCATTCAATGATCCAATTTTGCACCAATTCTATATTATGGTAAGATGTTTCTAATTTGGCTTGATAACTATTGAATGAAATTTATGTATAACATATATTTGAAAAAAGGTAAATCTTAAATGTTTTCAAGTTTTCATTTGTTTATTAGAATGGGTGGAATTTTTTTTTTTGGCTAAAATTGAGGTGGTATTCCACTTGATTTACCACTCCTCTTGCAATGGGAATGTACGAGGATGTGCCATTGGATTTCTTTGCAAAACGTATATCATTTATCCTTCTCATTCCGAGTGTATTAATACAATAAAACTAAAGTAAAGGTGGGTGCGAAATATAAAAACTTACTAATTTTTATGCATGCCTTGCTCACCAAGATGAATTTCTAGAGAAAAATGTGCCCAAAAAGAATTATCTCCTCTCATCAAAAAATTTAGTGACCAATCAATGAATGAATGAAAATCACATTCCTTCTACAGGCATTTCCATTTGGGAATATTTCCCTTAGTGCTCAGATGACCTATCACATCACTTGTTGGATGATGTGAATCCTGGCATCCAAACTAGTAGTGGAGGATCCTTTCATTTGTCAAATCAAGCTTCTACCTCCCCAAATGCTCTTCCTTCATCTTGACATGACATTTGTCCTATAGGTACCAACTCCCTAAATGATCCTCTATCATCCCAACATGATGTCAGTTTTGAAGCCACCACAATCTCCTTGGATTGCATCCTTTATGACTCCCTCCCATCTCACAAACACTCTATCCTCCCAAAAAATGTTATTCCCCCTCCATTGTTGGCAACATAATCTAAAAACCTTCTAAAAATATGCCTAAAAACCTTCTAAAAATTCCTTGGAATGCCTTAGGTACCTTGGCTTGGGAGTCAGCTTCATTCAATGATCCAATTTTGCACCAATGCTATATTATGCTAAGATGTTTTTAATTTGGCTTGATAAATATTGAATGAAATTTATGTATAAAATATATTTGACAAAAGGTAAATCTTAAATGTTTTCAAGTTTTCGTTTGTTTATTAGAATGGGTGGAAATTTTTTTTTTTGGGGGTAAAATTGAGGTGGTCTTCCACTTGATTTACCACTCCTCTTGCAATGGGAATGTATGAGGATGTGCCATTTGATTTCTTTGCAAAATGTGTATCATTTATCCTTCTCATTCCAAGTGTATTCATACAATAAAACTAAAGTAAAGGTGGGTGCGAAATATAAAAACTTACTAATTTTTATGCATGCCTTGCTCACCAAGATGAATTTCAAGAACAAGAAGTGCCCAAAACAAATTTTTCTCCTCTCATCAAAAAATTTAGTGACCAATCAATGAATGAATGAAAATCACATTCCTTCTATAGGAATTTCCATTTGGGATTATTTCCCTTAGTGCTCGAATGACCTATCACAAAGGTGAGAGGAATACGAGATTCTTCCATAAGGCCATGATTCAACATCAGCAACATAATCAGATCTTCTCCTTGAAGGACGCTACAGGAAATCACCTTACTCGACATGAAGAGATGGAAGACCTTCTAGTGGATCACTTCCATTCCCTTCTTTCAGGACCTGTTCTTGATCGATTAAAGGGTATTCAAATAATAACCCGACATATTCCTCACTTGGTTATTAGGGATCAGAACCTTGCTTTGATGAGGGCGGTGACACTAGAGGAAATAGAGGAAGTGGTCAAAGGTATGGCCAAAAATAAATCCCCAGGACCAGATGGATTTACAAAATATTTATTCCAAGATTCCTAGAGCTTCATAGCGAGAGATATCCTGGACGTGGTGGAAAAATATCGAAGGACACAAAAGGTACATCCTTGTCTTAATTCTACTTTTATTTCGTTAATTCCTAAATCAACCCTTTCTGAGGATCTGCATGGTTTTAGACATATGTCCCTTTGTAATGTCATTTACAAAATTATCTCCACCATTATGGTGAAAATGATAAAACCTCTTTTTCCCAGTCTCATATCTCTGGAACAAATTAGTTTTTTTGAAGGCCACAAAATTCTGGATGGAATCATCACTTCTCAGGAAGTTTTCTACCCTCTTAAACAACTTAAAATTCCCGACATGTTTATCAACCTAGACTTATCGAAACTCTATGATCACCTTAGTTGTTCCTACCTCCTCAGTATCCTAAAGGATTGTGGTTTCGATTCCAGATGGATCAACTGGGTTTGCTTCCTCATTTCTCCATCGATCTTTTCGATCCTGATCAATGGACCCCTTCCAAAACCTTTAATCCATCTAGAGGTATTAGGCTAAGGATATCCTATGTCTCCATCTATTTTTATCCTAGCTGCAAAAGGCTTGGAAAGATATATCAAATCGGCCTCCCAATCTTCTCACCTCAAAGGCCTTAATCTATGGGGTAGTGGTCTCCCTATCACTCACCAACAATTTGTGGATGATATCATGTTGTTTTGTAAATTCACCCTCTGTGAAGTTAGAAAGTTAAGATATATTATTCATGAGTCTATGCAAGCCTCTAGAAACCTGATAAATAATGATAAATCAAAAATTTTATTTTTCAAAGCCCCTGTTCTTATCCAAACCTTCCTAGCGCGCTCCCTAGGCTTTGTTATTGGATCCTTGCCAATCAAGTATTTGGGTATGCCTTTGGTTTTCAATTGCTTAAGAAATTCCTCTTGGAAATATATTCTTCAGAAAATCCAATCGAAGCTCAAATCTAGCTGGAAGAGTGATTCTTATTAAATATATTCGAAAATCCATTCTTATTTACCAACTCTTGGGGATGGAAACTCCCAAATCATCATGTATTTCCATGGCAAATATTTTTTTTAAAATCCTCTCAAGAGGATCCCAGAAGGCTAAGAAATGGGTCGTGGCTTCCTTGAGCAATGTTATAAAACCCAAATTGGTAAGAGGTTTAGGTCTCAGAGATTCATTGATCCTAAGAAATGGGTCGTGGCTTCCTGGAGCAATGTTATAAAACCCAAATTGGTAAGAGGTTTAGGTCTCAGAGATTCATTGATCCTAAATCAAGTTTTGGGGGCTAAGTTTTGGTGTAGATGGTTAAAGGGTGGCGCTGACTTGTGGAAGAATATATGGACTAAAAAATATATAATTTTGGGCTCATTACAAGGAAAATTAAAACATTTGAATACCTCAAAGGGCTCATCAAATTGGAATTTTGCATGGAACAATAAATATCTCATTATACACCATATAATTTGGAAGATCAGGGATGTGACAAGCGCCATTTTTTGGCAAGAATCATGGTATCAGAGAGGGAGGTTTTTCAATAGGAAATACCTAGGGGATATATTTCTTTTTACAAGTAGCGAAAACTGCTCTTCGATGTATCAATTCTGGAGTCCTACACAAAATGATTCAGTGTGGAGATGATGGAAAGACCAACAAGGTTGGATGAACCCTCTAGCAACCAACCAATGTCAAAACCTTGAAAGAGAACTCCAAAACCTCAAAAGAGAACTCTAATCCAGGAAAATTGCGAAACCGAAAGTCCATGATATCCTTATATGGGCGTACTCCACAAAAGGTATGTTCAATATTTAGGAGGCATAGAAATTAGCAGCAGAAGAAACCCATGATCACCACAACCTTATATGGAAAAAGATATGGGCAGAGCACCTCTAGCCTAAGTTTGTGCATTCTTGTGGCTTGTATGTCGAAGAAGAATTCTCACCTGGGATCAACTGCATAAAAAAGGAATTCAAGGGCCCTCATATTGATTTCTATACAGCGTTTAGAATGAATATATTTAACACATTTTGAATACATGCTCCTTTGTTGATCATTTATGGAGTAATCTAGGCCACCTCTTTGGTTGCCTAGATTGTGACCAAAATAATATCAAGGAATCTATAGAAATTTGGAGAAAAGGGATATTTTTTAGCCCAGTCCTAAATCGTTCTTGGGGAGTGAAAATTAGCTTTCTCCTTTGGGAAATATAGAAATAAAGAAACAAAAGGATCTTTAAGGACCAACGGTTATCTTAGGAGGGAGTATTGGATGGGATTTTACATAATATAAGATAATAAAAAAATCCAACAGATCAATTACATCCAAATGACTGGAAGGTTTCCCCTCATGAAGCTCAAATCCTTCGCCTCCTGAATCTATCCTTGAAAATGAGATCTCCCTCTTCCTAGAAATACATGGTCTCCCCCATATACTCTCCAATTCATTACTCTACTCCACCATAAGGATTCTTGAAGATAAATTTTGATGGGGCTTCCAAAGGAAACCTTGGTGAGGCTGGGTTTGGAATTTTATTTAGAGACTCAGAGCATCAAATCAAACTCATCTATGCAATGTTGGCTTCAACGTCAAGAACGTTGCAGTCAAGGATTTGAAACGTGGGTATGTTGCATCTGACTCCAAGAATGACCCAACAAAGGAATCAACTAACTTTACCTCTCAAGTAATCATAATGAATCACCCTGCACAGATTTCGAATGGCTATGCACCCGTGCTGGACTGCCACACCTCCCACATTGTTGTCAAATTTGCTTAAATTATGACGAAGGTCGATAGACATTCTGGTAAAGAAATTGAGAAAGAGACTAAATTTCTGAAGAATGGAGATGTTGGTTTTGTTAAGATGATTCCCTCCAAGCCCATGGTTGTGGAGACATTCTCTGAGTATCCCCCTTTGGGTCATTTTGCTGTGAGAGACATGTGTCAAACAGTTGTTCTTGGGGTCATCAAGGCTGTTGAGAAAAAGGACCCTACTGGTGCCAAGATTACCAAGGCTGCGGCCAAGAAGGGTAAATGAAGTTTGCTGCTACTAAGTACTTTTGTGCAGAGGAAGGGAGACGGGATTGTATACCATACTACTACGTGGTGTAGAAGCTTGTCTCATTCTGATGCACGAGATTTGGTAGTTAGGGGCTTAGTGGCTCGGCGCATGCAAACATGGGTTCTTGACCGACGGTGGCAGCATATTCGTAATGTTATTTTTTGTTCCTAGCATTTTAGTAATTTGGGCAAGTTTAGTACAACTTTGTGAGTGAGGGTTTAGTAATGCATCGGATTTTCCAAGACCATTGAAACCACAATTTAATTGTGGATTTTTATATTTGTGTATTGTGGAAATTTGGTATTGCATTGGATTTTCAAAGACCATTGTAACCGCAATTTAATTGTGGCTTTTTATGTTTGTGCATTGTGGAAGACTTTTTTTGTGAGTAAAGCTATGAGAATATTGTGTCAAGGTTCTTTCCAATCTGATGGTTGGTGTTTTCATTATATAATGAAGATCAAATTAAAGCCACTGGAAAGCAAAGATAGTATGGAGGTTTATACAAGGCGAGGTTCTATGGGCGGAGATGACAAATTCAAAAAATTCTTGGAGAAGAACCAGCGGACAGGGGTTTTTTTGCAAGGAAACAGAAACATAAATATTCAATGAGCTGAAGATGCTTACCTGGCTGGCTAGATGATAACGTGGCTCGGTGGTGACAACTCTAGCGTCCAAACGACAACGATTCTAGTCGACAGGGAAAACAACAACCCGAAAAGAATAGGGAAAACAACAGTGTAGAATGCTGGGTGAGTTAAGAAATTTGGGATTTTATTATAAGAATAAAACTCTCGGACGAGAGTTAAAAAACTTGCGTCTGAGAGTTTTCCCGAGAGTTTATTTCAACACAACTCTCGGACGAGAAAATACATAACTCTCGTCTGAGAGAATTTTAACCCCGACTAATCCTAATCAAACTCTTGGCCAAAATATTAAAAATCTCTCAGACGAGAGTTTTAAAAACTCTTGGCCGAGAAATAGAGTTGACTATTTTCTCGGACGAGAAATTAAAAATTTCACCCAAATTCTAGCCCTCCGCCAAAAAGTGTTTCCCAACTTCGGGATTTCACCCAGTTCATAAACCCAAATTACAATAATCACGTCATAATTAGATTATTCTTGATTTTCAACGGACTAAGCTCTAATTTGGCTTTGAATGAATAGAAGACACTAACCATACTCTAGAAATATTTCTATTGACCATGACTTTATCTTATTGTGAGTCTGTAAAAAATATACAAAGTGGGTAGTCACTAAATATAGAATGTTATTACCCCATATGGGGTGTCAAGTAGAATAGTATCGTTGGACTATATACCTAAAAAATATATGTGAAATCCTTACGAAACCTATACCATGTGACAATTATAGTCTTTCAGTGAATCCATATCCAACTAGCTACATGCAGAGGAATTTCCACTGGAGGGTGCATAGGAAAACCACTAATCTTTTGACATGACAAGTGTCAAAACATTCACTCTTTAGTACCATGGTCTCATTATGATCTCAAACACCATGCACTGCAATAAGAATAGAAAATGGGATGTCTAGGTTAGTCTAGAATATCATGGATCGGGAATTATGGCTCAAGTCACTAGGTTAATTACTCTTCATAGAGTTTATTAGCCATTGTGGATTAACATAATGATAAAGGAGGGGAGGTATTTCCATCTTGCAACTCCTCTACGTCTAATAAAGTACACTCCTTGTTTTTTCTTATCTCTGAATTTCCATCATTGCGTTCTATTGTTGCTAGCCCTATCATGTTGAGTCATGCCACTAATAGAGGGTATAGAGATTAGCTATCACTAAAACAAACAAGGTCCCATATGCACTCGAGTCCAATGAAATGTCCAAGCTGCAAAAAATGAATTTTGAGAGAAAACTCTTCGTTATATCCTGAAAATAATTAGAACTGCATAGAACAAAATCCATCTTGAGATGCACACCACTCATGACTAAGACATGTATGTTGAGACAAGTAATTGGATTCCCCATACTAGTAGCTCTTGGTCATGCCAAGACACCAAATACTAGAAAAATAGTGATCTCTATTGGCATATGAAGAAGATTGTGAGGAAAAATCTACAAGACCACGATGAGGCACGTGAGGAGGTTCTACTACAACTTGATGAAGTCATGTTGTAGTTATATTTTCTTCAAATTCCTAGCTCTCACTGAGCTAGTCGTGATAAAACTAGGTAATCCTTAACTCCAATCTCGGTAAACATCTTCTCACTACAATATGATCCTCTCTTAATTAATCCTTTATATATCTCAAATTTGATTTCTTTATCTTTGTTTTCGAGAATCAATTTTCATATTTACTTTAAGACGATTCTACATTTACACCAACTACTTTGTTGTTTAAATCTATATCAATTAAAAACTTATAAAAATGCTACCCTAACTTATAACAATGGTTATAAAGGCTTATAACAATGCTACTAGTCTATGTATTCTCTTGCATGAGATTAATAGAATTAGACATATAATCCAAAATACCATTAATAAATTCATTTACTCTCTGTCACTTTAAAAAAACATATATATTAATCTAATGGTTTAACCAATTCTTTTTTCAAATACTTAAATATTTAATAGTAAAAAGTCCAGATGCTAATTTTAGTTTTCGAAAGCACCTTTCAAAAACAAAAAGGTTCGACTCGTCCATCTTTTGCAGCAAAAAGACTTATTTTGTGGCTTCTGGTTTTTTCCAAAGTGAATAAAGTACCAGCAATCGTTCTCTGCGCGATTTGTGCGAATATAATAATGCACTGAAAGTGTCTGCGCATCCCAATATTCAAATCAGCGTGGCACCATCAATTGAGAGGTCCTTACCATGAAGTACAGTAACATATCACCTTAGCAGTTCTTGAGTGTTACATCCCGCTGATTAACTGCATATTCCTTTCTTTTGGCACATTTGATGACATTCCACTCTTTTCCTTGTATTTCCTCTCAACGCTGCAAAATAACATTGCCATCAAAGTAATCTATATCTTTCATAAATAAATTGATAAATATGGTGGGGAATTAAATTATTTGAAAGGATATCTAATTTTTACTTTTATATAATTGGAGTGATAGCATAATTGGACGATATTATTATTATTATTATTACTAGCAATTGCTTCAGATGTTGCAAAGGAAACGTCGTAAGTTGATAACATAATATGGAATTTGCATTAAGAATAAAATTTTGTTTTTCATTCAAGACGAGGTTTTACTCATCATTAATAAAATATGTATTAGAAACAATAACACCTCAATTAGATGATTTTGTCTGAAACTTCTTCTTCTTTTTCCTTGTAACAATTTGTTATATGCCATACATACCATAAATTGAATCCTTGGCACAGGAATGGTGAGAGTGAGATCTAGGGTTTTTGCAAGTGCATAAGATGGCTTTGTTAATGTGGGTAAAAAGCATATTGGGGCTAGAGAAATTGGAGAAAAGGTCAACATTGGAGGTCTAAAATCATTATCATTTTTCAGTTCTTCGTTATAATTCCCTCATTTATAGTTTCAATGGGTTTTGGCCCAAAGCATTAGTGGATCTACACCTTGTGGTAGAAAAAATATGATATTTACCTATGTTCTAAAGACTTTTTCATTGTAAAATTTGAATCATAGCAATACAACTTGAGGTTGGTTTTGTATAACTTAATGGGCCAACATTTATATTCACACTCATCCCATAATTATAGAATTTATGATGGAAAGTTTTGAATCTCAAGACTACAAATGTGTCTTGGAAATGATTTGGATTGAATACTCAATCTTGTGTTACACCATCGCAAACCATCATAGGAATACAACTTGAGGTTCGTTTTGTATAAATTAATGGGCCAACATTGATATTCACACCCATCCTATAATTATACAATTTATGATGGAAATTTTTTAATAAGGCTACAAATGTGTCTTGGAAATGATTTGGATTGAATACTTAATCCTATGTTACACCATCCCAAACCATCATAAGAATACAACTTGAGGTTGGTTTTGTATAAATTAATTGGCCAACATTGATATTTACACCCATCCCATAATTATAGAATTTATGATAGAAATTTTTGAATCTCGAGGCTACAACTGTTTCTTGGAAATGGTTTGGATTGAATACTCAATCCTATGTTACACCATCCCAAACCATCATAGGAATACAACTTGAAGTTGGTTTTGTATAAATTAATGGGCCAACATTGATATTCACAACCATCCCATAATTATAGAATTTTTGATGGAAATTTTTGAATCTCAAGGCTACAAATGTGTCTTGGAAATTATTTGGATTGAATACTCAATCCTATGTTACACCATCCCAAACCAATACAACTTGAGGTTGGTTTTACATAAATTAATGGGCCAACATTGATATTCACACCCATCTCATAATTATACAAATTATGATGGAAGTTTTTGAATCTAAAGGCTACAAATGTGTCTTGAAAATGATTTGGATTGAATACTCAATCCTATGTTACACCATCCCAAACCATCATAGGAATAAAATTTGAGGTTCGTTTTGTATAAATTAATGGGTCAACATTGATATTGACACCCATCCCATAATTATGCAATTTATGAGGGAAATTTTTGAATCTCAAGACTACAAATGTGTCTTGGAAATGATTTGGATTGAATACTCAATCCTATGTTACACCATCATATTTTCTCTTAAGAGTTTGATATGATGAAAAATAGTCTTGGTATACAAGAAAGTAAATGTCATTTTAATATGGAGACATTTTTGGAAGGAGATATTGTTCTTTATGTTATGGTTTATTTTCTTAACTCCAAGCTTGGTTTAGCTTTTCTCTATATACACAAGAGAAAAAATACAAAGTAAAATCACAAATTTAAGTTATAGTTTTATATTTTATAATTACAAAATTTAGTTTATTATTAAAATATTTTACACACATTTATTTATTCAATTAAATTTAATCCAAAAATTCTCTTATCTAATCCTCTTTTTCAATATATATTGGATTTCCATTTATTAAAAACAAAAGGAAATATTAAGAACCTCCTAAAGTTATAAAAAGTAACTAACATGAAAAATTAAAAAAAACTCCTAGTGACAACATAAAAATGTTAATTTTAGTTGAATCATTAAAAAAATTAAAAGTGATAATAACACTATACGTTATATCATTAAAAAAAATCAATTAAATTTCTACAAATTTACTATTTTTTACCATCAAATTTGAACAAATTTACAATTTTTTTATAAATGTATGAAACAATAAACAAATTATAAAAGCACAAATGTAAAATATGGTACTTTAGAAA
The DNA here is from genome assembly GCA_034641835.2 of Pinus albicaulis. NCBI lineage: Eukaryota > Viridiplantae > Streptophyta > Pinopsida > Pinales > Pinaceae > Pinus > Pinus albicaulis. The sequence continues at coordinate 1,655,209,592 of CM076582.1, read as the reverse complement.
GTGGAAAATTAAAAATATCTTTCATAGTATTTCAACAATTTACATAAAATCTAGTTAAAATATCATAATTTCAAAATATTTATATCTTAATCCAGTCATTATTCTCTTTATTTTTTAAATAGTATATTTAAATTTTATATTTAATAATTATTTTTATTAAAATGATATTTATTACTTTTAAACAATAAAATGTGATTCTTATTAGTAAAACATTTTATAATAATTACTAAAACAAAATGTTCTAAATCAAAACCAAACACTAATCAAAATAACTACTTAAGAATGAACATTAAGTTCAAAAAACATTGTTAATATAAAATTTCCATATGCATACATTTGATTCTGTAAAACCTAGTGTGAAAGTGAGATTTGGGAATAGTCGTGACATTCACATCTGCAACATGATCCAATCACTTCATTATTAATATAGATATAGAGACAGATATATGAAAATATGATGAACATATCATTTTATTATTAAAAAAATATTATTAACAGTGTAAAAAATGTTGTAAGATTTTGAAAGAGATCCCATTAATAAGTTCTTTAATTTTCTCTGTTTTCTACTTCTATTGAATTGAAATATGACAAATATTAACCTTTTCACTATTTTTTCAAAAGTGAATCCTAAGCTTATTCTTCAGATCGTGGGAATTAAGGAGCTGAAATTATCGCACGTCAAAATCCATTTGCAGATCTATTTTTCATGAACATGATTTCTCAGCTTTAGTAAAGGCTAATAGTTTAGTACGTGTTCCCAGTTTTTTGACAAGCATTTTTAATTTTAATCTTAATTAAAAACTACACTCTAATTTAATCTTAATCATATTACAATTTCACCTTAAAATAAATTTTCATCTAAATCAATTCTAATTTATCTTAACTGTAAGTGAAAAACAACATTAGAAAATTAATATAAAACTTCAACATACTAATTCTGGCTATCCTCTTACAGTCGATTTATGTTTGAAGCAATCAGATTCAAAGTTACAATTAATTAAGTGTAATGCAAATTTTGGAGATAGAGAACTCACAGTTCTGTTTTCCAACGATTTTCCAATTTTGAAATTTCAATTACAGCAATTAAATGAAAACCTATGATAATATTTATTAAAACTCACGAGAAATTTTGCATACCATCTAAGGTAGTATACCTACCTGACCACAATTGCTATGAGAACTGAAAATATAATAAATACGTGCAAGGGATCTCGTAAAACGGTGCAAGGGATCTCGTAAAACGGTTTGCCTTCGATATTTTCTTAAGTGTAAACATTACACACAGTATATATCACAATGAGTTTTAATTTCAATAGAAGGAAAAAAAAAAAAAAAAAAACCTAAAAGCTTTCTGATAAGTAGCCAAGTGAAGATGAAAAGCAGAAGTGATACTGAGGAATAATTGGATCATAAATTGACTCCTGGCTTGCCTCTTAAATTTCTCTCTGCAACATGAATCAGTGATAAAAACCTCTCAATATTACCACAAAACATATTTGAAAGAAGAATTTTGGCTTCTCTTGTCCTCTCCGAATCACAAATCAACGATAACACCCTCTCAATATTAGCCTAAATTCTGATTGCACGTCTGCTTTTTCATTTTGTAATTACTGAAATCAAAAAATTAACAAACTCATGAATTAAAAAAATTCAAACAAAAGAAAGAAAAAATACCGAGCCAAAACGAACGGATCATGAATTAAAAAGATTCAAACAAAAATGAAAATACAAAAACCAAAACGAACGGATCCGCCGATGATTGAGAAAGCCGCACTGATTTCAAAGACGAAACAAAGTGTGTGAGCGATGGCTCTCTGGTTCGGAAATTTCTCGACAGTTTTACAGAGCAGGGAAGTCAAACTGATGACACTGGAATTTTCTTTCAGGTTTATGTTGATACCAAAAGAGACGCGGAACTTCTGCGATACAAAGGTGAAACTTCTCATTTAGATGTGCAGAGAACATCTAAGAAATAATGGTGATAAAAGGTCAGCCAAGCGGACATTAATAATGAAAGGTAGAGTACAAGGTGGAAGACATTAATGTTCAGTGAGTGAGTGAGTTAGTTAGTTAGTTAGTTAGGTTGAAAGAGACATTGGATCTAATGGTCTAAAACATTTTAATCGTCTAACATTTCATCTAATGGCCCAAACATTGACAGACTGACAACTAGGAAAGTTGTTTTCAAATAATAATGCATTACGGCGTAATTATTATTATTAAGGTTACCATTAATGTAGATACCAAATTAATGAATGAGACTCTTTGTTTATGGGTCCTCACAACTATTTCACTGCTAAATTTACTAAGATATACTTACTCTATTTCTCTTTTCCAGACTAAACTCAATTTAATTAAAAAAAATAATAGTAAGTACACTCTCAACGAACCATTGTACTTTCTCTGCTTAATATGATAGGTTTGCTTTATGTTTGTTCATTGATGACTAAGTTTTTCACACACATGCATTGGTGTGGTGTTTTTAAACATACCCACAAATAATAGAATTTGAGCCCGGTACTTTCATATTGTATAGTAGATTTTAAGTGTGAATTTTTGGAAAGTTCTCGTTTTATTTTCCAATTTAATTTGTCTAGAAGAAGAGTTTATTGAAATTACAAATTTCATAGAGATGAACTCTTCAAAATCTAAGTGCCTTAGAAACTCTTCAAAATCTAAATGCTGCAGAAATTTTTGAAAACGCTGCATCCATATATGTCATAAAAAAACAATTTAAACAATACAAATCAAGATTTCGCAACAATTTCTTTTTTCTTAATTCCTACCAAAAATTAAAAAATCTCACTTAAAAATTCTCCAAGAATAAAGTTACACCACCGTATTTTCTAACCGTTAGGAGACATAATCATCTTATTGATTACAAGCGTAGCATCAAAAGTCGTGTTATTTCGTTGGGAAAAGAGAGAAAGTATTGCAATTCTGGTTGTTCCCCATTCACTCGTCTTTGGCTCACCTCGCTTTTCGATACTATAAGTATCCCCAGTCTCTCATTCACTTTTTTACACACAGAAAACTAACTAGTGGGAGGGGATTAAATTCATTGGAGATGATGAATTTTCAAAATAAAGTTATGCAGGCGAGCGTGTGCAAAAAGTCATGTTAGTGTTCCGTGATTTGGCTGATTGGCAAGCCAAATGACAGTGTAACATCAAACCAATCTTTGGAGCCCAAGGACCTAGCCTTCCTGGACTCAGAGAGGGCTCTCTCTATTTGTGTAAGGGATATCTGTGTGTTTGCTTATTTTGTTCTGATTTTAGGCTAGTTATGAAGTAGGTTTTTTTGGTTTTGGTTTTTTTTAGGTTGTGAGGGATGAACCGATCAAAGACATAAGATAGGTAAAAAGATGTCAGATCAACTGGGCTATGGGGTCGAAAAGGTCAAGAAAGCTTTCAGCTGGTGATACAAGGTTGTTGAAGGGACGATTTGAGCGAGGTAAAATGGATCGGTGGGCAAAATGGAGTGAGATGGACATTAAATTTGTGAATAACAAAGGATTTCAAGCATAAATAGTTTAATAGCTGACATAAAAATGGTAGGGCTAACCATTAATCATGAGAAATGTAACTATAAGCTGATCGATGCATAGAAATAAACATTCAAGCCACGCATAGAGATATATGACTCTCTAACTTTAGGGAATGGCTATCAGACTTTGGGGAAATACATTTAAGACAGACAAACAACTCAAATCAATATGTAGGAACGCCTAAACATAGTATTTCAAGCTATTGAGCACTTTGAAAACAAGATTGCATAGTTTTAGGCAAAGGGAAAGATCAGTACAAGACGTCCTTGGTTCAACAAATGAAAATCTAATCAATCAGATAGAGGTTTCATAGGTGGAGCTATGGCTAGCCATGAGTAAGCAGGGCATACCGTGAATCATAATTAGCATGCATAAAACCATAAATGAAACAAGCAAACAATATTCTTCAGTTATTAAAGAGAAATCAAGGATTCTTTAATATGACTAAGAATTAAGAAAACATGGAAGCTATAAAGAAACAGGAAATTTGAGGTGCCTCCAAGGGCATGTCTCAAATCTATTCTCTACTTTCTTATAGCAAGCAAGAACATGGAATTATGAATGAAAACTAGGAAACAAAATAGAGAGAGAGAGACACTATACCATTCTACCGAGTCATGGAATCCAACAACAATCCTCTTTCATCATCCAAGAACATCTAAGAGACTATCCAAAAGCATGAGACAAGTGTTTCTTCCAAAGCTTATATGACCATATATTGCTTCTATTCATCAAGTTCAGCCATGTTTATAATGAAAGCATTTGGAATATATAGGCCAAAGTGAGGAAAACCTCTTAGTTCAACTTGCAATCTCATTGGCCTATCCAAAATATTTGATTTTTTCCTTGAGGCTTTGCAAAGCCCAAGGCACAAAATATCTAATAAAATATCTCAAAAATGCTAAAAAAGGGAAATATATTGACTTTTCATAACTTATCATTTACAAAAATAGCTAAACGCACATGAAGAAAAGTCACTTTTGAAAGGTTCAATTTTTACAAAAATACTCAAGAAATACATCAGCAAAAGGTCCCCTAACTTTCCGACAACTTTTGGAGGCCCTCCCGATGTCAAAACGAGGCCCGTGATGGTTCGTTGGAAAGCCCTAAATGTCTAATTTTTGGAACAACTTGAATTTTCCCAATCTAATGCCTAAAAGTCATCCAAAAATAGGCCTATGTGAAAAAAACCAAAAAATAGGCCTTGCTAATAAACGGGGCAGAATGTAGAAAAAGCGAGTGTTTTTCGCCATTTTGGGGGAGAAAATGATTTTCAATTGATCTGAAAATCAGTGAGTATATGCCCTTGAGATTATGGCATCCAATGATACCATTTTCATCCTTTGAGGATGCACCAAACTCAAATGGCGATGCCCATGAGTTTTAGCCAAAAACCCAAAAATGACAAAAAACCAAAATTTGTCGAAATTCGCCAAATTTTGGCGAGCATGACCCTCAAGGATTTTTAGAAACATGCTATGAGGCTGAGGCAAAAATTTGGAGCTTTGAGGTGTCTTTCCTCAATTTTGGTGTTGGGCGCTTCCCTTTAGCCTCCTTGAGTTTTTCCTGAGCGGCCTTCAATTTCCGCCGGGCAAACTGATTGAGCTTTTTATAATGCCCAGTCATCCTCCGTTGAAGGTCCAAGTCTCTATTTGCCTTCTCCAATTTCTTCTTCAAGTGATCATTAACCCTCTCAAGCCATGTTTCCCGATTGTTCTCTATTTCTTGTTCGAACAATGTAGTGAGAGGGGTAGATTGGAGAAGGGCATCTTCTTCTTCCTTTTGTTTTTCGAGGGCCTTTTTGAGCCCCATGGTTCTTGGCCTCTTTCACCTGGGCCGATATTCATCTTTGCTCTCATCGAACTCACCCATGAGTTCTTCCAATCTCACTTGTGCTTTGGAGGCCTCCTTTTTGTATTTGATGGCCTGTGTCTCATATATAGCCATATGGACACTCATCTGTTTGTTTTGAATTTGCAAAAAGTGATTGAAATTTCTAGCCCTCTCAAGATCAGTCCTCAAAGCATCAATTTGGTTTTCTCTATTGATTAAGAGAGTCTCAAGGATTCGGGCTTCAATGTCACTATCATCACTTTGAATTTGAATTATGTCGAAGTCCCTCTCCTTTTCATGACTGCTCTCTTCTTTCTCCTTTCCTTTATTTTGGGTGGCTCTTTTAGTCTTCCTCCTCTTGGAAAATTCGACAATGGGCTTCTTGGGAAATTTTCCATTGCTACGGAGGGCCCTAGTAACATTTGGAGTTATAACTCTAGGCACCCTTTTCCTTGATGTCCGGGGCTTGGCCACTTTTGGAGAAGAGAGCATGGCCCCTTGCCTAGGAGAGGCAGCTAGCACATGCTCCATTGGCTCTTTACCCTTGTTACTTTGCTCATCATTCTTGCCACTGTCTTGGATTTCTTCATGGATGCCTTGACTATCCTTGTGCATTTCTTTTTTAGGGTTTTCCTCCTCACTATGTTGCACCTGTTCATCATGCTACTCTTCTTCTTCATGAGGCTGATGTTCCTTTTCATGAGGCTACCTCTCTTCATCATGTTGTGGATGCCTCTGTTCATCATGATGTTGTTCATCATCATGTCCTTTTTCATCATGCTCAGGAGTCTGATGTTCTTCCTCACTGTGATGCTGCTCATCATCATCCTCCTCATCTTGCTTATGCTCTTCTTCCTCATCATGCTCTTTTGCTTGTTATATGGTAAAATTGAGCTTCTTGGGAATAGGTTTGCTAGAAGAAGGCGAAGGATGGTGAGTAGAAGGTGAAGGAGATGTATGAAATGAAGGGATAGTGGCGAAATCTGGATGTGTGATGAAAGTATCCCAAGAGACCTCCCTCTTCTCAAGCTGATGAAGAATGATGAATTTGATGAGGGAGTGATGGAAGAGGCAGGCTGTCTGCTAAGAAGGAGGCTTTTTCTAAACAGTGGAGGCCATTTTCTCAATACTTCTATGTAGGAAGAAAGAGAGATTTAGCAATTTGGCCCTCGTGAAATGCATGAGCAATCGGATATGATAGGCATAGACTCGGGAGAATCTTCCCTCGCAAGTGAATTATTTCATGATGATATTCATGAGGGGGTTGTAACTAGCCAATAGATATGAGAAGGGGAAAATGGATGGACATGAATCTCTATGCTTAGGCTTCAGAAAAGGCCTGTATTCTTCTGAGTCTAGGTGGCTTTGTTTAAACCACTTCTCCCTAACATAAGGGATTTTGGTGGCCTTGGAAATGGGCCTTGGAGAGAATTTGAAATCTAGGCCTGCCAACTGAAAGTGCTTCTCTTGAAACCTTAAAGCACAAAGATGTGTCAAAGGGGAATAGATCTTCACCTCTTGCACTCTTTGACAAAAATATAAACACTCAACCTCATGGAAGTTAAACAGAACTGATGGATGAGCATTTACTTCTTCAGTGGAAACAGGCTCAAATCTCTTGTGAAGGCCACTCCTACTGTCTTGCCTAGGAGGCATTTTTTTTTTGATGTTCTTTGCAACACCAAGCTATCTCAAAAGGCCTTTGGAATGTTTTTCTCAAGCACACACCTCTGTCCTCTTTGTCAGTCACTGTTTGACCAAGACAAGCTGCTTCAAATGTTTTGTGAAATAGTCCTCTAACACCAACTTTCTGCTCCTTATAAATCACTGTTTTGTCCTCCTTTATGCCAATCAACCAGTTTTTTGTCAAAATAAATGCACACAGTCAAATTGTTACTATGTTTGGGCAAGGTATTGAAAAGAGGTATTGTGGCCTTTTTGTTAAAACAGAGATCTTCTTGTATTTTGACAGAAGCAAAACAACCTTGTATTTAGAAAAAAACAAAAAACGCCCTCCCTCAAACAGTGCTTCTTCTGTTGTTCACTGGTTTCTATACAAAGTATGAAAAAACAACCTCAGCTTGATTTAAAAGATGTTCATAGAATACTCTTTTTATGGAAATCTGGTGGCTGGACAGAGTTTTCTCTTTCACCATTCAAAGGGACACTTTTGAAGTGACAAGGCTTTCAGATATGATCATTGTTTTCCCTTTACAAACACTGTTTTTACCTTAGATTTTCCAACAGAGATTAATTTTGTTTTTCACCACTCAAGGACACCTTCAGAAACTTTAAAACCTTCTACCGTTGTGTTTTTGCCTTGCAATCAGTGTTATGGTTTATCACTGTTTTTGAGGGTAGTTTTTAGGCCTTTTGAGACTAATGTAAACACATCCTCTTTCACTATATTAATCTAGGGCAATCATAGCAACAACAACCTTGGATTTTTATCAGACACCCTACCCTCCTTATCATTGTTTCTCCCTTGGAGAAAATCACTCTGTCACCCCCTTCAGATTTTCAAAAACTAGCAAGAAGCAATGAAGAATACCTTGCAAACTTTTCACGGGCTTTCGTTGATCATTTGGCAGCTTCAAAGATGTTTTTCGAGGGCCTTTTGAGTGAGCGGCACGTTCAGATGGGAGAGCGTCGCATCGTGTAAGCTATTGGGTCAGCCTTCGGGCAGTGGTGACCAGCGCTATAGGTGCGCCGCGCGCCACTACAGGCGCGCCGCACCAACGTTATACGCCTTTGTAAATTCTCTACCAAACGCGCCGCGCGCTTCTCCAGGCACGCTGCACATGCTTCAAACCTTTAAAAACTTTGCCAATTGCTCAAAATTCTCTTGTTTCTTCAGTGGATAGCTAGGAGAGAGACTTTGAACGTTTGCTTATGTTTTTTAAACTTGCAAATGGGTTTGCAACAGTCTCTTACTCCTTTTATAATCGAAAAATCCGATTACCCTTTGAGGTTGCTTTGTGAGGGTTTTGAAGGCCCTTTTGAAAAGGCTTTCTCGGTCATAATTATACATAAAGCAAATGTTCCCTTTAAAACATAACAAAGACTCATCTTTGCTCAAATAAATGACACAGTGGCGTGAACAACTTCTCTTATAGGCATGACTTCTTTTTTTTGAACTAAAGAAGCCTTTTTAAGAGTCAAAATCTTTCCATTGTTTCTCATTAAGGGAGGAAACTTGTTTCCTTTGTTGATATTTGTTTTTTAGGGGAAAAACCTGATCCGAGCCATATGAATGATTGTATATGCACCTTTTGAATGAAATTCTTATTTGATTGTGGGAACCTTAGTTGCATCACCTGGGTTTGACAAATAACTGTTTATCAAAAAGAAAGTCCTTTAAAAACCTTCCCTGCAATCATCTGCAATAGTTAGGCATCTTCATATGTATAAAAAGTCCTTTTTTTGTGATAGCATCATGCTTCATTTCTTTGAATTTTTTCCCAATGATTTGTGAAGCATTCTTTGCCATTCTTGTAAGGAGATAAATCACCACTTTAACACTTATTTTGACAGTTTCTGCTCCTGGTGTTTTGATGATGATCATGCCCACTATGAATTTGATTGAAATGTCAGGTGTTATTTGATCCTTTCTTTTGACTGTGGGTGAAGAAACTAATTTGTACTCCTTAGACCTTACCCATACCTATTTATCAAGGACAAAAGGCCTTTAAAGACCCTTGGGACTCATATGCAACAACAAGGTCATTTTCACATGTCCATAAAGAGGCTTTTGACTGTGATAGTGGCATGTTTTATTTGCTTTGAGTATGGTCTGTGAATTTAAAACACTTGCCATATCCTTTTTCACACCTACTGTCTCTATGTTGTTTATTTGTAAAGTCCCCTTGAGAAAACAAGGCTTAGGTCACCTTCTTGTCAATTTTGATGAGTTTTTGAAAAATATCTTTATGAATAGGAAGAGCACACCTTTTTGAATATCAACATCACTCTTTGGCCTATGTCTAACCCATCTCTCAACCTATAAACCTTGAATGGGTTTCCATTAATTTCAACTCTGTCTTTTAAAGGGAAACACTGGCTATATTTCATGCTTGTTGATCGAGGAAATTTCTAGAAACTTTTAATGAAATCACATACCTCAGCAGGATTTGTTCATTTTGGCTTTAGATTGCCTTCGAAGGAAAACTCTGATAGAAGAAAAATCAAACCTCTTGGATTATCACAGTACCACTGCTTTCCTTCTATTTTGAACACCATTTTTCTATCCATAAGCCTTCAGTTTCTTTCCTACTGCACTTAAAACCCTGCCTCTTTTCCTGGCCCTCTGCTTATTAGATGAAGGAGGCCTTTATCACAGTGCCAAACCCTCTGCTTTTAAAATGAAGGATGTTTTCTCAGCCTTTCAACCCTCTGCTCATGTATGGAGGAGGTCTTCTCAGTCTTTCAACCCTCTGCTCATCTATGGAGGAGGTTTTCTCAGTGATTCCATTTCATCAGTTTTCAAATAGTGTTATCTTTCCTTTCACTGCCTATTCATACTTTAAGCAAATGAAAATGAAAAAATGACAAAATTCCATGAAGGGCATCTCTCTGAGACATGTAATTCTTCTTTTCAAATACCTTTGTGCATCCTTAAACAATCAGAGGCAGCCTGGCCAGTATCTGCAGAGCATTTCTTGTCATTTATAATTCACTAACCTTTGACTGTGTTTGCAATAGCTTACTGAAATAACTCTCTGTCCTGTAGCTACATTCCAGGCTCAAAACCATATGAGAAGCAGTTGTCTTCTCATGTTGAGTTTGATACTGTCTTTTGGAACACTAGTATACTTTTTCCCTTTGAAAAAGACATTGAAAAATTGTACATTCACCTAATATCAGCTTGACCTATGGCATATGTATTGCATAGACATCGAGGCTTGTTAGTGGCGCGACCTAAGGGTACAATCAAGCTTTATTTGCAGAAACAGGAAGGTGATCTGGGACTGGTTGATATTAGACAGAGGTTATTTGGCTTTAGGATAGTTTTCCAAGGGAGAAATTCCTAAAGCACCACTACCTAACTTATGGGAGACTTCTTGGACATATTTGGATTATTCTCTTTGGATCTGATGGACAAGCTAGTATGGCTGAGGCTAGATAGGGCTTGACAATGAGGTTTTATCTTTTCATGGGCTAATTAAAAAGGTTAGGAGGGAAAAAATGTTTATGGGTGTTTTCCAGCTGGAAAATTTGACAAATTTTGAGATCAGCTGCTAGAAAACTTGGCTTTAACAAATAGTCATCATCAACAGGTGAAAAACACGGATGACTAACAGTGGCTCCATTTGGGTAGGGCAGCTCCTTTTCGGGAGGTGTTCAGAATTTCAGATCTCGGTTCTTTGAAGACTAGTGCCTTTATCCATTTGCGCAAATTTATTTCTTCCTTGATGCTATTTTTGAAAATTGACAGCATCAATGGTATTTCTACCTACCCCACTATATTTCCTAATATCTTTCTTCTTTTGGGTGCACTTGGACTAGCAACCCTTTGACATAGTATTTTTGAAAAATGACACTATCTAGTTCTACACTTGTATCTTCCGGGAGTTCAGATTAAGCTGATGAACTCCCTTGTTTCTCTACCTATGCTAGGTCGACTGTCAAGGTTAAGCTGTTTGACAGGATTTTATTCTCTAATCTAAAACATGAAATTGAAAATGACCAAATCAGGATTACACAGTCTAATTTGTCATGTACTTGTGGCATGAAAGACAAGCTGCACACAAATATTATTTTGCATAAAATGAAATCTAGAAAAACAAGGCTAGGATACACAATTTGTTTTTCAACCCTACTTTCCTCTTTGGTTCTGATTTGAGCATGTGGAACCAGTATGTTTTCCTAATCTACTCTCTTTGATAAGTCAAGCTTACACAATGTTGACCATCTTTTCCACTCACTAACTTATCAGTAAATAAATTTAAAACATGTTCAGTTATGATTAGGCTAGATAACTGAAAAAGACATTTGAGCACTAGTAGCGGCATTTAGACTTGCGCACTTTCTGAATGACTATTTTTTGAACATGGGGCCTTCTTTCTATTTTTCAAACTGCCCTCTTTTTCTATTTTTCTATTGTTTTTGAATTTTCTGTTTTTGATTTATTTTTCAAATAATGGTATATACAATGATTGAAAAAGTTTTGACTCAGAAATCTTGGAAATGGCGAAACTTAAGCATCTTATCCTCATAAGTATCTCCTACCACTCTTGGTCCACTCAGCTCTTGAAAAGAAACTTTTGGAAAAATTTCTCTTTCAAGCATGACATAAGGATTCATGCATGAATCTTTAAACAACCCTGTATCTTCCCGCTGTACCTCCTTATACCTCTAATTTCCACTCCTTCTTTTGTTGTATATATTTTTCAAATAATGCAGATATTCTTTGTCATTTTTGAAGTATATGATGACATCATCAAGGTACATAAAAATGCAGAAATTCAGGACCGAAAACATGGCTTTTAGGAGCATATTTTTGATATTCGGTGGTTTTGCAAATATGGGTTTGAAAATGGGACTACTTCCAGCATATTTGAAAAATCCTTTGAGTTGTTTGCTTTGTAAAGGAATCATTTGGCTATAACCTAAAACATCATCTTGCAAAGACATATGATTAAAAGGACTTATCATTGGTATATCAAGGTTTTGGGCAGGAAGGATAAAATTTCTGTCACAAGGGTGTGTATTAGTGTTTCTAAAATCAAAACAGATCCTATGACCAGCTATTTTATCTTTGACTATTACTGTTTGGGTCAGATTTTTGTATTTTATTTTGTCGAAGTTGTTTCTAGGAGTGATGGAAGTGGCATAGTTTTTCTCATTGTTTTCTCTATATGAAGTAGTATTTTGAATAAGATTGCCAATTCTAGCAGTTCTGAGTCTTTGGTGGAGTGAAAAAATGTTAGCCAGTTCAAGTAACTCAGGTATATTTGGACGGTAGTCATCATATCCTTTCATAAGAATTTTATCAGGCATTTTTTCTGGATTTTGAACTGTTATGGCTACAGTTAAAGCTTCATTTGAAAGGGCAGAGTTAAGTGATGGCAAATCCTTAAGGTATGGTAATAACATTAAACTTCCCTACCCCTGAGTTCCAAAGAGGTTTGTGATATGCAAGTCTTCTAATGCCTCTGTTCTGAAAAATTTTCATGATGTTACCGCAGATGTTTGCCTAAGGTTTGAGCAATTTGCTTGATAGTACATAATGGTTTGTGCTTCTTGTTCTATCCCTGTTTCAAAAGGAACAAGCTCTCTTTCCTCAAGACATAGCTACTCATGATTATGATAATTTTGAGTGTCTATTTCATCATAGAGAACTTGGGGCAGTTGATGTGGTGGGTCTATGATGCAGGAGCATTAGCTCGGAAAAATACTTTGTATTTTTATTAAACCTAGGGGTCTCATGTTTTTGAGAAAATATATATTTTATGTAAATATTAATGAGTTTTTTTTAGTGATTAAATTATATTTTTAATTAATTATATGTGAGGATTTGTAATGTTTCCAAATAACTAGAAAACCTGAGAGAAATTAGACTTGAGATATCTAAGAATTAATTAAGAGGCCTAATGATGAACCCCGTTGGCTGGGTTCGAAACGTCGGAAATCAACAAAAATGGATGCGATTAAACCGGAAAACTTCTCTACATAAGAGGCCTAAGTTAGATTTTAGTTTCAAGATTTTAGGGATAAATCTAGATTGTAGGATTTGTTGAGATATTTGAGGATTTGTTGAGTGATTAAAGGGATTTGAACTTAAATTGGTTCAATTTAATTTGTATTAATTAATATGCCTCAAAGGCAAAATAGATCAGGAGAGATTAGAGTGCAGAATAGAGAAAGAATTTTGTAAGCCTACGGGCAATTCAAGGGCCATTTGAATCGAAGATCAGGCCGGGAAGGAGAATTCACTATGTAAGTCTTTTATATTAATGTGAACACTCGATTTCTGAGTCATATTCCACTTTGAATTATATGGGTATGGATGAAAATTGATTATAGAAATTATGAATTATGATATTGCGTAATTATTTGAATTTGCAATGAGACGTTGGCAATTGATCGACGCCATTGATGGAGTGGCCATGGAATTCTAAATCGAAATATTAGAATTTGAATATATTTCCTTTTGAAGGTTACTCGCATATTTGAGAAGATCAATCATTAAACAATCGATCAATCTAAGAGAGAATTGAATTTGAGTTTCAATTTAGAAGTAAGCGATGAAGCAGAACTGTGTATCGATCTAGACAGAAGATAATTGGTGCAGTGAATTGGATCAGAACCAATATATGCAAAGGATGAATTGTGCAATGGCCTAATTTGAATTGAATTGCGCGATGGAGCAATGGGGGGCGTAAGGTTAACAAATCTGGCAAACAGAGAGTTGTTTTTTTTTCCCATGCAATTTTGATTGCGTTGGGATCTGCAAAATATTGTGGGCAAATTCGTGAGCCAAAGGTCACGATAAATTGACTGGAAGAATGATTTTGCTGGTGCAGTGAAATTCGAAGGCGCAGGCTATAGAAATCGTTGGAGATCTGATTGCCTAAGAACTGTAATTTTGATGATGTTGAATCGAATGAAGTAAAGGGTTACTGTCATTACTGTTGATTTGTGTTTGAATCGAATTGAAAATAGACAGTGCATTTAAGATCACGACTTGGAAGTTGTGTTTTGGTTCATTTGTGGATTTAATGCAGGTGTTATACGTAAATGAAATCGATCGCTGTGAGGTTAAAATTGCAGATTGGAATCTATGGGTTATATACAGCATTGATGAACTGTATTTTCAATGGGAGAAAGTGTATGAGAGTTGACTGGTTTTAAAAGATCGAGTTAACAGAACCCTTAGCGTTGAAATCAAATTGGGGCACAGAGTTTAAATACAGATCAGATCTGTAAACCAGAAGCGGAACCTCGGCCTTTAGAGAAAGACGCAGAGATGCTAACCCTGAATTTTGGAGGTGGAACCTTTCAAAAGAAGCAAATTCATATATGATAGCAGAGTCAGTGCAGCGCTGGAAAATGAACAGTGTTTGTGAAAGTGACATTTGAAAGGTTTGGATGATTCGATGGCATAGAGAACAGAGTTTTTGAAACGCAGCATAGTTTTAAATGTAGAGAAAGAACTCTAAATCTGTAATCGAACTTTGTTATCAAGGTCGATCAGTCCTTCAGTGGAGAAATTGGGTTTTAAAAGAGCGTGGGTTGAAGAGCGTTGGATGTGAATGCCAGAGTCGTGCATAGAGGAATTGGCATTAAGTCACGATGAAGCTAATGGTAAGTTGATGGGTCAGACACATTATTCACGTTGATGCATTGGTTGAAAGTTAAGAATGCGTTGGTAATAAGTTAAATTGTTACATTGAAATGTTGCATGATTTTAAATGCCAAGAGTCAAAGTTTGAAATCGAAATGTTCATACGAATCAAATGCTATGATAAAGGTCGGGTTTGATTATAAGGGTTGAGTTTTAGAAACAAAACACTGGTTGTTAACCAAAGTCGTTATAAGACTTTTGAAAAGTCCTACATTGGTGGAACAATCCTTGGACATGAAAGTTGTTGGGTTTTATATGTAAAGAGAACTTTGGTTTTAATTATGAAGTTTGTCATATAAGCATGAGTATGATTTCATAATCATAAAGTGATCATTGAAAGAAAACCTCCACTTATATAATGGTTCTATAATCAAGTATTATATATTGAAGGAATCTTTTTGAAGGTTTAACGTATGAGCTTCCGCGAATGATAGTGTATGTAATTGCCTGGACTTGGATTTTTTATTTGGGGAGTTATTGAGATGCATTTTGTATATGCATGAGGAGGAGAGATTATGGGTTTTGCAGGGTTATCCTACATCATCAGTCTAAGTTTGTTTTAAATCCTTCTAACTGTTCTTCAATGTCCTCATCAGTGTGTAAAATGAAAGAGTTCAGATCAGAATGCAAGGAGTACATCGGGAGGTTATCTGGCCTTTCTTGGTGGCTGATCATATATTTCATGTGTGATTCTTGATAGAGTATTCTAGTTTGGTCAAACACAGGAATAGTGGCGTAGGACATATCAATTTGAATATTTCCTTGAAGCTTGGCTCCCCAAGATCTGGATAAAAGCATTCCATACTTGGGAGGGATGTCTGCTAACACTATGTCCATGATCAGATGTTTTGCAGGTACTTGAGCCAAACTGAAACAAAGATCTTTGATCAAGCCTAGACATTTGACTCTACTCGAATCAAATGAATATAAGTCTTTATATGGTCTTGTGATTTCTAGGCCTAATCTTTCCATTACAACTTTCGGCGTGAGATTATGCGAGACCCCAGAGTCTAGCATGGCATTGTGAAGGATTTGGTCATGGATATTCAAACTGATGTAAAAGGGAAGAGTGGTTCCTTCTTGGAATTTCCCTTCTATTTTTGGACCAAACAACACTTCGGGAGTGTCATCAGCGAGATTAAGGGTGTTCGCATCATTTCCTATATTCAGGACCTTTAACACTTGGGATTTATAAGAGCCTTGGGCGATAATTTCAGTGAGAGGCATGGTAATCTTTATTTTGGCAATTTCTCCCTCAAAGAAAGCTGAAGGTACTATAATTTAAACAGTTTACAATGACTTTCTCTATGTTAAATTGGCTTAAATTTGCTTTGCAATTTTTATTGTATCTCGGGGAATCTTTGTGGAGAATGTGGGAGTATCGGCAGAAGACTTGTTTGCATAAATTTATCTTTGTTTTGATGAGTTCTCTAGATCTGAAGTTTTTTGCTATCCAAGCTTTTAAAAATATGTCGAGTTTCTAGCAATGTCAGTACCTTTCTTGAATTATCTTGTTTCTGCTTCTAAGGTCATGCGCTATTATATCTCAGCCTTCCCAAAATCTGTAAGTCTTCGGGATCTTCATAGTTGGTTTGACATCTGATTGAAATACAAACGCTTGTTCTACCAATAGAAGTATTACTCACACTCATTCTGAAACCTAAAGTTAAATGATTTTCATCAAATGGGTTCTATATCTATCATCTTCTTCCCATTATTTTCATTAAAGGGTGGCCTAATTTGTTGGTCATTTCACTTAGTTTGCTTTAGTTATTCTCACATTTTGGTTACGGTTTCATTTGAAGATTGTTGATTCATCCTAAAGGGAGTCTTTCCATAATTTTTCATTTGGCCATAGACCTAACAATCATCTCTTCTAGATCCAAGAAGAAGTGATGGAGACCTCATCTCGGTATGTAACTTTCACCGATCTAGTCCTAGCTCTTTTGCACACACAAGTTGGATTTGCACCACAGCAATTTTGCATTTCCTCTCTAAGGTAAGGGGGTCTTCAATCATCTGTGATTAGTAGATTTGCAGGTGTTAGCCTGAGGAATTTCAAGAGGCAGAACTGTGGAGGTTTCAAGTGAGGCGGGAGGGCGTTATACACACTGTTGAACCTAGTTCAGTATCCCTGGACACTTTCCTCATTTCCCAGTTTTAGATTGTTACATTCTTACAGGATTTGAATGGGGTTATTTTAGATTTCCCACTTGTTTATGAAGGTTTGGTAGAGTTCTGGGAGATCGTGGATGTTGTTTGGAGTTAAGCTCTTAAACCATTTTTTGGGTTCTCCGACCAGGCTTTGGGCGAACATCCTCATTGTGATGGTCTCGTCTTCTATTTCCATGTATTCAAAGGCATCGCTAATCCTATCTACATGTTGTTGAGTTGTGGTAGTCTCAACTTCGGTAAAGTGTGGGATTTTGGATTGATAGTCATTTTGTAAGGGAGCCAAAAGCTGTGGAACCACCAAGGGTGCATACCAGGCTTCCATGGTAGGAGCTAATGGATGATGTACAAAATGAGGGCTTGTAGGATGAGCTGAGGTGGTTTGAACAATAGTGGTTTGGATGGGTGTCCCAGATGTACTTGGACTAGTGATCTGATTTTGAGCAGATCTAGGGTGGTAGAAGCCAAAGTGATGGAGAAGCTGAAATTTTGGAGGTGTAGTAGGCGAGGCTTCTCTACTAGGACTCTGTGGTAGATCTAGGGGCTCAAGATCGTCAAAGTTTACCATACTTTGTGACTTGCTTCGAAAAAGGGTTTTTGTTGATTTTAAGTCAAAGGGGGAATCCTACAAGGCTGTGAGGTGTTCAGGTACTGATCTTGCTTTATGGATGGACCTATCGGTAGCTAAATTTCCAGTTTCGGAAGCTTGCCACAGAATCTTCTCTGGGTCATCTACTATGATAGGGGGATTTGGGTGGATGAGATACGTTGATTCTTCGTGAAGCCAGATTTTGAATCTAGAGTTTAGAGAGGATGGTATTTGTGATTGTTTCGAATGGATAGCCTCTCTAGGGGTTTACTAATGTGAAGGATGGTCAAAACAAAAAGATGGACTAGTGGAGTCGCCAGGTGGATTTCTATGAGAACTATGGTCCACCACCAACACTATCAAAGATGCTTTCGGGAAAACGTTGTATAGCAAACTTTGAGATCAAAACTTGCAAAGAAGAGTGATTCACTTGGTTTCAAGAGTTCGCTAGGCTGTATGGACAAGCTAATGGTTCTTCTTGGTAAAAAGATTTCCGCTTATCTCCTATGTTTAGGGGAAGTCTTCTGAATCGCTAAGTTATACTTAGTTTGTCACTGATTACAGAGTTTGAACCATAAGTTTTAAGTTTTGGAAAGGATGAGTCAACAGAAAAGGTATGGTTTATGAATTTTTTGGTCTTTTTATGGAGTTTTTAGGCCTACTGGAGGCTAGTGGAGTCGCCAGGTGGAACTTGGTTGTTTTTTAGAGTGTAAGCTTCTGTGATCCATAAAATTTTAATTATAAATCTTCCAGGAAATCACATATGTTTCCAAAAATTCCTTACGTGATTTCCCGGAAGATTTATAATTAAAATTGGTTGTTTTTGTAAAGATGTAGCTATGGTCCACCACCAGTAACTAGGGAAAAGCCAATCTGGGAATGTTTTGGGGTTTTTTGAGTTTTATGTGCAGCCTATGGTTTATTAGAGTGTTCTAAACCTGTTTCATCACTTTTCTAGGGTGGTGAAAACAAAAAGAGTTTACTCTAAATGATTCGATGGACTGCTTGCCTTTTTAAATGTTTAAAGACTAATGAATCTACAAGAGTTTGCTAGATTGTTATGTACTCAGTTAGTCCCACCGTGATCGCCATTATGTTAGTGTGGCAATGAGGTGGCTCAATCGGATGGTATTCTAAAATTTAGCAAGGTAGTAAGGCCTACTGGAGGCTAGTGGAGTTGCCAGGTGGATTCTTAGTTGTTTTGAGAGTATATGTGTATGGTCCACCACCAATATTGATAAACACAAATCTAGAGATATTTTGGGGTTTTCTAAGTTTCCTATATGTAGCCCTGAGGTTTGGAAAAGTTTCCTATAACTGAATCATCATTTTGCTAGGATGGTGAAGGAGCTAGTTTCTACTCTTCAGACAATACCTAAGTTTTCTAAATTTGACTAAGATTTTGAGAGATCCTAAGTGATACCAAGGATGTTTTGACTCAAATTCCCACTGTGATCGCCATTATGTTAGTGTCTCGTGATTTGGCTGATTGGCAAGCCAAATGACAGTGTAACAACAAACCAATCTTTGGAGCCCAAGGACCTAGCCTTCCTGGACTCAGAGAGGGATCTCTCTATTTGTGTAAAAGATATCTGTGTGTTTGCTTATTGTGTTCTGATTTTAGGCTAGTTATGAAGTAGGTTTTTTTGGTTTTGGTTTTTTTTAGGTTGTGAGGGATGAACCGATCAAGGACATAAGATAGGTTAAAAGATGTCAGATCAACTGGTCTATGGGGTCGAAAAGGTCAAGAAAGATTTCAGCTGGTGATACAAGGTTGTTGAAGCGCCGATTTGAGCGAGGTAAAATGGATCGGTGGGAAAAATGGAGTGAGATGGACATTAAATTTGTGAATAACAAAGGATTTCAAGCATAAATAGTTTAATAGCTGACATAAACATGGTAGGGCTAACCATTAATCATGAGAAATGTAACTATAAGCTGATCGATGCATAGAAATAAACATTCAAGCCACGCATAGAGATATATGACTCTCTAACTTTAGGGAATGGCTATCAGACTTTGGGGAAATAAATTTAAGACAGACAAACAACTAAAATCACTATGTAGGAATGCCTAAACATAGTACTTCAAGCTATTGGGCACCTTGAAAACAAAATTTCATAGTTTTAGGCAAAGGGCAAGATCAGTACAGGACCTCCTTGGTTCAACAAATGAAAATCTAATCAATCAGAGAGAGGTTTCATAGGTGGAGCTATGGCTAGCCATGAGTAAGCAGGGCATACCGTGAATCATACTTAGCATGCATAAAACCATAAATGAAACAAGCAAACAATATTCTTCAGTTATTAAAGAGAAATCAAGGATTCTTTAATATGACTAAGAATGAAGAAAACATGGAAGCTATAAAGAAACAGGAAATTTGAGGTGCCTCCAAGGGTATGTCTCAAACATATTCTCTATTGTCTTATAGCAAGCAAGAACATGGAATTATGAATGAAAACTAGGAAACAAAACAAAGAGAGAGACACTATACCATTCTACCAAATCATGGAATCCAACAACAATCCTCTTTCATCATCCAAGAACATCCAAGAGACTATCCAAAAGCATGAGACAAGTGTTTCTTCCAAAGCTTATATGACCATATATTGCTTCTATTCATCAATTTCAGCCCTGTTTACAATGAAATCCTTTGGAATATATAGGCCAAAGTGAGGAAAACCTCTTAGTTGAACTTGCAATCTCATTGGCCTATCCAAAATATCTGATTTTGTCCTTGAGGATTTGCAAAGCCCAAGGCACAAAATATCTAATAAAATATCTCAAAAATGCTAAAAAAGGGAAATATATTGAATTTGCATAACTTATCATGTACAAAAATAGCTAAACGCATATGAAGAAAAGTCACTTTTGAAAGGTTCAATTTTTACAAAAATACTCAAGAAATACATCAGCAAAAGGTCCCCTGACTTGCCGACAACTTTTGGAGGCCTTCCCGATGTCAAAACGAGGCCCGTGATAGCTCATTGGAAAGCTCTGAATGTATAATTTCTGGAACAACTTGAATTTTCCAAATCTGATGCATAAACGTTCTCCAAAAATAGGCCTGTGTTAAAAAACCCAAAAAATAGCCCTTGCTGATAAACGGGGCAGAGTGTAGAAAAAGAGAGTGTTTTTCGCCATTTTGGGGGAGAAAATGATTTTCAATTGATCTGAAAATCACTGATTATATTCCCCTAAAATTATGGCATCCAATGATACCATTTTCATCCTTTTAGGATGCCCTAAACTGAAATGGCAATGCCCATGAGTTTTAGCCAAAAACCCAAAAATGACAAAAAACCAAAATTTGTCGAAATTCGCCCAATTTTGGTGAGCATGACCCTCAAGGATTTTTAGAGACATGCTGTGAGACTGAGGAAAAAATTTTGATCTTTGAGGTGTCTTTCCTCAATTTTGGTGCTGGGCGTTTCCCTTTAGCCTCCTTGAGTTTTTCCTGAGCGGCCTTCAATTTCCGCTGGGCAAACTGATTGAGCTTTTTATAATGCCCGATCATCCTCCGTTGAAGGTTTAAGTCTCTATTTGCCTTTTCCAATTTCTTCTCCAAGTGATCATTAACCCTCTTAAGCCATGCTTCCTGATTGTTCTCTATTTCTTGTTCGAACAATGTAGTGAGAGGGGTAGATTGGAGAAGGGCATCTTCTTCTTCCTTTTGTTTCTCAAGGGCCTTTTTGAGCCCCATGGTTCTTGGCCTCTTTCGCCTGGGCTGATCTTCATCTTTGCTCTCATCGAAATCACCCATGAGTTCTTCCAATCTCACTTGTGCTTTGGAGGCCTCCTTTTTGTATTTGATGGTCAGTGTCTCATATATAGCCATATGGACACTCATCTGTTTGTTTTGAATTTGAAAAAAGTGATTGAAGTTTCTAGCCCTCTCAAGATCAGTCCTCAAAGCCTCAATTTTGTTTTCTCTATTGATTAAAAGAGTCTCAAGGATTTGGGCTTCATTGTTGCTATCATCACTTTGAATTTGAATTATGTCGAAGTCCCTCTCCTTTTCATGACTGCTCTCTTCTTTCTCCTTTCTTTTGTTTTGGGGGCTCTTTTAGTCTTCCTCCTCTTGGAAAATTCGACAATGGGCTTCTTGGGCAATTTTCCATTGCTACGGAGGGCCCTAGTAACATTTGGATTTAAACCTCTAGGCACCCTTTTCCTTGATGTCTGGGGCTTGGCCACTTTTGGAGAAGAGAGCATGGCCCCTTTCCTAGGAGAGGCAGCTAGCACATGCTCCATTGGCTCTTTACCCTTGTTACTTTTCTCATCATTCTTGCCACTGTCTTGGATTTCTTCATGGATGCCTTGACTGTCCTTGTGCATTTCTTTTTGAGGTTTTTCCTCCTCACTGTGTTGCACTTGTTCATCATGCTGCTCTTCTTCTTCATGAGGTTTTTGTTCCTTTTCACGAGGCTACCTCTGTTCATCATGTTGTGGTTGCCTCTGTTCATCATGTTGTTGTTCATCATCATGTCCTTTTTCATCATGCTCAGGAGTCTACTATTCTTCCTCACTGTGATGCTGCTCATCATCATGCCCTTCTTCCCCTTGATGTTCTGCCTCACTGTGTTCTTCTCCCCCTTGCTGCCCTATTTCACTATGATGCTTCTCATCATCATCTTCCTCATCATCCCCTTGCTGCCCTGTTTCACCATCTTCCTCCTCTTGCTCATGCTCTTCTTCCTCATCATGCTCTTTTGCTTGTTCTATGGTAAAATTGAGCTTCTTGGGAATAGGTTTGCTAGAAGAAGGCGAAGGATGGTGAGTAGAAGGTGAAGGAGATGTATGAAATGAAGGGACAGTGGCGAAATTTGGATGTGATGAAAGTATCCCAAGAGACCTCCCTCTTCTCAAGCTGATGAAGAATGATGACTTTGATGAGGGAGTGATGGAAGAGGCAGGCTCTCTACTGAGAAAGAGGCTTCTTCTAAATAGTGGAGGCCATTTCCTCAATACTTCTATGTAGGAAGAAAGGGAGATTTAGCAATTTGCCCTTCGTGAAATGCATGAGCAATCGGATATGATAGGCATAGACTTGGGAGAATCTTCCTTCACAAGTGAAAACAACCTTGTATTTAGAAAAAAACAAAAAACACTCTCCCTCAAACAGTGCTTCTTCTGCTGTTCACTGGTTTCTATACAAAGTATGACAAAACAACCTCAGCTTGATTTAAAAGATGTTCATAGAATACTCTTTTTATGGAAATTTGGTGGCTAGACAGAGTTTTCTCTTTCACCATTCAAAGGGACACTTTTGAAGTGACAAGGCTTTCAGATATGATCACTGTTTTCCCTTTACAAACACTGTTTTTACCTTAGATTTTCCAACAGAGATTAATTTTGTTTTTCACCACTCAAGGACACCTTCAGCAACTTGAAAACCTTCTACCACTGTGTTTTTTCCTTGCAATCAGTGTTATGGTTTATCACTGTTTTTTAGGGCAGTTTTTAGGCCTTTTGAGACTAATGTAAACACATCCTCTTTCACTATATTAATCTTGGGCAATCACAGCAACAACAACCTTGGATTTTTATCAAACACCCTACCCTCCTTATCATTGTTTCTCCCTTGGAGAAAATCACTGTCACCCCCTTCAGATTTTCAAAAACTAGCAAAGAGCAATGAAGAATACCTTGCAAACTTTTCACGGGCTTTCGTTGATCATTTGGCAGCTTCAAAGATGTTTTTCGAGGGCCTTTTGAGTGAGAGGAACGTTTAGATGGGAGAGCGTCGCACTGTGTAAGCTGTCAGGTCGGCTTTCGGGCAGTGGTGACCGGCGCTACAGGCGCGTCGCGCCAACGTTATACGCCTTTGTAAATTCTCTGCCAAACGCACCACGCGCTTTTCCAGGCGCACCGTGTAGGCTTCAAACCTTTAAAAACTTTTCCAATTGCTCGAACTTCTCTCGTTTATTTAGTGTATAGCTAGGAGAGCGACTTTGAACGTTTTATTATATTTTTTAAACTTGCAAATGGGTTTGCAATGGTCTCTTACTCCTTTTATAATCGAAAAAGCCGATTACCCTTTGAGGTTGCTTTGTGAGGGTTTTGGAGGCCCTTTTGAAAAGGATTTCTTGGTCATAATTATACATAAAGAAAATGTTCCCTTTAAAACATAACAAAGACTCATCTTTGCTTAAATAAATGACACAGTGGCGTGAACAACTTCTCTTATAGGCATGACTTCTTTTTTTGAACTAAAGAAGCCTTTTTAAGAGTCAAAATATTTCCACTGTTTCTCATTAAGGGAGGAAACTTGTTTCCTTTATTGATATCTATTTTTTAGGGGAAAAACCTGCTCCGAGCCATATGAATGATTGTAGATTCACCTTTTGAATGACATTCTTCTTTGATTGTGGGAACCTTAGTTGCATCACCTGGGTTTGAAAAATAACTGTTTATCAAAAAGAAATTCCTTTAAAAACCTTCCCTGCAATCATCTGCAACAGCCAGGCATCTTCATATGTATAAAAAGTCCTTTGTTTGTGACAGCATCATGCTTCATTTCTTTGAATTTTGTCCCAATGATTTGTGAAGCATTCTTTGCCATTCTTGTAAGGAGATAAATCACCACTTTAACACTTATTTTGACAGTTTCTGCTCCTGCTGTTTTGATGATGATCATGCCCACTATGAAGTTGATTGAACTGTCAGGTGTTCTTTGAGCCTTTCTTTTGACTGTGGGTGAAGAAACTAATTTGTACTCCTCAAACCTTACCCATACCTATTTATCAAGGACAAAAGGCCTTTAAAGACACTGGGGACTCATATGCAACAACAAGGTCATTTTCACATGTCCATAAAGAGGCTTTTGACTCTGATAGTGGCATGTTTTTTTTGCTTTGAGTGTGGTCTGTGAATTTAAAACACTTTCCATATCCTTTTTCACACCTACTGTCTCTGTGTTGTTTATTTGTAAAGTCCCCTTGAGAAAACAAGGCTTAGGTCACCTTCTTGTAAATTTTGATGAGTTTTTGAAAAAGATCTTTATGAACAGGAAGAGCACACCTTTTTTAATATCAACATCACTCTTTGGCCTATATCTAACCCATATCTCAACCTATAAACCTTGAATGGATTTCCATTAATTTCAACTCTATCTTTTAAAGGGAAACACTGGCTATATTTCATGCATGTTGATCAAAGAGGAAATTTCTAGAAACTTTTAAAGAAATCACATACCTCAGTAGGATTTTTTCATTTTGGCTTCAGATTGCCTTTGAAGGAAAACTCTGATAGAAGAAAAATCAAACCTCTTGGATTATCACAGTACCACTGCTTTCCTTCTGTTTTAAACACCATTTTTCTATCCATAAGCCTTCAATTGCTTTCCTACTGCACTTAAAACCCTACCTCTTTTCCTGGCCCTCTTCTTATTAGATGAATGAGGCATTTATCACAGTGCCAAACCCTCTGCTTTTAAAATGAAGGAGGTTTTCTCAGCCTTTCAACCCTCTGCTCATGTATGGAGGAGGTCTTCTTAGTCTTTCAACCCTCTGCTCATCTATGGAGGAGGTTTTCTCAGTGATGCCATTTCATCAGTTTTCAAATAGTGTTATCTTTCCTTTCACTGCCTATTCATACTTTAAGCAAATGAAAATGAAAAAATGACAAAATGCCATGAAGGGCATCTCTCTGAGACATGTAATTCTACTTTTCAAATACCTTTGTGCATCCTTAGACAATCAGAGGTAGCCTGGCCAGTATCTGCAGAGCATTTCTTGTCATTTAAAATTCACTAACCTTTGACTGTGTTTGCAGGAGCTTACTGAAATAACTCTCTGTCCTGTAGCTGCATTCCAGGCTCAAAACCATATGAGAAGCAGTTGTCTTCTCATGTTGAGTTTTATACTGTCTTCTAGAACACTAGTGTACTTTTGCTCTTTAAAAAATACATTGAAAAATTGTACATTCACCTAATATCAGCTTGACCTATGGCATATGTATTGCTGAGACATCGAGGATTGTTAGTGGTGCGACCTAAGGGTACAATCAAGCTTTATTTGCAGAAACAGGAAGGTTATCTGGGACTGGTTGATATTAGACAGAGGTTCTTTGGCTTTAGGATAGTTTGCCAAGGGAGAAATGCCTAAAGCACCACTACCTAACTTAGGGGAGACTTCTTGGATAGATTTTGATTATTCTCTTTGGAGCTGATGGACAAGCTAGTATTGCTGAGACTAGATAGGGCTTGACAATGAGGTTTTATCTCGTCATGGGCTAATTGAAAAGGTTAGGAGGGAAAAAATGTTTATGGGTGTTTTCCAGCTAGCAAATTTGACAAATTTTGAGATCAGCTACTAGAAAACTTGGCTTTAACAAATATTCATCATCAACAGGTGAAAAATACTGATGACTAACAAGTCACAGGCATCCATTCCCTAGACTCACAGGTAAGCTATGAATGTACACATTATAGTGAAGTGTTTTTCTGTTACATCAATTCTTGCAATTTGTTTTATGGAGCGTAGGTCGCATAGAAAGGCTTCGGCGGACATTGACAGAGTGGTTTACGCCCCTGATGATGATTTTTGATCCGTAACTGATCGAATAAAGTGCTTAAGTAGTTTGATTAGTTAGTCCTTTAGATTGACTATTAACTGAAGTATGCTTTAATGAAAAATGACATAAACCAGCAACATAAATGAATTAAATAACAACAATAATCAGAGAGAAGAAGGTACAAACAATTTGATGACGGAGTTCGTCCCTCCTGGACTACAACTTCGGGTCCGCTTTTAAGTGGGCAACCGTTTTTATTAGGATTTATATTGAAGAATATTTACACTAAAATGGAACAGAAAGACTGTGCTCGCAGGCACCTCTAAACCTTGTAAACAGAAAGTACTCTTCCTCGCCTTTCTGACACTTGTCTCTGTGCTCAATTCCGACCACCGACGGCTGAGCAATGCTGCAAACAAATTCGCCTATGTCCTTTTGAAACTGAACTCATAGTGCACAATTTCTTCCAAAAACCAAAAATGAATTCCAAAGAAGAAATGTCATGGCTTTGATAAGCTACATCGAACCTCCATTTACTTCAATTAGCAATTGGTTGAGAAAATTTGGTGATAAAGCTCTCGAATCCCTTCATTCATGAACCTAGGGAATAAGTTCCCAAATCCTTAGCGCTGAAATAAATTTGAAAACCCACTTTTAAACTTTGGATAGGCCTTAACCCTAACGGTTAGCCTTACCGAGCAGAAATGATAACCATTGCATGTGATCAGGCAGGCGGCCGCGATGTAACACTGACGGTCACGGCTTTATCCGACGGTTTCGACTTATCCTATCACATGACGCGGCATATTCGCGGTCTCAACAGCTGGCGGTCAAAACAGTTGTCTAACTAACATTCTTCACCGCAGTTATAACTAAGACCTGTTACATATTAGAACTTCCGACCTGGTTAGGAGCTAGCAGTTTAAAACTTTAACGCTGTGGTGGGTTTTTAATATAAGATTTTATTACAATGTGTTAAAACTTATCACCCAAACCCTTTTAACTTAGGTTTATATCATTTTTTCTTAATATATTTCATGACCTCGAATTTTATACCCTTAAACCTTAGCATAAAGGTTTATGATATAGTTTTTAATAGGGTTGCGCTATATTTTTAGTATAGTTTTAAAAATTATGAATAGGACTTAGGTGTTACACCATTGAATTTTTAGGTGTAGGTTTTTTTGAGTTAAGTTTATATGCATAGGACTAGGTTTTATAAGGTTTAATGACATATGTCTTAGGATTTGACATATGGTTTAGGACTTAGGCTATCACTTAGTTTTAGAGATAGGTTTTAATGCCTTAGGAGATAGACTTAGGGATTTAAACATAATGCTTAGATCCTTAGTACTAGGATTAGACCTTAGGATTAGGTCTTAGTACTTAGGATATTACATCATCATTTTAGCCCAAAAATTCACTTTCTCATCACACACATGAAGATTGTGCCATGAACCTTAAACCTTTACAAACCATGAACCTCACATTGAACCATGATACTGAAGGACCTTTTCACTAGCGAATTGATGATTCTGAGGACTGTACTGGATGTCGAACTGCTGAAGTTGACTTGGAACTCTGTTGATTTGTACTGATCAAGATCCTCCTGGATCAATCCTCTCCACTTAAAAAGCTTTTGGACCATAAAAGCTTGATTTTAAACTGACAATAAGTGAGAATACAACTCTCTCACTTTCATCTTGACTTTGATGACATACAATCATACCTTCCCATTGACATGAAACTAATGCTTATCATGGCGCAATTTGAACCTATCTTGACTTAATGCTTGTCGTGGCGCAGAAGAATGTAAGGCTTGATTGTAAGCTTGATGCACATAAGTTACAAATTCATCCCATATCTTAGGATGTTTACTACAGTTACCTCGAAGAATATGTATCCCGGTTCTGTTCACCATTTTTGTCTGTCATTGAACCAAATCCATGCTGCCCCATGGTTGCAAAGGAACTGGAAGTGGTATGTGCAAACGAATATTTTGATTGCATGGCCTTCTTTTCGAACACATTACACATCCCTTTATGTACTTCACAATTGTTTCATACATATGAGGCTAGTAACAATATTTTTTACTTTGTGTCGTAGTCTTGCTTACGCCTGAATCTGAGAAAGATAAATTTCCCGCAAAACCTACACCCTTTCTATCTGAGCATTATGAGTTAGTGATTCAAAAGTATCTTCGAAATCATTATCAGTACCATACTGTTCTACATAACTTTCATAAACCCATGACCTTTTATGCAGTACTACTGAAACATTCAAAGACAACATATCAACTACTTTACTTATTACTCCTTCCCTGTCCTTAATTACCAAGTGATTTTGCTGAAGAAATCCCATCCAACTGTAGTGAGATTGTTGCATCTTAGTATATGACTGAAAGTATTGAAGCAGTTGATAATCTATGTGAATCGATGTTTCCATTGCATAACCTTTAACATCTATTTTAACTTCATATGGTTGTTGATGATTTATCAATCCTGTGAAAATTTTCTATTTATTTGAATCAAATTTAACATCGACACTTATTCCCCATGCCCTGTTTTGCTTATGAGCCAAAATTATTGGTGAACTGTATGGAGTTAAACTGTGTCGCATTAATTCCATCCATGAAATTTTTTGCTTTATTTCTTTACACTCTACAAATGACTTGTGACACATTCCATTATTAGAGGCAACATACATCAACTGCATCTCATGTGATATTTCCTTTTTATGAAGTATATGTTTTGGTTATTTAACTAGATCTTGAAATGAATCTACCTTTTTAACCAAATTACCTTCATACTAAAATTCACAACCTGAAAAAGTATCATTAAGATCCTTATTTTTCTCTTTTATCGACATGAGTATGTATCTCTTACTTGAACTAATTAAATGCTTCATCTGATTAGCATTGATTAAATTCAAGTGATTTTGAGTTTTATGTGCCCAAATGATGTACTTAATCCCATCTTTCTTGAGATGATACATATGTTCCTTCCTATAAAATATTGCATCACGGCCATAGAGATAAGGGCTACCTAAGACAATTCCACAAATGTCTAAGGATATCACATCTAGCTCCACTTGATCGATATAGTTAGCTATGATTGCAAATTTTAACCGACACTTTTTGGTAACATGAATTTGACTTTGTTCCTTTAACCACCCTAAAGGATATGGCTTTGGATGATTATGTGTTTTCAAACCCAATTGTTTAACCAATGACTCAAAAATCAAATTTTCCTATGATCCCGTATCGAACAATGTATCTATCCTAGTATGCTTTGAAGTTACCCTTATATGAAACAACTCAATTCTTTTATCTTCATTCTATTGTTTGATGTTTGAAGAAGAATAAGTACTAGCATCAGAAATTTTACCTGTTGTAACCATAGCAGTGATTTTACCTTCATCACCTGAATCGGATCCCAAGTCCAAGCCTTGTTGGATTGTTTATTCTGCCTTCTTTTCACCCTTCTTTGATTGAAACTTCTTCCGCTTCAGTTTCGGATGAAATTTCCAACACCTAGCTTCATCATGGCCAATCCTTTGGCAATGTGTACACATAGGTCTATCTTCTTTCTTCTAAGTTGTGGCAGTCTTCTTTCCCTTTGACTTGCCCTTCTTTTTGCTATCTTTAGTTTCCATCTTCTTGGATGTCTTTGGCATAAACTTGAATGGTTTACCACATGATTCAACATGAATTTCTTGAATAGAAACTTCATAAAAATCATTAGGATTGAACATTAATAATGTATGTTGCAAATATGAATGCAAACTGCCAATATACTTCAACAAAGTTTCTTTTGTGTCCAAATAAATATCGAGTGCTAATGCCTTCTTTCTGAATTCCTACGTGAACTCTTGAACACTCTGTCCCTTACCTTGTTGCAAGTGCTTCCAATCAATTATAGCTTGTTGTGTGTGGCCCAACGGATAGAATTTTTTCTCTAGTGCTTTAATAAACTTAGTCCATGAGGTGATAACTTTTCCCTTACACTTTAAATCTATCTGTGTCCTACTCTCCCACCAAACCAAAGTAGTACCCCCCATTCTAAGAGTAGCTAATTGGATCGTTGTCTTATCATCAGTAATATCTTGAATACGACAATAGACTTCTAACTGTTTTACCCAATTATCTAGTTTCTAAGGGTTTATTTCACCATCATACACAGGTAATTCGAACTTAACATCAAGTTTCAATAATGGATTCTTATGTTTCTTTTCTTTTTCTGATTCAGAACTAGAAGTAGAAGAGGAAGAAGAAGATGATGGAGATGATGGAGGAGAAGGAGATTTATCTGCCTTGCCTTTACCCTTGTCCTTATTTGATGACTTTGACGATGAGG
Organism: Pinus albicaulis; assembly: GCA_034641835.2. Lineage (NCBI taxonomy): Eukaryota > Viridiplantae > Streptophyta > Pinopsida > Pinales > Pinaceae > Pinus > Pinus albicaulis. Next base: position 1,655,179,233 of record CM076582.1, on the reverse strand, counting down.
CTGCATCCCTCATCTTCTTGTCTTCATATAATTCTGCCAACATTTGTTGCATGTTTAGAAACATCTGTTGGATTTGATTCTCATCCATGGGTTTCTTTACAGTAGCTTCAGGAGTCTCAACGGTCTCAGTCCCCGTCATCGTTGATTGATGATCAACTTTCCGCCTTCCAATATTTGGATTGAATTCCTCAAGCTCACCTTTTCCACGTTGCAATCCAAACCTGGTTAACATCCACTGACAAAAACACTACAAGCACAACCTACTCTGATACCAAAATGATCCGTAACTGATCGAATAAAGTGCTTAAGCAGTTTGATTAGTTCGTCCTTTAGATTGACTGTTAATTGAAGCATGCTTTAATGAAAAATGACATAAACCAGCAACATAAATGAATTAAATAACAACAATAATCAGAGAGAAGAAGAGGCAAACAATTTTATGACGGAGTTCGTCCCTCCTGGACTATATCTCTGGGTCCGCTTTTAAGTGGGTGCCCGTTTTTATTAGGATTGATATTGAAGAATATTTACACTGAAACGGAACAGAAAGACTGTGCTCGTAGGCACTTCTGAACCTTGTAAATAGAAATTAATCTTCCTCGCCTTTCCGACGCCTATCTCCGTGCTCAATTCCGACCACCGACGACTAAGCAATGCTGCAAACAAATTCGCCTCTGTCCTTCTGAAACTGAACTCATAATGCACAATGTCTTCCAAAAATCAAAGATGAATTCCAAAGAAGAAATTTCATGGCTTTAATAAGCTGCATCGAACCTCAATTTACTTCAATTATCAGTTGGTTGAGAAAATTTGGTGATAAAGCTCTATAATCCCTTCATTCACGAACCTAGGGATTAAGTTCCCAAATCCTTAGTGCTGAAATAAATTTGAAAACCCATTTTTAAACTTTGGATAGGCCTTAACCCTGACAGTTAGCCTTACCGAGGGGAAATGATAACCGTTTCATGTGATCAGGCACGATGTAACACCGGCGGTCACAGCTTTATCTGACAATTTCGACTTATCCTATCAAATGACACGGCATATTACACAGTGTCAACAACTGGAAGTCAAAACAGTTGTCAAACTAACATTCTTCACCACTGTTATAACTAAGACCTGTTACATATTACAACTTCCGACGCAGTTAGGAGCTGGTGGTTTAAAACTTTAACGTTGTGGTGGGTTTTTAATATAAGGTTTTATTACAATGTGTTAAAACTTATCACCCGAACCCTTTTAACTTAGGTTTATATCATTATTTTTTAATATATTTCATGAACCCAAATTTTATACCCTTAAACCTTAGCATAAAGGTTTATGATATAGTTTTTAATAGGGTTGCGCTAGATTTTTATCATAGTTTTAAAACTTATGAATAGGACTTAGGTGTTACACCATTGAATTTTTAGGTGTAGGTTTTTTTGAGTTAGGTTTATATGCATAGGACTAGGTTTTATAAGGTTTAATGACAAATGTCTTAGGATTTGACATATGGTTTAGGACTTAGGCTATCACTTGGTTTTAGAGATAGGTTTTAATGCCTTAGGAGATATACTTAGGGATTTAAACATAATTCTTAGATCCTTAGTACTAGGATTAGACCTTAGGATTAGGTCTTAGTACTTAGGATATTACATCATCATTTTAGCCCAAAAATTCACCTTTTTGTCACACACATGGCGATCATGCCATGAACCTTAAACCTTTACAAATCATGAACCTCACACTGAACCATGATACTGAAGTACCTTTTCACTGGCGAATTGATGATTCTAAAGATTGTATTGGACGTTGAACTGTTGAAGTTGACTTGGAACTTCGTTGATTTGTACTAATCAAGATCCTCCTGGATCAATTCTGAAGAATATCATGGTGGCAACAGCATGAGAGAACAGTATTGTACGCATGAAAAAGAGAAAGGGAAGGCATGGTGGTTTCCTCATCCAAAAAGAGGCATTTTTAATCCAGAGGGCCACCAGAAATGGATTGAGGACATTAATAATTGGAAGATGGTGCATGAAGAAGAACAATTGTGTTGGGTTCAATCCCTCGAGGACGTTGAGACACCACCCCACCATATTGATCTCAATACTTTAGTTGGTAAAAACTAAGAAAATATGTTATACAAATAATCAATTTGTTACGTTATGTTTTTGTGCTTTTCATTTTTCTTATTTCGGTTTTTCCTGTTAAAACCAAAACTGGTAACTCTGCTTTTGTTTTATTATCAATACACTTTTTTAGTATTTTAATTTATGAAAAATGTATTAGTTTGTTGATATGGATTTAGTATTTATTAAATTTTATAAAAATAAAAATTGATATGAAAAAATTAAACTATTTTAAAAATAAATTAATTTTCTATTAACATCAAAATCAATAAATTCAATTTAATTAAAATATTTTTTAGTATTTACTTTTTTTATAATTAAAATATTTTTTATTTATTTTATGATGATGATTGTGATTACTTTCTGTTAAGACCATTGCATTTTATCGGACTTTAAGAGAGGAGAAAGAATCTAAGTTTTATTCTTCAAAATCTTGTTTCTATGGTCAAAGAGAAGGGAAATAAGTGCTCCAATATCATTGTAGGTGGGTTGGCTTAATAGGTCAAGAAGATTGGAAGTGTGGAATATGGTAGGGAATTGAGAGCGAATGTGAGTAAGAATCGGGTAGTCTAAAAGGAAGTGCTTTTCATCCTCCACTTGCTTAGAATCGCAAATCTGATAGATTCTATCATTCCAAGGGGTCTTGGGAATAGACCACCGCTCGGTCTCACTCTGAAGCTCATGGGAATTAGTTTTTATCTTAGCGATGTTCATTTTTTTCTTATTTCTCGACAACAGTGAGAGATAATTTTGATTATCAAGGGTGGGGTTGATCACTTCCTTATAGTATCTTAGCTTCCATTACCCTCCAACTCCTGATCCTCCCACAACTTGTCCTTAAACTTGGAGGTAATAGTATTTTTGATATTATCTTTGCTTTCCATACTCATCTCCTCTTTAATTCCCCAATGATTGAGCCAGGACTGGGCATCCTTATTCCACACGCGCTTGAGGCGAAGGTGAGGGTTTTGACTACAGTTAGAAGCAATTTTAGGGAGTCTTTTTTATTCCATGTTGTCAATATTATTCTTATACATCAACTATCTAAACATAGTCATACTTTCAATGGGGGGAAAACCAGATTCAATCAAGAGGATAGGATAGGAAGTATCTCCCTTGATCTTAAGGTTGTAGGTTATGAATTGCTTTTGAATCATCTCAATCTTCCTCCATGACTCTCTGGATATACTGCAACCCTAAACTTCACATTCGTATAAGACAATAGGGGTGAAAAGGGTCTCAAAGCGGAACCTATTTTTATTCCAAATGTAAATATCGACCAACTTAAAATTGTTTTCAAGCTCATAATAATTTTTCCAGCCACCAATAATCCTTTTCTCGATGTTATAATTCTAGTTGAGATGATGAGGGAAGTCAATTCCCAAATACTTATAAGAAGAAACTTGTTCTAAGCGCTAGTTATTATACACGAAACTACCATGTGTGATCTTCTTGGATTTAATGATCATGAATTTATTCTTTTTGGTATTAACTGTCATACCCATCTTGGAGCAGTAGTCATGAAGAATCTGGAACTGCTTGTCAAGGTCGTCATGGCTTTTTGCAAGAAGAACGATATCATCGGCATAGAGGAGAAGAGTAATGAGAACACCAGCCAGCTCGGTTCCCTTGCACCCCGCAGATTCCAGACACTCCTCTAGCTTATCGATGTATATGCCAAAAAGGGTAGGGATTAGGGGACACCCTTTCTTAACTCCAATATTCCATTTAATGTCTTTAGACCACCCCTCGTTGGTCTTCATCTTGGAAGTGACGGTCTTGTAGAGACAGATCACAACAATCCTCAGCTCAAGAGGGACCATGATCTCTTTAAGTCTCTCCCAAATTTTATCTCAAGGGAAAGTGTCGAAAGATTTTCTAAAGTCCACAAAGAAACAGAAGAGATCGGCTTTACTTAGATCAGATAACTTAGAGATCGGCTTTACTATTTATGGTTGATTATTATCATAGTTTTTCTTTTAGATTTTTAATCTCACTTTTCAAGCTGTCATTTTCTTCTACCATTGTTTGTTTACTATGTTTTATTTCTTGAATATTACCTTTCATTCTTGGGAGTTCAATTTCTAGTGTGGTTATTTTATTTTCTAATGATTTGTGGTTGTTTTCAAGCATTTTCGTTAGTTCTAGTTTAAAATGAGTTTCTCTTTCTTCTCTTCATCTTTCTAAAGACTCAATGTACTCATAGAGACTATCTAATGTAACTTTACTTGGTATGCCTTTGCTGGAGGGGGGCTTAGAAATATGAGGGGAAGTATTCATAGTGTAATAAAACAAAACTTAACACGATGAGGGTAATTGAGAACTTGTGCACCTGTAAAGTAGAACCAATGTGAGGTTGTCACCACGCCTTGGAAGTTGAGTCTTTGGTAGATATAAATCTTGCTCCTATTGTCCCAAAATTGAAGTACAAAAGAACTTTTTGTCAGCTATAATTTGTCATAATTGTATTTGCAGAACCAATGCTAGACTTCAAATCTTCAGAGACTCCGGAGAGACCCACCGCAGATGCATAAACGAGCCCTAGAAAGTATTTATAGATGAGATTACTACAGATGCATAAACGAGTTGCAAATTGTATTTATAAGAAGATATTAATTTATAAAATGCTCATTGGAGACCATTTAAATTCATTTATAGGCAGACCCACTGCAGATGCATAAGTTAAATTCAACTTAATTAAAATATTTTTTTAATGTTTATTTTTTTATAATTAAAACATTTTTTATTTATTTTATAAGTTTTATGTGTACCATCACTTTTTCCATTATGAATTTCACTATGTCCAGTTACAATAATATTATGGAGTACTATTAAGTAAGTATAATCTTAAAAGTGGATATTCATCTATACATGATAAACATTTCACATGATTTCAATTTAAAAAAATAAAAATATTAACTAAAACAATTACATCTACACTGAAATCAATGCATCTAGTGCAAGCAAAATCAATGCACCTAGCAATCAAACAGGATTAAAAATCAACATCTACACTAAAATCAAATATGAATTTGTCTATGGAAGCGGAGGAATTGCTCGAATGGCCAAAACTGGCCGAAATCCGGGCAATTTTTTTATTATAAATCTTATAGTAGCATGGTTTGAATCATGTTTTTGATGGATGAAATGGATTCAGCACCATCAAAAACCTCTAGGTAACTCAAAATCTTGAATTTTGATAGCTATAACATGGATTTACAAAAATCCTCACCTAATTTTATTAAAATCTTGTTGGAATTTCCATGATTTTCAGGGAAAAAAGCGGGTTGGTTAGACTACGACATCAAAAATAATTATAAATCAACATCTACATTGAAATCAATGCATCTAGTGCAAGAAATAAAATAGGATTAGAAATCATCATCTACACTGAAATCAATGCATCTAGTGCAAGAAATATTCTTCCCTCTCTCCCCCCTCAATCTAATCTTGAAAAATATTTTTAGTAATTTACAGCCTCAAGATTAGCAACATCTAATCCATCTAATGCAAGCAATCAAATCGGATTATAAAATAACATCTACATTTAAATATATGCATCCAATGCAAGCAATCAAATAAGATTAGAAATCAACATCTACACTGAAATCAATGCAACTAGTGCTGGCAAACAATTAAAATTAAAAATCAATATCTACATTGAAATCAATGCATCTAGTTCAAGCAATCAAATGGGATTAGAAATCACTATCTACACTAAAATCAATGCATCTAGAGCAAGCAATCAAATGGGATTATAAATAAACATCAACACTGGAATCGATACATCTAGTGCAAGCAATCAAATACAATTACATCTATACTCAAATCAATGCATCTAGTGCAAGAAATTAAATAGGATTAGATATCATTATCTACACTGAAATCAATGCATCTAATGCAAGGAATATTCTTCCCTTTGTTCCCCCTCCATCTATATCTATATGTCCCTCCATCTCTCATTTTTTATCTCTCTATCTCATCCCCCCCCCCCCCAAACACACATTATCTCTCTCCATATCTATTTATCTCTTCCTCTCTCTTTATATCTCTCTCTTTTTCCCTCTCTTCATCTCTCTTGTATATCTCTATCTCCCTCTGCCTCTCCTTTGTCTCTTAATATCACCCCCAAAACATACACAGTCTTTCTCCATATTTATTTATCTCTCTGCCTCTCCCTCTCTCTTCCCCTTCTTTCCCCCTCTCCCCCTTTTATTTCTCTTCCCTCCTGCTCTCCTCTATCCCTCTCTCTCTATCCCCCTTATCACTCCATCTCTCTCTCTCTCCACCTTTCTCTCTCCATGTATTTCTTCTTACCTACCTCTCTCTCTCCCTACAACTCCATTTTTTTCTCCCTCCCTCTCTCAGTCTCTATCTCATGTATTGTCTACCTTCCTTCACCTCTATCCCTTTCTCTGCCACCTCCCTCTCTCCCCCCTCTCTCTCTTCACTCTCCAACTCTATCACTATCTCCCTCCCTCTCTCCTTCTATCCCCCCTTCTTTCCATATATCCTTCTTTGTCTCTCTATCTCACCAAAAAACATACATACTCTCTCTTCATCTCTCCCTTGCCACTCCCTCTCCCTCTCTCCACTTTTCTCTCTATATGTATTTCTTCTTCACTCTCTCTCCCCCCCCTCCAACTCTGTCTATATCTCCCTCCCTCTATTTCCCTTCCTCTCTCCTCCTCTCTCTCAAGTCCTCTCTTTTGTCATTCCCCTCTTTCCCTGTATCTCCTACCTCCCTCTCTCTCCCCCCATCTCTCTCTCTCTCTCTCACTATTCTCCAACATTATCACTATCTCCATCCCTCTCTCCTTATATCTCCCCCCTCACTCCCCCCCTCCATCTTTGTGTCTCCCTCTCTCTCTTGCCCTTCTCTCCCTCTCTCACTCCTCTCTTTGTTTCTATCTCTATTCATTCCTCCTCTCCCCTCTCCTTCATTTTAACTTAGTCTCTCCCTCGTCACTCCCTCTATCTCTCCGCCTCTATCACTCTATGTATTTGTTCTTCCCTCCATATATATCTAGAGTTAATAAATATCATGATATATGAATATATATACTATAATATAACAAATTTAATATTATATTAAATTTAATAATTTTAATATTATAATATTATAATATGAATATTATTTTTAATATTAATATTAATATTAACCTTAATCTTAATCTTTTAATATCAATATTAGTTTTAGTGATGTTTTTTCATGGCATGATAACAAAATTTATAATAAAACTGCATCAAATTAATATTTTCAAATATTGCAATTTTGATGTGGAAATATTTGTCTTTAAATTTTTTAATATATCCATAGAATATGGTTTTTCTTTTTAAAGATTCATTTTACAAATATTTAATTAAAATAAATATTAAAATATTTTGGAGAACGATTTTTATTGCTTTTGTTGAATTATAATTTTTCCTTTGATTTAAAAAATGGTATTGGCTTTAGTAAAGTGTTAATATGTTTAAAATTTTACATAATTTGGAAATTTAATGTGGTAAAAAAATGTGTTTAAGGTAAATTTATGATCCATTCAAATTCAAATATATGATAAAGCAACTATTAAACGGATAAGATAACTTATTATCCATTCAAATTATATGAATAATACATAGCTATATCTTAATAATTAATCTTAGCCTCCTCGATGGGTGTGACAAACCGAGCTAACGAAGTTATGTGTGGGCATTCATGATTACCACCTAATCGTTGGTGCGAGGACCGACTTCCCCGTCCTCTCACAAAATCTTGTGTATGACAGGATTTATTATTGTTTGTGTGAAATCTCCATCAACCTTGAAGTGAACGAGAGGAGGCAACCGTCGAAGGTTTATGGAGGCTGAAGTGGTTTTTTGCGAGGGAGTCTAGGCATGGTATCATTTTGGAGAGCATGACTTGATTTATGGACACAGGAGTAGACAATATAGAGGGCACCTTGTCTGGGAAAGGTGGTGACTTCATCATTGACATCCCCTCCCCAGCTTATGGGTCAGTAACTTGGTTAATTTCCTTTATGGTGTGAGGTCTTTGGTTTTCTCGAGTGGGAGAGGATTTGGGCCTCTGGTTCTGAAACCCATTCGAAGTTCTTGCTATGGGTGGGTGGGTTCTACTCTGCGTCTGGGAGGAATTTGGGTCCTCGTCCTCAGTAGTTCTTTCTCAAGGTTCTACAAGGTTAAGCAGCTTCTGTGGCGAGGGTGGTCTGGTCAGTGGTTGTCTTACAAAGGGTCATGGAAGGTGAATTGTGGGTCCAGTTCCCTATTCCCGGTAGGAAATTGTGGTTCCCTAATCTTCTCCTGGGTTGGATGTCTGTGGTATTGTCGGCGTGGGCAGGGAGATTCTCTGTGATTGAAGTTGTATTCTATGTAGTATTTCGCAAGTTAGCTCTGTCCCTTCTTAGTGTCTTCAGTTTTTCCATAATGCACGTGGTACCTGGTATTTCCCATTCTTCTTCCCAGACGAAGCTCAATTCGGATGGTCAAGGGGGTCAAGAGGATCCCTTGCAATTAGCAGTGGCGACCACTAGCTCTGGTCGGGGTGGTAGAAATTTTGGTTGTTCGGGTCGGGTGGTCTCTAGGGCTCGCGATGGTCATGATTGTGGATGGCTCAGTGGAATGACATGGGGGTCGCACCTCGTAGACTTAGCAGTGGAGTGTAGCGATGCGTCCTAGAGGCATGGGTATATGGGGGAAGGAGAGTTTTTTGGGGCACGGATAGAGACAAGAACATCAATATTGTTTGTAAAATTGTCGGGATTTGATTGAGTCAGTACTAGAATTCCTGGAAACCTCGGAGTGGGTGCGGCAGGAAGAGCATGGAGATCTTATTGCCACATTAAACAAAATGCATTACTTCCAGTTCCATGTCTGAGAGCACATCATGGTTGTCTGGAGGGGAAAAAATTTGTTATCCTAGAAGGTGGAGAAGTTGGATTTATGGATGACCCACTTTGAAGATCACCTCTAGTGTTCCTTCCATCCTCCTCCTCCTCCAAGGATAGCTCCGGACAACCCAGGTTCCATTACTTCAGATGACTAGCATGGTTACAAGAGTTTTACTTGTTTTATGTGTTTACTAGTGTTTTTTACCTCCTAAGTTGTGGACTATGTCTCTAATTGTATTTTTGTTTCTTTTCCATATGTTGATCATGGTAGTCAACATACCCGGTCGGGGTGAGACTACCTACATTTTGCTACTGATGTACCTCTTTTTTTATGAATGATTAGAATCTTAATTTACAAAAAAAAATAAAAAAAAAATTAGCCCATTATTAAGATTAAAAAGTTATATATAATGTAAATATTCAAGTTATATATAATTTAATATTCATGCTAATTTTTTGGCCGACATTAACGAAAATTATTTTTATTATTTTTCGAGGACATGACATACTTACAAATTGGGGCTATACTAGGTTGTAGAATGCACCTCTAGGCTCAAAATAATAAACATTAAATTAATTATAATTTTATTTAAATTATTATTATTTTCATTTTGGAAGCTTAGATTTACCACGGTTAATTTGTAGGAATATCTATGTTTTAGTCGTCAATGGCTCCATAAGGACAAAAAAATCCTGAGGAAATAGTGCCAAGAGAACAACATATTTATAAAAGAAATGAAAAACTAAAATTGTCGACTTAATAGAAAATTAAAAACCCTAATTATAACATAATTAATTTCTAATAATTTATAAGAGGATTTATTAATATATTGAAAATTATATCTTATGTGATTATTAAATACAATATTAATAATATAATGCCTAGATATATTAATAGTAGTAATGGTACATTGATATATTATATCTTATAAAATTATTATATTATTATCACTTTAAAGGATAAAAGATTGATGATGATGATGGTTAACGTCCACTGAGACCAATCTTTGGTCTATCGGACCTAAAGAAAAGAGTTATTCAATTTGATTTAAGATTTAATTCCTATGCTCAAAAATCTTGGAGAGAAGCCTCCCAAGCTCACTATAATTTTGACATCTTAGAAGGCTAGGAAGGTCAGTATTGCAACAAAGATTATGAAATTGAGCTCTAATGTGGTTGTACGCGGGCCACTCTAAGAGGAAGTGATTTTCATCCTCAATGTTCATATTCTCACAGAGATGGCAGATCCTTTCCATCCATGGTGCTTTAGGAACTGTCCAACGACCTGTTTCATTATGGAGCTCATGAAAGTTCGTTCTAAGATAGTTGTAATGCTTATAAATCATAGTTAATAATTTATATTAATTTATATTTAAATAATCTTAATATTATAATTTATTAATAATTTTATAATTTTAATTAACCTATTTAATTATAATTTTATTAGTAATTTAAATGACCATTTAGAATTATGAAGGGGAGGGATGGAAAGAAAAGAGTGGAACCGGTAATAATGTTACAAGAAAGAGGTAAGAAAGGTAGGATTAAATATTTTAGATATCTTTAGGGATTCTTGAGGAAGAGAATTCAACTTTTGTTTATTTCAACGTCATTGTTTTTGTTTAGATTATTATGGCTTTTAATGATTTTCAAGGTTTCTCTAAAGTGTTTTTTTTAAGTAATGATTTTCTCTATTAATGATTTCGGTGTTCTCAAGGTTTATGTGGTGTTTGGTATTGTTGGAGTGTTCTGTGAGGGTGAAAGATCAAATACGTTCAAGTTTAATATCAGCAACATGCTCTTTAACCCTAATTCTAAAGGAGCTTCTAGACACTCCAATGTAGAATTTTCCACAATGAATAGGTTATTCTATAGATCCCTCCAATGTAGAATTTGCCACAAGAACAGGTTATTCTATATATCCCTTGGCGTTGATGTGAGTCAATATGATCCTAGATGTACCTCCTCCTTCTCCTCCTCCTCCTCATTATTATTATTATTATTTTTCATTGACTTAACCCATGGGGGTTTGATTTTGAATCTAGTTGTTTGGAAAATACTTCATATCATGGTCATCACCAATTGAGCTTCACTTACACTTTTAAACTATTATTTTTATTAACTATAAGAAGCATGTAACAATATTCCTAATCATGGAGATTCATTATCCACTTTATAATATAAATTCTTAACTTGTAAATAAATTTTGTTACAATACCATGGGCCAATATCATCCCTTGTTAATACCACATACACTATATAGCACATGTTGATATGGCATTTTTTTAAATTAATTAATTTGAGATAAATTAAATAAAATAGCATAACTAATTTGGACATAAATTTTAACAAGCTTAACTCTTGATTTGTGAATACTACTATGAATATTCTAGCTTATTGCATGGACGTTAAATCTATGTCATCTACCTATCAATTAATTAATTTGAGATAAATTAATTGAAAGAGCATAACTAACTTGGATATCTATGTCATCAACCTATCAATTAATTAATTTGAGATAAATTAATTGAAAGAGCATAACTAACTTAGATTTGTGAATACTGGTATGAATATTCAAGCATATTCTATGGAAGTTAAATCTCTCCTATCCACCTATTATTTAATTAATTAATTAATTTGAGATAAATTAATTGAAAGAACATAACTAGGATATAAATCTTAATCTTTGATTTGTGAATAGTATTATGAACATTTATACATATTTCATGAAGATTAAGTCTCTACCATCCACTTAATAATTACTAATAATTATATTAAAATTCTAAAATACCTATTCCCTATCAATATACTAATTTTTTTAATATTCAATTTTTGTAATTAAAATAAATTTTATTTGTTTTATAAAATATAATTTATAAGCAATATCCATATCAACAGGAGAATCAGAATTATCTACATCACCTTCGATTTGTTGAGTGTAACTTATTGTCCCTGTTTTTCCAACCTCATCAGGATGAACATTCTCAAGTGTCTTTGTCAGCCATTTGGGAGGACCTTTCTGAGATGGCCCAGGCTGCTCATTTGACTGAGTTGGGATTTATTCAAGATTCAATCTCCCAATTCTGTCAATCACATCATTCAATGTGTCATCCGTGGTTTTTTCTTCATGTGGGGGAGAGAGTGCTTCAGGACATGATTCCACAGTTTGATTCAATATCGGAATCCCCCCTTCAAGATGTGGAATCTCATTATCAAATTCTTGGAAATACTTTGCATGTGTGAATCTATCCAGGCGATCAAGTTGCCGCTCAACAACCTTGTCACTCTTGGAAGATTCAAGGAATATGACATCTCTTGCTATCACAAACTTCTTATTTGCTTCATCATAGAGACGATATCCTTTGAAGGTATTGGAGTACCCCAAGAAGATACATTTTCGACTTCTAGCACCAAGTTTGTTCCTTTGACCCTTGGGTATCAAGGCATAACAGGTGGACCCAAAGACCCTGAAATGATTTACCGAAGGAATGTGGCCATGCCACATTTCAAAAGAAGTTTTGTTTCTAATTGAACTTGAAGGACACCTATTCTTTATGTAAACAACACATAGAACTACATCAGCCCAAAACATCAATTTTACATTTTTGAAAAATAACATGGAGCGAACCATATTTAAAATAGTTCTGTTCATTCTTTCAGCTACACCGTTCTGTTGGGGATTATATGGCACAGTTGTTTGATGTTTGATTCCATGTTGGCGAAGATAATTTTCAAATTCGTTTGAAGTGTATTCTTTTCCATTATCAGTACGTAGAGAGCCAATATGAGTTTGTGCATCATTTTCAATCCATGCATGGAAATTCTTGAATGTTTGAAAAGCATCAGACTTGTTCTTCAATAAGTAAATCCAACACATTCTGGTGTAGTCATCAATAAATGTCATCATGTATTTATTTCCATTTGCAGAATCAATAGGCATAGGGCCACATAAATCTAAATGAACAAGCTCAATTTTTCTATGTGCTCTAGAGTGTGAATCATGAAATGGCTGTTTGCTATGCTTTCCTAGAATACAAGCATCACATTCCTTAGGTTTTCTAGGAATTGTAGGCAATCCATTAACACCATTTTTCTTCAACAAATGAAGGCTTTCATAGTTTAAGTGTCCAAATATAGCATGCCATAAAAGACTTGATGGGAATGTACCTTCATCATGATGTGAACTGAATGCAAAGTTTTGAGCATGAGCAGATGAACCTTTCAGCTTCAAGAGACTCCCTTCTTCTATTCCCTCCATGACAAGTGAGTGATTTGATGCTTTTCTGACCTCTGCCTTGCCATCAAACAAGTGAATGGAGTGTCCTTGTTGGCGGATTTGGACCAGGGACAACAAGTTTCTCCTCAACTCAGGGAGGTATAGAACCTCATGTAGGATATGATCTGGAAGACCAGGCAACTTAAGCCTGACTGTGCCAAGCCCTGATGGCTTGAGTTTGGATTTATCTGCAAAATATACTGCTCCATCAACTTTGTCAGTGAATTCTTCAAAAAAATCTTTTCTAAATGTCATGTGACATGTTGCTCCTGAATCTAGAAACCAATCATCTCTCCATGAAGTAAATGAAACATCAAATAAGTCTTCAGTTACTCCATTGTTACAATGTGCTAGAACATAATGAGCGGATTCAGGTGCTTTACCTTTGTCTTTGTCATTAGTTTTACCTTTGTCTTGATTTCTTTGCTGCTCAATTTTCTCCCAAGGTGTTTTGCATTTGGATGCATCATGTCCATCTTTATTGCAACGTGTGCAATGAAGATTGGATTTGTCATATTGTCTGCCCCCCCTTTCTGTGAAGTTTCTTCTTCCTCTTCCTCTTCTGCCACCTCTTCCTCTGGATGAATCTGGAGCATGAATATTTTCTCTATGTGCCAAGTATGCAGCCTCTTTGGAAGACGAAGGGACTGTCATCTTCCCAAAAGCTTTCTCTCTTTCTGCAAACTTTTTCTCAAGTGTATCAAAGGTGATATGCTCAAGGTTCCCACTTTCTTGCAAAGACTCAAGATAATGTGAGTAAGTCGGATATAATGCCTTAACATATGCTATGAGAGATATGTCCATTTTTACACCAGTGCTTTCAATGTCATGCATTATAGATCTTACTTCTAAAGCTAAAGCAAGGGGATCATCATTCTTCATTTCAAGACTGAACAGCTTAATCATCAATTGAACATTTTCTAATTCTGAATGTGAGTCATAGAGTTCTTTTAGCTTTCTCAAGGCATCATAGGCATTTGAGAATGATGAAATATGGTGACTCACCTCTTCATTTACGGAAGCTGCAATCAAGGCATAGGCCTTGCAGTTCTTGTTTTCCCAAATGGTGAGCTCTTTATCTGAAGTGGGTTTTGCTGGTGGATTTCCTTCTTGTCCTTCACAGATTCCTTTCCACAACTCATTAAAAATGAGTGCGTGTTTAATATTCCGAGACCATTCAAGATATTTCTTTTTGCCGGAGAGAACCACCCCAACAATAGATATGAGAGAATGCATTAGTTTGCTGGAAAAAAATCTTTTGAAGAGGAAAAATTTAGCTAGAAAATCTTCAATTCTGGAAATTTTCTCAATTAAAGGGGAAAAAAACTCTTGCTAGAAACACTGAATTCTGCACCAAAATATATATATATTGTTTGGAGAAAAAGAATTATATGGGAACTATATTGTGAATGGGAGGCGGTATTATGAATTAGTTTTGTAAATAGAATGGGACAGAAAGTGTTATATGACAAAGCGATGCATAACAAAGAAGGGCGTTATTAATATGACAGTGGTATTATATGACAGTGATGTATACAAAGGAGGGGCGTTGTTAATATTATGAGGGGCAGTATTGAGTGAATAATCAAAGGGAGGTAGGCGGTATTATATGGAATGGTATATTAATGGGAGGTATTTTGAATTGAATATAGTGGGGAGGGGGCGGTATAAAATAAGACAGACTTGAACGAATGGTATGAGGGGCGGCGTTATGAATGATGAAGTGGTTTTGTAAATGGAGTGGTATGTATCATAAACAGCAGATGTGAAAAGAAGGTGACAGCGTAGTATATAGGGAAAGAAGCGTTGACTGTGATATAATCGAGCAGTGTATGCGTAGATTTGTGAACAGCGTATTACAACATATGAACCGGGCGGAATAACATATGAGGGCGGTATTATATATGCAGTGTGGAGGGCGTTATATACTAGTTGTATAGCATATGACAAGCGGGGGGAACGTAATATGGAGGGAGTATTAACTGCATTACCGGAGTGGTATAGTAAACAGTGAAAAAGAGCGCGGAAGTACAGACAGACTGTATGTTATGAAGGGTGGGGAGGGCCGAAAGGCCACGGGGAGAGTGTATGCGGGGTTGTAACCACAGGAGCGAGTGTATGGAGGGTTGAGGGAAAAGTGAAGAGTGGGGGTAGGATGCGTTGGGGAGTGTGGTGATATATGGAGAGGCCAAGAGGCCGTTTTTAAAAAAAAAATATGGAATGGCAGAGTTGCAGGACAGCAGAATTGCAGAGTGGCAGGTATCTGCTGGAACTGCAAATTGCAAAATTTCAGGGACTACAAATTGCAGAATCTTCAGGAGCCACAAATGTCAGAGCTGTGCATAAATTGCAGAGATAAAAAAATTGCAGAATTACAGTATATAGCATCAATTTAATGGAGCAGCAAAACTATACATAGAAACTGACTAAGCAAAGGAATGAGAGAGTTACATCACAGGAAAAAATGCCAATAGTGGGACTGGCTCTGATACCATGTCAAACCAGGAGGTAACTCCGCAAATCAAAATGTTTATTAAATGAGGAATGTGCATGTATTTATACATGGAGGTGAGGCTATTGGGATTCAGCTCCCAATGACGCTTGGCCTTCCTTATTTCCTAATATTAAATAATATACAATATTGAATATTCTCACCCAACCCTAAGGATTAGGTGTCAACAGCAAGGAATGGGAGGAACAAATCTCAATTCTTCCATCCATTAAGGTGCTTCTGCATGGTTGGTTGGTATTTTTCTTCTCCTCCATGAAGAGCTTAAGTGGGTTATGGAAAAACATTGGTGCATTTTCTCATTCCCTCTTCTTCTCAAGCACCAATCTCCTATGTTTGAACTTGCTAGGAAAAATATGGATAAAGATCCCATTTTAGTTAGGCTACTTGGCCTAAAGGTATAGTTTTGGTCAGAATAATCCATTGTGATGGTTGGAAACCATATTGGGGACTCTTTAAAGGCGGGTATGTCCTTCCCTAAAGTCAAGGAGATGAAGTGGAAAGGGTTCTTTTGAGTTTGGACATTCAAGAATGCCTTTGGAGTGAGATTTTGTTAACCCATAATGATTTCTCTTCATCACAACCCTTGGATTATGAGTGGATCCCATTTTTCTATAGTCATTTTATTCCCATGGACATATTGATGTAAACTATAAGCTAGGGTTTCATGGAAGGAAGGTCCATGCTAATTTGGATTCACCAATATATAGGTCTTCAATCCAGAACTATCGGGTGGAGGTTTCTCCTACATATCTACCTGAAGATCTTGTGGTAGCTCAGCCTCCCCATTTTCCTCCTTAGACTGAGTTTTGGTACTCTATGCTACAGGTTTCTGGGCTTCCAGTGGAAAATTTTCTTTGCACTAATAGGGTATTGGAACTGTTGGCTACTCAATCACTTTCACCCTCCCTAGGTATCACTATTTCAACTCTCTCTCTTTCCCCTATTTTTATTTTTTCCACTATTTCTAGGATTTATTTGAATACTCTTCGTTAGAAAACACTTGTAAACATTTATGGGGGGTGTTTGTCAAGCTCATATTTTTTGAAGTTGTTCCCATGTATTTTCCCTGTAATTTCTATTCACAAGGTTGACCCCCCTTCTCTTATGGCCTCTTTCAATTTGGATTCCTTGGAATATATTTCTCAACGCTCTTGTTATCACCTCTCATATCGTCATCCCTCCTCATTAGACACTATCTTTCATAGGGGTTTGTGACATAATCTATGACTATGTTGGGACACAAGAGCAGGGGCAGGAAAACAAATCTATCCAAAGCCAAAATATAGTGGTTTTGGAAAGAACTTATAGTAAACAACATTCTATTGAATGGGTCCTTTAGAGTGTTGCATATTCCCTTAGTGGCACCTCCATGATACTTCTCTCCTTGAATTGTAGGGGTTGGAAAACCCTTTAAAGCGAAAGGAGCTACATAGATTAGTTTTTACCAATCATGTTTTAGTGTTACTCTTTCAAGAGACTATGGGGGAGGAGGTCTTTATCACAACTTTCCTGAAAAACAAATTTCCTAGGTTGGAATTCTCTTGTATGGACGTCAATGGTCACTCTAGGGTTTTGGAAATAGACTGGAATCCTCGTTATATCAAACTGATTAAATCTTGGGGAATGGTTTCAACCTTGGAACTCTCCTTTCACTCCTCATATTTGGACAAAGATATTATGTTCCTAAATATATGTGTATGGTCCTCAAAATGGAAAAAATCGCTTTTTGGAGGCTCTTATTATTTCCTCATTTCTCTCTGCTAATAATCTTATTATAAGTGTTGAATTTGATTTCTTTATTGGTCTTGTAGAAATATGGGACCGAAGTTCACATTTTGATCCCAATTTGGCCTTATTCTATGAATATATAAGGGCTCATTAAATTATTTATGTTTCTCCTACAAAACTCAATCCTACATGGAGGAACAACATGACTGGTCTAACCATAATCACTAAAAGGTTGGATCAATTTTGTCTTTCGAAACAAATTACAAATGAATTTCCTCTTATTCGGTAATGGATTGGTGAGGGGGTTGGTTCTAATCAATCTCCCATTTATTTTAAATGTAAAGGACATGGAAGGAAACCCCCAAGCCCTTTCAAGCTCAATGTTACTTGCCTCAAGGATGGGTCTTGTATAGAGTTGGTCAAAGCCTCCTGGAAGTTTTTTGATCCCTTGGTTGGCTCTTATGTGACTGCACAGTTTGTGATCAGTCTCAAAGTTGTCAAATAGGCTACGATCTCTTGGTCGGTTGCTAAAATAATTCAGGATTCATTGCAACTCAGAGATATTGAATAGGCTCTCAAAGACATCTCTGAGGAAGAGGCAAAGGGATTTGAATCAAAGGAATAAAAAACCAGAGTTGGTGATTTGGAAGGCCATTTAAGGCAGTTGTTAAATGACTAAGAGGCTAT
Source organism: Pinus albicaulis (assembly GCA_034641835.2). Lineage (NCBI taxonomy): Eukaryota > Viridiplantae > Streptophyta > Pinopsida > Pinales > Pinaceae > Pinus > Pinus albicaulis. The sequence continues at coordinate 1,655,161,026 of CM076582.1, read as the reverse complement.
CTGACATCTTAAAATTCAGGTTTTTGGCTTAAGGCAGGGGAAGAGATCTCCAAGTTCTTTCAAAACTACACAAAAGGTATAAGAATTGGAAACAACATTTGGAAGCTAAAAATCATGAAGACAATTTTGTTTCATCTTTTAAAGACATGGAGAACTTTTGTTTTTCACATTTTAGAGGCCTTTTCAAGTTACCACAAGGTTCCTTTATTGTTGAATTCATCTAGACAATCATGTTATTTCTTCGTTCGTATTTTGAAGTAAAAAATGAGAACTTGATGGTAGTGGTCACTAAAGATGAACTTCTGAAAGTTTTGTCTAGCTTTTTGAAGGACAAAATTCTGAGCTCAGATAGTTGGTTAATTGAGTTCTTCATTGGTCTATGTGATATTATTAGTGTTGATCTTCTTACATTGTTCGAAGAATTGAGAGCTATAGTAGTGCTTCAACTCCACCTTTATTTCACTAATCCCCAAGGTGTACTCTCCTATCTCTTTCAACAACTTTTGCCATATTTCCCTTTGTAACTACATTTACAAAGTAATTGCATGTGGGCTAAAGCCCAATATTATCTCTAATGTGATATCTCAAGAAAAAATTTCATTTTAATAGGGGAAACAGATACAAGAGGCCATTTAGGTGGCTCGGGAAGGACTTCATAGCATGTAGATTCATCACTTAAAAGGAGATATTCTAAAACTATTCCTATCAAATGCCTTCGATTGGGCTAAATAGTTATATATTTGGCTGCTCCCCGCTCTTTTGGGGTTTGATTTTGCATTCATCAATTGGATTATGAGTTGTATTAACTTTGTTTTATTCATTTTTATTATAAATCGGTCAACATCCCCATTCTTCATAGCTGAGCGCAACCTGAGATAAGGGTATTCGTTGTCGTTAGAGTCTATTTCTCTTGATTGCTGAAGGGGTCAATAAATCATTATAATATTTTAAAATAAGAGGCCTCTTGGTCGGCATCTATGTGGCCCCAAGTCTCAACATTAGCCATCTATTGTTCATAAATGATATACTCATCTTTTGTAACGGTTTTCACAGAGGTATCTCGGCTATTAAGGAAGACCTCAACCTCTTTGAAGTTGCCACAGGTATGATGGTTAATCAGTTGAAGCCCTCTCTATCTCCATTTGAACTTAATGTAGATGAGTTAATGCACATCCAAAACATTTTCCCATTTTCACTAATGGTTGTGGATGAAGGTCTAAAATATCTTGGTTTTTGTATCAAACCAAATTCCTATAAGAAAGTTGACTAGAATTAGTTATTAGCCAAATAGGAGAGGTGACTCTGCAACTAGAGCCTTCATTGGTAATCTAGAGCAAGAAGGATGGTTCTTGTCAAGTTGGTCCTAGAAGCCATTTCGTTCCACTAGATGGCATTATCATCAATCCCCAAGAGCATATTAAATATGTGAGGAGAATTTTCTATAAGTTCCTATGGGCTGGGTTGTCGGAAAACTATGCCTTTCCTTGGGTCAAATGGGACCAAATAGCACTTCCAAAGGCTTGGGGGGGTTGGGGGTTGAAGCACTTTCCTCTCTTCTCAAAAGATCTGACCATTAAATTAGGTTGGATATTCTTCTTCTCATCTAGTCTCTGGTTGATTTTGGCTTCTCAAAAGTATATAAAACCTCTCTCCATTTATGATTGGATTTGGTCACCAATCAAATCAATGCACAACTATTCTATAATATGGAAGGTTATTACGTCTTCATTTCCTACAATTACAAAAGATCTAGTTTGGAAGATAGGGAATGGGTCATGCTTCGGACTTGGAATTGATCGATGATTTAGATGCAAAGAGGTTTTCATATTACCTGTATATCTTGTTAATTAGCTCAAGGACAAGGGACTCTTCTCTTTGGCATAGATTGGGAGGATGAATGTAAACATATTAAGGCCACAGGGTTGGGTATCACCTCAACAACTCAACTTACCACCAATTTACAAGACTATTTGGATGGATGATATAAAGGCTTTGGCTAATAGTAGCATTATAATTAAAGATAAGGAGGATCAGATGGTTTTGCGTCACTCGATGAATGACCACTATTTTCCAAAATCAGGAAATTCTTTCGTTTTTGTTGATCTAGCTATAGATCTACATTCTTGATGGTGGAAAACTCTCTGATGTTTAAAATTCCCTACCAAAAAATGGTTGTTTACAGGGTGTGTGCCGGAGAACAAGGCTCCTACCTAGGGAATTTTTACAGAAAAGGAAGTGTGTTGGCCCTAATTGGTGCTACCTTTGTAGATCTCATGAGGAGATTGTGCATCATATGTTTATTTAATGCTCTTACACTCATGAAGTCTAGTCTTTCTTAGCATCCAAATATGGTATGATATGTCAATGGCTAGGGAACTCACTTACTGAAGTCTGTGAACAGTGGTGCTCATCATGTGAGGCGAAGTTCTTTAAGGTATTTTAATCGTTAATGTGTTGGGGAATCCGACTTGCCCGCAACAAATTGATTTTTTGTGACAATTCCACTCCATCATGGATGACTTTTGTCAAGGAATTTGCTATTTTTGATCTTCTCCCTATGTCAAAATCATCTAAGTCCTGCAAAGTTATTGTTGAGGTTACAAGGAATTAATTATGGATGTTGACATACTTTCAAAAGAAGGAATTTTAATGGCACTAGGACTTGGCATATTGTGTACCTACAAAATGAAGCCCACAATGCCATCTAACATTGTCCATTTATATAATGGTATGCGGGGGACTTATTTTCAATATGAAATATTTGGTTTATATTATTTTTTCACACAATTATTTTTATTTTCTAGTACATGATACTTATGTTGCTCTCATATAATGAGAAACTATCAATGACATAACATTTTTTAAGTATATATCAATTTTTTTCTAAGTTAGCATTGTTATAGATCATTTTTTTTTTAACAATAAATATATGCAAAAGCTATACCTATACCAAAATACATGCTTATCATATATAAACAATATGTAATTTTATATCCTCTTGATAATAAAATGATGCTTTCCCAAAAAAAATTAATAAAGCCAACCCCTCTATATATATACTCTCATTTAAAAATACCATTAAAAAAATCATTTTCATTATTTTTTAATTTATTTATTAATTTATTATTTTAACTACTATTTTTCTCAAACATATTAATTCTTCCAACATAAATATTTAATAATACAAAATCATCCAAACTAACGCAGTGTCAAGGACGAATTTGAAGGAAATAAATTATAAAATATTCGTTTTTAAAGCATAAATACTTAATAATACAAAATAATTAATTGCGAGAGGACGAAATGGTTCAGGTGTAGATTTGATTTTTACAAAAGCACCTTTTAAATAGCTCTTGGAATATCTTCTGGAAACAGAAGGGGTTATTTCGTGGCTTATGGATTTTGTCAAAATGAGTAAAATACTTGCAATTGTTCTCTACGCGAATACAATAATGCATTCAAAGTGTCTTATCCGAATATTCAAATCAGCATGCCGCTAGAGAACAATCATGTTATTTCTTCGTTCGTATTTTGAAGTAAAAAATGAGAACTTAATGGTAGTGGTCACTAAAGATGAACTTCTGAAAGTTTTGTCTAGCTTTCTGAAGGACAAAATTCTGAGCTCAAATAGTTGGTTGGTTGAGTTCTTCATTGGTCTATTTGATATTATTAGTGTTGATCTTCTTACATTGTTCGAAGAATTGAAAGCTACAGTAAGTGTTTCAACTCCACCTTTATTGCACTAATCCCCAAGGTGTACTCTCCTATCTCTTTCAACAACTTTTGCCATATTTCCCTTTGTAACTACATTTACAAAGTAATTGCATGTGGGCTAAAGCCCAATATTATCTCCAATGTGATCTCTCAGGAAAAAATTGCATTTTAATAGGGGAAACAGATACAAGAGGCCATTTAGGTGGCTCGGGAAGGACTTCATAGCCTGTAGATTCATCACTTAAAAGGAGATATTCTAAAACTATTCCTATCAAATGCCTTCGATTGGGCTAAATAGTTATATATTTGGCTGCTCCCCGCTCTTTTGGGGTTTGATTTTGCATTCATCAATTGGATTATGAGTTGTATTAACTTCGTTTTATTCATTTTTATTATAAATCGGTCAGCATCCCCATTCTTCATAACTGAGCGCAACCTGAGATAAGGGTATTCATTGTCGTTGGAGTCTATTTCTCTTGATTGCTGAAGGGGTCAATAAATCATTATAATATTTTAAAATAAGAGGCCTCTTGGTCGGCATATATGTGGCCCCAAGTCTCAACATTAGCCATCTATTGTTCATAAATGATATACTCATCTTTTGTAATGGTTTTCACAGAGGTATCTCGGCTATTAAGGAAGACCTCGTCCTCTTTGAAGTTGCTACAGGTATGATGGTTAATCAGTTGAAGCCCTCTCTATCTCCATTTGAACTTACATCCTAATGCGCATCCAAAACATTTTCCCATTTTCACTAATGGTTGTGGATGAAGGTCTAAAATATCTTGGTTTTTGTATCAAACCAAATTCCTATAAGAAAGTTGACTAGAATTAGTTATTAGCCAAACAGGAGAGGTGACTCTGCAACTAGAGCCTTCATTGGTAATCTAGAGCAAGAAGGATGGTTATTGTCAAGTTGGTCCTAGAAGCCATTTCGATCCACTAGATGGCATTATCATCAATCCCCAAGAGCATATTAAATATGTGAGGAGAATTTTCTATAAGTTCCTATGGGCTGGGTTGTTGGAAAACTATGCCTTTCCTTGGGTCAAATGGGACCACATAGCACTTCCAAAGGCTTGGGTGGGTTGGGGGTTGAAGCACTTTCCTCTCTTATCAAAAGATCTAACCATTAAATTAGGTTGGAGATTCTTCTTCTCATCTAGTCTCTGGTTGATTGTGGCTTCTCAGAAGTATATAAAACCTCTCTCCATTTATGATTGGATTTGGTCACCAATCAAATCAATGCACAACTAATCTATAATATGGAAGGTTATTATGTCTTCATTTCCTACAATTACAAAAGATCTATTTTGGAATATAGGGAATGGGTCATGCTTCAGACTTGGCATTGATCGATGATTCAGATGCAAAGAGGTTTTCATATTACCTATAGATCTTGTTAATTAGCTCGAGGACAAGGGACTCTTCTCTTTGGCATAGATTGGGAGGATGGATGTAAACATATTAAGCCACAGGGTTGGGTATCACCTCAACAACTCAACTTACCACCAATTTATAAGACTATTTGGATGGATGATATAAAGGCTTTGGCTAATAGTAGCATTATAATTAAAGATAAGGAGGATGAGATGGTTTGGTGTCACTCGACGAATGACCACAATTTTCCAAAATCAGGAAATTCCTTCCTTTCTGTTGATCTAGCTATAGATCCACATTCTTGATGGTGGAAAGCTCTCTGACATTTAAAATGGCCTACCAAAACGTGGTTGTTTACATGGTGCGTACTGGAGAACAAGGCTCCTACCTAGGGACTTTTTACAGAAAGGGAAGTGTGTTGGCCCTAATTGGTGCTACCTTTGCAGATCTCATGAGGAGATTGCGCATCATATGTTTATTTCATGCTCTTACACTCATGAAGTCTAGTCTTTCTTAGCATCCAAATATCGTCTGACATGTCAATGGCTAGGGAACTCACTTACTGAAGTCTGGGAACAGTGGTGCTCATCATGTGAGGTGAAGTTCTTTAAGGTATTTTAATTGTTAATGTGTTGGGGAATCCAACTTGCCCGCAAGAAATTGATTTTTTGTGACAATTCCACTCCTTCATGGATGACTTTTGTCAAGGAATTTGCTATTTTTTATCTCTCCCTATGTCAAAATCATCTAAGTCCTGCAAAGTTATTGTTGAGGTTACAATAAATTAATTATGGATGTTGACATACTTTCAAAAGAGAGAATTTTAATGGCATTAAGACTTGGCATATTGTGTACCTACAAAATGAAGCCCACAATGGCATCTAACATTGTCTATTTATATACTGGTATGCGGGGGACTGATTTTCAATATGAAATATTTGGTTTATATTATTTTTTCACACAATTATTTTATTATCTAGTATATGATACTTATGTTACTCTCTTATAATGAGAAACCATCAATGACATAACATTTTTTAAGTATATATCATTTTTTTTTCTAAATTAGCATTATCATAGATCATTTTTATTTTTGAACGATAAATATATGAAAAGACTATACCTATACCAAAATACATGCTTGTCATGTATAAACAATATATAATTTTATATCCTCTTGATAATAAAATGGCACTTTCCCCGAAAAAAATTAATAAAGCCAACCCCTCTCTATATATGTATACTCATTTAAAAACGCCATTAAAAAAATCATATTCTTTATTTTTTAATTTATTTATTAATTTATTATTTTAACTACTATTTTTCTCAAACATAAATATTTAATAATACAAAATCATCCAAAGTAACGCAGTGTCAAGGACGAATTTGAAAGGAAATCATTTATCAAATATTCGTTTTTAAAGCATAAATACTTAATACTACAAAATAATTAATTGTGAGAGGACGAAATGGTTCAGGTGTAGATTTGATTTTTACAAAAGCACCTTTTAAATAGCTCTTGGAATAGCCGTAGTCTAACTAGCCAGAGGAATCGCCCTGAAAATCATGAAAATTTCGATAAGATTTTCAGAAAATCCTGCAGGAATTTTTCTAAATCCATGTTATAACTATCAAAGTTTAATATTTTGGGTGTCCTACAGGTTTTTGATGGTGCTGAATCCATTTCCAATGTCAAAATCAGGATTCAAACACTGTTTCTGTAAGATTTTTAAAAAAAAAATTGCCCAGATTCCGGCCAATTTTGACCGTACGGGCAATTCCACCGGCTCGTTAGACGACTCCCTTGGAATATCTTCTGCAAACAGAAGGAATTATTTCGTGGCTTGTGGTTTTTGTCAAAATGAGTAAAATACTTGCAATTGTTCTCTATGCGAATACAATAATGCATTCAAAGTGTCTTAGCCGAATATTCAAATCAGCATGCCACTATCAATTGAGAGGTCATTACCATGAAGTACATTAAAATATGTTGTTAGCATCTCTTGCGTGTTGCATCTCCGTGATTAACTCGGTATTCTTTACTTTTTCTTATTGGCATATTTGATGTGGGTCTCTACTCTTTTCCTTGTGTTTCCTCACAACTCTGCACAATAATTTCAACGTTGCCATTAAAGTAGCATATCTTTCTGAAGCATTAGTATAATAAGTATATTAGGAAATTAAAGTATTTTAAAGGATATTTAAGTTTAGTTTTTACACAATTTTGGTGATAGTATTCTATTATAAGTAGATTGTTATTTCATCTCATAAGTTAATTAGTTTGGGCCTCTATTTAGCTTCCTGAACTTATATGGATTGTAGACTCTTCCAAATAGACATCTATTGTCAAATTCCAAGATATTTCAAAAATCTCTAAAGTAAAGATGTTTTGTTTTGTCTAGTTAAAAATAAATAAATAAATAATATATACATTGTTGATGAACAATGTCCTTCCCCTGCTAATCCAAAAATATGACAGGTTTGATTTATATATGTTCATTGAATCAAGTAGTCGTGGCTAAGTGTGAGGTTAAGTCCAGTGATCCATTCTCGGGAGAGACTATGTACACTAAAATTTAGGGGAGAGACAAAATAGAGAGGAAATGAGTACCTCTCAGGTGACCCAAGTTCAACTTGAAGAGTGCCTGTACAGGACACTTATATTCAAACAATCAAAATGTTCATACATTATATATGATTACAAATATGTTGAGGAGTTAGAACCAATTCCTCATAAATAGGATCCAAGGACTAAATATGACCCATAATCTCAACCAACAGCTAATCTAGAACACCCTATATTTCCCCATTATTCCAAGTTACCCTCTTAATGGAGAAATGGATCAAAGCATAACATGAATAACATACACATGTTGGTCTCAGTCTCAATTAGGCTTACAAAAAACTTGATAATTGAGGTTCCGTTTTTTCGTTCTTGCTAAAGGGTCCATGCTTGTTCATTTGTTGGTGAAGTTTTATCTTCACCTTTCTTGCCATGTCTTGGAGCTTCTCCTCTTTTTTACGTTTTCTGCGCCAAAGGTGGAACACTCGAACTCTTAATCTCCTCTTTCTTGATCTTGATTGTAGGTTAAAATTATTTGTATTCAATGCTACAGGTTCTTGGGACTTATACTTGTCCTTAATATTTGTAATTGCATCTTCATGCCTGCCAATATCTATACACTCAAAAAAAATATTAGATTCATAAAGAGAACCATATTGATTCTTGTCACCCTACTCCTTTAAGGGAGTTTTCCTTTCTTCATATTTCTCTGTTGCATTTGATTTGTGTATGGATGTAGGGGTTTATTTTCACCAAACAACAACTCATCAATAAGATGATTTTCATGCATCAAATTGATCCACCCTTCATGATATACATAGTTCTCATCAAATCTAACTTCATACGTCTCTACATCAGAGAAGATTTCTTCATAAAAAGTTTCAAATTCTACATCAATGGTTGTTTCTTCATTATCACATGACTCAATCTCAATTATATGCACATATTCATCATCCATCATTTCATCTTCAATGATGCCATCTTCAGTTTCACAATCAGTTACGAGACTGAAAGCACAATCATCATTTTCAAGAGAAATATATTCATCATCTTCGGCCTCATTCAAACTGTACTTCATTTCTAAAATATCCCACAATACTTTTGCATTTTGAATCTCACCATATTCATGTAGTATATTGAACAAAATGTTTTCATCTAATGCAGATGTTATAAGATATAATGTTGATGCATCTCTACTAATATCATGGTTTAAATTAACAAAATCATCTTCAACATAATTCAATAAATCTACTTTCCATTGTATTATTTTCATATTAGTTGCCTAAATTTCATGATTTATATATGAGAAAGAGGGTAGATCTGACATTCACCTTTTGACTATTTCATCAAATTCTTCATTACGTTGATCCATATTTTCATTAGCATCAACCTGAAACTCTTCACCAAATTCAACTAAAAAATATATTGGTTCTACCATTTGACTCTTTCTCCTGTTTTGTTTCAGTGCTCTCCAGACCTGTTTGAGTCTCCTTTGTTTACACATCACTGCAATGCATGCACCTTCTATTTTCTACATGTGTCATCACAACAACCAAACAACAACAAAAAAATTTTGAGCATCCCAATCACCAGTTGTACCCAAAAAAAACTTGAGACTGAACCTCACTGCACCTTAACGTCGGGTTCACCAGGACATCGTGGGTAGCAAAGAGGAAACACATAGAACCCGTGGAACAACCGTGGAGAGGTCAACCCACATAAAAATTTAGACGATCTCAAAAAATTATGCTACTTAACATCGATCACGTTTGCAACAGTCGGCACAATATGACAAAACACATTGATCTATACACCTCATGATTCCGCTAAATCCATGTCACCTTCTCCACCCAGTTCTAGCCTCATGCTAGGCTGTAATATTCCCAAAAATTTCACATCATATTTGGAATATTAGAGTTCTTGATTTTCTTAATGAATTAAGTAAATAAAATGGTGGAGGGACCCACAAACCTCAAACATGACTAAAATCCACTTTTAATGTGTGTATGTGGATATTCTAGATCTAGATCTAAAATCATGGAGTAGTGGAGCAGCTCCATTAATGGAGATCATGTCTCATTTATGAGATATATTATGGAGGATGAAACAGTCAAATAAGATCATGGATCTTAAATATAAAATCATGAGGATCTTTGATAAGGTCAACTAACATCATAGTGCATTCAAAGAAGATCATGAAGCACTTATGATAAGATAATGGAGGAAGTGGTGCATTTAATGCACATATGATGGAGAGGGTGATAACTCCATGTGAACTTGATGCAGGACATGAGGCCATAGCATAGTAAAACATGGAGACTATGTCCACATGTACAGCGCAGATTTGGAGTGGGCCTAGGCTATGGAAGGATCATGCATATAATGAAGGTGAAGGCACAATGGAAGGCATGATTTTAATTATTCATTTCTTGATATATTTAGATCTAGATTTGTCTTAGGACATTTCTATGTAGGCTTGGGCTGTTTAGCAGATTTTGTAGTGTTGTTTAGCACAGGGTGTCCCAGCAGCATATATATGAATCCCTAAGAGGGTGGTTTTCTTAGCCTTACAAATTTGAGAAACCCTTTCTGGGTTATCCTGGGAATCCATCATTGAGCCCAGATCTACAATTTCAGCATCATCGAAGCTCCCATTCTGCCTAGATATGACTTTCTATCTTTCAGGAAGTTTCGGTCCCAACAGTTGCAGCAGGGACAATGCATTTTACCTTCCAGCAATTCAACAGTTACGTAGTCCCTCTTAGGAAATCATTGCAGGGTCATTCTAGGCCACCCTTGTGGCTTGAGTGTCTCATATTTTGAGCACTGTTGTACTTGTTTTTTCACCTCCAATATAATAAAATGGCTCAGCTTTTTCTGTGCATTCTAATGTGTATATACATTTATTTTTTACCTTGTTGCAGTTCTTATATTATGTTTCAGTATTACTGCATTCTCCCTTTTGGGATATTACAGTGGTATCAGAGCATGATCTTTGGCTCAACTTGTGGACACTTCATCTTTTGCATCAAAAGAAGAAGCAAATAGATGAGATCTATCTTGAAGGAGGATTTTTCCATTCCTCTCTTTATATCCAAGCAAGATCTCTCCAAAGAGGTCAATCAAATGAAGAGAGAAAGGCAAAAAGAAGATCCAAGAAGAAGATTTTATGAGGAAGGTCCAAGCACTTCCTATCAACAGAAAAGAAGACCGGAGAATCATAGATCTCCTCATAGATCTACTATTCCCATTTACTATGAAGAAGGTGAAGGGTGTAGAAATGAAGAAAGGAAAGAACCTGAGACTCATGAGACTCTCAGTCTATATCTTGAAGAGTACAAACCACAGTCTGGAGCATTCAGGGAGAAAATAACTCTCCAAAAATTCTTCCAAATAAAAGAAGAAAGAGGATCTTATAGCAGTAATAGAAGAAAGAGGCATAATGGATTCTATTTGCTTATATTTGATGGACCTTCCTCAAGAACTATTAAGGCTTGGAGGAAAGAGTTAGATGCATATTTCAGGCTACATCCTGTAGCTGAAGGAGAGGTTGTTCAAATTGCAGCACTTCATCTTTTAGGTGAAGCCAGTGATTGGTGGTTTGGTCACATGGAGCGTGCAAAGGTGACTAAATATTCAAATATCTTTCACAAGTTGAGGAAGAAGTTTGATATGAAAAAACCAGAGATGTATCACAAAGAGAAATTTCCTAAGGAAACAAAGGAGGATGTCAATCTTGTCACTCTGGACAAGAAGTCACTACATTCACCACCAGCTACAAAAGTACTTGCATCCGGAGAAGAGACACTTGCAACTTTGCAAGATAGTCTTGAGCTCTTGACAAATAGAGTCCCATTCATGGTTCAGGAGATGCATGAGGAAGAGGAGGAAGATTCTAGCGCGGGTACACTTGGAGAAGAGCAACCATCACTCTTAGCAGAAGTTAGAGACACTATTGTTCCGGTTGGAGGAAATCTTGTGTTCTGGCAAGAGGTTTCCACACATCAGTTGATCCAAGGTATGCTTGAATTTTCATCACATATTGTTTCAGTTGATCTTATTGAAACTTATGAGGACATGCCATCAGGACCAATGCATAACCAAGGGTTAGAAAAAGATGTTGATTTGAAGCAGAAACATATCACAGCGCAGAGAACCCTTGATCTAATCAAGGAGGAGATTAAGAACTATCCCAGTTCATCATTGTTGAGCTACATTCAACCCTTTGAGTTGAAGTGCAGAGTTTCAGAAAATGGGATGAGCATGATCCTATGTACAATAACTAATTATGAGATCAATATTGTGCCTTGCTTTGATACAGCAAATGTATTACCATGCAGATCTACATCATTGTCACTTAGTAGCTGTGAAAATGAAGAGGCCCCATCATTCTTGGAGCATTCTGAAGGTAGCTTCACTCATGAAGCAATGGAGGTAAAGATGATAAATGGTAGACATCTTGAGATGAGAAATATTTTCTCCTTTCTAGATGACCCTTTCTCAATGAGAATCTCATAGCTCAAAGAGAAAATTCTACCTACAGCAGATCCAACACCTCTTTGGTTTTGGAGGGCCTTTGGTGAAAAGAGAATCTCATTAAGAGATCTCATTGGAGGTGCACTTCAACATTTCATGAAGTGAAAAGTTATTCATCAGTTTGGGGAGGATGGTATTCTACAAAAGGAGGATACCATGATTATGCAATACATCATTCATCATCCACATTGGGATGAGTGGGTGAGGATGATAAGCAAGGGTTTGCATGACCACTTGCAGATATATGACATGGGCCAGCAAGCTTGGTTACATTGGTTGCTCTTGGGAGATTTTTGTCACTACCCAAAGGCTCCTATTTCTTTGATCCATGCCTTGAAAAACACTTATGAAATGAAGGAGGAGGCATGGTTGCGTTGGCTGCTCTTGGGTGAGTATGGTTACCACCGAATAGCTCATATTTTTCTGATTCATGCCTTGTGTATCAATGATAGAATGCAGCAAAAGAAGGCATGCTCATTTTGGTTTCCCTTGAGAGATTTTGGCCACCACATGACATCTCCTATGTCTATGTGTTTTGTATTGGGTAAAATTTGTCATGATGCTCTCATGATGTGTATTGATGGTGTTTGCTTGTATTGGGCTGATGTGACATTCCACATGCCTATCAGTATGTTTTTACTCCATGATGCACATGAGTAGGAGAGAAAGAAGAAAGATCTCTTATTGCTTTGGTTTCTTTTGGGGGAGTTTGGCTTGTCCATCTTACATGGAGGAGATGGAGGATGGCAGCAAAGGGCCTTACTCTGGTGGCTACTATTGGGAGAATATGGTTTGACATCTTTGTCTACCCATATATCTCCTTTTCTTCTTTTGCATAATGTTGGAATGATTCTTGGATCCAATAAGGCCAACAGGGATAAGGATGAGAGCATGTCAATGCTCAATCAAATTCATAAAGCATGGGATGAAGAGATGTATTGTGAGATCGAACTTTTCATTTGTGGAAAGAGCCACTTTGTTTTGTGGATCTCATATATTAATGATGATGTTGGAAATCATATGGTTGTCACGTGGTACTTCATGGTGGAAGGAGGAAACTTAACCATACAGTTGGAGATCATTCTATATATATATATTTTTTTTTTGAAAGACAACTTTGGAACCAAACATGCATAACACATTGCAGCAAATGGAGGAAGCCTTCCTTATGTGGATGCCATTTGGAGGGGAATAGATGCCTTTGAATCTACTTTTGGAGTTGCTTGGGGACAAGCAACATTTTTTCGAGAGGGATTGTAATATTACCAAAATTTTCACATCATATTTGGAATATTAGATTTCTTGATTTTCTTAATGAATTAAGTAAATAAAAGGGTGGAGGGACCCACAAACCTCAAAGATGAATAAAATCCACTTTTAATGTGTGTATGTGGATATTCTAGATCTAGATCTAAAATCATGGAGTAGTGGAGCAACTCCATTAATGGAGATCATGTCTCATATATGAGATAGATTATGGAGGATGAAACAGTCAAATAAGATCATGGATCTTAAATATAAAATCATGAGGATATTTGATAAGGTCAACTGACGTCATACTGCATTCAAAGAAGATCATGAAGCACTTATGATAAGATAGTGGAGGAAGTGGTGCATTTAATGCACATATGATGGAGAGGGTGATCACCCCATGTGAACTTGATGCAAGACATGAGGCCACAACCCAGTCAAACATGGAGACTATGTCCACATGTACAACACAGATTTGAAGTGGGACTAGGCTATGGAAGGCTCATGCATATAATGAAGGTGATGGCACAATAGAAGGCATGCTTTGGATTATTCATTTCTTGATCTGTATAGATATAGATTTGCCTTAGGAAATTTCTATGCAGGCTTGGGTTGTTTAGCAGAGTTTGCAGTGTTGTTTAGTATAGGGTATTCTTGAGCAGGAATCCCACCTCTTTCTTTGAGTGATCTCTAAGTAAGAGGATTGTACTTCATTCCTTATCAGGCATTGGGGCCATCTTCGGGAGGTTGTTTCTAGTATTCAGCTAGGAAACCAGTGGAGGATTCATCCTACCACTTTTTACTTCACATCCAACCTTCCGGGAGTAGCATATCTACATCCGACATTCAGGCCATTGGGTTTTACCTCCATGCAGCAGCAATCCCTTCAAGGATTGCGCAGTTCAGTCCTATAGATCTATTGGAGGAAGGAAGTTTCTAGTATTTTAGCTGGAAATCCTGTGAGGAACCATATCCTCACATTGGATCCATTGTTTCCATCACTCAGGAGCTGATTTGACACATCCAACAATACGCTATTGAGCCTCCCTCTCTGATAGTGCAGTTTTCTGAAGCTATTGTTCATTCAACAGCTATTTTCAATGGAGGATATTGGAGGAGCTAGATCTTGAGCTTTTAGCCCAAGGATCTAGTGAAAGGGTTAGCCCTTCTTGCATATATCTGATTGTGCACCATTGCATCCATCATATCATCAGATCTAGCTTTAGATCTGCATTCCAGCAGCATATATATGAAGCCCTAAGAGGGTGGTTTTCTTAGACTTACAGATCTGAGAAACCCTTTCTGGGTTATCTTGGGAATCCATCATTGAGCCCAGATCTACATTTTCAGCATCATCGGAGCTCCCGTTCTGCCTAGATTTGATTTTCTATCTTTTAGGTAGTTGCAGTCCCAACAGTTGCAGTAGGGACAGCGCAGTTTACCTTCCAGTAGTTCAACAGTTATGCAGTACCTCTTGGGAAATCATTGCAGGGTAATTCTAGGCCACCCTTGTGGCTTGAGTGTCTCATATTTTGAGCACTGTTGTACTTTCTTTTTCACCTCCAATATAATAAAATGGCTCAGCTATTTCTGTGCATTCTGATGTGTATATAGATTTATTGTTTACTTTGCTACAATTCTTATATTTTGTTTCAATATTATTGCATTCTCCCTTTTGGGATATTTCATAGGCCAAACATAGCTCAGGTCTCCATGCGACGCAGGTCGCCTCTTTGATGCATATCACCTCTCGATCTCCATGGTGTCCACGCTTCTCTTACCTCTATGTGTGTAATATTCCCAATTAGCCTTGCTAATTGGAATATTTCATTTTTGCTTTATTTTACCGCTTTAACTAGAAATAATAAATAAAGTGAGAAATAAGAGGGGTCACCTCACTTTAGTCACCTCACTTTATAAATAAAGTGTTCTTTTCCTAGTTGATTGACGTTATAACTTAGAGAGGGGGCCTTGGGGGTCCACATGAGTATGATGGGGAGGCATCAGGCTGACCCAAGGTTAACTGCGCAGGTCAAAGGAGAGTAAGGACGTAGTTAAGTTTTGGAGGGAGTTTGGCATTATAAAAGGAGGGGTTCTCACCTCATTTGGGCATTCATGATTTGATATTATTATTGAGAGCTAGACTTCTGTCTGCTTCAGCACGCCGGTTGTTTAGTCGGTCTGCAGCACTGTTTAGTGCAACCGAGTGTCTCCGGTCGGAGATCTCACCCTTAGCCTCGGGGGACTTCGAGTGCCTGCCCTGGTAAGGTTATTTCTGGTTTCACCCTTAGCTTCAGGGGACTTCGAGTGCCCGCCCTAGTAAGGTTCTGTTCTGAGTACACCTTTCAGTTTCAGCAGCAAAGCAGCAGCAGTTTCTGGTGCAGATTTGGGGAGGAAGAAGCCCTCTTGTGGCTGCGCAGTTCAGAGGAGGGAGGACGCTGTTTCAGGAGGAGAGAGGACGCTGACCAGCCTTGGAGAGAGGACGCTGTCCAGTTCTGAAGAGGAGGACGCAGATCTTAAGGCACATTGATAGATCCAGCCTGGGAGAGGGTAGATCTGAGCAGATATTTGCAGATCTAGTTTTGTATGATGCAGATCTGAAGGTATAGCACTAGATCCAGCTTGGGAGATTGCAGATCTGAGGAGATATTGGCAGATCTAGCCTAGATCTGAAGAGATAACATCAGATCCAGCCTTGGAGGTTGCAGATCTGAAGAGATATTGTCAGATCCAGCATAGATCTGTAGGGTTAGTAGCAGATCTGACCAAGGAGGACGCAGATCAGGAGAGATAGGACGCAGATCTGGTTTGGAGGCTTCAGATCCAGCAGATCTGAGCATTCAGGAGGCAGATCCACCAGGTAGAACGCTGATCTGAGGAGCAGGCTTGTGTGAGATGGGCTCAACAGCGTTTTCTAGCATTCAGTAGCTGATCCATCTGTCTGGAGGTTTGGGTGATTAGTGCTTCATCTGTTTCTGCGCTGTCACTAGCAGAGACAGCGTTTTCCATTGGTGAGGGTTTGGAGTTTGAGATCAGCTATTTTCCAGTCTTCAGCTCATAGTACCAGCGCAGTCCAGCTTCAGTCTTCAGAGCAGCTAGGACGTTGTCCTTGTTGCAGCCATTATTTGTTTGAGAGGGTTTCCACTTGCCTAGGGCAAGGATAGGTGCACTTACTCTGATTTTCTTGTACTCCTCTCTGTGTACTTTCAGATTAATAAAATGGCTCAGTTTTCTGGAATACTATGTGTAATTGTTCAGTGATCTGGTTCAGCATTTTATGTTCTATACCTGTCTGGTAAATTTCTGTTTATTACTGGTTATTTTCCCTTTGGGGATATTACAATGTGGCTCAGGTTTTCTCGGTGCTAACCTCTCCATACTAATGCCACGAATATCATGGCCTAATAATTTTCCAAAAACTTCAAAGAATGCTCCCACCAGTTGACTCAGTGGCTCAACTCAATGATGGCCACTTTAGCAACACAATAACATGGGATTCAACATGCCATAGAGGTTTATACCTCTAACAATCAGATCCCAATGCACAATGATGTCAAGGACAAGGCTTCACACCACACCGGCTCATCAATTCTCGACATTGCTAATATACCCCCATCAACGCACAGTTCCAACACTCGAATTCCTTCAACACCACGCTTAATGATTGTGCTCCTTGTGGTCAAACACTGCCTCAAAATGCTCGATCTCTTATTTGATTTTGACTAGTGAAGGATCCAAATCCACTAGTCACAGATCACATCTCATCATAATCAAGTCTTCAACATTGATGTTTGAAGACTCATAATGCATCGAGAGTTTTAAAAATCTAAAGGCAAACAAAACGTTGTCCCTCATCTAGATCTACGAGAGGATCGACACAACACACTTCTAGCTCATCCTAGAATTGAAACCATTCATATCTACAAGACAATCGCAATAACCCTAGTAGTGATCCTCGTAAAGTCGTCGCACCACCATCTCTGTTAAAGATTAATCTTGAGTTAGGAGTTAGTTTCTAGAGGAGTTAGTTAAAATTTAGTTGAATTTTTTTTCATTTGTAACTTTTTCTCAGATGTATATATATTCCTCCATAATAAAACAATATTTTTGTGTGGTTGTTCTCATAAATTCGGTGTTTCGCTTCTCTCTCCCTCTCGTAAATTTTTCATGGTATCAAAGCATGGGAAAGAGTCTTGTGTGAGGATAGTTGTGCATCATATGTGATGGTCATTGTGCATCATCTGTGGCGTTGCGTGTAGGTTGAACTAACTTGATAGCTGGCCTGATCGGTATTTTTGATTCCACCGCCCCCGTTATAGTCCAAGATTTCGAGAGTTTTTTTTTTTGAAAGACGCAACCACAATACTGTGGAGGTCGATCATCGTGGATGGAGGCTGATCATCGTGGAGGTTTTTGAAACCCACAACGATGGCCCAAAAAAATTGACATGATAGTTATTATTTTTGGGACGAAAGAATTAACAAAATTGACTGTGGAAGAATTAACAAGATCTTTTTTGGCTAATGAAGCAATAATTAATTTAGATGTTAGTACTGTAGACCATGCTTTAAAATCTAAAGTTTCTATGGATAAAGGTAGAGGCAGAGGTTTTCGTGGAAGGAAAGGAAAATGAAGAGGACAATCTCAGTCTGATGATAGATCACAGGTAACTCAAACACATTCAAAGCATTCTCAAACTGATAATGGTCATAGATTGATATATAAATAAAAAATACAATGTCATTATTGTAAAAATTATGGCCATTATAACTCTAAATGTCAGAAATTACAGTTTTTTTTAAGTAAAAAAAAATCAAATCTCACAAACACTAAATGTGAAACATTTGATGCTTTATTTATGGCATGCCAACTGACTGTGCAAGTACCTAATAAGGATGTTTGGTTGGTATACAATGGATGTAGTAATCATATGACTGGTCATAGTGATTTGTTTTCATATATTGATACATCTTTCAATTCCTCTATTGGTTTGGGTGATGATCATCAGGTCAAAGCTTCAGGAAAGGGTGTTGTGCTTGTCTTAACCAAACAAAATGTTGTGAAGAAAATCTATGATGTTTACTATTTACCCAATTTCAAGCATAATTTGTTGAGTGTTGGTCAATTGATACACATGGTTATGATGTTAGATTTCACAACACTACTTGCATGATTTATGATCAACATAAATATCTTGTTGCAAAGATTCTTATGTGAAAGAGCATGTTGCATCAATTACAAATGAAAATTGAGAATTTGTATGCACATAATGTTTTAACACCAAATGACACTAACTTGTGGCAAAGACAGTCTATGGTGAAAGGTTTTCCTACCTTGTCTGACCATATCTCTTCCTATACAAGTTGTATAATGGGTAAATATAAGCAAGATAATTTTTCATCAGCCTCCTTTAAATCCAAAGAAAACCTAGAGTTAGTGCATACAAATTTGTGTGATTCAATGCAAGCACAATCAGTAGGTGGAGATTTCTATTTTATTAGATTGATTGATGACTTTAGCTGGAAGAATTGGGTGTATTTTCTCAGATACAAATTTGAAACATTTTCCAAGTTCAAGCAGTTCAAAGCCAAAGCTAAAAAACAGAGTGGAAAGTTTATTAAATTTCTCAGGTCTGATAAAGGAGGTGAATATGAATCTAATGAATTCATTGATTTTTGTAAACAACATGGTATTAAAGAATATACGACGACCAATTATACTCCGCAACAGAACGGGGTATTAGAAAGAAAGAATCAGAAAATTATGAATATGGCTCGAAGTCTACTCAAAACACGAACTTTGAATAAATATCTATGGCTCAACTTCTAGTGTTCAAAGTATTTTACCTGAAGAAGCAGGGAGTGGACAAAAGGTAACTATTTCACACTTTCGAGTATTTGGTTGTATTAATTTTTCTCATGTGTATTTGGTTGTATTTCTTTCGCTCATGTTACAGAAAAATTAAGAAAGAAGCTTGATGATAGAAGATAAAAGTATATCCTTATAGGGTATAGTAACCAATCTAAAGCATACAACTTGTTTAATCATATTACTAAGAATTTTGTTTTAAGTCGATATGTGAAATTTATGGAAGACAAATCTTGGAATGAAATGGAGAACAATACTTATCCTAATCCTTTTATTATGTTAGACGAACATCAAGCACCTACAACGAGCACTCCAAGATTATAGGTTCAAGAAAAAACCAGTAGTAGTTCATCAAGCAGTAGCAGTTCATCATTTTTAAGTGAGTTTGATTCTTATAATCTAAAAATGAGAAGCTTAAGTGATATTTATGCACAAGACAATGTTGATGATGTTGTAAATTTTGCATTTCTCTCATTTCAACCTACTTGTTTTGAACAGGCTATAAAGGAAAAATATTGTGTAGATGCAATGAATAATGAAATCAATGCTATTGAAATAAATAAAACTTGGGATTTGGTTGATCTACCTGATGATACAAATTCTATAGGTGTCAAATGGATTTATAAAGCTAAGTTAAATGAGAGAGGTGAAGTTGATAAACACAAAGCAAGATTAGTTGCCAAAGGTTTTTCAGAACAACCTGGCATAAAAACAAGTGGCCAATTTACCAAATGGATGTGAAGTCTGAATTTTTAAATGGTGTATTGAATGAAGAAGTATATATTTATCAAGCACATGGTTTCAAAATAAAAATTCAAGAACATGAGGTGTACAAGTTGAAGAAAGAATTGTATGGCTTGAAGCAAGCTCCAAGAGCTTATTACAGCCGAATATACCATTACTTACTAAATAATGGTTACAGAAGGAGCGACCATGAACCAACCTTGTATATCAAGGATGATCATTATGGTAATATATTGATACTGTGTCTTTATGTTGATGACATAATTTATACAAGTAACATGCAGTTAGATGAATTTAAAGCTACAATGAAAAACGAATTTGAAATGACAGGTCTTGGATTAATGAGATACTTCTTAGGTATTGAAGTGAAACAAACACATGATGGTATCTTTATGGGTCAACAAAAATATGCTACTGACATTTTGAAAATTTTTAAGATGGACAGGTGTAAACCAGTGGATAATCCTATTGAGGTTGGTACAAAGTTAAGTAAATATGATGTGGGTATTGTTGTTAATTTGAATTTGTATAAGAAACTTACTGCTAGTATTATGTATCTAACTGCTACTAGACTTGTACTAGACCTTATTTAGCATTTGCAGCTAGTTATATTTCCAGGTTTATGGAATCTCTTAAAGACTGCCATTGGAAAGCTAGAAAAATGGTGTTAAGATACATTGCAGGAACAACTACTTATGATTTATGGTATACAACCTCTACAGATAGTAATATTGTTGGTTATACAAATAGTGATTATGGAGGATGTATTGATGATCAGAAAAGCACTTTTGTATATGATTTTTTATTTGGCAGGAATTTGATTTCATGGTCATCCAAAAAGCAGCCCACAGTTGTGTTATCTTCAACAGAGGCCGAGTACGTTGCAGCAAATGTAACATCATTTCAAGCAGTGTGGTTGAAGTGACTTATCTCTGACTTCGGATATACAAAAAATGAACCTATTTCAATATTTTGTGACAACACTTCCGTTATTTCCTTGTCGAAGAACAATGTCTTTCATCAAAAAAGCAAACATATCGACACTTTTTTTCATTTCATCCGTGAACTTATTAACAATGGTGATATTGTTCTCAAATTTTGTGATTCCAAGGAACAGTTAGCGGATATCTTCACCAAACCGCTAGGAAAAGTTAATTTTGAATTTCAATGTCATAATTTAGGCATTAAAATAATGTGGCCCTCAAGATTAAGGGGGAGTGTTAAATATTAATCTTGAGTTAGGGGTTAGTTTCTAAAGGAATTAGTTAAAACTTAGTTGGACAATTTTTCTGTTGTAATTGTTTCTTAGATGTATATATATTCCTCCATAATAAAACATGTTTGTTGTGTGGTTTTTCTCATAAATTTCGTGTGTCACTTCTCTCTCCCTCTTGTAAATTTGTCAACGTCCTCCTCTCAAAGCCCTCATTCATGTAGGAAGAAGACTACGCAGCCACACTATAGAGCTTCTAATGTTGCAAGTAGTGCACACCTCACAAGCTTTAGAAACTCTTAGAAGTTGACAAGTCAATTGCAGCAACATGGACCAGATGAGCCCGCTTCTCCTCGTCTCTTCATCAGAGCCTCTAGGCCGCAACTCATGATGGATATGCTCGCTTACTCCAACGATAGATGATGGATGATGACGATGAATTAGGTCCTTTCTTCATGAATGTGCCAGAAAACCATGCAGCCACACCTCCACACTAGGCGATACAACACTCGACAACCTCTCCAAATAACAAACTCAGCTGGCAAGGAACTTTACCAAGCCAGGTAGTCCCACCTCTGTAATACAAGGCCAACACACTTACAAGTATCCAACGGAATACACCAAGCTATCCAGTGCAAGCCATTGTTCATAGGCAAATAGAAATAATGGCCACAATCTCATAGTCGACAACCGACACACTAGGAACGACAATTCCAACAGTTCGACCAGGAGCACAATCTCAAACAACCCAAAATTTGAAACCAATTCAAGCAGCGTGACCCCTCTAACAATTATGATGGATTAAATTAGATCCCTATCAAATTTTGATGGCCCCTTTAGTTGGCAAAGAGCATGTTGCCTTTGCATATCCTGACAGAACTTGAGGCCTACAAATACCAAAAATCCCCTTCACATGAGTTCGGTGAAAAAAATAAACACTATCTATCAGTGCTAGCAAAAAACTATAATTTCCTACAGGCTCATAGCCTCGGCTCCCCACGCTCGCCACATCTAGTTGAGAAGACTTGTCTGCACAATATCATGCTCTCATGGAAGAAGGAAGAAAAAAATGTGGTGTTTCATACACTCGATATACAGTGTAACCTCATTTTCCCAATGGTGGAAGAATGAAGGTGTCCTTGACATCCTGGTATTGTTTCTTTTCTTCTTTTTTACTATAATTGATCTACTCTACCTCCATATAACAATGGAATGTATGTTTTTTCACAATGACAAGGGCCACACAACCTTCCATAATCCTGAATAAATCCTCCTCCACACGCAACAATGTCTTCTCTGGCTAAATTCCAGAGCGTAGGAGTCCAATCATGACTTCACATACATTGGTTGCTTCACATGAAATGAACGGTTCATCAAACAGGTTCAATCACAACTTCACATACGTTGGTTGATTCACATACACTAATCAGTTCATCAAATAGGTTCACATCGGGTTAAAAAACAACCTCTAGATGAAGCCAATCAATAACACCACCACACAACATCAACAACATGCCTTTGAGAAATATTCCATCTCACGTTGATGAGAAGACTCCTCCCACAACAATACCATTGATGCTTTATGCTTTCAACACACTCACAATAGTGAGGAGTTAGGTGACAACCTCACTATTCACTCAATACCCCGACTTAGAAATCATTGCAAGTTGGGATCTTGGAAGATGGGATCATGGAAAATTGAATCTCCACCTAGTCACCCGATCATCTCTTTAAACAACACTGCATTATATCCTCCTCAAGAAACGTATCTTCGTTTGGATGAATTCTCTCAACTTTTCTGTCGGCGGGACTCTGGCACAAGTTTCCCAACACAAGAAGGGATTTATCTCGAGCAAGTGGTTGAGTTTGCGTAGTCTTTGAGATATATGTCCTCAGTGTGGTCTCGATCTGACTGTGGTGGCGTTCAACGAATAGATCCTCTAATCTGTTCATGCCACGACCAATGTTGCTCAACACATACTCCTTATAGATTCATAGTTGCACTAAGTTCATTGGTGCCAGTCCCTCTACTCCTCAAAATCGTCCTCAAGACCGTTCCAAACAACAACCAACACCTACGGTTTGCTTGACTCCTCCAAGTGTAGGCCAGACAGCTCGTGCATGCTCAACCTGACAACGACTATTGGAACTCACCAACAAACAGCTTCAACCACGGTTGCATGTTGGAATATGTAATTCCTACTTGTCTCAATTGTGACCTTCTATGTAAGGACTATGTTCCTATATCATAGGAGTTAGCTAAATCTATACGTTCCTAGATTGGTGTGTGGTTGAGATATTCACTCAACTAACTTATTGTGTGTCCAAGATAGTTGCCCTATCTTGAGACAATATTTCATGTATATATGTAATCCTATTTGATTAATAGATCATAGCATGCATGCTCAGATTTTATCTCTGCACACTTCTTGCAGGTGCCTTCACTGATTTTTCCACAAATATTTACATCGTTGATCCTTCGCGATAATTAATGGACAACACTAGACACATTGACACAGTCCTGTGATCCCTTGCTCTGATACCAAATAAAATTTAGGGGAGAGACAAAATATAGAGGAAATGAGCATATCTCAAGTGAGCCAAGTTCAACCTAAAGAGTGCTTGTGCAATTCATTCTATTTAATCAATCAGAATGTTCATGATCTCTTGAGGAGTTAGAACCACTTCCTCATAAATAAAATCTAAGAACTAAATATAACCCATAATTTCAACCAACAACTAATCTAAAACACCCTATATTTCTCCATTATTCCAAACTGAAAACCCATTAAATTACTCCAAGCTCAAATTTCATCTTAAAAAATATTCATTGAATGCTAAAGTTTCATAGATGGTTGTTTGTAGACAAATTAAGAACAACTAATCGAATAACATCTCACACACAAATCTATCACCGACAATTCCTACATTCCTCACTCCAATTTCCCGAATTTGAGTAGGGTCCACTCATACTCCGCCATTGGTAACAACTAATTAGGACTGTCAAGAGGTATAAAGTTACACCACCCACAAGAACCGTATTTTCTAACCGTTGAACGAATCGATTATATGGAGAGAGAGAATCGATTACGAGCGTCCCATCAGAAGTCGCGTTATTCCGTTGGGAAGAGAGAGAAAGTACTCCAATTCTAGTTGTTCCCCACTCGCTCGTCCTCGGCTCACCTCGTTTTCCGATACTATAAGTACCCCCAGTCTCCGATTTACTTACAGTTTGTTTCGCACACAGATAAGTAGTGGGAGGGGATTAAATTCATTGGAGATGATGAATTTTCGAAATATAATGATGCAGGCAGGCGTCTGCAAGAAATCACGTGCACTCACTCCATGGACTATAGTAATGGTAAGGTATGAAGGTTGCGATTGTAGTAAAGTGTTGTTCACCGTTATGATCTGACAATTATATAATAATAATAATAACTTTCAGGGAACGCAGGTCGCATGGAAAGGCTTCGGCGGAGCTTAACAAAGTGGTTTACACCCCTGATAAATATCATGGCGGCAGCAGCCTGACAGAACACTATTGTGCGCATGAAAAAGAGAAAGAGAAAGCATGGTGGGTTCCTCATCCGAAAAGCGGCATTTTTCATCCAGAGGGACACCAGAAATGGATTGAGGACAGGAATACATACAAAGTGGTGCATGAAGAAGAAGAGCTGTGTTGGGTTAGATCCCTTGAGGAGGTTCACAGTACACCACCGCACCATATTGATCTCAATACCTATATTAGTTCAGATTAAAATATGTTATATGACGATTTTACAGAGAGAGAAGAGAGAATGTCAATCCGCAGAAGTTATATTTTAGTGTTTTTTCGTTTTCCTTATTTCGGTTTGAGAAACATACTTCAAACATATCCTGTGTAACTTATTTAATGTCATTTTTTTGGTATTGCTGACTGAGTTTCTGGAATTTAGTATTATCAAATTTTGTGAATCTTTTAATGTGGAAGGTGACAAAGATCGAAGTTATTTTTGGAGAAGTTAAATTATTCTTAAAAGTAATTTTAAAATAGGAATTTTACAAAGTTCTAGCTTAAGAAAATGTGAATGGAATTTAATTAGTAATATTTCAATTTTTCTATTATTTTAATGTGAATGGAATTATTAATAAAGTGAATTAGTTCTTTAGTTTATAAAATAATTATATAAAGTGAATTAGTTCTTTAGTTTATAAAATATTATTTTGATGGAAATAATAAAATGTATTTTATTTTATTGGTATAATTGCTTTATGAAAAGTGCATCTCACTATTGCTTTGTCCTTAAGGATAAGTATAATCAGTATAAAGTTAAGTTTTAAAAAAAGGCAAATAATTAAATTATTTTATATTAGTTTCATTATAACTAGGAATAAGAAATTATATATATAATTTATAACTGGGAATAAGAAATTATATATATAATTATGATGATTATAACTTTATGAAAAGTGTTTCACTATTATAATTAGGAATAAGAAATTATATATATAATGATGATGATTATAGCTTTATGAAAGGTGCATTTCACTATTTGCAATCATAATGATTCTTTTAAATACAAGTATAATCATTATAAAATTGAGTTAAGTTTTATTTAAAACAAACACATGAATAAGAAAATAATTGAGTATTTTACATTAGTTTGATTATAACCAAGAATAAGAAACTAATTAATTAATTAATTATATATAGCTTTATGAAAAATGCATCTCACTATTGGCAATCACAATGATTCTTTTAAAGAGAAGTATAATTATTATAAAATTAAGTTAAGTTTTAGTTTATAAAAAAAAACATAAATAAACAAATAATTGAGTATTTTACATTAGTTTGATTATAACTAGGAATAAGAAATTATATATATATTGATGATGATTAATGTTTACTAAAATCAATGTAGTTTATTTGGCATTAAGAAAGTAAAAAATTAATTGCAACTCTTTGATATTTTATAAGTTTATAAGTTCAATTGGTCAAGTCCATGTAACTAAAGCACCTTTTTTATTGAGAGGTCATGGCTTCATGGTTGGCAGAATAGGAAGTGATCCCTTCATGGGAAAGTGAACCACAAGCACCTTTTTTATTGAGAGGTCATGGCTTCATGGTTGAGAGGATAGGAAGTGATCCCTTCATGGAAAGGTGAACCACATATAATCCATATACATATATATATGTGTGATCAAATTCTTCACAAAAATTAATGTGTATATATATATAATTTTTTGAATTTAAATATAAAAATTAATTTTTATTTTAATATCTGGTTTATATTACTAAAAATTATATATATATATATATATATATATATATATATATATATATATATATATATATATATATATATATATATTATTTGTATATTTTTCATATTATAAGTTTATCTACAAGCATAATCATTATATAGTTAAGTTGAGTTTTATTTAAAAAAAAAAAAACATGAATAAGCAAATAATTGAGTATTTTACATTAATTTGATTATAATGAAGAATAAGAAACTATATATATATAATGATGATTAATGTATGTTAAGAGCAATGTAGTTTATTTGACATTAAGAAATAAATATTAATTGTAACTCTTTGGTATTTTATTTCTATGATATGACTCAGAAAGTAAGCTCAATTGGTAAAGTCCATATAACTAAAGCACTTTTTATTATTATTAAAAGGTCATGGCTTCATGGTTGACTAGATAAGAAGTTATCCATTCATAAAAATGTTATAGTTATATATATATATATATATATATATATATATATATATATATATATATATATATATATATATATATATAAAATCAAATTCTTCACAAAACTTAATGTAAATATGTGTGTATGTGGAAAAAAATGTGTGTATATATACATATACATATATATACACATTTTTCCCATACACACATATTTACATTAATTTTTTTAAATATGAAAAGTAATATTTATTTTAATATCTTATTTATACTATTGAAAAATATATATTTTGATAAATTAACATATGCATATTTTTAATATTATAATTTTATGTTGATTAGTATGTGTTGGTATGTTAAGCACATGATCATAGTCTTTCTCTCAATTTGTAGAAAAGGACTATTTTTTCTATTTTTTGGGTGGGTTAAATTAAAAATATATTAAATATAAAATTAGTTTTGGAATTCCAGTAATCCATTTTTTCATACTATAGATCCAAATCAGTTTTCAATGAAATTCAATTCCAAGGTATTTGTGGAAAAGAACTTTCTCCAAAATGTTATTATCATACACAAAATAAGGTGAGGTGAAATTCCTAGAATTGATGATCATAATTTTTCCCTTATTTATTGGAATTATAGAGGTAACACAAACATATCTATTAATTCTACGTGGAAGTCCTTGTCAAGTGAATAATATCATATAAAAAAAGGAAAATAAGAATGATTATTTTGAAAATTGTAGCCATGATGGACATTTTCAACATGTAAAGAAAATTGTGAAATTTATAATTTCAATTTTCCCTCCAAAATATTTAAGTGGGACATATTTTGTTTAAGAGAGTTGGGCCCTTAGAGGTACCCACTCGAACCCCCTTTAATATCTATATAAAGGATCCTTCCCTCCATCATTTACACACACATCGATTTGTATCTTGAGATATTTGTTCTAATGAAGGAGGAAGAAGAATTGAAGCTAAATATTATTGAGATCACAACAAAAAAAACTTGGAACAAGTCTTGTAGGCATATTGAAGAGGTTCTCTTGGGAGTGATCTTGATTACTTGATTTGAAAGGCTAAGTTCATGAATATCTAAGACCAAGTCAATTTGAGCTAAAGAACTTATTTATATAGGCTAGAACATATTATTAAAGGCTACTGCATTATGAAAAGGAAATCCTTTTACTTGATTGAGGATAAATATTATTTAATTGATGATGGAAAATATATAGATTCATGGAATATTTTGGCTTTACAAAACCCTAGAAAGGGGTTTGAAGATGAAATTCCTAGGGTTTGTGAAACCCTGGAATTGTTGATATTGAAAATGTTGAAGTATGCAAGATGATGATAAGAACCAGCCTAGATCCGTATTAACTACGGATCTATCAAGTGCCTAGAGGGATCAAATCTCTCGAGGTGCAAACCTATTTTTTGAGTGCAAAACTTGAGGAAAGGTTTGCACCTCGAGAGATTTGATCCCTCTCAGCGCTTGATAGATCCGTAGTTAAGATGGATCTAGGCTAGTTTCAGTTGTGTTCGACCAAGGAAAATCTATTGATAATAGGAGGAACATATGATTAATTTGATCAATAATATGTTAATACATCTAATATTAATATAACCATTTTAAATATGCTAAATATGTTTGAGATTTATCAAGTCATTTTAAATTTAAATTTGCATAGTTACCTCACTTTGTTGAGATAACAAAAATTGTAAAATAACTTTAATGATGAAAATGATGAAATAATTTTTTTTAAATGTGAAGTGAAAATGTAATAATATTGAATGATAGAAAATGTGAAAAATAAGAATGTAGCCAATTACAAATAGTCTTCATTGTGATCGATCTCAAACTATTTTTTTCTACTATTCTTATTGTCACCCTTAGTTTTGTCATTTTTTCATATTGATTATATGAAAAAGATAATAGAAATCATAAATCATAAACCATTTAAATATTTAGCTCGAACTGTTGTATTAAACATCATACCTTGTCTCTCTTCCTCTCCAATATTATTAAGTTTAATTACTATAACACAAAAATTGTTCTACATTGTCAATAATATTTTGTGGTTACACTAAAATCAATGCACACTATTAATCCAATGAATTTAAAATTAATGTACCATCATACATCCAATTACATCAAATCAGAAAACAACATATACATTGAAATCAATGCATCTAATGTATGAAATCAAATAAGATTAGAAATAAACATCTACACAGAAATCGGTGCATCTATGCATCTAATGCAAGTAATCAAATAGGATTAGAAATCAATTCTACACTCAAATCAATGCATCTAGTTCAAGTAAGAAAATAATATTAGAAACCAACTTATTCTCTATAATCAATGCATCTAGTGAAAGCAATCAAATAGGATTATAAATCACCATCTACACTAAAATCAATGCATTTAGTGCAAGCAATCAAATAGGATTAGAAATCATTTATATTGAAATCAATGCATATCGTGTAAGAAATCAACTATAATTATAAATCAACATCTACATTGAAATTAATGGGTCTACTGCAAGCAATCAAATAGGATTAGAAATCACCATCTGCACTGAAATCAATGCATTTAGTGCAAGAAAGCAAATAGAATTAGAAATCATCTACATTGAAATCAATGCATATAGTGCAAGTAATCAAATATCATTAGAAATCAAAATCTACACTAAAATCAATGCATCTACTGCACACAATCAAATAGGATTAGAAATAACCATCTACATTGAAATCAATGCATATATTGTAATAAATCTTCTTCCCTCTTTCCCACCTCCATATATATCTATATGTCCCTCCATCTCCCCTTCTTTGTCTCTTTATCTCACCCCCACAAACACACACACTCTCTCACACCATATTTATCAACCTCTTTTTCCTCCCTCCCTGTCTTAATCTATCTCTTATTTCTCTTCACCTTCCATCTATATCTATATCTCCCTTTGTCTCTCTATATCAACCTAAAACATACACCCTCTTTCTCCAATATATCTATCTATCAGTCCCTCCTCCTCTCCCTCTCTCTCTCTCTCTCTCTCTCTCTTCCCCTTCCCTCCCTCTCCCCCACTTCTACCTCTCTTCCCTCCTCCTATCCTCTCTCACTCTCCCTCCATATTCCTTATCACTCCTTCTCTCTCTCTCTCCAACTTTCACTCTATATATCTTTACCTCCCTCTCTCCCCCCTCCATATCCATCTCGATTTCCCTTCCTCTCTCCACTCTCTCTCTTCCTTTATCTCCCACCTCTCTCTCTCTCTCTCTCTCTCTCTCTCTCTCTCTCTCTCTTCACCTTCTAAATTTGTCACTATATGACTCTCTCTCTCCTTATATCCCTCATTACCTCCATCTCTTCTTATTTGTCTCTTTATCTCACCCCCAAACATACTCTCTCTCTCTCTCTATCTCTCTCTCCATCTTCCTTATCACTCCTTCTCTCTCTCTCTCTCCAACTTTAGGTGACAACCTCACTATTCACTCAATACCCCGACTTAGAAATCATTGCAAGTTGGGATCTTGGAAGATGGGATCATGGAAAATTGAATCTCCACCTAGTCACCCGATCATCTCTTTAAACAACACTTCATTATATCCTCCTCAAGAAACGTATCTTCATTTGGATGAATTCTCTCAACTTTTCTGTCGGTGGGACTCTGGCACAAGTTTCCCAACACAAGAAGGAATTTATCTCGAGCAAGTGGTTGAGTTTGCGTAGTCTTTGAGATATATGTCCTCAGTGTGGTCTCGATCTGACTGTGGTGGCGTTCAACGAATAGATCCTCTAATTTGTTCATGCCACGACCAATGTTGCTCAACACATACTCCTTATAGATTCATAGTTGCACTAAGTTCATTGGCGCCAGTCCCTCTACTCCTCAAAATCGTCCTCAAGACCGTTCCAAACAACAACCAACACCTACGGTTTGCTTGAATCCTCCAAGTGTAGGCCAGACAGCTCGTGCATGCTCAACCTGACAGCGACTATTGGAACTCACCAACAAACAGCTTCAACCACGGTTGCATGTTGGAATATGTAATTCCTACTTGTCTCAATTGTGACCTTCTATGTAAGGACTATGTTCCTATATCATAGGAGTTAGCTAAATCTATACGTTCCTAGATTGGTGTGTGGTTGAGATATTCACTCAACTAACTTATTGTGTGTCCAAGATAGTTTCCCTATCTTGAGAAAAAATTTCATGTATATATGTAATCCTATTTGATTAATAGATCATAGCATGCATGCTCAGATTTTATCTCTGCACACTTCTTGCAGGTGCCTTCACTGATTTTTCCACAAATATTTACATCGTTGATCCTTCGCGGTAATTAATGGACAACACTAGACACATTGACACAATCCTGTGATCCCTTACTCTGATACCAAATAAAATTTAGGGGAGAGACAAAACATAGAGGAAGTGAGCATATTTCAAGTGAGCCAAGTTCAACCAAAAGAGTGCTTGTACAATTCATTCTATTTAATCAATCAAAATGTTCATGATCTCTTGAGGAGTTAGAACCACTTCCTCTTAAATAAAATCTAAGAACTAAATATAACCCATAATTTCAACCAATAACTAATCTAAAACACCCTATATTTCTCCATTATTCCAAACTGAAAACCCATTAAATTACTCCAAGCTCAAATTTCATCTTAAAAAATATTCATTGAATGCTAAAGTTTCATAGATGGTTGTTTGTAGACAAATTAAGAACAACTAATCGAATAACATCTCACACACAGATCTATCACCGAAAATTCCTACATTCCTCACTCCAATTTCCCGAATTTGAGTAGGGTCCACTCATACTCCGCCATTGGTAACAACTAATTAGGACTGTCAAGAGGTATAAAGTTACACCACCCACAAGAACCGTATTTTCTAACCGTTGAACGAATCGATTATATGGAGAGAGAGAATCGATTACAAGCGTCCCATCAGAAGTCGCGTTATTCCGTTGGGAAGAGAGAGAAAGTACTGCAATTCTAGTTGTTCCCCACTCACTCGTCCTCGGCTCACCTCGTTTTCCGATACTATAAGTACCCCCAGTCTCCGATTTACTTGCAGTTTGTTTCGCACACAGATAAGTAGTGGGAGGGGATTAAATTCATTGGAGATGATGAACTTTCGAAATATAATGATGCAGGCGGGCGTGTACAAGAATTCACGAGCACCCACTCCATGGACTATAGTAATGGTAAGGTATGAAGCTTGCGATTATAGTAAAGCGTTGTTCACCGTTATGATCTGATAATCATATAATAATAATAATAACTTTCAGGGAACGCAGGTCGCATGGAAAGGCTTCGGCGGAGCTTAACAAAGTGGTTTACACCCCTGATAAATATCATGGTGGCAGCAGCCTGACAGAACACTATTGTGCGCATGAAAAAGAGAAAGAGAAAGCATGGTGGGTTCCTCATCCGAAAAGCGGCATTTTTCATCCAGAGGGACACCAGAAATGGATTGAGGACATGAATACATACAAAGTGGTGCATGAAGAAGAAGAGCTGTGTTGGGTTAGATCCCTTGAGGAGGTTCACAGTACACCACCGCACCATATTGATCTCAATACCTATATTAGTTCAGATTAACTCTATTTCTAGTACGTAAAACCTAAGAAAATATGTTATATGACGATTTTACAGAGAGAGAAGAGATAATGTCAATCCGCAGAAGTTATATTTTAGTGTTTTTTCATTTTCCTTATTTCGGTTTGAGAAACATACTTCAAACATATCTTGTGTAACTTATTTAATGTCATTTTTTTGGTATTGCTGACTGAGTTTCTGGAAATTAGTATTATCAAATTTTGTGAATCTTTTAATGTGGAAGGTGACAAAGATCGAAGTTATTCTTGGAGAAGTTAAATTATTCTTAAAAGTAATTTTAAAATAGGATTTTTACAAAGTTCTAGCTTATGAAAATGTGAATGGAATTTAATTAGTAATATTTCAATTTTTCTATTATTTTAATGTGAATGGAATTTAATTATTAATATTTCAATTTTTCTATTATAATTAAAATAAAGTGAATTAGATCTTTAGTTTATAAAATAATTATATAAAGTGAATTAGTTCTTTAGTTTATAAAATATTATTTTGATGGAAATAATAAAATGTATTTTATTTTATTGGTATAATTGCTTTATGAAAAGTGCATCTCACTATTGCTTGTCCTTAAGGACAAGTATAATCAGTATAAAGTTAAGTTTAAAAAAAAGGAAAGCAAATAATTAAATTATTTTATATTAGTTTGATTATAACTAGGAATAAGAAATTATATATATAATTATGATGATTATAACTTTATGAAAAGTGTTTCACTATTATAATTAGGAATAAGAAATTATATATATAATGATGATGATTATAGTTTTATGAAAGAATGATTCTTTTAAATACAAGTATAATCATTATAAAATTGAGTTAAGTTTTATTTAAAACAAACACATGAATAAGAAAATAATGGAGTATTTTACATTAGTTTGATTATAACCAAGAATAAGAAACTAATTATATATATATATAGCTTTATGAAAAATGCATCTCACTATTGGCAATCACAATGATTCTTTTAAAGAGTAGTATAATTATTATAAAATTAAGTTAAGTTTTAGTTTATTAAAAAAAAAACATAAATAAACAAATAATTGAGTATTTTACATTAGTTTGATTATAACTAGGAATAAGAAATTATATATATAATGATGATGATTAATGTTTACTAAAATCAATGTAGTTTATTTGGCATTAAGAAAGTAAAAAATTAATTGCAACTCTTTGATATTTTTTAAGTTTATAAGTTCAATTGGTCAAGTCCATGTAACTAAAGCACCTTTTTTATTGAGAGGTCATGGCTTCATGGTTGGCAGAATAGGAAGTGATCCCTTCATGGGAAAGTGAACCACAAACACCTTTTTTATTGAGAGGTCATGGCTTCATGGTTGACAGGATAGGAAGTGATCCCTTCATGGAAAGGTGAACCACATATAATCCATATACATATATATATGTGTGATCAAATTCTTCACAAAAATTAATGTATATATATAGATAGATAGATAGATAGATAGATAATTTTTTGAATTTAAATATAAAAATTATTTTTTATTTTAATATCTGGTTTATATTACTTAAAATAATATATATATATATATATTTTATGTGCATATTTTTCATATTATAAGTTTATGTACAAGCATAATCATTATAAAGTTAAGTTAAGTTTAAAAAAAAAACAAGAATAAGCAAATAATTGAGTATTTTACATTAATTTGATTATAATGAAGAATAAAAATGTATGTTAAGAGCAATGTATTTTATTTGACATTAAGAAATAAATATTAATTGTAACTCTTTGATATTTTATTTCTATGATATGACTCAGACAGTAAGCTCAATTGGTAAAGTCCATATAACTAAAGCACTTTTTTTTTATTAAGAGGTCATGGCTTCATGGTTGACTAGATAAGAAGTTATCCATTCATAAGAATGTTAATCACATAGGATATATATATATATATATATATATATATATATATATATATATATATATATATATATATATATATATATATATATATATATATATATATACACATTTTTCCCATACACACATATTTACATTAATTTTTTTAAATATGAAAAGTAATATTTATTATAATATCTTATTTATACTATTGAAAAATATATTATTTGATAAATTAACATATGCATATTTTTAATATTATAATTTTATGTTGATTAGTATGTGTTGGTATGTTAAGCACATGATCATAGTCTTTCTCTCAATTTGTAGAAGAGGACTATTTTTTCTATTTTTTGGGTGAGTTAAATTAAAAATATATTAAATATAAAATTAGTTTTGGAATTCCAGTAATCCATTTTTTCATACTATAAATCCAAATCAATTTTCAATGAAATTCAATTCCAAGGTATTTGTGGAAAAAAAGGAAAAAAATGAATAATATCATATAAAAAAAGGAAAAAAAGAATGATTATTTTGAAAATTGTAGCCATGATTGACATTTTCAACATATAAATAAAATTGTGAAATTTATAATTTGAATTTTCCCTCCAAAATATTTAAGTGGGACATATTTTGTTTAAGACAGTTGGGCCCTTAGAGGTACCCACTCGAACCCCCTTTAATATCTATATAAAGGATCCTTCCCTCCATCATTTACACACACATCGATTTGTATCTTGAGATCTTTGTTCTAATGAAGGAGGAAGAAGAATTGAGGCTACATATTATTGAGATCATAACAAAAAAACTTGGAACAAGTCCTGTAGGAATATTGAAAAGGTTCTCTTGGGAGTGATCTTGATTACTTGATTTGAAAGGCTAAGTTCATGAATATCTAAGACCAAGTCAATTTGAGGTAAAGAACTTATTTATATAGGCTAGAACATATTATTAAAGGCTACTACATTATGAAAAGGAAATCCTTTTACTTGATTGAGGATAAATATTATTTAATTGATGATGGAAAATATATAGATTCATGGAATATGTTGGCTTTACAAAACCCTAGAAAGGGGTTTGAAGATGAAATTCCTAGGGTTTGTGAAACCCTGGAATTGTTGATATTGAAAATTGTAGCCATGATTGACATTTTCAACATATAAATAAAATTGTGAAATTTATAATTTGAATTTTCCCTCCAAAATATTTAAGTGGGACATATTTTGTTTAAGACAGTTGGGCCCTTAGAGGTACCCACTCGAACCCCCTTTAATATCTATATAAAGGATCCTTCCCTCCATCATTTACACACACATCGATTTGTATCTTGAGATCTTTGTTCTAATGAAGGAGGAAGAAGAATTGAGGCTACATATTATTGAGATCATAACAAAAAAACTTGGAACAAGTCCTGTAGGAATATTGAAGAGGTTCTCTTGGGAGTGATCTTGATTACTTGATTTGAAAGGCTAAGTTCATGAATATCTAAGACCAAGTCAATTTGAGCTAAAGAACTTATTTATATAGGCTAGAACATATTATTAAAGGCTACTACATTATGAAAAGGAAATCCTTTTACTTGATTGAGGATAAATATTATTTAATTGATGATGGAAAATATATAGATTCATGGAATATGTTGGCTTTACAAAACCCTAGAAAGGGGTTTGAAGATGAAATTCCTAGGGTTTGTGAAACCCTGGAATTGTTGATATTGAAAATGTTGAAGTATGCAAGATGATGATAAGAACCAGCCTAGATCCATATTAACTACGGATCTATCAAGTGCCTAGAGGGATCAAATCTCTCGAGGTGCAAACCTTTTTTTTGAGTGCAAAACTTGAGGAAAGGTTTGCACCTCGAGAGATTTGATCGCTCTCAACGCTTGATAGATCCGTAGTTTCAGTTGTGTTCGACCAAGGAAAATCTATTGATAATATGAGGAACATATGATTAATTTTATCAATAACATGTAAATACATCTAATATTAATATAACCATTTTAAATATTCTAAATATGTTTGAGATTTATCAAGTCATTTTAAATTTAAATTTGCATAGTTACCTCACTTTGTTGAGATGACAAATATTGTAAAATAACTTTAATGATGAAAATGATGAAATAATTTTTTTAAATGTGAAGTGAAAATGTAATAATATTGAATGATAGAAAATGTGAAAAATAAGAATGTAGCCAATTACAAATAGTCTTCATTGTGATCGATCTCAAACTATTTTTTTCTACTATTCTTATTGTCACCCTTGTTAGTTTTGTCATTTTTTCATATTGATTATATGAAAAAGATAGTAGAAATCATAAATCATAAACCATTTAAATATTTAGTTCGAACTATTGTATTAAACATCATACCTTGTCTCTCTTCCTCTCCAATATTATTAAGTTTAATTACTATAACACAAAAATAGTTCTACATTGTCAATAATATTTTGTGGTTACACTAAAATCAATGCACACTATTAATCCAATGAATTTAAAATTAATGTACCATCATACATCCAATTACATCAAATCAGAAAACAACATATACATTGAAATCAATGCATCTAATGTATGAAATCAAATAAGATTAGAAAGAAACATCTACACAGAAATCGGTGCATCTATGCATCTAATGCAAGTAATCAAATAGGATTAGAAATCAATTCTACACTCAAATCAATGCATCTAGTTCAAGTAAGAAAATAAGATTAGAAACCAACATATACTCTAAAATCAATGCATCTAGTGAAAGCAATCAAATAGGATTATAAATCACCATCTACACTAAAATCAATGCATTCAGTGCAAGCAATCAAATAGGATTAGAAATCATTTATATTGAAATCAATGCATATCGTGTAAGAAATCAACTATAATTATAAATCAACATCTACATTGAAATTAATGGGTCTACTGCAAGCAATCAAATAGGATTAGAAATCACCATCTACACTGAAATCAATGCATTTAGTGCAAGAAAGCAAATAGAATTAGAAATCATTTACATTGAAATCAATGCATATAGTGCAAGTAATCAAATATCATTAGAAATCAAAATCTACACTAAAATCAATGCATCTAGTGCACGCAATCAAATATGATTAGAAATAACCATCTACATTAAAATCAATGCATCTATTGTAATAAATCTTCTTCCCTCTTTCCCACCTCCATATATATCTATATGTCCCTTCATCTCCACTTCTTTGTCTCTTTATATCACCCCCACAAACACACACACTCTGAGCTCACACCATATTTATCAACCTCTTTTTCCTCCCTCCCTGTCTTAATCTATCTCTTATTTCTCTTCACCTTCCATCTATATCTATATCTCCCTTTGTCTCTCTATATCAACCCTAAAACATACACTCTCTTTCTCCAATATATCTATCTATCAGTCCCTCCTCCTCTCCCTCTCTCTCTCTCTCTCTCTCTTCCCCTTCCCTCCCTCTCCCCCACTTCTACCTCTCTTCCCTCCTCCTATCCTCTCTCGCTCTCCCTCCATATTCCTTACCACTCCTTCTCTCTCTCTCTCCAACTTTCACTCTATATATCTTTCTTCTTACCTCCCTCTCTCCCCCCTCCATATCCATCTCGATTTCTCTTCCTCTCTCCACTCTCTCTCTTCCTTTATCTCCCACCTCTCTCTCTCTCTCTCTCTCTCTCTCTCCAACTTTCACTCTATATATCTTTCTTCTTACCTCCCTCTCTCCCCCCATCCATCTCCATCTCAATTTCCCTAACTCTCTCCACTCTCTCTCTCTCTCTCTCCACCTTCTAAATTTGTCACTATATGACTCTCTCTCTCCTTCTCTCCCCCATTACCTCCATCCCGTATTCTTTGTCTCTTTATCTCACCCCCAAACATACTCTCTCTCTCTCTCTCTCTCAATCCTCTATATTCCCCATCACCATTCTTCATCTCTCTCAAGTCCTCCCTCTTGTCCTAACTCTCTCTCTCTCTCTACCCTGAAATCCTCTATCTTCCCCCATCACTCTATCTCTCTCTCCCACTATGTTATTATATCCCTCCCTTTCTTCTTCTCTCCTTCTCTCCTCCCTTGTCTCCATCACTTCTTCTATGTCTCTTTATCCCACCCCTAAACACACACACTCTCTCCCCATCTCTCCCTTGTCACTCCCTCTCTCTCCACCTCTCACTCTTTATGTATTTCCTCTTCTCTCCCCCTCCAACTCTGTCTCTCCATCCCTTCCTCTCTCCTCCTCTCATCCTTCCTCTCTCTCCCTTTCTCTCTTACCTCCCTCTCTCTTCCCCTCTCCCTCTCTCTCTATCTCTCTCTCCCATCCTTTCTCCTTCTCCTCCCCTCTATCCTTCTCTCTCTCTCCCACCTCCATCTTTCTATCTCCCTCTTCCTCTCTTACCCATCTATACCTCTCTCACTCCTCTCCCTCTCTCTCTCTTCATTCCTCCTCTCCCCTCTCCTTCAATTTATCTCCATCTCTCCCTTGTCACTTCATCCATTTCTCCACCTCTATCATGTCTTTTTTCGTCCCTCCCATATATATATATAACAAATTTAATATTGTATTAATGTAAAGTTATTAAATTTAATAATTATAATATTATAATATATTAATATCACTATTAGATTTAGTAATAATAATAACAACAATAATAATAATAATAATATCAATATTTTAATAGTAATGTTAGGGTTAATAATGTTTTTTTTGCATGGTATTATTATTAATTTGGTCGATGGTATTTGCGCGATAGACTTCAAATATAATTAGATGTTGATTTCTACTCCTATTTGATATATTTTTAGTTATTTACCTTATATTTTTATACCTCTTTTATAAATATGGTATTTGGCCCATGGTATTAATAATAATTTGTCCCATGGTATTTGGCCCATAGGATTCACCTAGATTAACTTTTTTTTGAGTTTTTGTAAATATAAAGAGGTTTATGGAGTAAATATAAAAAGAGGTTTTATTTTTTTTACCATACCTCTAGTCTATTTATATATTATATTTATTTACCATACCAGTAAGTATAAAAATAGGTTTTATTTATTTACCATACCTGTGGTTTATTTTTATTTTTATTTATTTATCATATCTCTTTTTTTAGTATTCCTAAAACTCTTCATATTTTAAATTTATATTGTTTAAATTTATTTTTTATTGTTTATTTTATGGTTATGTAAGTTATTTTTAAAGTCGGCATTATTTATGTTTTATATTTAAAAAATTAGTTTTTTTTTTTTTTTTTTTTTGGCTTCCGACATAGTTACACATTGGGGTCATATTGGGCTGTAAAATGCACCTCTCGGTTCAATAATTAGGGTTTGAAGTCTAAACATAGCTGGATAACGCTATTTAGGGTTGGTGATGAAAGTCTAGGGCTTAATTGTTAGCTCCTAGATATTTGACATCTTGATGATGATTTTATCCAAGGAGGCCGATCATTAAGAGGGACATATCATGTCCTTAAAAGATAAGTATATTATATTTCCTTTATTATTTTAATCATTACTAAAATTGGATTGGTTATGGTTTGTAAACCCTAGGTAAGGTTTGAAAGAAGATCTAAGGCATATGGATCAAATCCTAGAACTAATTTATTGAATGAACAACTTGATGGTGATGACATGAACTCCTTGATGATATGAACTTCGTATGATATGGAGTTCTTGATGATGTGGAATCCTTGATGATAATGATTATGTGGACAACATAAACTCTTTAATGAAGATATGGAGTACCTGATGATGTAAACTCCTTAATGATTTGATTGAGATTGTCTGGACACAAGAAGGTTAAGGTCAAGAGGGATCTGACACATTAGTACTTTCTTAAGAGATAAGTACTTTCTTAATTATTTTTAGGTATTTTTTTAATTAATATTAGTCTCTTGTCTTTGTATATCTTTCTTGGATGGATGTGTTCTTCCATTTCCTCTTAACGAGCAGCGACGCTACTGGGTGTGAGAGTACTCCTTGAATCCATGGACTTGGCTGAGTACATGCCCTAGTCTACATCTTACCGTCAAGTCACCTTCATGTCTTTATTTAGCAAGGGCCATATTGATATGGTTAAGCCTGTCGAGATTTCCACTCATATGGCTAGTGGATGAGGTGAATTAGGTGTGTATGATCTTTACCAAATTCAAATGTGAATACCATGGAATTTATTACGGTAAATTTTACTCCCTAAGTTTGGATGCACATGTTCTACCACCTAATCGTTGAGGAACAATTTGGGTGAGGATTAGTTAGTGGAAATAAGGTGTGTGTGATACTTACCAAGGTCATTTATGACTTTCGTGGACTTGGTTGTGGTAAATCAAACTCCTCTATTTTCATTGTGAATCATGAATCTTCCAAGATGAGATGACATGAGATGAGATGATGATGCAGCTATTAAATTTCCTTATGCTGAGACATGTAAATCTATGATATACTCTTTTAGGTCATGGAGCTTGACCTGGATACCATAGGGTGTGTGTGATCTTTACCAAGGTCATGTATGATTTTCGTCGACTTGGTTGTGGTAAATCAATCTCCCCTATCATCAATTGTGAATCATTCATTATTCTTCTATGGATTGAGACATCATTGTTCAGTCGTGTTGAGATCTATGATGCAACTGGAAGAATATCTCCTTGGCTAAGAGGAAATGTCGATATTTGATTGTAATATTGTATGTCTTTCTTAAATAATGAATAAAAATACATCCTTGGCCAAGAGGGAGTGTTGAAAATTGTGGCCATGATCAGAATTTTCATCATGTAAAGAAAATTGTGCAATTTATAATTTGAGTTTTCCCTCTAAAGACCATATTTTTTTTTCCGTCGGTTGGGACCTTAGAGGAAACCATTCAAACTCCATTTAATATCTATATAAATGATACTTCCCTTATTCATTTACACACATTAATTTGTGTTTTGAGATCTTTGTTCTAGTGAAGGAGGAAGAAGAATTGAAGGTAGAATTTCAGAAGGAAGGCTTGGAAGGTTTCTATTGCTCTTGGTTAATGTTTTTATCATTCTATTCATGTTGCTTCTAATGTATTGATGAAATATGAACTCTCTCTCTCTCTCCCTCTCTCTCTCTCTCTCTCTCTCTCTCTCTCTCTCTCTCTCTCTCTCATATAAGGAATAATTTATGGGTTATCCCCTTGTGGGTTTTTCCCTTGCCTCAGGCCTAATTTTTGTGTCTCTTGTCTCATGGTTTCGTGGTTATTTCTATTTTGGTTTACTACTACTCTTTCATTTGTGTGTTTTTGTGTTTGGCGCACAAATGTACCAAATCACACCTGCTTAAGAGGGTTGTTTTTTCCCTCTTAAGTTCTTGGTCACAAGAAAAAAATAGATGGAGTCAAGAAAGTTAGTGGAACATGCTAAAACATAAACATACTAGATAGAGAACAACCACGCATATTCAAACATAAAAACTAAACTAAAACAAATAATACAAAATCTATAACTAGATTCAAACAACTTCAATAATCCAAACGGTGGCACTTACATCCCCTCTTATTGAGTGCTGGTAGGAATAAAGGATGAAAATTTTACCCACTTGCCAAGGGGCCCTTAGAACTAGGGGTTCTAAGTCCCGATGCAAGGATGGATTTACTTCTAAGCTACCTTGACGCAAAGTCTCCCTCTCTCTACTATGGTGGAATGGAGTTTTTGGATGGCCAATAACTAAGTCCCCTCTATCTCTGCTCTGAATCACACACTGCTGGTATTTCTTGGGACAATTTTGGCCAGCATAACAAGGTGTTCTCATATTGTTCATCTCTTGGTGGCCTTTTATAGGAGAATTCAAATCCTCCTTCCCTCTCTTGGTACATTATGGATGGTGACCCAAGAGAGGAGGGTGATTCCATTGTGTGCCACATTTATTCCATTGTGTGCTCCCTTAAGGTCTTAAGGAGGCTTGGGCAATTGTCCTTAGGCAACCTCAAGTGTGGGATCAATGTTCTAGAGTGTGCCTTGTGGTCCAATAAAGTGACTTCCGCCACTCTCAGGACCACGCAACTTTTTGAGGTAAAGTTGCAAAAAGGAACACTTATCAAAGAATAGTGCATGCAAAGGTGAATTTATCTGGTTCCTTCAGTGCGCAAATTGTTTTCTCCTCTTATACCTTAGATATTTATAAATACTTCGTATTCCCTAATGTCTTTCAACCCTGTAAATCCTTCTGCCTGACATTTAATAATGTCATCTTTGCTTGTCTGATTTTCCAGTGATAACAGTTTCCC
Source organism: Pinus albicaulis (assembly GCA_034641835.2). NCBI lineage: Eukaryota > Viridiplantae > Streptophyta > Pinopsida > Pinales > Pinaceae > Pinus > Pinus albicaulis. Next base: position 1,655,118,337 of record CM076582.1, on the reverse strand, counting down.
CCTAATGTGTGAGGTATAGAAAGAATTATATAGCCGAAATACATTATAGTTTATTTTTTGTGTACTGTGTGGAGAGAGAGAGAGACCTGCATGTAGCCTGGAGTTGGAGACACCCTGCACCGGGTCGAAGAGTGACCAGTCCTGTGGGATCCCTACAAGCAATGGTATAATACAATATATACAAATTTTCTACGAGGAGGGCTTGTCCCATGCTTGTGATGCTCTGGCTAGTTAAAAAAATCTATTTGACAGATACAGATTCTATCTATGTCACTAATATGGTAGTGATCTTTTGGTTGATGAAGACGACTACTGACGCCCTTAGCAGCGTTTTAACTTTGACAATAGGTGGAATTTGGTACCCATATGCGTAAAACTTGGTATGGAATATAAATTCACATTATAGGCATAGGTGTATGGTTGGGACCTTCCCGTATAAGCATTGTTGAAAGAGACGTTTATAAAGGCACGAGTCTTCGACGAATTTGATCAAAGTTCAATGGTTGTAAGGTACGATACCATATTGACATGAAAGCTTGTGTAGTAGTCGAATGTCAGGAGGATCGATGACATATATGGGTAATGATGCCTCCCACAGTGCCATCCGAGGATGTCCCTTTTTGTGGAGAGGGGTGATCCAAGGTACCTCTTCCTTTTTGGAAAAGAGGTGTTGATATCAACAAAAAGGAAGCCTCAACTGAACGAGAGAGTCACTAATACAAGGGATCATGATCTTGAATGTGATCGGTTTAAGATAGGCATGATGGCAAGAGGTGACTGAAAACTAATGATGGGGATTCAGTGGCCCAAAATCGGAGTACAAAAAGTAGCTTGGTGGCAGTCATAACTAGTTCTGATGGGGACATCCCTAGAGTTGGTAGGACATCCAGGGTGGGTATATATTGGTTATGAATGTCATGGTATCTTATGCATGAGGGTGTGATACTCTGACCAAGGGTGACCAGGGATTACTGCCACGGGAGAAAAAATGGATGGGTGGGTGGGGGACATAGTGCACCATTTGCGGTCTTTGTACACTTACCAAAAGAATAAAGTAATGGGGTTTGGTTTGTACAAAACATAGAAATGGGTGCCCCAAAACATGAAAGTGTTCGCTCACTAATGATGTGAGGAAGGTGTTCTTGTTGAGGTTGGGGGACCCAATGGTTTGTCTCATGTGTGAGGTTTATGAAGCAGATGGAAAATGTTGCAAATGGGCTATGATAATGGAGATATGGTAGGAAAAATGCGAGGCGCGGAAGTGCGCTTTCAATTTTCTTGCAAAACCTGGTCGTCCGGGAAAAAGGTTTTATTTTTATATGGTAAAACTTGACCTAATGCATGGCAGGTGAATGGGCATGAGGTGCTTCCTGGACTATAGTGGTATGGCCACGGTGTCAATATTTTTGTGATATATGGTCTATTTTGGGTGACGGGTGCCATGGAGGGGAGGCTCTATCGACCAACGAGGATGTTTATCATGTGCAAAAAGTGGGGTGATGACAAACATAGTCGGGTGTTTGGAACCTATGGTTAATTTCTGATGGAGAAATGATTTCAGGATATGCAGATTTTTTCTCGAACTCTATCATGCTGAGGGTAGAATGATACCTGCTTTGAAACTTTTAGTGGAGCGGTGAATGGTTTGCCTACTACCTGGAAAAACAAATACCCCAAGTGAAAGTGCCTTATTTATTCAAATATTATTGAAAGGCATGTGGTTTAAAAAAGAAGATAAGAGAGGGCATACCTGTTGGCACTAAAAAATTATTTTTTCGGAGGTGCAAATGTATGGCACTGCCCTTAGGCGTTATGGAGTGTTGATCACAGCGTTGCTTTTGGTCCGGTGATTGGGCCTTATGATCTCTCGTTATGGTCCTCTAAAGTTTCTGAAAAGGGCGACATATAGGCGAATATGGCTCAATTCAGTTTATTTGTGTTTGTTGAGCATTCGAGGTTTTTAGAGGTCAGAGGATTCTGCAGAGCAGTTCTTGCCGTTGTAGTCAGCTTGAGCAGCAGGGATTAGCGATTTTTTAGCCAGGTAAGCTCCATGATGTCCTGTATTTTAATTTTTTAGTGTGCTGGTGCCAAGCTCCATACAAGATGGGTTTGTGCAGATCCTAGGCTATTTTTTACCTTGACTGCATGGGCGATCAAGGTACAAGCGCACAATTTGCACACAAAAATAAGGTTTTGCACACATTTAGCGCACTTTTCCTACCTTTGGGAGTGCCTTTGGCGCATCTGTGAGAAGGACAGCCATGTCCTCCCCACACCTGTCTGAGGAACAGGTGCGCGGAGAGTCGAAGCAGTTTTTTGCCAAAATTTTGGAAATTTTGTCTATTTTTCAGTGTGACTGATGTGTTCTTGTTTTGATGATAGGATGCTATGGAGGGAGAGGGATTGGCCTGATCTCCATGCTGCCTTGGCTGCTGATGGTCATGCACGCCAACAGTTGGCGTGTTGGGGTCTTCTCAAATTCATGGAAAATGACCTCCTATGATCACAGGATCGTCTTTTGCGCTACTTGGTCCTATGCTAGAACAGGCGGCACAAGGTGATGGTGTTGCGGGGGTGCGACCTTGTTATCCGTCCAGAGACAGATATTTATTTTGTGACTAGGCTGCTGCCTCAGGGTGAGGCACTTTGGTATCCACTTCCTTCTGGGAGAGTGGATCTTAATAGATTCTCAGCATGCCATTGTGGCAGGGCGCCCCTTACAGAGGGGTTTATAGTGATTGCAACAGTGACAGACTTAGTCAAGCAATGTGCTCTAGCGGCCATTGTGCGATTGGCAGGGTCATCTGCTCCTCATTGGGCATCGGGTTCAAAGATCGGTGTCTTGCACCAACTGAGGGTCGGACACTTTTTTTATTTTTCTTTTTTTTGTTACGATGGGATGTTTCCACAGCTTTCCAAGGTCCGGGATGGATCGAAGCTATTTACTTATGCCAGCATCATGTATGAGCAGGTGGTGCTGCTGAGGCCTATGGTGGCAGTGCCAGCTGGGGGGCCACAGGAGCCTCATATGAGGAGGTGGGCCCCTGTGATGCCTCAGATGTTCTTGCCATTCCCTTATGCAGGGATGGACTTCCGGGTAGACCCAGACATGGGTCTTCTTGCTGGATGTGCTTAGGGGCCAACAGTTATGTTTTTTTTTTTCAACATTTACTTGATTATTTATGTTTTATGTGTTCTATGATGACATTGACATAGTCTTGGATACTCTTGCAAATGTTGGTGAGGCAGGTCATCCTATGGATCAGTTGGTGGGACACCATCCGATTCGGCGATGGGAGGAGCTCCTGCACAGCCTTTGGGTGGAGCACCAAGAGGAGATGTTGGTCCTTCGGGGGAGCGTAGCAGCTCGGCTACTGCTGAGCGAGCTTGTGCTGATGCAGCAGAGGCTCATGTGGCCGAGTTGACCAAGAAAATTGTTGCTTTAGAGGATGCATAGGGTCGAGTGGAGTGCTTGACCCAGGGGATGCCTACCCAAGGTTTTTTGGATGACCTCGAGAATCTATGGTTGGAGACCTTGATGGCCCAGGAAAGGGGCTATTGGTCAGTTTTACATTGGGTGGCTATCTCCATGTTGAAGGTGGCTCCATTATTAGTACCGAGAGCAGCAGTGGGTACAGGTGCCCCACCTGGGGAGCACCGCCCTAGAGTGGGGAAAGCACCCATTATGAGGATGCTTCCCCTATTTTTTTCGACTTGTAGATTTTTATTTTTTTGGGCTGACTTACGGGTTGAAGATACTATTTTTTGTACTCAGACACATACATTTTTGGTATATATGCGAGAGATATTTTTTGCAACTCTACATGGTTTGCCCCTGTTTTTGTTTATGGATTATACTGTGCTGATGGATATCTATGTTTTCTATGTTTTTATTTATTTTATGTATGATGGTTTATCTGATATGCATTCTAGTTTAGAATATTGTTAGCTATGAGATTAGTTGTTTGGTTTTGACTTCTTAGTACATGTGTGAATGTAATGTAGTCAAATTGTCAGCTTAATATTTTTGTGCGCAAGTATTTTCTAAAGAGATGTTAATCCCTTCTCTCAAATTCTTGGTTGAATTGTGACACCACTAGCTGGGAATCGAGGTAGATATGCATATGGTGTATGCCCTGATTTAGGGCATCGCACATAAATCCAATGACAGCGTCGTATTCTGCCTAATTGTTTGTTGATGAGTCGATACAAACACCATTGGTGCAGAGTGGTGATCGGTCAGGGTGATAGATAACCTAGGCGACTGCTGCTAAACTTTGAGACCATCGCGATGCTCCATCAACAAATCCAAAGTAAAGGTCGAGTTGGTAATCCATTGTGACACTAGAGCACATTTTGTAACAAGTCTTTTGGTCAAAATTTTAAAGTGTTAAGGTCTGTTGACCCTAGGGGAGGGCCTTCTCGGCCCTCATGGATATAATTTCTTGAGATAAAGGTCATTGACAGGGTTGTTGAGGGGTTTTTTCCAGCTCAGTCAAGATGTATGTCCCCTTAAGGAGGCAATGTTTTATGATGTAGGGTCATTTCCACAAAGTTTTGAACTTTCCTAGCCCTAGGGATTCTTTTGCGACATCATAATGGAGGACTAGCTCTCCCTTAGTGAATGAGAGAGGGGTGATGTGGTGGTCGAACGATGTTTTTACCCATTTCTTATGGGAATCCTTGTGTTGTAGTGATTGTCGTCGGCTTTCGTCGATGAACTCTAGTTGTTCTAGAAAATGTTCTAGAGGTTGGGTATCATCGAGGAGTTCGATGGTGACATGTAAATTCAGGATCTCGCATTCTATGGGAATCAAGGCTTTGACCCCGTATACCAAGTGGAAGGGAGTGAAACCAGTGGTTTTTTTCACGGCGATGGGGTATGACCATAGGGAGGAGAAAATCATATGGTGCCAGTTGGTTTTATGGTTATTCACCATGCGCTGTAACATATTTTTGAGGATTTTATTCACAGCTTCTACCTGCCCATTGGATTAGGGGTAGTATGGTGATGCGAATTCATGGGTGAATCCGAGATGGTGAGATAGATCCTGAAAAACTTCATTCTTAAATTGTTTCCCATGGTCAGAGACTAAATCCTTAGGAATGCCGAATCGAGCAATGACATGGTTAAACAGAAATTGTGCAGTGGTTTCTGCAGTGTTTTCGTATGTGGGCATGGCTTCGACCCACTTGGTGAAATAATCGACAGCCACTATGATGTTTTTTATGATTGTCGGATGATGCGGGGTTGCAAGTCATGAATTCTATTCCCCATTTGCAAAAGGGGCCAGCAATGACGACAGGGTGTAGAGGAGCAGGAGGGACTCTTGCCTTATGAGAAAAGTGTTGGCATCGCTCGCATCTCTTGACTGCTGTGATGCAATCGCAAAACAAGGAGGGCCAGAAATATCTTGCCCATAGGAATTTTTGGGCGGTGGCCATCCCGGAGAGGTGGCTGCCGCAAGCTCTACTGTGGAAATCATTAAGGGCTTCTTCCGCTTGGTCGTGATTAAGGCATCGATGTAAAATGGTTTCGATGCCCTGTTTGTATAAGACATCTTGCATAAGGAGATATCGAGGGGCCTGATGGCGAATGCACCGACGATCGTCTCGAGCGAGATGTGGTCTGAAATTTTGGGTTTGTAAGAAGAGGAGAATATCTCTGTACCAAGGGTTTTCAGATGCTACAAAGAATACATGTTCATCTGGTAGAAAATCGTTCACTGGTAATCCTTTGGCATGTCTTGGGAGGTCCGTAATGAAATCTGCTAAGATTAGCGCCTTTTTTCTCTTGGGGGAGCGAAATTGTAAGTCGTATTCTTAGAGAATGACTATCTAGTGGGCATATTTATGGTTTATTAGGCGTCACGTGAGCAGATATTTGATGGGGCTAATATCTGCGATGATCGTAGTGGTCTTTAAGATGATGTAGTGGCGAAGCTTTTGGATTGCATATATTAATTCCAGGGTAGTATTTTCTTCGGGCTCATATCTTAATGTTGGGTCTACTAAGGTTTTACTGACATAGTAGCTTACGTGCTTCTTCCCATCTGGGCCTTCCTAGATCAATACTCCGCCAATGTGGTCTTAGAAGCTGATAGATACAGGATGTAATCTTTTTCATAGTCTGGGATACTGATGAGAGGTGTTTAAGACAATGTTTCTTTTAGCGCATTAAACGCCTGTTGGGCATGATCATCCCATTTGAATGGGATGTCCTGGTGAAGGAGGCACTGGAACCCTTGAGTGCTTGTGGCATAATTTGGGATGAAGCGTCTCATAAAATTGGCCTTCCCCTGCAAGATTTGCAGTTGCCTGAGGGTACGAGGTGGAGGTACCTCTTTGATGGCTTGGACCTTGAGGGGGTCCACTCGAATTCCTTGGTGGGACACGATAAAACCTAACAGTATTCTTGTTGTGATGCAGAAGACACACTTGAGGGGGTTCAAGCATAGGTTTTATTGTCGGCATCGTTGGAATACCAATCAAAAATCCTCTAGATGGTCTGAGTGCTTCTTGGATCGGATGGTTAGGTCGTCCAAGTAGGCAAGTATAAGGTGTGCCAAGTCATGAAATATGTAGTTCATGGCCCTCCGGAAGGTGGCTCCAATTTTTTTTAGGCCAATTGGCATTACCATGTATGTGAATGTGCCACAAGGGGTGGTAAACGCGGTTTTGTACTAATATTTGTGGCAGATTTGAATTTGATTGTACCAAGAGAATCCATCCATGAAGGAGAGAGCCTCGTGGCCCACACAAGCATTGGTGACCTAGTCAATTAATGGGGTAGGGTAATTTTCCTTAGGACATGCTTTGTTCAAATCCCAAAAATCAGTGCAAACACGTACGGTGCCCTATTTTTTCATGACGGTAATAGGGTTGGAAACCCAAGAAGTGTAAGAAATGGGGTAGATAAACTCACCTTTGTGAAGCTTATCAATTTATCGTTTTATTGCTTCTGTCTTTGATGGGTGCAGTTGACGTTGTTTCTGACGTATTAGAGGTACATCAGGCCAGGTGTCAATATGGTGCTCTATGATAGTAGGACTAAGCCTAGGCATTTCTGAGTAGTCCCATGCGAATATATCTCTATAATCTTATATAAATTGGGTATAAGAGTTTATTTCTTCTGGAGAACATGCTGCCCCCAGTGAGATTTCTTCGACCTTTCCAGGATTTTGGGATATATTCACCTTAATGGTAGGTGAGATGTTTGACATGTTTCCTTCCTCGAATGCATCGGGAACTGGGATAGGATTCTTTAACCAATCGACTTTCCCTATTGGGAGGAAATATTTTGATTTGATCACATAAATCTCTTGTTCTTTTTTCTTTTTAGGACTGAACACTTGTTTGGGGAGAAAAAGTGAATGGTGATGCATCACATCCCATGGATAATTTGGCTCCATCATAGCCTCTAGGATGTCCTCATCTGAATGGAATAGGGATCCTAAGGGGGATTGACACTGCGCCAGGCTGTGCCAAAGAGGTTCAGTCCACACGGAGCTAGTTGATAGACATGAGAAGGATTCCATTGTTGACGTGGTGGAACCAGACGTGGTCGACAGAGTGTAGATAGATTGGGTCTACACTATCATAGGTACATCTACTCTCATAGTTGCAGTTTACTCGACACCTATGGCAAATGATTAGACAACTCGAGTCATGGTTCCAATACATGATGATATGAATCGTATATGGTGTATTGTGTCATCGAAATTTGATGGGGGGGGCATCTCCATGATGGGAGCTTGCGTGAGCGCAAGGCCGTGTCCCTCGTTAAGATGGTCAATTTCCTATGGGTGGAAATTGTGTTTGGTGCAAAGGCGCCTAAATGTTTCCATTAGCGGGCATGCCTCTGGTTCATGGTTATGGCCAGTGCAAATGGTGCATGGTACCACTGTGCTAACAGAGTAGATTGTGTGGGAATCAACACTACTCTTCATCCCAGATGCGGACGCTTAGAAAGGACTAGATGTAGAAGATGAGAGCTTATATTTCCATTTCCAAGTTTTTGGCTTGGGTATGTCTAACTATTTTGGTGAGTGTAGACTTAACGTTGCTCTTGTCGCTCTAAGCTTTGGGAGATGCTCGCATTTTATTGCATGATGAAAGTGAGAACAAATTTGGCAACAAGTGCAAGTGATCTTCTCTTGGTTAGAGAGAAGTTGTTGTGGGAGAGAAGAGACTGTGCGAAAACTATTGGCAAGGTGCTTCAGTTCTTTGCATTGATTGACCCAGTGGCCAATCAAGTCTCATAGTTCACATGTTATCCTAGGTTGGACCTAGGTCATGCTTGGTTGGCGTGCCTTCCCAATTTTCCTCTCATGGTGATATTGGTATGAGGTATATTTCCTGGGGGTGTTCTGCCTGCCATATCGGTTGAGAACATCCTCACTTTTTTTCTCTAATGTATGTATCATGCCAATTAGAGGACATACTCGTAGGATATAGGTGGAGCGTTGTTCTCAGTGATTGACCTGACATACTAGGAAAAACAGCCTAGATATGGGGTTCCCATCCTACTCGCTTGATGGCGTGGCTGGGTACCAGTGGCATAGCGCTTCTAATTCAGGGCAAGTGGCAACCACATGGTTGGGTGTTTTACATAATGCACATGTTGGTATTCTCCGCAAAGGGTGGTTGGAGGTAACTAAGGGTTCCCTGATTAGTCACTTTTCAGCTGACAGAAAGAGGATGGATCTACTCGTCACATATTCTTAATTTGTCGAGATGTTCATAGATTTAGAGTCAGAACCATCTTCTTGGGAGAGGTAAACTATGGCTGAGTGCAAACTAGCTAGTGTTGCACGGAATATAGGGATGTAGTGACAATGGCGTAAAGGATGATTGCCACCACATATCTGACATGAATATTGGATATCTGGGTCAGTGTGGTACACTACATGGATTGGATACCATCAATGGAACATTTCTGGAGCTGGGAAATCAATGATGAAATGATCGCGCTCATCACAGAGTTCACAGTGTTCGATGGGAGGAGGGGGAGTGGCTGGGAGTCTCTCAGGCGATTTTCATTCCTCCTATAGGTATAGGACGATGTGAGGTTCATCTCTAGATGACTAGGTGGAGGGATCCTCTTAGTAGGATTTCTCGATGGCATGTAAGGCGTCCCTATATTGGGGGATCTCTGGGAAATGATGAGTATAGTGTCCATAATTGCTGCAGATAGCGCATGCGTGATTAGTACGCTATGATTTTCCTTAACTTTTGGTGGCAGGTTCCTTTTTACGAGAACTTGGTGCCGCGATGTCCACCGCAGAGCTAAGGAGTGGTTTTAATTTGTCCAGCTCTGGGAAGATGTGGGTAGGGTGGCCTACTATGTCACATATGGCGCAGCGTGGTGATTCTAGTTGCGTGGTGGGATTATCTATATCCTTTCCTCTTCTCTCAGGTTTCTTAGTCGTAACCATTGGTTTTTAGATGGGAATTTAATTTGAAGAGATGTTTGTGACAGTCGCCTGGACGAATGGGACCTGCTCAGGGTTGAGAGGGATTAACCCTGTAGAGGTGATGTGTGTGACTCCCATTGGAGTAAGTGATACTAGGTACCAAACTGGTATTGCAAATGATAATTTTGGTAGGACTATTGTGGCCATGACCTGTTGCGACAAAAAACTAGGTGGGGGGAAGAGGAAAGGAGTTTGGGAGGTAGTGTAGGCTAGAGAGGCTGTCGTGGCTAACGACTATGTGTCATTACTTGTTGTCTCCGTGTCTTGACTAGCTTTGGTGCTTGATGAGGACATCATGCACACCGAAGCCCCTATGACATTAGGTGATGACTCAGGTATAACAGGGGGATATCCTAGGAATGACCCTAGGATGGACGATGGTTTGAACTGGCCGGGGCCCTATTCTTGGTACCATGTAAGTGCGTCGGAAGATGTGTCTACATAGGGTAGAATGACATCGGTATTTGTTAAGGGTCGCTTTTCGCTCTGTGTCAACTGTGTTGGAAATACTGAGAGGGGGGGTGAATCATTATTCCTTTCAATTAGAGCATTAGTTAATCTTCAATTATTATTAGTGTTTGTACAATGATAGCAGTAAACAAAAGGAACACAAAAGCACATAGTTTTTAAGGTGGAAACCCACTCCAGGACAAAAACCACCTAATGCTTTTCTAACAATTCTTTAATATTCAACTCCAAATGAAAATAAATCTCCAACTTCCTAGAATCTAGAAAAATATTCTTCTCTAGCTCCCACTGGATGGACACTCCAATGCCTGAGATTCTTCATTAGTCAACTGAATGGATGCCCCAACACCCAATGAGCTACAACTCACCTTAGCACCACCCTACCACCCTATAGAAGAATAAAATAAGAATGGACTCCCATACCAGGGAAAATGGTCCACTTTACAATGATATAGAATGATGTAGAAGAAGAAGATAAACTAGACCATAACCCCAAATTTGACACAACCACCTAATGATGATCCTAGACCACTCGACACTGCCTCTTCAACTCTTGGCAGATAGACATTAGTACAATTTGTACAATAATGTATTTACAATGGCTTAGTACAATGATTGTATGCAGTGCTGCCCACTTGAAGACTTCATGTGATGAACTTCTTGCTACTCTTTTCATGCTATCCTCTGTTGCACCTTGCTTTGCTTTTCTTCCCTAGAAAGTCTGGTCCTTTTCAGCCCTTAACAACACATGATCTAGCTTTTTCTTTTCCTTCTAGGAGCTCGATATTGAATCTAGTGTATCTATATTATTTCAGATCCCTAATATCTGATTTTTAGTCCTGTAGTAGTCCTCTGAGTCATATTTCCAATGCCATAGGTCTGACCCAATTTGGATTCTTCAAGAGATATGTATACCCAATATATCACAATGCCCTAATTATGGACTGTTTCAGAAGAGCGAACTTGTACGACGTACCACGTGTCACTTTTTCTTCATTTGGCTCTGAAATTGATAGAGAGAAAACAAAATTCTATACACTATCTGCCATTTTTTACGGAATTCTAATCCAATACTCAGTGATAGAGTTATGATTATTTTACCAAGGTCACTTCTTTGAGATGAATTTTAGGAGCCTGCACAAACACTAACTTCCATAGATCATATCTCCGAACATATTGCGCACATTGATCTGAAATTTTCACAGTAGCTTCCTGAATATTTTGGCTTTTCCTCATAAAAATTTCAGCTTCTTAACCTTCGTAGAAAAAAATTTAGAGTGAAAATTCCACGATGACATGTTTCATATGGCGAAATCCCTTGCATAAGGAGGAAATGAGGATCAAAACTTATATAAATGCTTAGGTTGAGAGGGGATTCAACAAGTGAACGTGGGAGGGATTTTAGGAGCTTGAAAAATTTTAATTATGACTTTTCAATGACCCATCCCACAACCCTATGGGGTTTTAGCCCACTAACTGGGGGTATAAACTTCAAACATGAATATCTTTGAAACCATGAAGAATTACGTGGCGTGCCATATATCAACGGAAACATCTCAACAAGTAGAAACCATAAAAATCATTCTTGAACCAAAATATAGTAATTTGGTAGGTCAAAATTCCCATGCAATATTGGGTTAGCCCTTGGTGCTGCTTGGGTTGACATCAATGACAATCACTGATCAACAATCTCCGCCTTTGGCATTGATGGAAACACAAGTACTCCCCCTGCAATCATGACACATGTTCCTACAACATTCTCTCCCCCTTTGACATCAATGGAAAAGGGTAACTCCCCCTGAAACACAACCATCCTACAGACCTATACACACTTCCACTCCCCCTGACACACAACCGTCCTGCAGACCTATAATCTAATGAGAACTTGGGAGAATCCCAAGCTTCTAACAAAGATATTCAAATGCTTCACGAGGTAAAGGTTTAGTGAAGATATTAGCATTTTGTTCTTTTGTACAAATATATTCAAGTTTGATATTCTTTTCAACGACTTGTTCTTTAAATAAATGATATTTAATCGAAATGTGTTTGTTTTTTAATGCATGACAGGATTCTTGGAGATGTTGATGGCACTAGTGTTGTCACAGAATATGGGAATAGGCTCACTGAATTGTACTTGAAGATATTGCAAAGTTTGTTTCATCCAAAGGACTTAAGTACAACATGATGCTGCTGCAATGTATTCTGCTTCCACTATAGATAACGAGATTGAGGTTTGATTTTTTCTCAACCATGATACGAGACAACCACATAGATAGAATGTTGCTCCACTAGTACTCTTACGATCATCAATGCTTCCTGCCCAATATGCATCTGTAAAGGCTTGAATAATGAGATTGTTACCCTTGGGATACCACAAGCCATATTCTTTTGTGCCCTTTAGATATTGAAGAATTCTTTTGATGGCAATAATATGTGATTCTTTTGGTGCTGCTTGGAATCTTGCTACTTGTCCAACTGCTTGCATAACATCTGGCTGAGAGGCTATTACATATAGAAGACTACTAATCATAAATCTGTACAACCTCTGATCCACATCCTTAGATGAGTTGTCTATGCTCAATTTGCAACCTGTTACCATCAGAGTAAGTATGGGTTTGCAATCATCCATTTTTAATTTCTTGAGCATTTCCTTGATGTACTTGGCTTGAAATATACATATTCCTTTCTCTTGCTGAGATATTTGAAGCCATAAGAAGTATGTCAGCTCACCAAATAAAGACATCTCGAACTCTCTTTGGATCTTTGTAGAAAAGTTCTTACTTAGTCGATCATCATTGCTACCAAATATTATATCATCCACATATACCTCAACGATTGTTAAATTATCTTTATCTATTTGTACATAAATATTTCTATCAACAGTACCTTTCTTGAACCCTTGTTGACATAGATATCCATCAAGATGAGCATACCATGCTCTGGGAGCCTGCTTGAGACCATATAGAGCCTTCTTTAACCTGCAAACATAGTCTTCTTTTTCTGATAGTAGAGAACCTTTAGGTTGTTCGATGTAAACTTCTTCTTCTAATTCTCCATAATGCTGACTTAACATCCATTTGGTAGACTTTGATTTTTCTTGAACATGCATATGCGAGAAACATTCAGATGGCTTCCATTCTAGCAACTGGTGCAAATTTTTCGTCGAAATAAATTCCTTCCACTTGTGCATAGCCTTTGCAAACCAATCTTGCTTTGTTTCTGGTAACCTGCCCATATTCATTTAATTTTTTCCTGAACACCCATTTAGTCCCAATGAAATTTTTATCTTTTGGTCATGGAACTAATTCCTAGGTGTTATTCATCTCGATTGATCCAATTCTTCATTCATAGCTGCTACCCAATGTTCATTCTGGCTAGCTTCCTCAAAACTACTAGGCTCAAAGGTTGCTAGAAAAGCAATGTGAGCTTGTTGTGATGAACGAAGCTGTCAACCTTCATTTATGTCACCAATGATTTGATTTGATGGATGGTTCTTTTGAATCCATTCTTTCGTTCTCCTTAGAGGAGCTTCTTGTTTTTGTTTTGGTATATTTTGATGATCATTATTTACTTCTTCCTCGTTGATATTTGCTTCTTGTTCCACAATTTTATCGGTCTTTTTTAGCCTCTGTCTCAAGTTTCAAATATTCTAGATCCTCATCATTATTCGCTAGAACACCATCTTCATCAAATGTAACATTTATGCTCTCCACTATCTGTTTTTGTCTTATATTATAACATTTATAGGCCTTTATTTTGCGTGAGTAACCAACAAAGATACCTTCATCAACACGTGATTCAAACTTACCCAAATTTTGATCTTCTCTTTTGATATAATATTTTCTTCCGAAGATTCTAAAATATTTTACATTAGCTAGTTTTCCTTTCCATAATTCATATGGAGTCTTGTTGGAATTATTTCTGAGAAGACTTCGGTTGATAATGAATACTGTCGTATTAATTGCTTGAACCCAGAATTTTTCATCCAATTTTGAGTCCTTCAACATTGTTCTACCCATTTCCTGTACGATTATGTTCTTTCTTTCAGCAACTCCATTTTGCTGAGGTGTTCGTGCTATTGAAAATTGTCTTTTTATTCCATTTTCGTCAAGGTATTGCTGAAATAATTTGGAAGTGAATTCTCCACCATTATTTGATCTTAGACACTTTATTTTCAAATCAGATTCATTTTCAACCAACTCCTTGTAGATCTTAAAGCACTCAAATGGTTCAGATTTTTTCTTTAGGAAACTAATGGTTGTCATCCTGGTATATTCATCTATCATTAACATGAAATATAATTCTCAATCTAAGCCTTTTGTTCTCACAGGACCGCATAGATCAATATGTATCAATTCCAATGGATGTGATGCAAAGTGTTCTTTTGTTTTAAATTGGAATTTTGTTTGCTTTCCATGCTGACAGGCCTCACATAGTGTGTTGGAAGGTTTTCAGATTTTCGGCATTTCTCGTACTACTTCCTTTTTTCTTATCCTGACAAGATTGTCAAAGTTTATGTGACCCATTTGTTTGTGCCATAACCAGCTTTCATCTTCTTTAGCTAGTAGACATGCTTTATTTGCTTCATCCAGAACATATATGTCATTTGGAGCTCGACTTGTTGTAGCCACAATTTTACCATACCTGCGTTTCCTACTTTCACATTTTGTGGAGTTGAATCATTGTGTGTCCTTGATCACACATTTGTCCAACACTGATCAGATTTTGATTCATGTTTTCAACCAATAGAACATTCTTGGCTATAACATCTTTGCTTCCCAGAGTGACGGTACTTGATCCTATAACATTTGAAGATCCATCATTTCCAAAGGATACGGTTCCATCATTCTTCTCTTTCAGAGATACAAGTTTCCTTCTATCTCTAGTCATATGTGTTGAGAAACTATTGTCAACATACCACACATATTTGTTGTTTTGAGCCTTGAGGGCAAGAGCACAATTATCAGTCTTCTTCTTCTTCCATGTTTGTTCATTCTGTGGCTTCGAAGATTCTTCTAGAGGATTTTCAAGTCTACAGCCTCTGGCTATGCATCCAAAGTTCTGACATTTATAACATTCCATATTATTTCTTAAATGTTAAAATCTATTGATGTTTCATTAAGCTCTGGGAGGTTCATATTTGAAGGATCTCCTAGAATTGTGTTGGTTCCTAGGGTATGTGTGACATTATATAGCTTTATGACCAAATTTTCCACATGAATAACAATAGCCATGAAAAATATATTGGTACCTGGATGGAAATATTCATCGAGGAATCATCTTCCAAGGATGTGCTTGCGAATCTTGTCCAATGAAGTTTACATGTATGTCAGATCTCATAGGTTCATTGTATTTTGTTGTAGAAGGTCATGCTTGTTCTTCTTTGTAACCAAGGCCAGTTCTGTCGTTGTAAGATCATTGATTGTTGATGAGTTCTTCCAATACCCTTGAGCTATTAGCATAGTTTTGGAAAAATTTTCCCTTCTTCACTTCCTTACGCAACGAGACTACTTCGGCTTCTAATGCTTCCCTTTCTTGGTTTCTTTCTTCCAACTTCTTTTGAAGTGACTCTTCAATTCATTTGTGTTCTTCAACTTCAATTTTGAGACCTTGAACTTGATCTTCAAGAGTATTGGAATAGATCTTCTCAGCATTGACCTCTTTTAAAAGCTTGATTGCCTCCTCAGTAAATTCTTCTATGGTCAACCCTTCTTCTTCATTGTTTGATACTTCTTGTTTATTGTGCTTGGCCATAAAAAATACTTTCTCATTGGCTTCTTCTTTGCTGTCACTTTCTTCATCGGACGATAAGCTATCTTATTTAGAGAGAAAGTTCCTTTTGGATCCTTTCTTTTTTCCTTGCTTGTTGAATTTCTTAAATCCTTTATTTCCTTTTGAGTTGCCATCACTTTTTTCGGACATTTTGCTGCGAAATGTCCAACCTCACCACAACCGAAACATATCAATGGAATTTTACCTTTGAATTTTCCCTTACCAGTTTTTAGTTTTCTCGTAAAGTAAGCATATTCTTCATCTGAAAGACCTTCTCCATCACTCCCTTTTCTTCACACTTGCAGGTGCATGTCATTTCAATTGAAGGTTGTTTGTCCTTATTGGTTTTCTTAGATGCAATGAACGCAGTTTATAGATTTGAAGTACCCTCTTCTTCATCAAGTCTCATTTCATATGGTATGGGAACTCCATGCAATTCCTCTTTGCTGAGTTTGTCCAGATTTGCACTGTATTCTAAGACCGATACCTTTGGGTTGAATCTCCCTGGTAACATTCTAATAATCTTCCGTATAATAGTCTTCTTGTCAACTAGCTCTCCCAGTCCTTCCAGAGTATTGGTTATTTCATCAATGTATTGGAAGTATGCAGCAATGTTGCAATCTTCTTTCATTCTGAGTTGATCAAATTTTTCTCTATAGATTTGAAGCTTTGCTTCTTTGACATTTGAGTCACCTACATATATATTCTCAAGCTTGTCCCATACATTTTTGGCGGTTTTACAACCCAACACCTTATGATAAGAAAATTCAATAAGTCCACTGATAATAATATTCTTTTCTTTTGCATCATTTACCAAATTCTTCTTACCTTTTTCATCCGCGGTTGATGTAAATCCATTTTGAACAGTGTCCCATACTTCGTAACCTTGCACCAAGAGATAGACCTCCATTCTTCCTTTCCAGAGTGCATAATTATTTTCACTGAACAGAGGTACACCATTCTTGGTATGCTCCATGACCTCCTTCCAGCTGTTAAACTTCTATTGAAGGAACCAAGCTCTGAAACCAATTGTTGGAAATACTGAGAGGGGCGGTGAATCAACATTCCTTTCAATTACAACATTAGTTAACCTTCAATTATTATCAGTGTTTGTACAATGATAGGAGTAAAAAAAAGGAGCACAAATGCACACAGTTTTTAAGGTGGAAACCCACTCCAGGAAAAAAACCACCTAATTCTTTTCTAATAATTCTTTAATATTCAACTCCAATTGAAAATAAAGCTCCAACTTCCTAGAATCTAGAAAAGCATTCTTCTCTAGCTCCCACTGGATGGACGCTCCAACGCCCGAGATTCTTCAATAGTCAACTGAACGGATTCCCCAACACCCAATGAGCTACAACTCACCCTAGCACCACCCTACCACCCTATAGAAGAATAAAAGAAGAATAGACTCCTGTACCAGGGAAAATGGTCCAATTTACAATGATATAGAATGATGTAGAAGAAGAAGATACACTAGACCATAACCCCAAATTTGAAACAACCACCTAATGATGATCCTAGACCACCCTACACTGCCTCTTCAACTCTTGGCAAATATACACTAGTACAATTTGTACAATAATGTATTTACAATGGCTTAGTACAATGATTGTATGCAGTGTTGCCCACTTGAAGACTTCATGTGATGAACTTATTGTTGCTTTTATACACCTTGGTTGCTACTCTTATCATGCTACCCTCTGCTGCACCTTTCTTTGCTTTTCTTCCCTAGAAAATCTGGTCCTTTTTAGCCCTTAAAAACACATGATCTAGCTTTTTCTTTGCCTTCTAGGAGCTCGATATTGAATCTGGTGTATCTCTGTTATTTCAGATCCAAAATATCTAATTTTCAGTCCTATAGTATTCCTTCGAGTCATCTTTCCAATGCCATAGGTCTGACCCAATTTGGATTCTTCGAGGGAGAGTTATACCCAAAATCTCACAATGCCCTAATTATGGACTGTTTCAGAAGAGAGAACTTGTACGGCGTAAAAAATGTCACTGTTTCTTCATTTGGCTCTGAAATTGATAGAGAGAAAACTAAATTTTGTGCACTATCTTCCACATTTTACGGAATTCCAATCTAATACTCAGAGAGAGAGTTATGACGATTTTACCAAGGTCGCTTCTTTGAGATGAATTTCAGGAGCTTGCTAAAACACTGACTTCCACAGATCATATCTCCAAACATATTACGCACCTTGATCTGAAATGTTCACAATATCTTCCTCAGGATTTCTGCTTCACCTCATAAAAATTTCAGCCTCTGAACCTTCATAGAAAAAAAGTTAGAGTGAAAATTCCACGATGACCTGTTTCATATGACGAAATCCCTTGCATAAGGAAGAAATAAGGATCACAATGTATATAAATGCTTAGGTTGAGAGGGGCTTCAACAAGTGAACGTGGGAGGGATTTTAGGAGCTTAAAAAATTACTTTTCAATGACCCATGCCACAACCCAATAGGGTTTTATCCCATTAACTGGGGGTATAAACTTCAAACATGAATATCTCTCAAACCGTGAAGAATTACGTGGCGTGCCATATATCAATAGAAACATCTCGACAAGTAGAAACCATAAAAATAATTATTGAACCATAATATAGTAATTTGGTAGATCAAAATTCCCATGAAATATTGGGTTAGCCCCTGGTGCTGCTTGGGTTGACATCAATGACAACCACTAATCAACAAACTGATCAATAGTAACAATGCGGTCCTCATGGGGGAACATCATAGTTCGAAAGACGAAGAAGGATATGGTTGACATGGCATACATATAACTCCAGCCAAGGAGTATATTGTAATCCACCTGCGCATCCAAGAATTCAATGTCTATAAGGACCGTCATTGAGGCTAAGCAGACCAGGACATTTTGGTATAGACCGACAGGGGCTGAAGGGCGACCATCGTATGCTCTAAGCGTGATGTCGAATGGTTTTAGTTCGGGAAGCCCTGACTTCTGCCATACGTTATTTGACATGATGCATGTGGATGCACCCTCGTCAATGATACATCGGTGAATGGTGATGTTTTGGACCAATACCAGTATCTGAAAGGAAACCATTGAAGGAAGCCTAAGGGTGGCTTTATCTAAATAAAAAGCCATTAGGTGCGAATCGATAGGGTCGATGGCACCTAATGCATAAAGTAAGGCTTTCTACTACTTTGGGCATGATTTTAATACCTCCAAAGTTGACATAGTGGCAAGATATTGAGCTAGATCATCCATAATGCTACAGTTATGGGTTGCTTTGGAGTAGCTTCCTACCCGCCTAGTTGGTATTTTAGCCATTTTTGGAAAAGGTTCAATAGGCATCTTTGATATGGTCAAAGCTGTTGTTGGTGTAGTTGTACTAGCCCCTGACGCATTGGTGTCTGGTGGGGTATCGTAATTTTGGTTCTATGTTTGAAAAAAAATTTCTTCACCACTCATGTAGATTTCGTGGTTGTTTTTTTCCGGAATATTCGAGAGTTTGTTGCTGCGTGCTAACTATCCCTTGATCGGGGAAAGGCTCCTACATGAATATTATCTACTAGGAGGATCCCCTTTGTCCATGGTTACTCTGTAGCTTCTTCAGATCAGGGAGGTCAGGACAGTCGTGAGTGTAATGGCCGTACTTACCACAGATTGAACAAGAGTGGTTCGTCCGAAGAGTTGGCCTTTTGTTCTGCCTTTGGGGATCACTTGGCTCCTCATTTTGATTTCATTTGGAGTTGCCTCCAACCTGGGATCGCGGAGGGTGTTTTTGATTCTTCCCCCCTATCTAGGATTTCATTTAGGCTTGTTTTTACCTTTTTTCTTAACCGCGTTAGGAGGATAATTCGGATTCTCCTGATTGTATGGTTGGTGCAGTTGGATTTGGGAAGGTTGCACAAAGTTCACCTGTGCATTATTCTGCATGGGTGGGTCTTGTGCTGGGGACTGGGCATATTATGGTCCCTATTTTATAAATGGTTTTTGGGGAGGAGCTCTTCCATCAGCATGTCTAGCTGCGTACTGGGTCCCCTAAGCCAGAGGATAGGGTCCTCCATGTTGATAGAGGTACGATGATGCCCTATTGGTCAAAATTTGCAGAGGCGCGGGATGATTTTGGTAGTTGGGTTGAAGTATGTTTTGGGTGGAATCATACGCACAATCGAGGTATTGAACGTTGCTTCTTAGGTGATTTTGGGTCAATGACCCAATTAAACTGTCTGCCAAGTTCGACGCACCTAGAAATTCTTTGTAATTTTGCAGTGTTGAGATTGCAACAAGATGATGAGCTTAGTGCAAAGGAGTTGTAGAAATTTGCTGAATAATGATTAATTATCCACCGAGACTATCCTGATCACATATCAATTCGAATTCATATGCAACACATAATCTCTTCCACTCAGATCATCACACATGCGGAAATAAAACAAGCGATATCACATCAATTCATCATACACATTAACACAGTATGTATGGGGAAAGCTTATAGCTGAAAACCCCGCAGCTATTGTGTATATTATAATGGAGAAATCATGTAACAAACTCAGTACAATACTCCTCACAAGTACTCGGTACTTTCTCATGAAGTTACACACAATCTAGCTCAGTTTTGAACAGGTTACTGGTTCAAAACTCACCGCCAATTGCCTTGCCTCTATTGCGCAATCCAGGCCTGTCTATATAGAGATCCAAGGTTCGAATATCCTTGGCTTGATAGCGCAATCATCATGGGAAATTCCTCCAAGTGTGGTGCAAATCTCATGCACAACTGATGTCGCCACTGATAGCTAACTCCACCCTTTCATCTACCTCTTTCACTGGTCTCCACTGAACTGTCCATGCACTGTAGTGAACTGGTGTGTACTTGAGTTGAATAATGAGTTACTAATTAATGAATTAAATAATATTTAATTCACTCCACTCATTTCTAGTTGATTAGCTAGTTAAACTAATCTCAACCAGTTCAACTAAGTTAAACCGAACACAACTCCACCAACTGTCTCATCAACTCCACCAAAATTCTGCCACTGAAGTCCTAACTAAAGTCAACCATGCATGAGCTCACCAAACCCTTAGGAATAGCGTAATTCCTCTGTCAGATGCATGAGCCACTTCCAAGGCTCGAACTGAAGTGCTCCAAGAGAGTAAACTGAAGTTTATAGTCCAAATATTATTAAGGGTAAATAATATTTGACTTCCTTATTTTAAGGAGAGGCAGTCTAAAAATAGACTTCGACCTCTTCGACCTATAGGTCAAAAAAATAGAGTCCCATCTATTTTTACCAACATGACCAATACTCCAAGAATAACATACTGCAACCCCTGGACCATGCTCCATATGTCTAAAAATAGACTTTGCGCCAGAATTTGCCCGCGGGCCCACTTAGTGAAGGCGACTTCATTTCACTAAGCTCCATCATCTTGCTGCATTTTCAACACTCCCTCTCAGCAAGATATGGATTATCTGCAACCCCTATCCTGCCTCTGTGGAATTCGAACTTGCTTCTGGTGAGCGCCTTCGTCAGGATGTCGGCATCCTGATCCTCCGTGGGAACATATGAAAGCATTCATGATTATCCGTTGAACACAATCTTTGATATGATGGTACCTGATGTCGATGTGTTTGGACCTATCATGAAATACTGGATTAGCCGAGAGTTTAATGCAACTCTGGTTATCACAGTAGATCACTGTAGGCTCCAAATGCAACCTGAACAATCCTGCGAGGATCTTCCTCATCCAAATAGCCTCGCATGCAACCAAGCTAGCTGCCATGTACTCGGCCTCTGCTGAAATGAGTGCCACGGATCTCTGCTTCCTGCTGTACCAGGAAACTGCTGTCGACCCAATGCTGAAAACTCCTCCAGAAGTGCTCTTCCGGTCCGTTGGACTCCCTGCCCAATCTGCATCAGTGAAGCCAGAAAGCTTCGCTCCATCCTCCTGTCTGTACCATAGACCATATCCCGATGTGCCTCTAATATAACACAATACATGCTTGCCTGCCTTCCAAAAGAGCTTGGTAGGCTTAACCATAGCTTGCGAAAGCTGGTTAACTGCATAGCATATATCGGGTCTTGTATTGACCAGATACATAAGCGACCCCACCAACTGTCGATAGACAGTGGCATCCACTACCTCCGCTGAAGTAGCATCCTCCTTCCTCCAACCACCAGGAAGAGGAGTGTCAACAAAGTTGCAGCCTTGCATGTTGAACCTCTCCAGAATCTCCCGGGCATACTTGCCCTGAGAAACAAACAGTCCTCCGCTGCGCTGCCAAATCTCCAATCCCAGGAAATAATGAAGGATGCCCAAGTCCTTCATCTCGAACTCTCATGCAAGATCCTCCTTGCATGAAAGTATCAACTGCTCATCGCCAGTCAAAATCAGATCATCTACATACAGTACGATGATCAACAGCTTCCCCTCCACCACAATCTGGTACAGGTTTGGATCTGCCTCACTCTTTGAGAATCCAAGCCCGGTGAAGTAGCTGTCTATCCGAGTGTACCAAGCACGAGGTGCTTGCTTCAGCCCGTACAGTGCTCTCTTGAGTCGGCACACATGCGACTCACTGCTGAAGATCTCAAAACCTTTAGGCTTCTCTATGTACACCTCCTCCTCAATAACTCCATTGAGGAACGCAGTCTTCACATCCATCTGATGAATGTGCCACCCCATCTGCGCTGAGAGAGCAAGGATCGTCCTTATGGAAGAGTACCTTGCGACAGGTGCAAAGGTCTCCTCATAGTCAATCCCCTCGATCTGTGAAAAGCCACGGGCGACAAATCTCGCCTTGTACTTCTCCACACTTCCGTCAGCCGCCTGCTTCACTTTGTAGATCCATCGCGAACCCACCACTGATTTCCCCACCGGTCTTGGGACAATCTCCCATGCACTGTTCCTGACGATCGAATCATATTCTTCGATCATGGCATCAACCCATGCGGGTTCCTCCACAGCTTTTTCAAAAGAGGATGGCTCCGTTACGACACATTGACTCACAAGAGCCATGTATCCAGTGTACCAATCCGGTGACTACCTATGTCTGCGCTGTGCTGTAGGTGGTCCTACAACCTTCTCTGCATCCCGAGCCAGTCGCTCAGCTTCTGTAGTGCGCATGCGCCCTCTGATGGTTGGCGCTGCCTGGGTGGTTTCTTCCACCTCCTGAACCTCCTCTTGTGGCTGATCCAAATCCGGAAGCTCCTCCTTAGGAACTAACAGCTCCTCATCTGCATGCAAGTGTAGCTCCCTCTCAAGCGAACACTGCATGGCTTTCTCCTCCTGAAATTTTATATCCCGTCGCACAACAGTCTTGCGACTGTCTGACAAATACACCTAGTAGTTGTGAGGTGTATCAGTGTACCCCACAAATATTCCAACCTCAGCAGTTGGATCCAGCTTCCTTCTCACATCCTTCGTCACATGCATGTAGACAGGAGAACCAAAAATCCGCAAATGGGAAATATCATGCCTCTTGCAAAAATAAGCCTCCTCTGGTGTACTCATGCCAAGAACCTTGTGAGGACAACGGTTCTGCACATACACTGCTGTATTGCATGCCTCAGCCCACAAGTGAAGGGGTAGGCCCCGATCATGCAACATCGCCCGTGCAGCACCCACGATCGTTCTGTTCTTCCGCTCAGCCACCCCGTTCTGCTGTGGGTTATGGGGTGCGATGAGCTCTCTTCGAATCCCTTCTGCGCTGCAGAACTCCTTGAATTCAGCCGAGATGAATTCACCACCATTATCACTCCTTAGAGTAATCACCTTCTTCCCCGACTCCTTCTCGACCAGTGCTTTAAACTCACAGAACTTCGCGAATGTATCGCTCTTCTTCTGCATGAAGAAGATCCAACACTTTCAAGAGAAATCATCAACAAAGATCACATAATACTTGTGCTTTGCTGTCGAAGCAACTGAGAAAGGACCACACACGTC
The DNA here is from genome assembly GCA_034641835.2 of Pinus albicaulis. Classification (NCBI taxonomy): domain Eukaryota; kingdom Viridiplantae; phylum Streptophyta; class Pinopsida; order Pinales; family Pinaceae; genus Pinus; species Pinus albicaulis. The sequence goes on along the minus strand of CM076582.1, from coordinate 1,655,094,698 downwards.
TGTGTGAACTCTCTCAAGGATCGTCGTGGCGCGACTATCCTTCTCGTGAAAGGTGGTTTTCACATACTTCCCTAAAGTACACCCCTTGCACTGATCTGACTGCGCAAGAGTGCCCTTAGGAAGCCCAGTAGAAATCTGCTGCAGGATCTTCAAAGCTCCATGGTGAAGGTGGCCCAATATCCTGTGCCACAGTTCACCCTCATCATCCCGGCTCACCACTTCTCCCGCTTTGCATGCCATAGCTGCGCAGCCATCTACCTGCAACTGATAAAGGTTCTTGGTTCGAACCCCTATCTTCCGGGTCTCTCCAGTAGTCTTACTGTGTAGGAAGGCTTTTCCTTCGCTGAAGACCACATCATACCCCTTATCCTCCAACATCGCCACAGAGATCAAGTTCTTCTTCAATCTAGGTACATGCATGACATCCTTCAATACAAAGGGTTTACCAGACTCCCTCTGAAAGGATATGGTACCGATACCAGTCGCACTATATCTACCATCATCGCCCATCTCGATGTGCACACCCAAATCTTTGTCCTCCAGATCTGAGAACAACTCCCGATCTCCCGTCATATGAAATGATGCACCGCTATCCAAGAACCACACCGATCCCAGCACACTTGAAACCAAGCATGCGATCAGTGAAAAGTCAAGCTCGAACTGTGAAGCCAAAGCTTCTCCATCTGCAGATCTTCCCGCTTGCTTGTTCTTCTTCTTCTTTGGACAATTGGTAGCATAATGTCCGCGATCATGGCAGTGAAAACACTTCACTTTCACCATATCCTGCTTCTTGCCCTTCGCACCAAAATGAGAGGTTTTCTTACCCTTCCCCTTCTTTGCTTTGGCCACCAAAGCGCAATTTTCTTCATCGGCTCCCTTTGATGAAGATCCATCTCGAGTAGTCCTCCTTATCTCCTCCTGCATGAGATACGCCCAAAGGCGCTCCCATCCCGGCAGCTTCTCCCGACCATTGACACTATCTTGATATGAGTGCCAAGCCTTCGGAAGACCAAGGAGAGCCAGGTCGACCATGTCCTCGTCTTCGACAGTCACCCCCACACTTCCCGGCTCATCTCTGCATTGAGTGAACTTCGTGAGGTATTTGGCGATACTGTCGCCTTTCTCCATCTTGATGTTCCTGAGCTTATCTTTGAGCGCCAGCTTCCTTTGGTCACTCTTACTCTGGAATAGATCCGTCAAAGCTTTCCACATTAAATATGGAGAAGCCTTTCCATGCAGGCTGGATACAATATGATCCTTGACACCCTCCAACAGGATCCTTCGACATTTCTCCATCTTCTTTTGCCATGCTTCGACTTCAGTAGGATCAATGGGCCTTTGGACATCCGTATCCACAAACTCCTTCAGTCCATTATCTTCTAATACTACCTCCATGCGATCCTTCCATGCAACATAATTCGAACTGCCTTCAAGAGCATATTCGAGTCGCAAACCATTGAAAGACATTTTCAACTCCAGCACCAAGAAAACAAAACTACTGCTAAATTCGAATTCCACTTCAAAGATCAATCGCCCTTGATCTCTGAGAACAAATTATTTCTAGCACAGAGATCGACTGCAGGGGCCTTTTTTCCTGGATATATCACCTTTCAAAGAAAGGATGGATCCAGAGGCTACCTGGCCCGCATGCAGACTCTGTCTACCGAAATAAGTTTGTAATCACTGTGATGATCAATCTATGCTTCAATAGCTCTGATACCATGTAGAAATTTGCTGAATAATGATTAATTATCCATCGAGACTATCCTGATCACATACAATTCGAATTTATATGCAACACATAATCTCTTCCACTCAGATCATCAAACATGCGGAAATAAAATCAAGCGATAACACATCAAATCATCATACAAATTAACACAGTATGTATGGGGAAAGCTTATAGCTGAAAACCCCGCAGCTATTGTGTATATTATAATGGAGAAATCATGTAACAAACTTAGTACAATACTCCTCACAAGTACTCAGTACTATCTCATGAAGTTACACACAAACTAGCTTAGTTTTGAACAGGTTACTGGTTCAAAACTCACCGCCAATTGCCTTGCATCTATTGCGAAATCCAGGCCTGTCTATATAGAGATCCAAGGATCGAATCTCCTTGGCTTGACAGCGCAATCATCATGGGCAATTCCTCCAAGTGTGGTGCAAATCTCATGCACAACTGATGTCGCCACTGATAGCTAACTCCACCCTTCCATCTACCTCTTTCACTGGTCTCTACTGAACTGTCCATGCACTATAGTGAACTGATGTGTTCTTGAGTTGAATAATGAGTTACTAATTAATGAATTAAATAATATTTAATTCACTCCACTCATTGCTAGTTGATTAGCTAGTTAAACTAATCTCAACTAGTTCAACTAAGTTAAACCGAACACAACTCCACTAGCTGTCTCATTAACTCCACCAAACTTCTGCCACTGAAGTCCTAACTGAAGTCAACCATGCATGAGCTCACCAAACCCCTAGGAATAACGTAATTCCTCTGTCAGATGCATGAGCCACTTCCAAGGCTCGAACTGAAGTGCTCCAAGAGAGTAAACTGAAGTTTATAGTCCAAATATTATTAAGGGTAAATAATATTTGAATTCCCTATTTTTAGGATAGGCAGTCTAAATATAGACTTCGACCTATAGGTCAAAAAATAGAGGTCCATCTATTTTTACCAACATGACCAATACTCCAAGAATAACATACTGCAACTCCTGGACCATGCTCCATATGTATAAAAATAGACATAGTCTAAAAATAGACTTTGCGCCAGAATTTGCCTGCGGGCCCACTTAGTGAAGGCGACTTCATTTCACTAAGCTCCATCATCTTGCTGCATTTTCAACAGGAGTTACCTTCACTAAGTGGGCCCGCAGGCTATTTTTGGCGCAAAGTCTATTTTTAGACTATGTCTATTTTTAGACATATGGATCATGTTCTATGAGTTGCAGGATGCTATTTGTGGATGGTTGGTCAAGTCGGAAAAAATAGATGGACTTCTATTTTTAGACATAATGGGCGGAATCTATTCTTAGATTGCCAGTCTAAAAATAGATATGTCAAATATTATTAGCTCTTAATAATATTTAGACTCTAAACATTATCTTATTCTCTTGGAGCACTTCAGTTAAGTGCACAGATGTGGCACAGGAGCTGACAAAAGGAATTATGCTATTCCTAAGAGTTATGTGGAGCTATTGCATGGATACTTCAGTTAGAACTCATGTGACAGATTTTGGTGGATTTGATTGAGGAAGTTAGTGGAGTTGTATTCAGTTTCAATAATCTAAACATAGTTGAGCTATTTGTATTCAGTTTAACTAATTGATACAATTAGTGAGAGTGGTGTGAATTAATTATTAATTAATTCACTAATTATAAAATCATAAATCAACTAAAGAATGCATCAGTTAACTTCAGTGCATGGAAAGTTTCAGTGGAGACCAGTGCAGAGATAGGTGAAAGAGCAGGTTAACTATTAGTTGTGACTATACTGTTGTTATTTGCAAAACACCGATAGGTGGAGTAGCCCATGATGATTGTGCAGTACAAGCCAGGTGGTTTATCTATTTAATGAATCCAACCCATAGCCTTGATTACGCAATAGAGGCTAGCTATCTAGTGGCAAAAGATTGGAGCATGTGTTTTGCTAGATCTAGCTTGATAGTGTGTAGCAATTGAGGGTGCATGAGCACTTGTGAGGAGCTTTTGTACTATGATTGTTACATGATCTCCATGACATATAATATACATATAGTTGGGGTTTTCAGCTTTAATATTTCCCATTAAATATTGTGTTCATATGTGTGATTGTTTGTGGTTTTAATGTATGCATGCAATTGATTTTATTTCCGCATGTGATGATCAATGGTAGAAGAGATTCTATATTATGCATGAAGCTAAAATAGTGTGTGATCAGGAGAATCTCGGTGAATAATATCTCAGTTATTCTAATTTCTACATGGTATCAGAGCGATATTGATCATTGGAGCAATTGCAAAACATTGAAGCAGTTGAGTTTTGTGCTAGTGGAATTCGAATTTGCAGCAGTGTTTTCTTGATGTCGAAGTTGAGATGTCTTTCAACGGATTGAGATTGGAGTATGCCCATGAGGGTAGCTCGAATTATATTGCATGGAAGGACAGGATGGAGGCAGTGCTAGATGACAATGGGTTGAAGGAGTTCATAGATGCAGAAGTTCCAAAGCCTACTTCTAGTGATGTTGTCGTACTTGACGCATGGCAAAAGAAGACAACAAAGTGTCGAAGGATTCTGTTGGAATGTGTGAAGGATCACATAGTGTCTAGCCTTCATGGTAAGGCTTCTCCATTCTTGATGTGGAAATGAAATATTTATTCCAAAGCAAGAGCGAACAAAGGAAGTTGGCGCTCAAGGACAAACTCAGGAACATAAAGATGGAGAAAGGCGACAGTATGCCCAAGTACCTCACGAATTTCATCCAATGCAGGGATGAGATGGGAAGTGTGGGGTTGACTGTTGATGATGAGGACATGGTGAGCTTGGCTCCCCTTGGGCTTCCTAAGAGTTGGAACTCCTATCAGGACTCTGTCAATGGTCGGGAGAAATTGCCAGGATGGGAGCGACTTTGGTCAAATCTTGTGCAAGAGGAGATAAGGCAGAGTACCAGGGACAGATCTTCATCAAAGAACTTTGATGAAGAGAATTGCACTTTGGCTACCAAATAAAAGAAGGGGAAGAGCAAGAAAGCTTCTCAATCTGCTGCGAAAGTCAAGAAGCAGGACATGTCCAAGGTGAAGTGCTTTCACTTTCACCAACACGGACATTACGCCACTAATTGTCCACAGAAGAAGAAAAATAACCAGACTGCTGAAACTGCAGCTGGAGAGGCCTTAGCCTCGCAGTTTGAGCTGTATTTTTTGCTGATCGCATGCTTGGTTTTAAGTGTGATGGGTTCAGTGTGGTTTCTGGACAGTGGTGCATGTTTTCACATGACAGGATATCGAGATTTGTTTACTGATCTGGATGAGAAAGATCTTGGAGTGCACATCGAGATGGGTGATGATGGTAGATACAGTGCGAATGGTATTGGCACCATTTCCTTTGAGAGGGAGTCTGGTAAACCCTTCAGATTGAAGGAAGTGATGCATGTTCCAGGATTGAAGAAGAATCTTATCTCTGTGGCAATGTTAGAAGACAAGGGATATGATGTTGTCTTTAGCGAGGGAAAGGCTTTCCTACGCAGTAAGGAAACTGGTGAGACCCGGAGGATAGGGGTTTGAGTTAAGAACCTTTATCAATTGCAGGTAGATGGCTGCACAGCAATGGCAGGCAAGGCAGAAGGAGTGGTGAGCCAGGATGATGGCGAGTTATGGCACCAGAGATTGGGCCACCTTCACCATGGAGCTTTAAAGATATTGTAGCAGATTTCTACTAGGCTTCCTAAGGGTACTCTTACGCAGTTAGATCAGTGCAAGGGATGTACCTTGGGAAAATTTGTGAAAGCCACCTTTCACGAGAAGGATAGTCGCGCCACGACAATCCTTGAGAGAATTCACACAGACGTGTGTGGACCTTTCTCAGTAGCTTCGACAGCAAAGCACAAGTATTATGTGATATTTGTTGATGATTTTTCTTGTAAGTGCTGGATCTTCTTCATGCAGAAGAAGATCGAGACATACTCAAAGTTATGTGAGTTCAAGGCACTGCTTGAGAAAGAATCGGGGAAGCAAGTGAAGGCTCTAAGGAGCGACAATGGTGGTGAATTCATATCTGGAGAATTCAAGGACTTTTGCAGTGTAGAATGAATTCGAAGAGAGCTCATAGTACCTCATAACCCACAGCAGAATGAGGTTGCTGAGCGGAAGAACAGAATGATCGTGGGTGCTGCATGGGCGATGTTGCATGATCAGGACCTACCCATACACTTGTGGGATGAGACATGAAATACTACAGTATATGCGCAGAACCGTTGTCCTCACAGGATACTTGGCATGAGTACACCCGAGGAGGCGTTTTCTGGTAAGAGGCCCGATATTTCCCATTTGAGGATTTTTTGTTCACCTGTTTACATTCATGTGACAAAGGATGCCAGGAAGAAGCTGGAGCCGACTGTGGAGGTTGGGATATTTTTGGGTACACTGATACGCCCCACAAATATCGTGTGTATTTTCCAGACAGTCGCAAGACTGTTGTGCGACGAGATATCAAAATTCAGGAGGAGAAAGCCATGAAGTATTCGCTTGAGAGGGAGCCACACTTGCATGCAGATGAGGAGCTATTAGCTCCTAAGGATGAGTCTCAAGATGTGGATCAGCCACAAGATGAGGTTCATGGAGTGGAAGAGACCACTCAGGCAGCACCAACCATCAGAGGGCGGAAGTGCACTACAGAAGCTGAGCGACTGGCTCAAGATGCAGACAACGTTGTAGGAGCACCTACATCACAGCGCAGACAGAGACAATCACCTGATCGGTATACTGGATACATGGCTCTTGTGAGCAAGTGTATTGTGACAGAGCCATCCTCTTTTGAGGAAGCTGTGGAGGATCCCGCATGGGTAGATGCCATGGTGGAAGAGTATGATTCGATTGTCAAAAACAGTGCATGGGAGATTGTCTCGAGACGAGAGGGGAAATCAGTGGTGGGTTCGAGATGGATCTACAAAATGAAGCAGGCAGCTGATGGGAGTGTGGAGAAGTACAAGGCAAGATTTTTTGCCTGAGGCTTTTCATAGATAGAGGGGATTGATTATGAGCAGACCTTTGCACCTGTCGCAAGGTATTCTTCCATACAGACGATTCTTGCTCTCTCAGCGTAGATGGGGTGGCACATTCATCATATGGATGTGAAGACTCCGTTCATCAACAGAGTCATTGAGGAGGAGGTGTACATAGAGCAGGTCAAAGGTTTCGAGATCTTCAGCAGCGAGTCGCATGTGTGCAGGCTCAAGAGAGCGCTGTATGGGTTGAAACAAGCACCTCGTGCTTGGTACACACGGATAGACAGTTATTTCACTGGACTTGGATTCTCCAAGAGTGAGGTGGATCCTAACCTATACCAGATTGTGGTGGAGGGTAAGTTGCTGATCATTTTACTTTATGTAGATGATTTTATTTTGACAGGTGATGAATTGTTGATACACTCATGCAAGGCTGATCTTGCAAAGGGGTTTGATATGAAGGACTTGGGCCTCCTTCATCATTTCCTGAGGTTGGAAATTTGGTAGTGCAGTGGTGGACTATTTGTTTCTCAGGGTAATTATGCCTGGGAGATACTCGAGAAGTTCAACATGCATGGCTGCAAGCCTGTTGATACTCCTCTTCCTGGTGGATGGAGGAAGGAGGATGCTACTTCGGCGGAGGTAGTGGATGCCACTGTTTATCGACAGTTGGTGGGGTCACTTATGTATCAAGTCAATACACGACCCGACATATGCTATGCTATGAACCAGCTTTCACAATCTATGGTTAAGGCAACCAAGCTCTTCTGGAAGGCAGGCAAGCATGTATTGAGATATCTCAAAGGCACATCAGGATATGGATTATGGTACAGACAGTCAGACGAGGTGAAGCTGTGTGGCTTCACGGATGTAGATTGGGCAGGGAGCCCAACGGACAGAAAGAGCATATCTAGAGGGATTTTCAGTATCGGGTCGATACCATTTTCTTGGTACAGCAGCAAGCAGAGATCCGTGGCACTCAGTTCAGCAGAGGCCGAGTATATGGCAGCGATTTTGGCTGCATGTGAGGCTATATGTATGAGGAAGATGCTGGTCAGGTTTCTCAGTTCACACTACATTGACATCCGGTATCATCATATCAGAGATTGTGTTCAGTGGAAGGTCATGTTACTTTCATACATTCCTACGAAGGATCGGGATGCTGATATCTTGACGAAGGCTCTCACCAGGAGAAAATTCGAATACCACAGGGGCAGGATAGGGGTTGCAGATAATACATATCTTGTTGAGAGGGAGTGTTGAGATTGCAACAAGATGATGTGCTTAGTGGAAAGGAGTCGCCTTCACTAAGTGGGCCCGCAGGCTATTTTTGGCGCAAAGTCTATTTTTAGACTATGTCTATTTTTAGACATATGGATCATTTTCTATGAGTTGCAAGATGCTATTTGTGGATGGTTGGTCAAGTCGAAAAAATAGATGGACTTCTATTTTTAGACATACTGGGCGGAATCTATTTTTAGATTGCCAGTCTAAAAATAGATATGTCAGATATTATTAGCTCTTAATAATATTTGGACTCTAAACATTATCTTATTCTCTTGGAGCACTTCAGTTAAGTGCACAGATGTGGCACAGGAGCTGACAGAAGGAATTACACTATTCCTGAGGGTTAAGTGGAGCTATTTCATGGATACTTCGGTTAGAACTCATGTGACAGAGTTTGGTGGAGTTGATTGAGGAAGTTAGTGGAGTTGTATTCAGTTTAACTAATCTAAACATAGTTGAGCTATTTGTATTCAGTTTAACTAATTGATAAAATTAGTGAGAGTGGTGTGAATTAATTATTAATTAATTCACTAATTATAAACTCATAAATCAACTAAAGAATTCATCAGTTAACTTCAGTGCATGGACAGTTTCAGTGGAGACCAGTGCCGAGATAGGTGAAAGAGCAGGTTAACTATCAGTTGTGACTATACTATTGCTATTTGCAACACAAAGATAGGTGGAGTAGCCCATGAGGATTGCGCAGTACAAGCCAGGTGATTTATCTATTTAATGAAGCCATCCCATAGCATTGATTACGCAATAGAGGCTGGCTATCAAGTGGCAAAATATTGAAGCATGTGTTTTGCTAGATCTAGCTTGATAGTGTGTAGCAATTGAGGGTGTGCATGAGAGCTTGTGAGGAGCTTTTGTACTATGATTGTTACATGATCTCCATGACATATAATATACAGATAGTTTGGGTTTTCAGCTTTAAGCTTTCACATTAAATACTATGTTCATATGTGTGATTGTTTGTGGTTTTAATGTATGCATGCAATTGATTTTATTTCCGCATGTGATGATCAATGGTAGAAGAGATTCTGTATTATGCATGAAGCTAAAATAGTGTGTGATGAGGAGAATATCGGTGAATAATATCTCATTTATTCTAATTTATACATGATATCAGAGCGATATTGATCATTGGAGAAATTGCAAAACATTGAAGCAGTTGAGTTTTTTGCTGGTGGAATTCGAATTTGCAGCAGTGTTTTCTTGGTGTCGAAGTTGAGATGTCTTTCAACGGATTGCGATTGGATTATGCCCTTGAGGGAAGCTTGAATTATATTTCATGGAAGGACAGGATGGAGGCGATGCTAGATGAAAATGGGTTGAAGGAGTTCATAGATGCAGAAGTCCCAAAGCCTACTTCTAGTGATGATGTCGTACTTGATGCATGGCAAAAGAAGACAGCAAAGTGTCGAAGGATTCTGTTGGAAGGTGTGAAGGATCACATAGTGTCCAGCCTTCATGGCAAGGCTTCTCCATTCTTGATGTGGAAAGCTTTGACAGATTTATTCCAAAGTAAGAGCGACCAGAGGAAGTTGGCGCTCAAGGACAAACTCAGGAACATAAAGATGGAGAAAGGCGACAATATGCCCAAGTACCTCACGAAGTTCATCCAATGCAGGGATGAGCTGGGAAGTGTGGGGGTGACTTTTGATGATGAAGACTTGGTGAGCTTGGCTCTCCTTGGGCTTTCGAAGAGTTGGCACTCCTATCAGGACTCTGTCAATGGTCGGGAGAAATTGCCAGGATGGGAGCGACTTTGGTCGGATCTTGTGCATGAGGAGATAAGGCGGAGTACCAGGGACAGATCTTCATCAAAGAAATCTGATGAAGATAATTGTGCTTTGGATACCAAAGAAAAGAAGGGGAAGAGCAAGAAATCTTATCAATCCGGTGTGAAAGGCAAGAAGCAGGACATGTCCAAGGTGAAGTGCTTTCACTGTCACCAACACGGACATTACGCCACTAATTGTCCACAAAAGAAGAAAAATAAGCAGGCTGCTAGAACTGCAGCTGGAGAGGCCTTAGCCTCGCAGTTTGAGTTGGATTTTTCACTGATCGCATGCTTGGTTTCAAATGTGATGGGTTCAGTGTGGTTTCTGGACAGTGGTGCATGTTTTCACATGACAGGAGATCGAGATTTGTTTACTGATCTGGATGAGAAAGATCTTGGAGTGCACATCGAGATGGGCGATGATGGTAGATACAATGCAACCAGTATCGGTACCATTTCCTTTGAGAGGGAGTCTGGTAAACCCTTCGTATTGAAGGAAGTGATGCATGTTCCAGGATTGAAGAAGAATCTTATCTCAGTGGCCATGTTATAAGACAAGGGATATGATGTTGTCTTTAGCGAGGGAAAGGCTTTCCTGCGCAGTAAGGCAACTGGTGAGACCCGGAGGATAGGGGTTCGAGTTAAAAACCTTTATCAATTGCAGGTAGATGGCTGCGCAGCAATGGCAGGCAAGGTAGAAGGAGTGGTGAGCCGGGATGATGGCGAGTTGTGGCACCGGAGATTGGGCCACCTTCACCATGGAGCTTTGAAGATATTGCAGCAGATTTCTATTGGGCTTCCTAAGGGTACTCTTGCGCAGTCAGATCAGTGCAAGGGATGTACCTTGGGAAAATTTGTGAAAGCCACCTTTCACGAGAAGGATAGTCGCGCCACGACGATCCTTGAGAGAATTCACACAGACGTGTGTGGACCTTTCTCAGCAGCTTCGACAACAAAGCACAGGTATTATGTGATATTTGTTGATGATTTTTCTCGTAAGTGCTGGATCTTCTTCATGCAGAAGAAGAGTGAGACATACTCAAAGTTCTGTGAGTTCAAGGCACTGGTTGAGAAAGAATCGGGGAAGCAAGTGAAGGCTCTAAGGAGCGACAATGGTGGTGAATTCATCTTTGGAGAATTCAAGTACTTTTTCAGTGCAGAAGAAATTCGAAGAGAGCTCATAGTACCTCATAACCCACAGCAGAATGGCGTTGCTGAGCGGAAGAACAGAACGATCGTGGGTGCTGCACGGGCAATGTTGCATGATAAGGGCCTACCCATACACTTGTGGGATTAGGCATGCAATACTGCAGTATATGTGCAGAACCGTTGTCCTCACAGGATACTTGGCATGAGTACACTTGAGGATAGTTATTTAGGTAGAGTAGTTTTGAGGAGCTCATTTGAGATTTTTGCTCACTGTTTACTATCGGACGAGCAGGATTGAGAACTTGAGTCGACGCTGAGGTGGATATTTAGCAGCACACTAGCCTAAAAAATTGGTTAAAAGGTTTTTGACAAGTTTAAGGACTGTTAAAGACAGATGGTCAGCTTTTTGTGATATGTGCTTATGTCTTTCTGCTTAGGGAGGATATACTTACAGTAAAAAAGATGAGGCTTTTTGTTCTATGATGTGTCTTAAAGAGATATTCGTTACATGTGAGGTTTCAAGGATGAGGACTTTGGATACTCAATTGAGGTATGAGTTACACTGAGTTTAATGACTAGCCAGATGTGCAAGAACTGTTTGTGGATACTTGATGCTTATAAATAGGGATTATGATCACTATTCTTAGTATTTGATAATGACTAGACAGTGTCGTTGATTTGTCATCCTTTAAGGAGTCTGATGGAGGATCCCGCATGGGTAGATGCCATGGTGGAAGAGTATGATTCGATTGTCAAAAATAGTGCATGGGAGATTGTCCCAAGGCCGGAAGGGAAATCAGTGGTGGGTTCGAGATGGATCTACAAAGTGAAGCAGGCAGCTGACGGGAGTGTGGAGAAGTACAAGGCAAGATTAGTTGCACGAGGCTTCTCACAGATAGAGGGGATCGATTATGAGGAGACCCTTGCACCTGTCGCAAGGCATTCTTGCATACGTATGACTTGCTCTCTCTGGGCCAGAGATGGGGTGCGTTATCCATCGTGATGGATGTGAAGATCGGCTTTTCAATGGAGCTCATTGAGAGGAGGTGCAATGAGCACTCGAAGGTTTCCGAGGATCTTTAGCAATGAAGTCGCATGTGTATGTGCTCAAGAGAGCGCCTCGTATGGGTTGGAAATACACCTTGTGCTTGGTGCAATACCTGATCGACAGCTATTTCAATCGACTTGGATTCTCCAAGAGTGAGGTGGATCCTGTCCCATACCAGATTGTGGTGGAGGGTAAGTTGCTGATAATTGTACTTTATGTAGATGATTTGATTTTGACGGGTGATGAATTGTTGATACACTCATGCAAGGCTGATCTTGCAAAGGAGTTTGAGATGAAGGACTTGGGCTTCCTTCATTATTTCCTAGGATTGGAAATTTGGCAGCGGAGTGATGGACTATTTGTTTCTCAAGGCAAGTATGCCCGGGAGATATTGGAGAAGTTCAAAATGCATGGCTATAAGCCTGTTGATACTCCTCTTCCTGGTGGATGGAGGAAGGAGGATGCTACTTCGGCGGAGGTAGTGGATGCCACTATTTATCGACAGTTGGTGGGGTCGCTTATGTATCTGGTCAATACATGACCCAACATATGCTATGCTGTGAACCAGCTTTCACAAGCTATGGTTAAGCCAACCAAGCTCTTCTATAAGGCAGGCAAGCATGTATTGAGATATCTTAGAGGCACATCGGGATATGGATTATGGTACAGACAGTCGGATGAGGTGAATCTGTGTGGCTTCACGGATGCAGATTGGGCAGGGAGCCCAACGGACAGAAAGAGCACATTTGGAGGGATTTTCAGTATCGAGTCGACAACAGTTTCTTTGTACAACAAGAAGCAAAGATTCGTGGCACTCAGTTCAGCAGAGGCCGAGTATATGGCAGTGATTTTGGCTGCATGCGAGGCTATATGGATGAGGAAGATGCTGGTCCGGTTGTTCGGTTCACACTACATTAACATTCGGTATCATCATATCAGAGATTGTGTGCAGTGGAAGGTCATGTTACTTTCATACATTCCTACAGAGGATCAGGATGCTGATATCTTGACAAAGACACTCACCAGGAGAAAATTCGAATACCACAGGGTCAAGATAGGGGTTGCAGATAATCCATATCTTGTTGAGAGGGAGTGTTGAGATTGCAACAAGATGATGAGCTTAGTGGAAAGGAATCGCCTTCACTAAGTGGGCCCGCAGGATATTTTTGGCGCAAAGTCTATTTTTAGACATATGGATCATGTTCTATGAGTTGCAGGATGATATTTTTGGATGGTTGGTCAAGTTGGAAAAAATAGATGGACTTCTATTTTTAGACATAATGGGCGGAATCTGTTTTTAGATTGCCAGTCTAAAAATAGATATGTCAAATATTATTAGTCAATAATATTTAGACTTCTAAACATTATCTTATTCTCTCTTGGAGCACTTCGCTTGGCGTGCATACATGTGGCATACAAGAGCTACCTGAAGGAATTACTTGTTCTAAGGGCCAGGAGCTATTGCATGGATACTTCAGTTAGAACTCATGTGACAGAGTTTGGTGGAGTTGATTGAGGAAGTTAGTGGAGTTGCATTCAGTTTAACTAATCTAAACATAGTTGAGCTATTTGTATTCAGTTTAACTAATAGATACAATTAGTGAGAGTGGTGTGAATTAATTATTAATTAATTCACTAATTATAAACTCATTAATCAACTAAAGAATACATCAGTTAACTTCAGTGCATGGACAGTTTCAGTGGAGACCAGTGCAGAGATAGGTGAAAGAGTAGGTTAACTATCAGTTGTGACTATACTGTTGCTATTTGCAACACACAGATAGGTGGAGTAGCCCATGAGGATTGCGCAGTACAAGCCAGGTGGTTTATCTATTTAATGAAGCCATCCCATAGCATTTATTACGCAATAGAGGCTAGCTATCAAGTGGCAAAAGATTGGAGCATGTGTTTTGCTAGATCTAGCTTGATGGTGTGCAGCAATTGAGGGTGTGCATGAGAGCTTGTGAGGAGATTTTGTACTATGATTGTTACATGATCTCCATGACATATAATATACAAATATTTGGGGTTTTCAGCTTTAATCTTTCCCATTAAATATTGTGTTCATATGTGTGATTGTTTGTGGTTTTAATGTATGCATGCAATTGATTTTATTTTCACATGTGATGATCAATGGTAGAAGAGATTCTGTATTATGCATGAAGCTAAAATAGTGTGTGATCAGGAGAATCTCGGTGAATAATATCTCAGTTATTCAAATTTCTACATGCAGGCGTGGGGCACTAGGTAGGATAATGTAAATACATCGTGACTGTGTATAGATCGGCTCGAGTTGTTGGGCCTCACTGATGGTGTCCTCTTCGGATATGAACTTTTTTGCGCCACATCCTTTGAAATATCTGTCGTGAGAGTTTTCAGGAACAGGTCTGAAAAAATCAATTGTCGATTTTGGCTTTGCACAAACTACAATGTCGCCACCATTCGGGGAGATGGTCTGAGATATGGATGGCGGGGGTTTTCCTAAAGTGCGTCAGTAATTCCATTCTAGAATCATGGTGGATGGGTAACATAAAATAGGTCAGGAATGCAGTAGCGAGGGCGCTAAAGGTTCCATGTGTAGTAGAGGGCTTCTCCACATACCATTTCGCAGTTATTCCAGTTAGGGTGTGTTGAAATAGTCTTAGTCAAATAGTACCATCAATGATTTTGTTCGATGAACACCACAGGTGGAAAGTCATAACATGATTTCCGGGATCTTCTGCTTTCTTCCTATCGAACTTTGGAATTTTCGAAGGGAGCTTCGTGGGCATGGGAGGCCATGTTGGGTTGTGTGCAATGGGGTTGTTTTTCAACATGGTTAAATCTGGTAGATTTAACGAAGCTAGAAAAGGTGACTACGAGTTTGTATTCATTGCAACTTGTGAAAACATGATGTTCTGATTAAGAATAAGGTTTTTCTATGACTTACCCTGTTGTGCATTCACCTGGCTTCCTAAATGGGTAGCACTCCTCTACCCACTAGGGGTTGTGGGAGGAGTTCTGTGTGGTGACCCTGTGGGGGTGTTCACCGGTGTGGCATTGGGAGACCGACTAGGGTTCCCAACTAATGATGCCTCGATAAAGGATGAACAAATAAGGGTGGAAGTGTTCTGTCTTTGACGCCTAAATGGCGAAAGACCTGGAACCCCTCCCAATAATGGGGGGAGGTCCAAAAGGCATCTAGATCAACGTATGTTGGGTCTGTTCTGGCGTCGAATAGGTATGGTTTTGGAAATATTTGAGAGGATAGAGATTATAATCAAATCAAAAATCTGATCGCATACATAAAACAAAGCAAAAATAAAATAAATTTTTCCTTTAGATTTATCCTATGTCATCAGTCAATAAAAAAATATGATTTTTTGTTGTTTGCGTTTGATACTCAAATCCTAGAAGAGCTAATCATCCTCACATGCTCAAATGTAACTAGGCCTTGAGAAGATATCTTTCGAATGTTGGCACAACGTCCCGAAATAACTGGTGATGGCCCCAGTCAATCGAAGAAAATCCACCAAGGTAAGGGTAGAGGATCTAGTGCTTGCCTGAACCGTCACCTATAGGGAAGGATGCCGTAATTTGGCCACTAAGCACCGTCATCCCAAGTGAGTGTTCGAGTCTTGGGCTTCTTAGTAGTTTAGCTACCAGTACTGGGGTCAGGTAGCCCCGAATGATACCACATGCACTGGGCCTAAGCCTAACCCCCTCTGAATCGGGTCTCTGTCCCTAAATAGATGGGTTTGAAATTTCCCTAAACAGTCAACTTCTATGTTTCAATATGAATACTGACCAAGGCGTCTTATTGGATGCCTACCCCCTTGGTCCTAACTTAGACTTTAAATTCTTTTGTGGTGCCTTTAGGGAGAATTTAGTGAGTTTTCCTAAGTTGGCTTTAGGTATCTTTACTTTACTTAGGGTGTGGATGTGTGCGAACAAAATGTGAACAAGCACATATTTTGAACGTGTGGATATGCGATGATCCTTTTCAAAATCCCCTATTTAAATTATATTTTGTTTTTCCTTTCTCAAAACAAAAACATGTGTGGATATGGGTCGCTTTCAATTTTTCCTAGTTAATCTATGATCTGAAATTACTTGCTAGTTAATTTTGTGTTAGTTTCATTTCAGATATAAACATTTCTTTGCATTCTTTTACTTATTCTTCATGAGTTTGTTTAAGAGCATGTGATTGGAAAACAATGTAATTAGTGAAATTATGAGTTTTTCATAGGCTTAAAAAGCATAATTTTAAATGATAAAATAGAAGCAATAGTAAAAAAATCAAGCACATATAATAGATCTTAACACAGAGAATTTTGATAAAGGAGTTCACCCCTCCTGGGCTACATATCTTTGGTCTAGTTTCATAGTGTGACCTTTATATTAGCTTCAAGTATGCTCAAATTGCTGCTACAAGCTTCAAAACCTCTTGGAAAGTACTCCAATGAGTTTATAACATCATAATCTCCCAAAAATGACTATTTTTTTGTTGTATTTGGACTCTGGATGCTATGGCAATGACCCAAACACTTGTTGGCCCTGGTCTTCAAAAATATTCAAATGTACTAAAACACATGTATATCACCTTTTTTTCCTATTCAACCTACTTCATTGAGTTCATAGCATGCAAATTAGCCAAGAATGACTTTTACTGAGCTCATTTTGGTAAAAATTTGAGTGAGTTATGACCAAAACTGCTTTTGCCCCAATTTCTCCTCCAAAACTAGAGAAATTGCCAGTCAAATTTGTAAAATTGGCAATCCCGCCAAAATTAGCATTGCCTCTAAAAATTCCGCTAGTCCAAGCACTGTATTAATTAGCGCTAATCCTAGATTATTGGGCTGATAAACCTGGTTTAAAATAATCCGCTCTTTATGCGCTATTGACGTCTTAATGTCATTAATCCACATTTTAAACATTAATTAATCCTAATTAATTTTCGTCAGATTGTTTGGCTTGGAATCTAGTCGTCAGAGTCAGTCATGTGGGGAGGGGGCTGGCCCCCAACGAGTCGACAGTTAATCTTTAAATGTATGTCGAGAACATAGAGTGTAAGGAACACCCAGCAGAGGAGACGGTAGAGACGTGGGGTTTGTAGGCATGAGGTTAGGGGTTAGAGCCCTGACTCCGCCATATAATTTTGCACGGTGGTTTAATGAGGTTCTTCGCCAATTTGTCAACCCCGCCGTATCTAGAAGCCTTCGCCATACTATTTGGCATACCACCAAACTTATTTACATTCCGCCGAGTGGGTTTTTCAACTTTAGGATATAGTATATATTTGAAATATATATATGTCATATATATATATGCCAATTGTAACCCAATTTTCCAACTTTAATATAACTGGTAATTCGACCTTCAAACTTGTCCTTCCATGGGGTGGGGGGGGGGGGGGTACGTGGCATGCCACGTGGCCCTTCCCCATTGGCCACCATATATAATATAATACCAACTTAATAAAATTCCACTTGGACTTAGGAATATAAAAAAATTCACTTCCTAGTCATCATTGGCGAATCAGGTGGTGCCACTTGGCACAGTGTCATTGGTTGTTTCTAGAGGATATTCATGCGAGTGTTGACTGTACCTACACATCAGCATTGTACCTATTCTACTTTTTTTTTGCCTATTTTTGAAAAAAAACAACAGAAAATAACTCAGCCATACGAACTCAGATTTTGATGAAACAAGTTGCGCCAGAATCCTAGCGACAAACTCTATCCGGTCGTTCAGGTTTGAACCAATTTCGAGCACTTTCAATTTTTAGCTAAAACTTGAACTTTAGATCATTCCTTCCCACTAGAAGCCTTTTGGACCCTAAAATATATTATCAATTTTTCAGCAAGTGAGGGTACAACTCCCTCAATTTTCCAATCTCCAACCATTTTTCCTTTGAAGGATTTTGACCTTTGAGTCCAACTCTATGGTATTCAACATCCCCTCTTCTTGAAGTTTTGATTCTTCTATCAAGTATGAGATATTGTTGAATTTCATCAAGATATTCTAGCGAGAAATCATCTATTGATGGCAGCTGAACATGCTCTGCTTGATCATTAATCAAAGGAGGCTCAAACAATCTCAAATTCTCAACATTAACGACAGAATAAAATTGCATATAAGGAGGAAAATCTAGCTTGAATGCATTTGTACCAATGTTTTCTAGAATTTTAAATGGACCATAATGGATTGGTTTGAGCTTTTTACCTTCCCCTTGCAATATTTATTTTCTTATGTACAACCAAACTTCATCTCCAACTTGGAATTTGTGATCAACCTAATGTTTGTCATGCCTTGCCTTGTAGTTGCTTTGACTCTTCTCAAGTTTCTCTTGCACTATGTGATGTACCAACTGAATTTTCTCAATGAACTTTCTTGCTTTATCTATGTCACTATGTCCATCTATAGCAACATCTTTCTCAAAGATAAAGTCCAATGGCGATCTTGGAAAGCAAAAACATGCCTCAAATGGTGATGTATTTGTGGAAGAATGTTTTTCCTGGTTGTATGCATGTTGTATGTAGTGTAAATGTTCGTCCCAAAACTTGGGATGCTTGCTGCAATAGCCTCTTATAATATGAATAACAATCCTATTTACCACCTCTATTTGACCATCTGTTTGCGGATTAAATGTTGTACTCTTCTTCAACTTTGTATCCATCATGTCCCATAATTCTGACCAAAAATTCCCAACAAATCGAGAATCTTGATCACTTACAATAGAAGTAGGAAGACAAAAATGGATACATACATTTTGAAAGAAACGATTATTTGTTTGTTCAGCTGTAATATTTTTCTTGCATGCCATCAAAATACACATTTTGTTGAACCGATCTACCACAACATACAAATAATCATGACCTTTCCTTGACATAGGAAGGCCTCCTACAAAAAAAATTGAGATGCTCTCCCAAGGATGAGAAGGAACTGGAAGTGGTGTGTACAAACCAAGCTTCCTATTGCTAGGCTTACTTGTTGCACATAAAGAAAATCCTTTAATAAAACGAGAGGCACTTTCATTCATGCGTGGCCAATAACAATACCTTTGCAAATGTGCTACTATCTTGCCTACACCGAAATTTCCTGCAATAAATGATGTATGCGCCTCCCTTATGATATTGTTTCTTTCTCCATATGGTATACATAACTTTCCCAAGTGATACAACAAACTGTTATGCACATGATAATCTAAATCTTCACTTTGGTTTCCTTTACTCAAGTTCTCATACACATCTTGAAAATCACTATCATTCACATATTGTTCAATGTAACTTTCATGCATAATATAATTTTGCTTGAGAATAATAGTTGAATTTACAATAGGCCTAGAGAGCATATCAGCGACCTTATTGTAGATTCCTTTCTTGTACCTGGTAACCAAGTGAATTTTTTGTAGAAAACCCTTCGACCTGAAATTTCTTGATTGCTGCAATCTGGAGTGTGATTGTAAATACTGCAATGGCTGATGGTCGGTATGGATAATGGTCTCTTTTCCCATCAAGTAATGCTTCCATTCTTTACACTTTGTACCAATGCATATAACTCTTTATCATATGTAGGATATTTAGTCACAGTTCCATTAAAAGTTTCAGAATGAAATGAGATAGGCTTACCATGCTGCATGAGCACTGCTCCCATAGCATAATCACTTGCATATGTTTGAATCTTAAATGGCTATCTTAGATCTGGAATTTCTAGTACCAGTGCCGAAATTATCTTTTGCTTTAAAGCATCAAATATTTTCTGCTACAAATCTCCCCAATGGAATACTTTCTTTATGCTTGTCAATGCATGTAACGGTGTTGCAATGGAAGAAAAATTAGCAATAAATTTCCTCCAATATTGTGTTGCCCCTAAAAAGCTTCTTACCTCTGTCACTATATTGGGCTTGGGCCAATTCAAAATAACCTCAACTTTGGAAGGATCAATCTTCAATTCACCACATCCAACTATGTGTCCCAAATATACCAATGAAGTATTACCAAACTCGCACTTGGACATTTTAAGGAACAATTGCTCTTTTCTCAAAACATCAAGTACCTTGTTCACATGCATGGCATGTTCTTCACTTGATTTTCTGAATATGAGTATTTCATCTAAGTAAACAATGAAAAATTCATCTAGAAATGGTCAAAGTACATCATTTATCACTCTCATAAAAGTAGTTGGTGCATTTGTTAAGCCAAATGGAATAAATAACCACTCATACAATCCTTGTCTAGTCTTGAAAGAAGTTTTCCAAATGTCTTCTTCAACTATCCTAACTTGATGATAACCACTTCTCAAATCTAATTTAGTGAAATAATTTGCATGCTTTAACTGATCAAGAAAATCATCAATGCGTGGAAGTGGGTAGTGATTCTTTACCGTGATTTTTTTCAATGCACGGAAATCGATACATATGCGCCAAGTCCCATCCTTCTTTGGAACCAAAACTATTGGAGAACCACATGGCGAAGTAGATGGGCGTATGATACCTTTTTTTAGAAACTCTTGGATTTGCTTCTTGATTTCCAAACTTTCCATGATTGACATGCGATACATACCAATATTCGGCAGTGGAACATCCTGCTGCAGTTGAATTTCAAGCTGAATTCCCCTCTTGGGTGGCAACCCCTTTGGTTCTTGAAACATCTCGCAATGTTGACTTACCACATCAAAAAAATCAGATTTCAATTTGTCATCACATCCTTCACTAAAGATTCATAGTTAACATCTTCATTTTTCTTTATCATAAGAAGCACAAAATTTTTACTTGCATTTACTAGTGTATTCATTTGCCCTACATTAACTAAAGAGATATTCAGTTTCTTGAGATAAGCTCTCACAATATACTCCACTCCGTCTTTGATCAAATTATATTTGTTCTCATGATGGTAAAATATTGCTTTCCTATCATACAAATATGGACTACCCAAGATAATCCCTGAAATATCAAGTGGTACAACATCTAACTCAACTTCATCAACAAAGTTTGTAGTAATAAAAAATCTGAAAATACATTTCCTTGTCACTTGTAAATTTTCATTGTTAACTATCCAACCAAAAGGGTATGGCTTATGATGAGGTATAGTTTCAAGGTTTATTTTTTTAACTAAGTCTTCTGAAATCAAGTTTTCTTGTGACCCTCTAACAAACAATGCATCAATCCTTGTATGATTAGAAATTACTCTAACATGGAATAACTCTATCCTTGTGTCCTCATTTGAAGTGTTATTGTGACTTTTTGAGGTACTATAACTTGAAATCGCTTCCTTTCCTTTGTTAACCATGGAAAATATCTTGGTTTCATCTCCTAAATCAGATCCAAGATCTTTTTGTGTGGTGGCATTCGTCTTTTGTTTCCCTTTTTTTTTGGTTTGTTTGGTCTTAGTTCGAGATGTAGTTTCCAACAGTGAGTTTCATCATGCCCTTCTTTGGAACAATGTTTACATTTTATTTACTCCCCTTCTTGCTTCACACTTGAATTCTTCTTTCCCTTCCATTTTCCTCCTTTCTATTTTCCCTTACCCTTGAATGGCTTCTTCTTACTACCCTCTTCAAAAATGTTTTTACCGCTTGCTTCAAGATGCGTGGCTTGCACACATACTTAATCTAAGTTATTTGGGTTAAACATGAGAATATTTTGGTTTAAGAAGGAATGTAGACCTCCTATATACTTCAAGAGTGTTTCTTGTGAATTTAAGTCTAATCCAAGTAATAAAGCCCTTTTCCTAAACTCTTTTGTATACTCTTAGACATTTTGACCTTTTAGTTGTCTAAAGTTTTGCAACCTCATTATTTTTTTTTTCATATAGGCTAATTGGTAGAATTTCCTTTTAATGGAAAAAACGAATTCGACCCAAGTAATGGAAATCTTACCATGGATGCACATTTCCTCTTGTGTCTTTGCCTCCCACCAAACTAATGCTGCTCCTTCTAGCCTTAATGAAGCCAATTGGATTTTAATGTCGTCTTCTTGCAGATTTTGAATTCAATAGTAAAATTCTAATTGATGAATCCAATTATCTATTTTTTTAGCATTAAATTCTCCATTATATGTAGGAAGTTCAATTTTGATGTCCAACTTGAGTAATAGAGTCTTACCTTTTGGAATCTTGGAATGACTATGGGCATGAGTTTTTGTAGTGGATGTGGAAGATGAAGATGCAGATGAGGATGATGATGATGGTGGTGGTGGTGGTGGTGGAGAAGGAAGTGGTTTTCCACGACTGGATTTTGAGCTCCTCTCTTCCTCCTTTTTACTGTTTGAAGTTTCTTCTTTATGAGGGTGTTTTGAACATTCTCCAACTTCCTTTGCCATAAAATATTCATACATAAGTTTCACCATCCTTTGCATTTCTTTGAACTCCTTCTTGACATCCTTTTCCTTAGAATGTTCATGAGCTCCTTCATGGCCTGACATTTTGGCTATTGATTCAAGCTGTATCTCTACAGCCTGTATCTCTTCAACCACTTCAGCCTCTTGTGCAATTAATTCCTCTTGTGCTTCAAGTTTTTCCTTGAGTGGTCCTTTGGGTAAGGATGCTGCTGTCTCATCCTTATTATTTCTTGTCCTAACTTCTGGACTATCTATCATTATCTTCCCTCCTCCTCTCTGCAATCTCAATCTTGTAAGCATCAGTAATTTTGCACTATTAAAAACTCTTCAAGTAAAATAAGGAAGCAACCTTGTGCTCTGATACCAACTTGATCTGAAATTACTTGCTAGTTAATTTTTTGCTAGTTTCATTTCATATATAAAAATTTCTTTGCATTGTTTTACTTATCCTTCATGAGTTTGTTTAAGAGCATGCGATTGGAAAATAGTGTACTTAGTGAAATTATGAGTTTGTCATAAGCTTAAAAAGCATAATTTTAAATGACTGAACAGAAGCAATAGTAAACACAGCAAGCACATATAACAGATTTTAACACAGAGAATTTTGATAAAGGAGTTCACCCCTCCTGGGCTACATCTCCTTGGTCCAGCTTCATAGTGTGACCTTTGTATTAGCTTCAAGTGTGCTCAAATTGTTTTTAAAAGCTTCAGAACCTCTTGGAACCTATTCCAATTAGTTTATAACATCATAATCTCCCAAAAATGACTATTTTTTTGTTGTATTTGGACTCTAGATGCTCTGGCAATGACCCCAACACCTGTTGGCCCTAACCTTCAAAAATATTCAAATGTAATAAAACTGTTGGGAAAAATACTGAGAAGGGGGGGGGGGGGGTGAATCAGTATTTAGAGCATACTCAGAAATTTTTACATTTTCTTTCTCTAAAACCCATACACTACTTTACTGAACACAACTCTCGTATACACGCAGATAACCTTCGTAAAACTCGCGTATATACAGAGATCTTATTATGCATTTAGTTCTTTACTTAGATATAAGCATCTTTCATTCATCAGATGTTTATTTAGAAGTAAGCATGTGCAGTAATAATAGAATAAACCATCACACATAAGCAACACACATGAACACCAGGATTTAAGGTGGAAACCCAATTTGGGAGAAAACCATCGCTGCCGTCGTCTCAGTCTTCAATATTTTATTATAAAGAAAACATCGTACAACCATGTACTGGCGCAGACTCATACCAACACACAGGCACCCACCTGCAGAAGGCTACAACCTTCTCTCGTTTACTAGCCTCTCTTGGAAGGGAGCTACAACCCCCTGCTCTCGTTTACCAGCCTCTCCTAGAAGGGAGCCACTACCCCCTGCTCTCGTTTACCAGCCTCTCCTGGAAGGGAGCTACAACCCCCTGCTCTCGTTTACCAGCTACCACTGGAAGGGAGCTACTACCCCCTCACCGAAGGCTTCGACCCTCAGCACCACTACAGACCACGTTTCATCAATTTTCATACTAGATCCAACAACTTCCATACAATACAACTTGTAGGCCACTTTTCATCATATTTTCAGACTGGACCCACTCCACACATTTAAGCTCAACATTCATCAAACTAAAACTTATAACCCCATCAATTCATTCATTGAATCATCAACCAATCAACCAACGACTTGATCTTCAATTAATATAATCAGCAGCATATTCATCATTCAAACAACCCAGTTCTGTATGAATACATCATTGACAGATAACAGTAGAACAACAAAACATATTAGGCATTTTATTCCACTTACTTCAGCAAACCCTAGATTCCATACGCGATTTTACTTCACTGAACCTGCGTATGTACGCACTTTCATGCATACCAACTCACATATACTTCTGTGCATTCTTTAGAAAACCCTATCTGCCCATACACGCTTTTCCTTAAGCATACCCGCGTATACACGCTCTTTTACTGAAGCGAACCTGCATATACATCTGTAACTTTTTAGGATTGTGCATCTCTTCAGATTAGATAAACAACTCATATTTCATCCTTTACTTCAGAAAGGATTTCGCCTCATCTTAGATCTAAACATTCCATAAACAGATCTAGAAAATACATATACATTTCAGATCTAGAGATCCCTCTTCATCATTTTCTTCATAGGTGCATCATAGATTCAGATCTACCAATCAAGAACATAGTTCATCCATGCAGATATTCCTTAGAGATATTTATTCATTCACAACCCTTACTCATGCACACCCTTGCACCATGATCTTCTTCTCCTTATATAGATTTAGCCTTTGTCAATACCATGAGTCAAAACCACTCAACTACTAATGGTATTCCTGGACGGGATCAAATAGATATTCCAGTGCTCAATACAATGGGTCAATACCATGGTAACACCCCTTGGTATTCTAAATTTGGAGCGCAAAAAGGCATACGCGACTTGGCACGTACTTTTCCGCGTGCATACGCTACTTCACTTTAACAAATCCGCGTATGCATTGTGACATACTTTGTTCAAAATTATTCTGGCACTTTCTGAATTCATTTATTCTACTACTTCTGAACTGATATGTAGATACATCAGATTTACATTTAACAACTCATCAAGTCAGTTTCGATCACGAACAACTTCATTAAGTAGGTTCCATCAAAGTCAACACATTGTATCACATTGCCAACAATCTCCCTTTTAACTCATCAATAAGGTTGTCATCAACTTTATCAAGTAGGTTGCCATCAAGGACAACACTCTGCATCATATTTTCAACAATCTTATTTCATCAAGTAGGTTACCATTAACTTCATCAAGTAGGTTTCCATCAAGGACAACATATGCCAACAATCTCCCCCTTTGGACTTGATGGCAACCATGATGGTGTTTGATCATCACAACAGATAGATACATTGAATATAACCATTATGAAAACACCATGATGCTCTCCCCTTATTCAAACACCATGTTACTCTCCCCCTTTGAAATCAAGGGCAAAGGGTGGATGAAAACCAAAACAAGGTTTTTCTTCTCATGTAGAAATAAGAGCTCTATAGATCTAATGTGCATTGAAGTTACCATGCTCCCCCTGAGTTCATGTTGAATCTTCAAACATATTTTTCAATGAAGTACTTGACTCTATGACCTTTCCTATCACCAAGGACTCATACTTACATCAATGATCCAACCAAGTGGATTTACATATGTGACTCAAGTACCCAACCAAGTGGATTTACAAATTTGACTCAAGTACCCAACCAAGTGAGTTTACACATTTGAACAAGTCCTTACATGACTGAATGTTACAATTTTACATCATAGGTCTCAACATGACCTTTTCATCAAATTACAAATATGACCTTTTATAATCAAGATCAAGGAATCTCAATCATGAGATCAGATCACAACAAATCAAGAGAATGCCAACAATGCATTCTTTCCACATGACCAATGCTCCCCCTTAGCTTGTGCATCCTGAACACTTTCAACAACAAATCATCAAGGCATCTTCATCAACAATATCAAATAATGAAACAGAATTATGAAAACTGGAACACCACCAGAGATACCAAATAGTACAGCAGCTGTGCTGAAAGAATGTTGACCCAAAAGAATTTTGTCAGCAAATACCCATACGCAGTTTCCTGTGTATGAACTCACGTATATATGCAACTGTCTTTCAGGAAATCCGCGTATCCAACTTAATCTTCTGAAATTTAATCAAATCTGATCTTCTGAGAGGTAGAAACATCTCCTAGATTCTGTCTGAGAAATTTTAATGCTTCCCTGGAATATATGAGAAAAGATAGATAGGACAATGTATTTGTGTTTTCAAGTGTCATCCAACAGTTGTAGCATAAGCACATCAGTAGCCAAGCCTTCAGACTCTTTGCAGCATCAACATATTCTTCCCAAGTGGAATTATCATATCAGAACAACTTCTTCAATAGACAATATGTGTCAAACAATCATCCATGTGATCTAATATCACCAAGATCTTCAAGATTCATCATGATGTAATATGTGTAGGAAAAAGGTCTCAATCATAGCAACAAACTCTGCATGATCTAATCTTATCTCTGAATCATAAGACTTCCAACTTATCCATGTGTGAAACAAAAGATATTCTTCAGCAAAAGGCAAACATGGCTCATCCATAATCTCATCATAAGAAACCATATATCATGTCATCATCATTTGAGTAAGAACTAAGAAATAATCAGATACAATGCCAACAATGCAATCATTAGATGTTAGACTGATGCTCCCCCTGAACCTGTGTCCTGATATTTAGCTGTCTCATTGATTTTCTTAACAAAAAGGCATACGCTTCTGTCTTCAGCATAACTCGCATGTATACGTGGCTTTTGTTCAGTAAACCCACATATGGAAAGAAAAATACTGAAAATTTCACACTCCTTCTTCCCCTGAATTTGTACCACCTGTACCTGTCTTCTTCACATCAGATGCATTGTCAGAAATAAACATAACAAGAATTACCAAACCAACCATGAGAATCACCATACATTTCTCCCCCTATGATGATACTTCTATAATGTATCTCACATCATTCCTGCAATCATTACGAGAAGTAAGCTTCAGAAGTGGATGACTGCAGTAGGGTCAATATTCCCTACGTTTCTCACCGATCCTCCTTCTTTTTCCAGCTTTGCTTGAAATTTCTTATTGTATGCTGGAAATTATCCAAATTCTTAGATCTATTCATCCTGCATTCCTTTTCTACATGTCCATACTTATTACAAGCATAACATCTTATGTGTCCAGAAAAGTAAGCATAAGGATCATGATGTGATTTTCTATTCTTTCTTCTATTACAATCAGCTGCTTTATGACCAAACTTGCTGCATGAAAAACAACATCCCTTAAAGAAACCAGAGTACCTTTTTGAGTAAGATCTGTTTGTTTGTGACTGAAACAATCTGCTTCTGCAATTGGTTGCAACATGCCCATAATTGTGACATTTAAAGCACTCAACATTATTGATCAAAGGAGGGAATTATTTCTTTTGAGAGTTCATAATTTTCGGTTGCTCTTTTGCTTCTTTCAACACTTCAGGTTTTGCATTGATATCTTTTGAATCTTTAGTACTTCCTTGTGAACTAGATTCTCCTTTAACAGTTTCATGAAAACCAAGACCAAATTTAATAGAAGGAGACCTTTGACTACTAAGAATATTATCCAAAAGCTTAGTACTATCTTGAAACCTCAAGATTTTATCATTTTCTTCTAATTTACTTTTTAGAATGTTTACCTCAACCTCCAATTTTTGGCATTGCTTCTTCATACTTTCTTTGACCCTTCTTCCTTCTTCTACTTGATCATTCAGTTTTAAAATCTCTTCTTTCAACCCATTTTATTGTTCTTCAAAAATTTGTAGTAGTTCTTCATTCTTCTTATTTGATTTTTCCAGATCTGTTTTGAGCAAGATGATTTCTGCTTCACGTCCTTCTTTTTCAAATGATTGTAGAAGTTCTTCATTCTTCTTATTTGATGCTTCAAGATCTGCTTTTAGAGAGATGATTTCTACTTCAATTTCTTCATTCTTCTTATTTTATTTTTCTGGATCTTCATTTAGATCGATGATTTTTGCTTCAACTCTTTTATTTCGATTGGTTGCATAATTGTACAACCTTTGATACTTGTCTATCTGACCATTCAGTATTTCTATCTGTCCTTTCATTTGAGAGATCATCTCATTGTAGATAACTGCTCTCTCTTTAAATGATCTTTGTTGATCTTCAACTTTAATTTTGAGAGCTTCTGCTAGATCCATAACATTACTTTCACTATATTTACCATTGCTTGCACAAGAAAGTGAATCACAAGAACAACATTCAATACCTGTTTTATCTTCTTCATTTTCTGCTGCACATGTTTTCTGAGATATCTCCTTTCTTTGAGTAGACTTCTTATTTTTCTTCCTTGCCATGAGCACTAGCATATCTTGGTCAGAATCTTCTTCATCCTCATTTGACATTCCATCATTATCTTCATTTGTATAATAGCTCTTTCCCTTTTCAAATTGTTTCCCTTTGTCGTGATTTTCTTCATAAGGACATTTAGCAGCATAATGACCAACTCTTCCACAATTAAAAAACTTGAAAGGAAGCTTACCTTTGAATCTTCTAGTACCTAGTTGGAGTCTCCTCACAAAATTTTCTTCTTCTTCTTCTGATATGTAACTTGATTCCTTGACAATTTCCTTTTCTTTTCCTTTTGCACATGCCTTAAAGGAAACTTCTCTGATTTGAGAGGGACCTTCTTTTGTCATTTCAAAAGCAGTTAGAATACCATGTAGTTGAACAACAGTAAGAGTTTGCAGATCTTGCCTTTCTTCAATAGCATATAATTTTGACTCAAATTTTGAAGTCAAAGATCTTAAGACTTTTTCAACCAGAGTAGTATCAGTTATGGTTTCACCAAACTTCTCATACGATTTACAATATCATCTAGACGTAAAAATAAACTGGCAATACTCTCATCACTATACATCCTTAAGTTTTCATATTCAATTATGAGAGTTTGGAGTTTGGAACTTTTTACCTTTGTATCTCCTTCATAGCTTAGAATGATTTTGTCCCATATTTCTTTTGTTGAATTTAGCTACATCACTTTAACAAATTCTGATTCAGACAGGCTTCCTAATAAAACATTGACTTCTTTGGCATTTATTTCATATTTCTTCCTTTCTGCTGCATCAGTAGGAATAGTTGCCGGATACCGATAACAACTCTTTCCACGTACGTTCATACTTCTGTACCAAGACTTTGAAATATTTCTGTTCGTATCTTATACTAATAGCGATATTACTTCCATTATTGAATAATAGTTTTAGAGAAAGTACTCTTCCGACTTCCCATTGTGATTTACCCCTTCAAGCGATCGTTTCCGCAAAAGGACCCGCTTCCGACACCAATTGTTAAAAATACCAGAGAGGGGGGGGGGGCGTTAAATAAAATATTTGTTATTAGTCAGAACTTTTTACTTTTTCTTTCTCTAAAACCCATACGCTACTTTACTGAACACAACTTGCGTATACAAGCGGATAACCTTCGTAAAACTCACGTATATACAGAGATCTTATTATGAATTTAGTTCTTTACTTAGATCTATACATCATTCATTCATCATATTTTTAGTTAGCAGTAAGCATGTGCAGTAATAACAGAATAAACCATCACACATAAGCAACACACATGAACACCAGGATTTAAGGTGGAAACCCAATTCGGGAGAAAACCACAGCTGTCGTCGTCTCAGTCTTCAATATTTTATTATAAAAAAAACATTGTACAACCATTTACTGGCGCAGACTCATACCAGCACACAGGCACCCACCTGC
The DNA here is from genome assembly GCA_034641835.2 of Pinus albicaulis. NCBI lineage: Eukaryota > Viridiplantae > Streptophyta > Pinopsida > Pinales > Pinaceae > Pinus > Pinus albicaulis. The sequence continues at coordinate 1,655,065,016 of CM076582.1, read as the reverse complement.
AGAAGGCTACAACCTTCTCTCGTTTACCAGCCTCTCCTGGAAGGGAGCTATAACCCCCTGCTCTCGTTTACCAGCCTCTCCTAGAAGGGAGCCACTACCCCCTATTCTCGTTTACCAGCCTCTCCTGGAAGGGAGCTACAACCCCCTGCTCTCGTTTACCAGCTACCACTGGAAGGGAGCTACTACCCCCTCACCGAAGGCTTCGACCCTCAGCACCACTGCAGACCGCGTTTCATCAATTTTCATACTGGATTCACCCCGCCTATATAATACGCGCCTAGAAGCCACTTTTCGACAGTATTTCGTACTCAGACCCACTCCACACATTTAAGCTCGTAACTACTCAAATCCAAAACTTATAACCCACTAATTTATTCATTGAATCATCAACCAATCAATCCCAAATAAATTTTGATCTTCACTAATATAATCAATGAACATATTCATTTGCTCCGGGAACAATTCAGCTTCGTATAATACATCATCGACAGATAACAGAGAAAAAGAAAACAAGACTTGTGCATTTTATTCCACCTCTACACTCATCAAGAAATCCTTAGATTCTCATACGTTTACTTCACCGAACTCCGTGTACACGCCACTGCGAGATCGCTAAATCCCGCGATTGCGGCATTCTTTAGAAAACTGATTCACGAACTCTCTCGCTTTTCTCTTAAGGCTCCATGTATACATGGACTTTTACTTGCTGTAACTGCGTATACATCCAGAATTGTGGTCGTGCCTTTCAGACGTATAAATAACCTGTATGAGATCCCTTTACTCAGAGTATTTTATCTTCTGGGCTCGCATCTAAAATCTGGCAAACAGTATTCAGAAAAGTATATACATTTCAGATCTAGAGATCCCTCTTCATCATTTTCTTCATAGGTGCATCATAGATTCAGATCTATTAATCAAGAACAGAGTTCATCCATGCAGATATTCCTTATAGAGATTTATTCATTCACAACCCTTGCTCATGCACACCCTTGCACCATGATCTTCTTCTCCTTATATAGATTTAGCCTTTGTCAATACCATGAGTCAAAACCACTCAACTACTAATGGTATTCCTGGACGAGATCAAATAGATATTCCAGCGCTTAATACAATGGGTCAATACCATGGTAACACCCCTTGGTATTCTAAATTTGGAGCGCAAAAGGGCATACGCGACTTGGCACGTACTTTTCCGCATGCATACACTACTTCACTTTAACAAATCCGCGTATGCATTGTGACATAATTTGTTCAACATTATTCTGGCACTTTCTGAATTCCTTTCTTCTGCTACTTCTGAACTGATCTGTAGATACATCAGACTTACATTTAAAAACTCATCAAGTCAGTTTCCATCACGAACAACTTCATTAAGCAGGTTCCATCAAAGTCAACACATTGTATCACATTGCCAACGATCTCCATTTTAACTCATCAAGAAGGTTGTCATCAACTTTATCAAGTAGGTTTCAATCAAGGACAACACTCTGCATCATATTGCCAACAATCTTATTTCATCAAGTAGGTTACCATCAACTTCATCAAGTAGGTTGCCATCAAGGACAACATATGCCAACAAAAACACTTGTAGATCACCTTTTATGCCCGTGCAACCTACTCCATTGAGTTCCTAGCATGCAAATTAGCCAGGAATGACTTTTACTGAGCTCAGTTTGGTAAAAAGTTGAGTGACTTATGACCAAAATTTATTTTGCCCCAATTTTTCCTCCAAAACTAGAGAAACTTCCAGTTAAATTTGTAAAATTGGCAATCCTGCCAAAATTAGCGTTGCCTCCGAAAATTATGCCAGTATAAGTGTTGTATTAATTAGCGCTAATCCTGGATTAGTGGGTAGATAAACCTGGTTTAAAATAATCCGTGCTTTACACGCTAATGATGTCTTAATGTCATTAATCCACAGTTTAAGCATTAATTAATCCTGATTAATTTCCACTGAATTTTTTGGCTTGGCACCTGGTCGTCGAAATCGATCATTTGGGGAGGGGGTTGGCCCGAAGGCCCTGGCCACTTCCAACCCCCAATGAGTCAGTAGTTAATCTTTAAATGTATGCCAAGAACATAGACTGTAAGGAACACTCGACGTAGGATACAGTAGAGACACACGGTTTATAGGCGAGAGGTTAAGGGTTCGAACCCCAACTCCACCATATAATTTTGCACGGTGGTTTAATGAGGTTCTCCGCCAATTTTTCGACCTCACCATATCTAGAAGCCTTTGCCATACTAGTTGGCATGCCTCCAAACTTAGTTACATTCCGCCGAGTGGGTTTTTCAACTTTAGGATATATATATATATATATATATATATATATAGATTGTAGGTTTTAACTCTGTAAAAAATTATCTACAAACGAATCTTTAAAGAAGAAAATAAACAATAGTGAGAGCATAAAACATAAAACATATATACACAGAGATTTTCCCCTGGATCCCAAATCGGGATGACCAGCTTGATTTTTTCATTATATTCCTTTTACTTTTACAAAACATATATATACATGCCAAAGCATACATAAACCCAAATCCATTAACCCTGGATTAGAACATAAGTGTAGTTCCCTTGACCGAATCTACTAAATACCAGGGGCCGAAAACCATCATGCCCCAAAACCATGTGCAAAAATATGCACAAAAACATGGGCGGGTCCGCCTACTGAAAAATAGAGTCCAAAATATTTTCTCAAGTGTCGCTGCACCCGCGCAACATACAGACCCGTGTAGCTAGTCGTGGAAAGAATATAACACATACCCAACATTCTCCCACTTGTTGTTTTCTTTCCACAGGGGGCCACAGGAGAGCTTAGTCATTGGGCCAATTCTTCAACACCCATTGTTTCTCTACACCAAGAGAACTTCTAAGTGCTCACAGACTTCGTCAATGCATCTGCAACATTCTTCAAAGTGTCCACCTTTACCAGCAACACCCTTTTAGCCTCAACCATATCTCTAACAAAGTGATATCGAACATTAATGTGCTTTGTCTTTGAATGATAAGCAGGGTTCTTAACCAAGAAAATTGCACTTTGGCTATCACAGTCTATCCTTATAGCTTGTTGTACCAACCCCATACTTGAACACAATCTCTGCAACCAAACTGCTTCCTTGCTTGCATGAGTGGTTGCAATGTATTCTCGCCTCTCAGAAGCTGAAAGAGCTGCTAATGATCATTTTTACTCATCTAACTAACTCTACCTCCAAATAGGCTAAACACATACCCACTTGTAGATCTTTCTTGGTCCAAATCTCGAACCCAAACCGTATCAAAACCACAATGTTCAAAACTTTTGTTCAATTGTAATATTCCTAATTGTAAGACACCAATTGGAATATTATATTTTGTTTAGTTTTCCATCTATAGTTTGTAAATAAATAAAAAGTGAGTGAAGAGGGTCTAACTCACTTAAGTGAAATAAGACATCCACCTAGTAGCACAACGTTGTGACTTAAGTGGGAGTCAAGGGGGTGCCTAACACCACGTTGAGGAGGGGGGCCTATGTAAACTCTAGAAGCTTCTGCAAGCTTCTGCACAGATAAGGATGAGGATGTGGAGGAGAGAGAGAGAAACTAAGTTGGGTTCTGTAGGGAAAACCAACGCTATAAAAGATGGAGGAGCCTCCTCATTTCATTCATGCTTGAGTTGTTGATTGTTGAGTGAGACATTTTGTCTTCTTTAGCACGCTGGTTGTTTAGCCTATATGCAGCACTGTTTAGTGCACCGAGTGTCTCCATGTGGAGATCTCACCCTTAGCCCTGGGGGACTTTAAGTGCCCTCGCTAGTAACAAGGCTATTTTTTCATATTATCCTCCGTGACATTTGCTGTCATGTTAAGATAATACTATGTTGTAGGGTGTTACTGGGATTCATCATGACACCCTTTTCCTTCTCTTTGTTTTTCGTAGGAGAGTCTTTCTTTCCTTTGGAGGATCAAATTGGGAGACACTGAGCTGATTTGTAGATCTTGCATCTGTGCCAACACCTATTCCTACTCCTCATCACAAGAATTTCTTAGTTATCGCGTATTTTCATGGTGTGGTCCAAGTGAGGGTTTGGTCGGTTGATTTGAGGGAAGACTTAAGCAAGGATCAGCCTTCCACTTGGGAGATCCCTTGGAGGAGTTCTATTTCAATTTGTTCATCATCTTCAACCTTCTCTACTTAGTTCCAGATTTGATTTGCAGTAGCTGCCCAACAACTCCGGCATTTTTTCCATTTTGTATATTTCAGCCAATTCCTTGGAGGATTGAGGTATTTTTTCTTATAAGGGTTAGAGCTTCACTCCCCTATTGTATTTGGGCCATATATTGTCATATCCATGTATTGACATCATTTTGGAGCAACATTCTATCATAGACTACGCTCTCCATAGCCTGGGTTTATGCAGAAATAGCAGTGTTTTTCATGTTCATGTACATGTGTTGTTGAAGCTTGTATTTCTTTTCTTGAGAAGTTGTTTCCTCAAGACTTGTGCACTCTTTGCTACTATACATTATTTTGGATATATATATATATATATATATATATATATATATATATATATATATATATGTATGTATGTATGTATGTATGTATGTATGTATGTATGTATGTATGTATGTATATTCATCTTCTAGTTTCACAGCTCTTGTAAAACGTTGTCTCTTCATGGTGTGCTCATACATGTGTTTGCATATTGCTGCAAGTCATTCCTTGAGTAGGATTCTTCTAGCAGCTCTATAGACAGAGCCTGGAAAGGGCCATATAGCCTCCGGATCTCATCCTCTTTAGAGGCGACATATCTGGTAAATGCCCTCCCAGTCAATCTCTGGTTGGATTTTGTCGTGACTTAGATATATCCTTTTAACGGGATATTACAGTGGTATCAGAGCTTTTGAGCGGGATTTCCATGTTTTAAATATATCCCCGAAATGGGATATTACAGTGGTATCAGAGCATAGTTTTGGCTCAGCCGGTGGAAAATATCACAATGCCTATATTCTTACCTCCAGTACCGAGTGAGAAAGAGAGGCAGCATGATCATATACCCTTTGGAGATTATTTCTGAGAATGGCAGTCCAAGGGGGAAGATTTCAAAGCAGCTTTTCCTTTCAAATATTACTGTGAGCTCAAGCAGGATGAAAGCAAATGGAACAATTGAGGATCTAGAACGCAGAGCTCAAAGTTGCAGCATACTACTGAGAGATCCACTGGTCCCTATGAGTCTAAGCCCAAGAAGACCGAAACGGTGAAGAAGATGAGTCTATTCTCATCTATTTTCAGATCCAGAGGAAATGCATCCACCGTTGAGGAGGTCAAGAAGATTGAAGAAAAAGAAGAGGAAGTACCATGCACTTCCTATTCTCATCAAGAAGAAGATATCGAGCATGGAAGATGCTTGGATCATCAGCTTCTCAGTGATTACCTTGTTGAGTATAGATCTCAACCTAGAGCCTCCAGGGAGACTCTAGATTTTCCTCATTTCATCCAGTTGAAGGAAGAGAAGAGACCATGCAGCAGAAAAGATATCAAAGGCAATAGATTTTTATTGTCTACTTTTGATGGGTCATCTAATGCAGAAATTTGGGTGAGAAAGTTGGAGGCATTTTTCCTACTACATCATGTAGCAGGAGAAGAAGCTGTTGAAATCTCAGCACCGCATTTGGAGGGTGAAGCCTATGATTGGTGGTGCAGCCACTTGAGCCATGCAAGGGTGGATAATTTTGCAGATTTCACTCAAGGGTTGATCCAAACCTTTGATGGAGAAAGAGAAAAGAAAGAAGAGATCACATCACCTCTTGAGGAGGCTTGCAATAACGCTGTCACTCTCATGAAGGAGCAACCACACGCATCAACAGTTGGGGCAGCCAACACTTGTGAGGAAGGAACTCTTGTAACTCTACAAGAAGTTCCAAATGCACATCAAGGTATGAAAAGATTTCCACATTCCATTGTTGCAAAAAATTCTTTTGATCCATGTGGATATCTACTTTTACATGACCAAGGGTCAAATCTCATTGCTACTATAAAGCAGCTTGGTTGCACTGCGCTGTGCAACATGGAAACGCTCAGGAAGGAATCAAACCATAATTCTCATGAGCCATTATTGGATTGTATATCACATTGGAGATTGGGGTTTGAAGCCTTGAGGATTGATGGTAGACATCTTGGAGTAAGAAACCTTTTCTCCCGTCAAGATGACACTTTCTCAATGAGCTCTTCTAAGCTCAAAGAGGAACTTCTACTTTCAGATCCAAAACCTCATTGGTTTTGGAAGACTATGGATGAAAGGGAGGTCTCAAGGAGAGATCTCATTGGAGATGCACTTCGACACACCATGGAATGCAATGCTTTTCTTCCCTTCTCACAAGAGCAGATAGAATATGGAGGAAATCTTAGGATGGATAACATCTCTCATGCTTGTGTTGGACATCCCTTGAGCCATACACATCATGATGGGAGGTTTTTTCCTACCACCTATTTGATTCTTGATAGGGTCTCATTGATCCTTGAGAAGCCTAAATTTCACAATCCCATGAAGTGCAAAGACAGGAATTTGATTTGGAAGGATGGTAGCCCTCATGGGAGGAGTACCAGGATGAGGAGAAGAAAGAGGCATCCACAAGTGATTGAGTGGATGTGGTTGATGAGCAAGGAGCTAGGAGGCTACTTGCAGATCTATGATACCGGGTAGCAGGAGGCTTGGCTGCGCTGGTTACTCTTGAGGGAGTTTGGCCATCACTTGTACTTATAGATCTATGATACCGGGTAGCAAGAGGCTTGGCTACGCTAGTTACTCTTTAAAGAGTTTGGCCATCTCTTGGAAAAAACTCTTCCTAAGAGTCGGAGGATGGAGAAAATATGGCTGGATACTTGCATCATTGAGTAGCATAGAGTATGGATGCATGGTGTTGATATGATACTCATATCATTCATTGTGTCTTCATCACATGATTGGTATGATGGAGGTATGGGGAGGCAACACAATGTCTTGTTTCTTTGTTTGTTTCTGGGAGAGCAAGGGCATATTTGCTCTCACACTTTGTATGATGTTGCAGGAAGAGGGGATGGCACTATCTCCTTGGTCTTTGATGATGATTGGGAAGCACTTCCAATTTGGGAGGTATTACACATTTTTTGCAGCATTATTAGAGGAGTCTTTGACAAGGATCATATCAAAGAACAAAGCTTTGTATTGACAGGCGCTTATTTGCATGAGCTCACAACGCTGTCACTTTGGAGTAGAGCCTTATGGATGAAGTATGCCCCGCAGAGATATGGTGGATCTATAACCCATAGGTCCCAAGTGTTTGTGCTCAACTTAGTGTTCCTAAATTGAGTTCATTAATTGTCGACCAGGGTTAGTAAACTGCTGAAGTGTGGTGCACTATATGTGCCTAGGTATCTGTTTCTCACTACGTTTTGTTTAGTGTTTTATGATGTTTTTGGTTTTATGGTTTTATGTTTGAAAAGGAAAGAACTAAGTGCTGGTGAAAAGAAGCTATTGGTTATATTAAAACAGAACAAAGCCTAAACTATGGATGGCAAACAACAAATGCAAAGCTTGATAATGACTTCATTGCAAGGAAATAAACCACAACATGAGCTTGAACTTATCCAATTCATTCATTAAAGGTGTGTTGGAAGAGCTTGAGAAATGGACAAGTTAAGTGTAAATGAAGTTCTCCTAAATAAACAATAAACTCACAATATTAAAAAATGATTATTTGTAACACAGTAAGGTTTCTATTCTAGATTAACCTATGATATTGAAGTTACCCTATTCTACAACTTGACTTATCACTACTAGGCCTTATTCATAAGTTTAGAGATTTTCTAGAATAATGCTTGGGAAAAAGGCTATAGGTGAATTTGTAAAAGATTTGCAGAGTGATCAAAGCCTTAAACTGATATTACTGACCCCTGTTCATGTGATGATGTATCAATATAAATTCAGAACAAAAGTAAGTTGTAAATAATGAAGGCCGAGAGACTAATTTTGTCAACTAGTACTACTTGAAATACAATGGATAACACTAGGCTAGAATGCGGTCTATCAATCTTAAAATACAGTGACTACAACTAAACTAAAATGCCATTAATCTTTTCTTGAACAAAATGAACTGAGATTGAACTAAAGTGCTACTAATCTACTTGAAGTACAATAAACAGAGTTAAACTCAAATGCCATTATCAAACTGGAAATGTAGTGACAGAGCTGAACTAAATGCAATCAACCTCTAGAATGTTGTAACTAAATTAACATGCAGCTAGTCTATGGAATTCTACAGCCCATCTCGTTTCAATATGAATGATATTTTGGAAGAGTTTTGTAAAAACAAGTCTGGCTGTATTATTCAATGAAATTGAACATAAACATAAGATTTGAAAGCAAATACAACTAGGATCTAAGATACCACAGCTGTTTCTTATTCATTGTTAATGATGTTTTGGAAGAGTTTGTAGGAGTAAGACCGGCTATGACACTTAGTGTAAACAAGCATAAATCATAAAATTAGAAAATAAATGCAACTAAAATCTACAACACCATAGCTATGCCTTATTCATCGTGAGGATATTTTGGAAGAGTTTATAAGAGTAAGTCTAGCTGTGATGATTAATGTAAACAAGTATGAAACATAACTTCAGAAACCTACTTAAGCTAGAAATGAAAACGAGACTAAAATACTTATCTAATCCGTATGAAAAAAGTTGCTCAGGTAGCAGGGGCCCTCTACCGCTGGAGTAGCACGCAAAATCTACTTCAAGATTGACTCAGCATTTCAATAAAATGGTGCTTCTTTCATTAAAAAAGAAATTACTTCAAAACAGAGTGTTTTTGAACTTCTGAAATCTAGCAATCAAACACAAAATCTAACCTTGTCCCTCGGTTTCCCGAGCCATATTTATAACAAAATTACATAACTGTCTTGAGATAACCTAGGGATAATTGTCTTTCCAAATAAAAATCAAACTAAGACTCTGATGGTGGTCTCGTAATATGATTAAGGACATCTGGACTGTCCTTGTCCTACTAGGAGTCTATCTCCTAGTTTGAGTTCCCACATGCATAACCACCTACAGAATTCCATTCAAACTTCGTGGAGAGAAAAAAATGATGAGGGAGTGATGTGGAATACAGCCATATGTGTTTTTCTCTGAGATGACACCTGGAACTTGCATAGACATGAAGACAGTTGCAGAATCGGCAACTAGCTATAGAATGTCTGCATTCTGTAGCTAGATCTAGTTCAAAAAGTACTACAATGACAAAATCATAAAAACATAGCAAGTTACTCATGATATTCATTCTTAAAGCAATTTTAATTAATTCTATTGATCATTTGAGCCTGTAATTAATAATGGACAAATGAAATGGAGTGGAATGTGGTGGAAGAAAGAACATCTTTGGAGCTCAACATACCCCCACTGCTAGGTTCTTGCATGTCCTCATGCAACTATTCCATGAACTCTGAGACCTCTGCAAGGACATCCAACCCTCTTCTTCTGCTTTGCCTGGTAGTCAAAGGCCTACTGGGCTTCTTTATGACTAACTTGAATCTCAAATTTGTGAGTGCCCTAGTTAACTTTTTATTTCTCTTCTTCAATTTTTCAATGGCCTTGTGTAACTTTTGCATTTGTAGAGACAGAGTTGAATTCATATTAGTTTTCAGTTTAACCTGCTCTCTCAGAATTTCATTCTCATTCTTGATATGCCTGTTGAGTATTTCCAACTCATATTTATCTCTCCTTAGGATATCAACTGTAGATTTTGGTGGACTAGGAGTTCTGTCTCTTCCTTCTGAAGCTCTTTTCTCTAATGTTTCAACATAGTTGTAAATTTCTTGCTGTGCTGGGTCTATTTCAGGAGCTCCTTCATCAAAATCCTCCTCAGTAGGTATTTCTTCATCCTATATGTTTATGACTCCAGTTTGTTTAACCTTTGTTTTCTTTAGTATCCCTCTAAGTCTGTGGCGCCTTCTTGGTTGAGATGGTCCTTCTCCTTTCTCTCTGGAAAATTTTATTATTATCCTCTCTTTCTTCAGCTGCTTCCTAATCTGAGCCAATTTCTCAGAAATCATTTCTTCACTGCCTTCTTGTATTGTTTTACTAGTTTCAATTTTGGAGGTTTTCCATCTTCTACTTCTTTTTGTAGGTTTGTCTTTAGGTGGAGGTTCCTTGGGTTCTTCAAAGTGATTTCTCACTAAGAACTCTTCCCAATTATCTCCCATTTTTCTCAAATGATGTTCAATCAAAATTTTGACTAAACCATGGTGGTATAAGGTTGTTTCTAGAAATTGAACTCTCTTTTGAACACTTGAGGCCATTTTCTTTAAACTATGAAGCAAAAAAAAGGGAAAATTGAGTTCTTCTTCTAAGAAATGCATTATCAACCGAATATGATAAACATAGAAGGTACCATATCTTCCTTCACAAGTGATGAATTTTTGCAAGATAAGCAACATGTTCCTCCATTTTTTCTTTAGTGCGGAGCTAGGGATACCCTTTTTAAAAATGGAAACATCCATACCTGGTGACTTGAGTATCTGCTTCCATGCCTCGTTATGAAATTATCTATTCTTGAACCACTTTTCTCCTTGTCTGGGCAATTCGGTTGCTTCTGCAATGGAGGCTTCTGTAATGGTCAATTTAATATCTCCTATCTCGACCTCAGCTCCATTGAAGGACCGTGCAAACGTTTTAGTCACCTCTTTGTGAAAACCACTGAATTTTCAAAGAATTGCAACCACCCTGCTTGTTGTAACATTTCTCTGACTTGAGGATATCCCTCCAGGTACTTAGTTCCAACCGGTTCGGTCCTCACTATGAGACCCATAACTTCTCTTTCCAACCTTCAAATTTTTGCTCCTCTGTTCACGGTGACAATGGCTGTTACAGAGATGTTTTTTCCCCACAGATGTTTCCTCTATTTTACAGACTGAAATGGTTAAGAGATGGCTACGGGAAAGAATGATATGGAGTGATTGCGGAACGAATATAATGAGGTGAGGATGATGTATATGAGTTGAAAGATATCACAGAAGAAAATACCGTGGAGATATTTTGTAACGAATTCAAAATCATCATTAAATGTTTTGGCCTAGTGACGTGACTAATCTAATCACTTCAACACTTTAACCATTTAGATTTTTAAATGATGATCAGATATGGGATTTGAAATGGTGGAATAGAAGGAGTTTTATCCAAAGTTTCTACAGGAGGTTTGTTAGGCATGATAAAAAAAATCAATTAAAACAACTTTTTGAATTATTCATAACTTAACTATACTAAAATTTTTCATGATATGTCATTATAATCAGAACTTCTACCTTTGCTTTTCCTCTGATTTTTTTTTTTTTTGTGATCTTTATATGCTTTGTTCTCCCCTGAAAATCATTACTTTTTTATTCTTCATAACTCCCTTGATTTTTCTTGTTGTCATGGATATGTAGGATCATTTTATTGCAGATCAGGTGATTACTGGACAGTGCTTTCAGGATCTCTGGCTGCAGAATATCTGTCTGGTTGCAGAATGTCTGACTGGCTACAGAATGTCTAACTGATTGTAGAATGTACCTGTAGAAGACTTGAAACATGAAATGGTATGGTTTGGAGCATGAATGGAATGTTGTATGGAATGAGTGAAGATGGATAATAAAATATGATGTAATGGAATATGAGTGAAGTGAATAATGGAGTGGAATGGATCACAACTTATGAAATGGAGTGAAGGATGAGAAGTGGCCTGCAATTCATGATATGTGTTATTCAATTGCAGAAAAACATAAAAAAAAATATGGGATGGAAGTGAGGTGGACCATGGGGTGAAATGAATGAAGTGTGGATGAATGAATGAAATGGAGTATGGATGAATGAAATGAGATGGACCATAAGTGAAATGGAACTTCTTACAAAAAAAGAACAAATTTGAAAAGCTAAAGTGTCAGAAAGATTCTGATTTTCACTCTACCTTTTCTGTATAAACATGCTAATCAGTGATTAGTTTTCATGTTTATACTTTTTTTCTTTTTTTCTTTTTTCTTTATTTTATTTTATTTTATTTTATTTTTTTCAATAAAGTGATCAGAAAATTCAATTAAGTTGATGAAGAAGAAAAATTCTTCTTCATTAACTTCACATTACTGTTCCCCTGGAACTTCTTGAAAAATTCTTCTCTTGAAAGTGGCTTATGATACAGCTTCAATCTATGACCATTCACAAGAAAAGTGACCTCTTCTTCATCTATTGTCCTGATTTTTATTGCTCCATTGTCAAAAAATTTCACAATTTCATATGGCCCAAGCCAATGTGTTTGGAATTTACCTTGAAAATATTTTAAATTTGAATCAAACAAGAGAGCCCAGTCACCTTCTTTGAACTTCTTTTCCTTGATGTACTTATCATGCCATCTAGTCCTTTGCTGTTGGACTATACTTATTTTCTGAACTGCATCTTGTCTGATCTCATCCAATTCATTAATTTGCTCCAATCTGTGCTTTTGTGCCTCTATTAGATCAAGTCCTAGCTGAACTGCCATTTTGAAAGTTTGAATTTGGAACTCTATGGGAAACAAAACTTGCTTTCCATAAACAAGTTCATAAGGAGTATGACTTGTTGTGCTTCTCCATGTAGTTCTATAGGCCCACAAGGCTTCCAGAAGCATATCTGCCCAATCTCTTCTATGTAAATGAATAGTCTTGTTAGGATCCCTTCAATGACCTTATTAGTAGATTCCACTTGACCATTTGCTTGTAGATGATAGGGAGTATATTTTCTGTGTTTGATTCTATACCTCTCCATCATTTTTTCCACTAGCCTTGATGTGAATTGAGCTCCTTGATCTGTAACAATTTCCCTTGGGACACCAAAATGAGTAAAAATATCCTCAAAAAGAAAATTAACTACAGATGCTTCAGTGGCAAAAAGTAATGGCTTGGCCTCTACCCATTTGGTAACATAATCAGTGCAGACCAATATATATTTCTTTTGTCTTGATGGAGGACTAATAGGTCCTACAAAATCCAAAGCCCATTTTTCAAAAGGTTCAATATGTACCTGAGGCTGTAATGGCATCTCCCCTGAAGGAGAAGGTTTCCCTACCCTTTGGCAACTGTCACACCTTTTGACATACTCTTTAGCATCTTTAAAAAGGGATGGCCAATAGTATCCTAAATGAAGGACCTTATAAGCTATCCTCTTATCAGCAAAGTGTCCACCACAAGGTTCAACATGACATGCTTTGAGAATCTCAGGCATCTCATATTCCCGAACACATCTCCTAATGATAAAATCTGGACCTGTTTTGTACAACTCATTAGCAACCCATGAATATTTTGCACTGTCATAAATGATTTTTCTTTTGTCTCTTGCATTCATTATTGAAGGAAATTTTCCTGAAACTAAATAATTAGCAATGTCAGCAAACCAAGGAGTCTGAGTAGAAATTGCAAAAAGATATTCATCAAGAAATTGATCTTCAACTGGAGTGTCATCTTTGATGTTTTGGAGTCTAGATAGGAAATCAGCTATTGTGTTTTGTTTTCCAGGCCTATCTAGAATGGTAATGTTGAATTCTTGTAAAAGCAATAACCATCTTATGAATCTGCCATTAGTAATTGGTTTGTTCATTAATTATCTAATTGCAGAATGATCTGTGTGAACAAAAGTTTCATAGCCTGTTATATAGTTTTTGAATTTTTTTTGGCATGAACAACAACTAAAAACTCTTTTTCAGTTACAATATAGTTTAACTCTAAAGGAGTCAAATTTTTACTGGTATAGTAGATGGCATAAGGAATCAGGTCTTTTTGTCCCAATACTTCTCCTAGAGCTGTATCTGAGGCATCTGTTGAAATATAAAAAGGTAACTTCTAGTTAGGTCCCCTTAAAATAGGTGCTTCAGAAATTTTTGTTTTCAGGGTCTCAAAGGCTAATTTTTACTGGTATAGTAGATGGCATAAGGAATCAGGTCTTTTTGTCCCAATACTTCTCCTAGAGTTGTATCTGAGGCATCTGTTGAAATATAAAAAGGTAACTTCTAGTTAGGTCCCCTTAAAATAGGTGCTTCAGAAATTTTTGTTTTCAGGGTCTCAAAGGCTAACTGGAAATCATAATTCCATTTGAATTCATAGTCTTTGGTAAGTAATTTGAAGAGTGGAGATGCTATCTTGGTGAATTTTTCTATAAATCTTCGATAATATCCTGTAAATCCTAGAAAACTCCTAACATCTTTTTGACAACTTGGAATAGATAAGTTAGAGACGACTTCAACTTTTGACTCATCAACTCTAATCCCATCGCCTGAAATGTGATGTCCTAAAAAAATTCCTTCAGTAAACATCATAAAACACTTCTCATGACTAAGTCAAAGATTTTCTTCTTTACATATTTTTAAAACATTTTCCAAGTTTTCTAAGGCTTCTTCAAATGTGTTTCCATAAACTGTGAAATCATCCATATATACCTCTACACAATCATGTATTAAATCCGAAAAGATTCCTAATACTGCCCTTTGAAATGTTGCAGGTGCATTGGATAATCCAAATGGCAATACTCGGTAAGCATATAAGGTACCCCAAGGACAGGTAAATGTGGTTTTGTCTTGATCCTCAAGTGCTACTTGAATTTGATTATAACCACTAAACCCATCTAGAAATGAGAAGTACTTTTTGCCAGCTAAGGTATCTAACACCTGATCTATGAAAGGTAGGGGAAAATGATCTTTATGAGTAGTTTTTTTTAATTCTCAGTAGTCAATAAATACCCTCCATTTACCATTTTTCTTTGGCACAATTACCAAAGGAGAAACCCACTGACTATCTGAAATAGGATAGATAAAGTTGACATTCAACAATTTCTGCAATTCTTCTTTAACAATCTCCCTAAGATTTGGATTCATCCGTCTTTGAGGTTGTTTGATTGGTTTAAAATTTTACTCTATGTAGATGTGATGAGTGCAAATATTGGGGCTTATCCCTTTCATATCAGTGTACTCCCATGCATATGCAGAAGAATGTCTCTGTAAGATCTTGACTAGCTCTTCTTGTTGATATTTTTCTAGGTTCTTGTTTATGTTTAAAGTTTTGCTTGGAAATATTTCACTAGTAGAGCTGCCAAATTTATCCATAGAATGAAGAGACATCTGTCTTGATGATAAAAACTCAATGTTGGATTCTTCTTGAAATTTTTCATGTTTGTATTCCAAAGAGGATTCAAAGTTTTCTAAAGTATTTAGAATTTGACTATCTTCACTAATTTCTGAAATTGTGAAGAGAGGTTGTAAGTCTTCTTCATCCTCTATCCATTGAGTATCATCTAGATCTGTAATTGTCCTTGCTGGAGGATACAAAGTGAATTTCTTAGTTGAACTACCATCAGAGATATACATATCACCAGATCTACAACTAATGAAAGCATCAACTGTAGCTAACCAAGGTCTTCCTAATATAATAGGATGCCCTCCTAGATTATTCTTAGGAGTTAGGATCATGAAATCCACAGGGTACTCCCAAGAATCTAAGGACACTGGAATATCTTCTATTACCCCATCAGGTTTTATCACAGATCTGTCTGCTAATTGTAATAATGTGGGTGTAAAGAGATGATTAGGAAGTTTCAGTTTATCCATGATTTGTCTACTCATAATATTGATTGTTGCTCCTAAATCAATGAGTGTGTTTTGGATCTCAATTCCATTGATGTGAATTTTAACAACTGGATTTCCTGGGTCTAGCTACTTTGGAATAGCAATCTTACCCATCATGATATCTGCTATTTTTCCTGCCAGTTGAATTTTCTTTGTCTCTCTTATTCTTTTTCTTGTTTTCTTCATGCTCAACTCCTTTATTGTCTTTGCTAAAATTGGAATTTCCTTGATAGCTTGTAATAATGGAATCCTAATACAGACATTTCTCAGCTCATCTAGGAAATCATAATTAGGCACCATAATTTGTTTTTCTACAACTCTGTCAATTTGTAATCTTTATGGAAAGGGAGGTGTAGGAGTGGATGTTGATGGCTGCTCTAATACAGGAGTTGAAATTATTGGTTCTTTTTGTTTTTATTTTTCAATGTTTGGGTCCTGAAAAGATGTGTCTTCTTCAAGACTTTTATTTTCTCGTAGAGAATCTTCCTCAATGTTATCTTGTTCTTGTATGATAACAGAAGGTTTCCTCTTTTCAAGTATTCTTCCAGGCCTAAGTTGAACATCACTAAGGTCTAGAGGAGTAATTAAATAAGTTGGAAATTGTTGGCCTTCTATCATGTATGTATTCTAAGGATTTTTATTGTTGGGGTTTGGCATGGGTTGAGCAGGCAACTGATTTGATTTCTGAGGAAATGGTAATGGGAGTGGTTGATTTTGATGTTGTGGGTTCTGAGGATTCTGTTGAGGATTTTGTTAAGGATTTTGAGGAGAAAAATGTGGGTATGGTGGATAGGATGGTGGATATTGATAGTACTGGGAGTATCTTCCATAGGGATTTTGTGCTCCTTGTGCCCAAGCTTGAGATTTATTTTGAAATTGGGGCCAAGTTTTCCGCCAAGAATTCCAATTTAGTGGAGGTTTATTATACAATTGATCATGGAATCCTTGTGTTTGACGTCCTTGCCAAGGCCTTCTAGAGACAAAATTGAGAGATTCTATGGAATTTGTAGGAGTTTCCTCTTGAAAGACAACTTTAAGACCAGGAAGTGAAGGAAATCTCTTGGTTTCATGTTTTTCTAAACAAATTACATAGGTCTCTACAACTTTTGCATCCAAAGGACATTCTCTCAAGGCATGCTTCTTTCTACATTTGGGACAAAAGATGGCTAAGGCATCAGATTCAGCTTTTTGCTTGTTTTGTAACTTAAGGGTATCTATTTGTTCACTAAGACTCCCTAATATGTCATATTTGAATTCATCAAGCATATGCCCTATCTCTACCCTACTTACTGTCCCAGAAGCAGACTTACTTGCCCTTGCAAGAGCAGGGTCTCTTGAACCTTTTACAGTTTTGGATTTCCCTCTTGAAAGGTTGATACATAACTCAGATATTTTAGGTAATGTGAGATGAGATATATCCCCTTTTCCCATCATGTTAAGGATATCCAACCATTCATCCCTAATTGTCTTCAACAGGAGAGCTTTTAAGGTGTCTTGATCTAAGTTCTCCATTTTTTCTCTTTTGATGTTGTAATGAAATCTCTCCAAAAAATCTTCCAGGTTTTCATCTTCTTTTTGTATCATCTTGAACACTTCCTCCTTATGATTGACTGGCATACAATAATCCAAATACCTTTCTAGAAATGCTTGTTTCATATCTTCCCATGTTCTAATAGAACTGTTGATCAAACTCATAAACCACTTCAATGCTTCTTCTTTCAATGTTGAAGGAAATAGTTTAAGTTTTTGAGCATCTTGTAAGTAGTCATAAGTTCTACATAGGACTTCAAATTCAAATAGGAAGGTTTCAGGATCTTCAGTTTTAAGTCCATAGAATTTTGGAAGGGCAGAGGGTGAAATGTTTTTCATAGCTGTATTGGTTTCTTCATCTACTATAGGAAACCCAAAAGAGTTTCCCATTTCTCTTCTACCTCTTCCTCTACTTCCTTCTCCCTCTGCACCTCTACCTGCTTCTCCTCTACCTCTACATCTACCCCCTTCAAATAATGTGTGTTCTCCATTAAAGAATCCTCCTCCCCCTTCTTCTGCCATAGTTGATTCTTCTGTGGAAGTGGAAAATTTTGTGTCTCTAGCAGGGGTCCTTGAATCTTCTTCTAAGACAGGTTCAGTGGATGAAGTGGAAGGTCTTTCTAATGGAATATCTGATCTTAAGTCTTCTGGAAGTCTAGGATCAGTAAAGGATGGAATGTGCGTCTGAGTTGGAGGTGTGTTGGCTCTTGGTCTAGGTGAAACAAGAGGTGTTCTAGGAATCAAAATTCTGCTTCTGCTTCTTATGAATCTACCCCTTGAGTCTCTCTCTCTACGCATATCATTGTTTTTGGGAGTTAATAAACAAGGCTACCTAGTTACACTTCCCTGGAAACGGCGCAAAAATGTTTGTGCTCAACTTAGTGTTCCTAAATTGAGTTCATTAATTGTCAACCAGGGTTAGTAAACTGCTGAAGTGTGGTGCACTATATGTGCCTAGTTATTTGTTTCTCACTATGTTGTGTTTAGTGTTTTATGATGTTTTTGGTTTTATGGTTTTATGTTTGAAAAGGGAAAGAACTAAGTGCTGGTGAAAAGAAGCTATTGGTTATATTAAAACAGAACAAAGCCTAAACTATGGATGGCAAATAGCAAATGCAAAGCTTGATAATGACTTCATTGCAAGGAAATAAACCACAAAATGAGCTTGAACTTATCCAATTCATTCATTAAAGGTGTGTTGGAAGAGCTTGAGAAATGGACAAGTTAAGTGTAAATGAAGTTCTCCTAAATAAACAATCAACTCACAATATTACAAAATGATTATTTGTAACACAGTAAGGTTTCTATTCTAGATTAACCTATGATGTTGAAGTTACCCTATTCTACAACTTGACTTATCACTACTAGGCCTTATTCAGAAGTTTAGAGATTTTCTAGAATAATGCTTGGGAAAAAGGCTATAGGTGAATTTGTAAAAGATTTGCAGAGTGATCAAAGCCTTAAATTGATATTACTGACCCCTGTTCATGTGATGATGTATCAATATAAATTCAGAACAAAAGTAAGTTGTAAATAATGAAGGTTGAGAGACTAATTTTGTCAACTAGTACTACTTGAAATACAATGGATAACACTAGGCTAGAATGCGGTCTATCAATCTTAAAATTCAGTTACTACAACTAAACTAAAATGCCATTAATCTTTTCTTGAACAAAATGAACTGAGATTGAACTAAAGTGCTACTAATCTACTTGAAGTACAATGAACAGAGTTAAACTATAATGCCATTATCAAACTGGAAATGTAGTGACAGATCTGAACTAAATGTAATCAACCTCCGAAGTGTTGTAACTAAATTAACATGCAGCTAGTCTATGGAATTCTACAGCCCATCTCGTTTCAATATGAATGATATTTTGGAAGAGTTTTGTAAAAACAAGTCTGGCTATATTATTCAATGCAATTGAACATAAACATAAGATTTGAAAGCAAATACAACTAGGATCTAAGATACCACAGTTGTTTCTTATTCATTGTTAATGATGTTTTGGAAGAGTTTGTAGGAGTAAGACCGGTTATGACACTTAGTGTAAACAAGCATAAATCATAAAATTCGAAACGAAATGCGACTAAAATCTACAACACCACAGCTATGCCTTATTCATCGTGAGGATATTTTGGAAGAGTTTATAAAAGTAAGTCTAGCTGTGATGATTAATGTAAACAAGTATGAAACATAACTTCAGAAACCTACTTAAGCTAGAAATGAAAACGAGACTAAAATACTTATCTAAACCGTATGAACAAAGCTGCTCAGGTAGCAGGGGCCCTCTACCACCGGAGTAGCACACAAAATCTACTTCAATATTGACTCAGCCTTTCAATAAAATGATGCTTCTTTCATTAAAAGAGAAATTACTTCAAAACAGAGTGTTTTCGAACTTCTGAAATCTAGCAATCAAACACAAAATCTAACCTTGTCCCTCAGTTTCTCGAGCCATATTTATAACAAAATTACATAACTGTCTTGAGATAACCTAGGGATAATTGTCTTTCCAAATAAAAATCAAACTAGGACTCTGATGGTGGTCTCGTAATATGATTAAGGACATCTGGACTGTCCTTGTCCTATTAGGAGTCTATCTCCTAGTTTGAGTTCCCACGTGCATAACCACCTACAGAATTCCGTTCAAACTTCGTGGAGAGAAAAAAATGATGAGGGAATGATGTGGAATACAACCATATGTGTTTTTCTTTGAGATGACACCTAGAACCTTTGTAGACATGAAGACAGCTGCAGAGTCAACAACTAGCTACAGAATGTCTGCATTCTGTAGCTAGATCTAGTTCAAAAAGTACTACAATGACAAAATCATAAAAACATAGCAAGTTAGTCATGATATACATTCTTAAAGCAATTTTAATTAATTATATTGATCATTTGAGCCTGTAATTAATAATGGAAAAAGGAAATGGAGTGGAATGTGGTGGAAGAAAGAACATCTTTGGAGCTCAACACCGGGATCACTTCATATTTTTTGCACTTGATGAACAAAGAGGAGGTAATGATGATAGAGACATCTATGGCATATTCTTCTTGACTTGGATTTCCAAGCATCAGGAGGATTAAATTTTTGCAGCACATGGTTCAGTCTTCTTCATAGCATGCCAACACACTATGGAGGACTCATTCATGGATCCATGTACCATCTTACTTCTAGAATTTGGTGAGAAGTCTGTATATACATTCATTGATTTGCACACTTTCACCATTTTCATGCAGTGCATTGCTTCACAAGAAGGCAAGCTTGTCACATTGCTCCATGAGTTTTATTGGGCCAATCTACATGATGGAGGCAACCATCTCTTTTGTGGCCTTGGGAAAATGTTTTATCACTACATGTATGTTCATTTGCTGCACTATATCATGTATCATATGAGGACATGCATGATTAACAGAAAAATTTTGCCATGTACTCTTATCAAGAAGTAACTTGTAAAACTGCGTTGTCACCAAGGGGAGAGCTCTTGGTACCTCCTTGCATCACTTGTAACCTTCAGCGTTTTCTTCATTTTGCTACTGATCATGTCTCCATTTGCTAATATAGATCAGATTTGTATGAGGGAGACACATGAGCTGGATGTGTCCTTGAGTGGGAAGAATTCTCACAATTTCTGCACTACATGTTCTAATGGGAGCATGAGAGGAGATATGGCCACCACAGCCAAATGTTTGTTCTCTTTTGAGGTGGGCCATAAGATTGATATTCATCCATTGTAAAGCCATGGGCAAGTACTTGATCATGTATTATTGTTGTTACATTCAACAATTTACTATCCTTTAGTAGATGTGATGAATCTTTGAGATTGCTTGCCATGTAATTATCTGAAGTTGCAGTGGATGAGACTGTGTTGTATCCTTGGGAGAGATTGTTTGCATCATGTAACATCATGTAAAACCTTCAGAAAGCCTCTCATTAGGATTTTCCATGATGACTATGTCCTATTCTTCATGGATGGATTGTTTTGGGCCAGCTTGTTCTTCATTATTGGAGGAACCCTCTTTGAAGGATTGTTCTTCACTTTACCATTGGAGGGAAATAATTTTGCAGCCCAGGATTAGCATACACTCTACACTTGTTATGAGTGGAGAGAAGGACAACATGGGGTAAGCTATGATGCTTGCCAAGTTCATATTTTCAGCCCACCTTCATTACCGGAGCTTGAGGTGGAAGGAGATTTTCAGGAGTTGCCTTGTTGGGAGGTGGCTCATTTTGTTTGGATGATTGCTTGGGGATGGAGGATCCACATGAGGGAGATATTCCTCATTATATTCCCGAATCCATGCCTTGAGTGGAGAGAATTGATGATTTGGTACACAGTCGATGCGACGGCTTACATAGTGGCAGATGCAGCACATCAGGGTTCATGGTCTTCGCCTCTTAGAGCATCAGTCATAACCAGAGGCAGTGTGCAGTCCAAGCCATGGGACTTGGGCTATTATTGGCCATGGTGGCAATGGGATCCGGGAGGATTTTTGGTTGGCTGGTACCATGAGAGATCAGTTTGGGATCCTGGCACTGAGAGATCCCTTCATATTAGGGTGATGCAGAGGACAGGGAAGATTCAGTGGCGCATCTGGGACCCAGGCACATTTTGCAGTGTCGGTGGAGAGCATCAGCTAGGAAGGAGACTTGTTCAGGCAGTTGCTTGAGGGAAAGAAACATTTTTCCGGGGGGGACTGTAATATTCCTAATTAGCGACAGCTAATTGGAATATTCTATTTTGTTTAATTGTCATCTATAGTTTTTAAATAAATAAAAAGTGAGTGAAGAGGGTCTAACTCACTTAAGTGAAATAAGACATCCACCTAGTAGCACAACATTGTGACTTAAGTGGGAGTCAAGGGGGGGCCTAACACCACGTAGAGGAGGGGACCTATGTACACTCTAGAAGCTTCTGCAAGCTTCTGCGCAGATAAGGATGAGGATGTGGAGAAGAGAGAGAGACTACGTTGAGTTTTGGAGGGAAACCAATGCTATAAAAGATGGAGGAGCCTCCTCATTTCATTCATGCTTGAGTTGTTGATTGTTGAGTGAGACATTTTGTCTTCTTTAGCACGTTGGCTATTTATCCTGTCTACAACACTGTTTATTGCAACCGAGTGTCTCCGTGCGGAGATCTCACCCTTAGCCCCGGGGGACTTCGAGTGCCTGCTCGGGCAAGGTTAGTTTTCAGCATCATCCTCCAAGACAACGTTATTGCTGCAGCAACATAATACTGTGTTATAGGGTGTTGCCATGGAGTCGTCACGACACCTCTTCCTTCTCTTGCTTTTCAGAGGGAGAGTCTTTATTTCCTTTGGAGGATTAGATTGGGAGATATTGGAGCTGATTTTTAGATCTTGGCATCAGGCCAACACTCATTCCTGCCCTACTGCGCAGTCCCTCTTAGTTACTGCATTATTTTCATGGTGTATCTGCAGTGAGGGTTTGCCGGTTGATTTGAGGGGAAGATCTCAAGTGTAAGGATCATCCTTCCACTTGGGAGATCCATTGAAGGAGGTATATTTTAGTTTTTTCATCATCTTCAGCTTTCTCTACTTAGTTCCAGATTTGAGTTGCAGTAGCTGCCCAGCAACTCCGGCAGTTTTTCCATTTTGTGTATTTCAGCCAATCCCTTGGAGGATTGAGGTATTTTTGCTTATAATGGTTAGAGCTTCACTCCCCTATTGTATTTGGGCCATATATTGTCATATCCATGTATTGACATCATTTTGGAGCAGCATTCTATCATAGACTGTGTTTTCCATAGCCTGGGTTTATGCAGAAATAACAGTGTTTTTCATGTTCATGTACATGTGTTGTTGAGGCTTGTATTTCTTTTCTTGAGAGGTTGTTTCCTCAAGACTTGTACACTCTTTGCTTCTATACATTATTCTGGCTATATATATATTCATCTTCTGGTCTCATAGCTCTTGCAAAACGTTGTCTCTTCATGGTGGGCTCATACATGTGTTTGCATATTGCTGCAAGTCATTCCTTGAGTGGGATTCTTCTAGTAGCTCTATAGATAGAGCCTGGAAAGGGCCATATAGCCTCCGGATCTCTTCCTCTTTAGAGGCGACATATCTGGTAAATTCCCTCCCATTCAATCTCTAGTTGGAGTTTGCCGTGACTTAGAGATATCCTTCGAACAAGATATTACAGTGGTATCAGAGCTTTTGAGCGGGATTGCCGTGTTTTAAAGATATCCCCGAAATGGGATATTACACCAATCCTGACCTTCCCTAGTAGCACAAACCATAATCACTAGTGCCACGCAAATATCTGAAAACCCGCTTCACTGTTTTCCAATGCTCCTTCCATGGTTTTGACATAAACCTGCTCAATACTCCCATTTCATGTGCAATGTCTGGTCTAGTAAAAACCATTGCATACATCACGCTACCACTGCACTTGCATATGGAACACGGGACATATCCTCCTCTTCTTCTTGTGTCTTGGGACACTATTTAGCAGACAGCTTTACACCTACAGGAATAGGAACCTTCACCGATTTACTATCCTGCATATTGAACCTCTGCAATATAGTCTCAAAATACTTCCTCTGGTTTAACCAGAGCTTCCTCTTTGTTTGATCTCTCTTAATTTCCATGCCCAAAATATAGTTTTCAGCACCAAGATCCTTCATGTCGAATTTGGAGAACAATTGGGTCTTCAAATCTTGGATAATTTCTTTTCCATTTCCAATCAACAACATATCATCCACATACAAGACCAAATAAATAACACGGTCAACCAATTAATTTAAAATAAACACAGTGATCCTCTTTGCTTTTGTTGAAGCCAAGTCCCCGTATATAGGTATCAAATTTATGATACCACATCCTTGGTGACTGTTTTAACCTATACAAAGATTTTTTTAACCTGCATACCAGTTCTTTCTTACCCTTCACTGCAAAGCCTTCAGGTTGCTTCATGTAGATCTCCTCTTCCAGATACCCATGAAGAAATGGTGTCTTCACATCCATATATTCTACCTCAAAATAAAATGCAACAGTGACAGATAAAATTAATCTAATAGAAGTAACCTTGGAAACAGGAGAAAAAATATCACCAAAATCAATTCTCGACGCCTGGGAATAACCTTTTTCTACCAACCGAGCTCTGTATTTCTCCACCTTGCCTTCTACATTCATCTTCTTCTTAAACACCCATTTTCTCCTGATGGGATTCCTTCCAGCCAGCAACTCCACCAAATCCCATGCCTCATTTTTGTGCAAGGGTTCCATTTTATCAACCATGGCCACCTTCCAGAGTTTTCCATCCTCTGAATCCACTGCCTCCCTGACAGTTCTGGGATCATCATCAGTGATAGTTAAAGAAAACTTTTAACATAAAGTAGATGTACTATACCTTTATGGCTGCCTTCTTTCTCGAACTGATCTTCTCACAATTGGATTTTGTGGCTCTTCCTCTTCTGAATCTTCTTATGCTATAGAGTCTGATTCCTCCTCCTTCAGATCAAACTCTATCTTCTCAAGTTCCTCTGG
This sequence comes from Pinus albicaulis, assembly GCA_034641835.2. Taxonomy (NCBI): domain Eukaryota; kingdom Viridiplantae; phylum Streptophyta; class Pinopsida; order Pinales; family Pinaceae; genus Pinus; species Pinus albicaulis. Next base: position 1,655,040,330 of record CM076582.1, on the reverse strand, counting down.
TAGGACTTCATGTTTAACAACATATTTCACCTCTCTAAACACCACATCTCGGCTGTACACAACTTTCCTTGTTTCTGGATTCCAAATCTTGTAACCTTTTAAATCATCCTTATACCCAATAAATATGCACCTTTCAGATTTATTATCCAGCTTGGTCCTTTTATCCTTTGGAACATGTACATATGCATCACATCCAAATACCCTCAGATGTGAAAGAGAGGGTTTCTTACCATTCCATACCTCATGTGGAGTCTTATCCTCCAACGCTAATGAAGGTGATCTATTAACCAGGTAACATGTAGTCTCCACTGCCTCTGCCCAAAATTCTTGTCCTAACCCGATACCACTGAGCATGCTTCTTGCCTTTTCCATCTGTGTTATATTCATTCTTTCTGCAACTCCATTTTGTTGAGGTGTGTAGGGATTATTCTTCTACCGCGCTATACCACACTTCTTATAGAACTCTTCAAATTCCTTCTTGCAGAATTCTCCAACATTATCTGTCCTCAACACCTTTATCTTCTTCTTTGTCTGGTTTTCCACCAGAGCCTTAAATTATTTAAATATGTCAAAGACTTCATATTTCTTCCTCAAGAAATATATCCATGTATTCCTTGAGAATTCATCTATGAATGAAACATAGTACACAAACTTTCCCAATGATGGAACCGACACAGGTCCAAACACATCACTGTGCACAAGCTCTAATATCTTGTTCACCCTCTTAGCACTAGAAGGAAAACTCACCTAGTTCTGCTTCACATATACACGATGTTCACAGAAATCAAAATCCAGAGAGCAATTAGACATACCTTCTACCATACCATTTCCATGTAGTACCCGAAGGTCCTTCTCTCTCCAGAGACCGCTAGGCTTTCCGCTCCACTTTCAGGAACCACAGAAATTTTGCACCCATTAATAACAGTTCTACCCTGAAGCTTGTATAAAGTTCCAATCCGAACTCCCCGCATTAATACCAATGCTCCCTGAATCATCTTTTAGGTATATTTCTTGAACATTATTTTTACCCCTGCATCATCCATCTTGCTTACAGAAACAAGATTTCTAGCCAATGCAAGAATATGCAGAACACCAGGAAGTGTTCTAATCCTTCCACCTTGCAACTTCAACTTGACTTTTCCACATCCGAAAATTCTGGCCTTCCTATCATCACCTAAGAAGACATCACCACCATCATACTTCTCATACTCGCAGAAACACTCCCTATGGGGAGTGAAGTGAAAAGATGCACCTGATTCAATCAACCATGCCTCATGATCTACGTGTGTATTTGAAGAAGAAGTCAAATACACATCCCCACCTTCATCTAAGGTGGTTTCCACCTCTGCAGAAGGAGCATCATTAGATCCCTTTCCTTTCTCAAGAGCTTTATATTTGCATTCCCTTTTCTAGTGCCCTTCCTTTTCGCATTTCCATCACACCTTTACAAAATTTCTTGGAGATTTAGATCTCCCTCTAGATTTAGATCTCCCACTCGAAACCTTTTTTGTTTTTGTTCTGGGGCCTTCCTCGTATAGATAAGGCATCTCCATTCTAACCCTCCATATTTCTCCATCTCATTTCCTCCGACAGCAAGGCTGAGACAATTTCATCAAAATTCAAGGTAGTTGTATTGTTACCTATTGCAATAACCAGACTGTCCCACGAATCTAGTAGATAACACAACAAAATGATGCACCTATCTTCATCTGAGATTTTAATATCAACAAATGACAGCTGGCTTACCACAGTATTGGAGGTGTTCATATGCTTTGTCACCGAGTCTCCATCCTTCATCCTTAGGTTATACAACTTTTTCTGTAGGAAAAATTTATTCACCGGAGACTTCGATTGTTACAAAGTCCCAATTTTGTCCCACAAATTATTCATTGTATTTTCCCCAAATACATTCAACAATACCGAATTTGAGACACACAACCGTATTTTTCTCTTCGACTTTCGATCCATCTTCTTCCAACCTTCATATGACATTGTCGTTGGTTTAGTACCTGGATCTACCATGATCCACTGATCTTTATCCACCAGCAGATCCTCCATCTTCAGCTTCCACAACTCAAAACTCTGAACATTAAATTTCTCAATCTCTATCTTTCCACTGCTCGCTATCTTCTTTCACCGCAAGAATTGATCCCGTAGATCTCCCACTAAACAGGGTCTACCACAGGCCTGAGAAAAAAACCCCTCAACAACAAAGATGTCCCCTTGAAGCTGAAACAACTCTGATACCAAATGTAGGTTTTAACCCTGTACAAAAATATCTACAAATGAGTCTTAAAAACAAAAAATAAACAATAGCGAGAGAATAAAACATAAAAGAGATATACACAGAGATTTTCCCCTGGATCCCAAATCGGGACGACCAGCTTGATTTTTTAATTATATTCCTTTTAGTGTTACAACACATATATATACATGCCGAAGAATACATAAACCCCAATCCATTAACCTTGGATTAGAACATAACTGTAGTTCCCTTGACTGGATCTACAAAATACCAGTAGTCGAAAACCATCATGCCTGAAAACCATGTGCAAACCAATGCACAAAACCATGGGAGGGTCCACCCACCAAAAAATAGGGTCCAAATTTTTTTTCCCATGGTGCTACCCCGAACCTCGAAGAGTGGGGGCTTCTGCCCCCCCTGTGACGCCCTTAATGCGCCCGACGCAATGTACAAGGAGAGCATATAACACATACCCAACATTAAATGCCAATTGTAACCCCATGTTCCAACCTTAATACAACTAATAATTTGACCTTCCAACCTGTCCTACCATGGGGGAGGGGGGGGGGGTACGTAGCATGCCACGTGACCCTTCCCCATTGGCCACCATGTATAATAAAATTCCACTTAGACTTAGGAATAAATAAAATTCACTTCCTAGTCATCATCAGCGAATCTAGTGGTGCCACTTGACACAGTGTCATTCATTGTTTCTGGAGGATATTCCTGCAAATGTTGATTGTACCTACCACATCAGCACTGCACCTATTCTGCTCATTTTTTGTCTGTTTTGGAAAACAAACAACAGATGATAACTCAACCATACGAACTCATATTTTGATGGAATGAGTTGCACCAAAATCCTGGCGATGAACTCTATTCGGTCGTTTAGGTTTGAAGCAATTTCGAGCACTTTCAATTTTTAGCTAAAAATTGAGCTTTAGATCAATCTAAATGATCAACTATAGGGATATGGTGAGTTATCAATAGAGAGTGTTCATATTCTTTCCTAGGATCACTTGAAGGTACAAAGGTAGCAGAGATTACTTGCTCTTCTACTGATAGTTCGATCCTAGTCGCAAAATCCTAGTGCAAAAATTGAACTAAACTAATGAATTTTACACTAGAAAAATGAAAGAGATTTAGATAAGCATGCGTGGACTTGGTCCACTTACTTTGGCTAATTAACTAGGTGTTTTTTGGTGCCTAAATTCACAAAACATAAATTATTTCAGAATGCAATTTAATTTTCCTCCTACTTAAATTATGTGTTAACTTTGCGAAAATCAACTTGAAATAAAACTAACACCTAAACTACTAAAAGCAGCTAAAAATGAGCCTTAACAAGTTGTGGGGCATCTCAACCAGTGCTGGCAGATTTATTATGGACTTCCAGTCACTTTACAAGCAAGAAAAAGATGGAAAAAGTAGAAAAAATCCTACTTATGGTTTCCGCGCGGAAAAGGCTTAAACAGGTGTGAAGGATGCGCGAAATTCACCTTTGAACGCATGCACTGGGGTGCATATTTCTGTGAGAAAGCTGCAAAATTTTCCTGCAAAGTAATTTTTGGGAGCTCTTGAACTTCAGCTTGTCACTAAGGGTGAATTAGGCAGTGAAGGAGAGAAAGGGGGCAAATCCAGCCCAACTCCTCAACAAAGAAAGAGGTCTCTGCAAAAAAGGCACAACCACATAAACTTGGAAATAAAAATCAGTGGAGTCGCCAATCCTGTGTTTGTGTGTTTGGCACACGAATGTACCAAATCACACATGCTTAAGAGTGGTGGTTTTTCCCTCTTAAGTTCTTGGTCACAGGCAGAAAATAGATGGAGTCAAGCAAGTTAGTAGAGCATGCTAAAACATAAACATACTAGATAGAGAAATAGCATCCATATTCAAACATAAAAACTAAACTACAACAAATAATACAAAATCTCTAAATAGAGTCAAACAACTTCAATAATCCAAACGGTGGCTCTTATGTCCCCTCTTATTGAGTGTTGGTAGGAATGAAGGATGAAACTTTTACCCACTTGCCAAGGGGCCCTTAGAACTAGGGGTTCTAAGTCCTGATTCAAGGATGTATTTACTTCTGAGATACCTTGGTGCAAAGTCTCCCTCTCTCTACTATGGTAGATTGGAGTTATTGTATGGCAAACAACTGAGTCCCCTCTATCTCTGCTCCGGATCACACACTGCTAGTATTGTTTGGGACAATTCTAGCCAACATAACAATGTGTTCTCATATTTTTCATCTCTTGGTGGCCTTTTATACGAGAATTAAAATCCTCCTTCCCTCTCTTGGTACATTATGGATGGTGACCCAAGAGAGGAGGGTGATTCCATTGTGTGCCACATTTATTCCATTTTTTTATCCCTTGAGGTAATAAGGAGGCATGGGCGGTTGTCCTTAGGCGGCCTCAAGTGTGGTATCAATGTTCTGGACTGTGCCTTGTGGTCCTGGAAAGTGACTTCCGCCACTCTCAGGACCACGTGGATTTTTTAAGTAAAGTCACGCAAAGGTGCGCTTATCAAAAAATAATGCGCACAAAGGGGCATTTAGCTGGTTCCTTCAATGCACAATTTATTTTTCCTCTTAGACCTTAGATATTTTTAAATACGTCAGATTCTCTAATGTCTTTCAGCCCTGTAAATCCTTTTTCCTGACATTTAATAATGTTATATTTACTTGTCCAATTTTCCAGTGATAAAAATGTGTAATGAACTATTTTTCTTATATTGTTTGATGAAGTAAATGTTACATTAAATTTAATGTTAATAATGATCAGTTGTAGTTGTTAAAATGTATAAGTAAATAGTTCTAGAATTTCCCAAGTAAAAAATAATAGATTATTCTAACCAAACTAGTGAGAGTGAAACATGATTTTTCTAATCATAAGCCTCTAAATTGTCAATATAAATGCCAAAAAATATAGGGGAGACCAGACATCATTGCTTAACCCCTATATTTTGAGTAATTTATTTTCATGAACCATCAATATTCCTCAACTTTGAAATTATTTTCTCATACAATCTTATTGCAACATCCTTCAAGCCAAAATGAATATTTAGATATTACAATCTCTTAGATATGCTATTTCTAGGTTCCATGTCAAAAAAATTCTAAATTCAATGAAGAAACAAAGGAGGATGATTTTATTATTAACACGTGTATGTGATATCCTAAGAGTAATTATAATGTTTAAGGTTGATTGATCACTTCAAAATTAGTTTCACATTGAGTCGTCTTATTTTTACTTTCTAAGCAAAACTAAGTTTCTCCTATAAAATAATTTTATAAAACTTTTCTAAAAGAGAGACAATCATAATCGTTCTATAATTTGAGGGTCTATATTTTTCATTAATTTTAAAAATAGAAAAAAATGAGGTTCTTAACCCAATTTCTATAGAAACCTTATTTGATTGCTACGTTGAAAAGCCTATAAATGTGAGTGATGAGAATAGATCCTACAATTTTGAGAATTTATCCCTAATAAACTTCAATATTTTTATCTTTCTTTATTTGTAGGATTTTATAAACAAATTTAATTCCTTCCAAATCAATGTTATCAAATACACTAGTGAAGAAATAGATAATTTTAAGGTAGGACTTCCAATTAAAATATTTTGATAAACTTGTGTAAGATAGGGATACTAACATAATTTTAGACAAAGAAAAATAATAGCACATTCACTCATTATACACAAGATTCACCCTAGGAAAACTTAATTGTGAAACTAGGCCAACTCGGAGTTACATTTTCCTTTATCCTTATGTTAGCTCAACCCTTCATAATTTAGGTATTATATAGATTCAAATAATTTTGATTACATTACAATGTTAATCCTATTATGAACCCATGCCTTAAAAATTATAATAAACTTGTAATTATAGTCCTCTTCGAGAGGGAAACTTCATTTTATAATGAATACAATGTACAAGACAATATTTGATCATTTTAAGACTAAGTCTCATTAGTATATATAGAGGAGAAAACATATGCAATTATAATAAAATGGGACCATGAGGGGTTCTAACCTACATAACAATATAACAATAGAAATGTAGTCACTCAATATATAGGGCTTAATAAGGAGCTTTACGTTAACATGGCCTTATATAGGCTAAGTATTCCCCGTCACTTCAAATAAGTGTTGTCCTAAACACTTAACTGACAGTGATTATGCAAGAGTAGTTGTCTTCCACTGGTAGGTTCTTCTGTTTGATGATGTACTACATAATTGTTGGGTTATTTGACTACTTAATCTTTGTTTTTAGGATAATTTCTACTTCTAGTATGATTTTCCCTTCTTCATTTATATCATGTGTAATTATCAGATGCAAATGAATAGCATGGTCATGATCTTGATTAGGTAGCAGACCCTTGGGAATTAGTCCAAAAAACATTGTGATGATTCTTGATAGTTTTGTGGAGATCCATTTACATAGATGATATTTATGTTTGGAAATTTAGTGAAGATAATTGTGCCACTATACCATGGTGCCCCTTTTTGAGTAATTTCATCATTCCATTAGAGGGTTTCCATTGGATACTTATAAGCTCAATTTCATTTTCTTCTGAGGTAAATATTATGAAGATATTTTGAAATTAAAGGTCATAGTTCCCAATGATTGTAACCATTGGACCCATAATACAACATCAACACCAACCATTTTTATTGTAGTCATGAGACTATCCAAAAAAGACTCCCCCATATTGAGTTCAATACTATGAAACTTCCTTGAATAATTTATGGTGTCTCCATTTGCAAGCATTACTTGAAACTCTAGAGTTGGATATATGAAGTTATGAGTACTACCCAAATTATGTATAAATCATACAACAAGGATGTATATCTTGGATTCACCCGATCTAACAATGTACTAAAGTTAAATATTGAATTGCTTCTACAAATATTTTTCGGAATTAAAAACACAATCGCTAATCACACGAACATGAAGAAAGATCAATCACACACAACACAGATAATTTCTCGGGAAAAACTTACAGCTAAAAACCCCACTATCTTATATTTTATATTAAATATGGGTAAAATCTTCTCACAAGATCCCTCAGTACATCAACTAATTGTCTCATAGTGTCATATGAAAAACTGACCAACACATAGCCAATTCTCAGCCTCCAAATAGCCTACATCGCTTGCGCAGTCCCTGATGGTAAAGTTCCCTAAAAGATAGGAACTATTTCCTACCTTAACTGTGCAAGTAGCATGGGCACTCCAATGGGTTTTTGTCTACATGTGTGCAAGAAGATAATGTCAAAACTAATAGTCAACCTCCCTTTCACCTAGAACTCAATAGGGTCTCCACTGGTTTTGACATGCATGCAACTAATAATATTAAATCCTCAGTTGCATGTGAGATCACTGATTATGGATTAAATAATATTTAATTCGCTTGATCTCTCACTAGTGTATCTAATAGTTACAACTAGCACAACTGATTTTAACTCACTTAACTGAGTTAAATTGTTTACAACTTGCACCAACTCATGTACCACTGCACTTCGAACTCTGTTACAACTAGAATTACTCTACATGTCCCACCAAACAACCTCTAACTCAAATTTCACTAGCTAACTAAATTTTCCACTTCAGTTAACTATTTCAAGTCCACATTGAGAATATATTACAGTCTAACGTCCATCTAAATTAAGGTATAAAAAAAATAAACATGCACCCAAAAATAGCATTGTGAGCCCCACTCTAGTTTGGGTGCTTAATGCAACCAGGTGCTAAATGTAACCAGGTGTTTAATTCACTAGGTGTGGGTGTTGAATCTTCTTGTTGAATATCAACACTCCCTCTCAACAAGAAAGAGATTATCCTTCACCCTGATCATGTCTCTATGGTATTCGAATTTTCTCCTAGCGAGCACTTTCATCAGAATATATGCATCCTGATCTTCCATGGGAATTACTGAAGCAACATGATCCTCCTCTGTACACAATCTCTTAGATGATGGTACCGAATATATATATATTCTTGGACCTATCATGAAACACTGGATTAATCGAGAGTTTAATGCAACTATGATTATCACAATGAATCATTGTTGGATCCATTTGAGAACCAAACAAACCAACCAAGATCTTTCTCATCCAGACAACCTCACATGCAGCTTGACTTGCTGCCATGTATTCTGTTAGGTCCCCATATCACTAGTGTAGTCCCTTATTGTTATTAGTGTAGCCCCCTTATTGTTATTGTTGTACCCTTGTAACCCCCATATTGTTATTATTGTTCCCTTACATTATTATTGTTAGGTTGGCTAGGATTATATTATGACCCCATGGATCCCCTATATAGAGAAGGAGGTTTTGTCATTTGTATCATCCAATAATTGTTTATTTATGTAATGTATTGGAGGTTTGCACCTCGAAGTAGCTGATTTCTAAGGTGTTGATCTCTCTTTTCTTCTATTTTTAGAGCTGGTTTCATAACATTTGGTATCAAAGCTTTGGATTCTAGGCTTTCTCTACTCCAAACAGGTCATCGTGGAATTTTATCTATAACTTGTTTTCTACAAAGGTTCTAGAGCTGAAATTTTTACATAGGGAAGCCAAAATCTTGAAGAACGTCATGTATAAATTTCAGAGCTTGTTTCACAATATTTTCAGACATATGATCTACTGAAGTTAGGTTTTTTTCAAGCTCCTTCATTTCACCTAAACAAGTCATTGTGGAATTTTCGCTATAGCATTTTTTTCTACGAAGGTTCAGAAGCTAAAAATTTTATAGAGCGAAGCCGAAATCCTAAGGAACTGCCAGTAAAAAAATCAGATCTTGGTTTGCAATATTATTGGAGATATGATATGTGGAAGTTAGGATTTGTTTAGGGTCCCTAAATTCATATCAAAGAGGTGACCTTGGGAAAATCATCATAACTCTCTATATGAGCATCAGATTGGAATTCTATAAAAGGTAGCCACAAGTACATGGACTTCAGTTTCATGTGTATCAATTTCAGAGCCAAAGGCGGAAACAATGATACGTGGCACGATGTACAAGTGCGCTCTACTAAACCAGTCCATAATTAGGTCATTGTGGGATATTCAACATAACTTTTTCTTGTAGTATCCAAATCAGGTCAGAACTGTGGCATTTGAAAGAAAACTTAGAGGACTACTACAGGACCAAATTTCAGATATTGAAGATATGCAATCACAAATATAATTTAGTTTCAATATCGAGTTCCTCAAAATCAAGAAAAAGGTGTATTTGTTTTTCAAATTGCATAAGTCTTGTTTGAAAACTCAGTTTGAAGTGATTCCAAGGGATTATTGAAGCATAGATATCATTATTGGGTTCTAATATGCCCCCTAAAAATAATTCAACACCCATTAAGCCCTCAGAATACTCTACTATGACTCATGAAGATGAAGAATTGCAACATGATCTATCAAAATTACAAGAGCAAGTGCACCAAGTTTTGCTCTCACAAAAGGCAAAAAAAAATGAAATGGAACTTCTAAAGAAAGGCATGGAAGCGAAGATGGATGGTTTGAAGAATAATATGGATGGTTTGGAGAAAGACGTGCAAGCTAAGATGGATGGCATGGAAGCCGGCATGGAAGCTAAGATGGATGACTAAAAGACAATATGGAAAACATGAAGAATGATGTAAAAGCAAACATGGAAGGTTTGACAAAGTTGATACAAGAAATGTTTCCTAATGCCGAAAAGATAGTATAGGAAACTCATGATGAGAACAAAATAAAGGTTAACCGTGATTTCATAAACTCTAATGTTGGATGGAAGAACCACCATATTCCAAATATGGATATGAGGAAGTTTTATGGCAAGGATCCCATAACATGGATACTATAGATGGAGCAATATTTTGATCTCAATAATGTGCAAAACACACAAAAGGTACGCATTGCAACTTTACATTTAGAACAAAATACATTTGTATGGTATCAATGGCTTTGCTCCCGTAAAAAAATTGTCACTTGGTCAATTTTACGGAGGAAATGATAGCACATTATGAGGATACAAAGAGCAACACCTTCTTTAGCCAATTGATAAATCTCAAACAAAAGGGTTTAGTGGGGCAGCACATTGAGGACTTCCAAAAAATTGAATATAAGGGTAACTGATATTCCAGAGGAACACAGGATTGATCTCTTCATAGGCACTTTAAAGGATAACATCCAACATGAAGTTCGCGTTTTGGAACCTGATTCATTGGAGAAGGCATTCGGGTTGGCAAGAAAAGTTGAATGTAAAATTATGGCGACAAGGAAGCCTACCACTCAATTCTATAAAGAAGGAAGTGTTGCTACGCCTAGATTTCCACAACCTACAAGGTTGACACCACAATAATTGGAAGAAAAAAAGAGCAAAAGGGCTTTGCTACAGTTGTGATAGCAAATACACTAAAGGTCATAAGTGTGCTGAGAAGAAATTATTTTACATAGATTGTGAAGAGGAAGAAGAAAATGAACAAGAAGAGGATATACACAAGGAACCAGCCCTAGAAGAGGAAGAAATGAATCTGACCATATCGTGTAATGCACTGGCAGGAATTACCACTCCTCAAACTCTCAAGATAGAAGGACATATCAAGAAGAAAAAGGTAATAGTGTTGATTGATTGAGGTAGCACCCATAATTTTATTCATTGTAAGGTAGCCAAGGAATTAAATTGTTTCTTATACCCAGCACTAGAAATTCAAGTGATGGTTGCAAATGGAAGAACTATAAATTGCTCTGGAAAATGCCATAATATCAAGCTAACCATGGGGGAATATGTATTGAATAGTCCAATGCTTTCCATTCCAATGGGAGGTGTTGATGTTGTACTAGGAGTACAATGGTTACAATCTTTGGGGACGGTAGCTTTTAATTTTCAAGAACTTTTCTTGAAATTTTTTTCGGAAGGAAAGGAAATCGAATTATGGGGTATTGCAGAGAAGTCGGGAAAGATAATAAGCTCTAATGTCATGACAATTTTTCTGAAGAAAGAACAACAAGGCGTACATTAGGGGAATTTTGAGGTCTAAAATGGGCCTCCTAAGTAAAATGTACAATCAAAATTCACGTTATGAGAACCAATCACAATTTATGGGATGACATCATCCCTAATGATTGAGGTGGCATTACTTGAGTTAAAGGTACTTACTTGTCACATTCTCAATGGTGGATAAAAACTCATGGTTAACCATAGTAGTGCTCTAAGTACTTTTAAAGTCAAAAAATAAAGTACTAATAATAAATGTCATTTCACACTTTTTGAATAAAATATTATTATTGTCATTTCATATTTTTTGAAAGAAACAATGCATATCCCTACACAATCTTCATGTCTTTACACACTTTTCAATAAATATTATATTTATATATTTTCATATATTTATTTTTAAATTATATATTTATCTCATTTTATTATTTTATTTAATATGAAAAATTTAAATTAATTATAAGTTAATATATATACATATATATTATTCATATGAAATCAAATTAAATAAAAATGTAACCTTGTGATTTTAGGATAAATCAAATCTATGAATAATATTATTATAATATTAATAGCAATAAAAAATATTAAAATTAAAAAAAAAAAAACATATTAATTTTGTATGATGAAAAATGTATATTAGTTTTGTATGTTGAAAAAAGTTATATTGGGTTCAACATAGTTTGGGCAAAAAAAATCTAAATTTCTATGTATATAAATCTTATACTATACTTATAAATATAAATTAAATTTATTTCAATACTTTTTTTCTTTAATTTTAACTAAAATTTAAGTCATTTCATTATGATTATATTAATATTATATATTATTATATATAATATTATGAAAAATAATCAAATTTTATAGAGTATATATTATATACATTTTTATATTATATATTATTTATTCTTATATTATGAATCAAATCAATTTAATATGTAATATAAAATTTATACATAAAATAATATATTACATTGATTATATTATATTATATAATTTTTATATAGTATATTAATTACATGTTATTATGTCATTTAAATAATATAAATTTTAACTAATAGCATATTATATAATTAAGAATTTATGAATTTATATTTATATTTTATTTTAAGTTATTTAAGTACAAAAGACAAATGCATTAGTTGTTAAATGATAATGAATTTTTCTTGAAAAGTTCATTCTTATTTATAGTCACATCAATACAATTTTTTTATTAGTTTTATTTTGGTACAACTTTTGAATTGAATTTAACTATGGTCACATGGATTGTAGTGCAAAAAGTGAATTTCAAATTCATAAATATTATTTTATTGGTTTAACTATTATTTTATTGTTTCCTTAGGAGGCCCATTTTAGACCTCAAAATTCCCCTAATGATTGCACAATTATGCTCAATAGAAGTTCCAACATCAAAATCATCTATTTTTTCAGATATCCAAAAATTCTTGGACAATCATTCCAAGGTGTTTGATACTCCCAAAGGACTCCCACCTATTGTGATCAGGATCATGATATTCATTTGATTCCAGGAAGTGTTCCTCCAAACATCAGGCCTTACAGATATCCTTATGTCCAAAAGAGCGAAATTGAACGTATGATTGCAGAAATGTTAGAGGCTGGTATAATTCAACTTAGTCAAAGTTATTTCTTTGCTCCAGTAGGATTGGTGCACAAGAAGGATGGATCATGGTGCATGTATCTGGATTATAGGGAGCTCAATAAGCTCACTATTAAAGATAAATTTCTCATTTTTGTGATTGATGAATTGGCGCAATTTATTTTACCAAGTTGGATCTTCGTTCAGGATATCATCAAATTAGAATGAAGATTGAAGATATTTCGAAAACATCATTTCGAACTCATGAGGGTCATTATGAATTTTTGGTCATGCCTTTTAGCCTTACCTGCTATCACCAAATTGAGTCCTGTTGGGCTGCTTCAATGGTCAACTTGGAGTAACTATTTCAAACCACTTGTAACTGGAAATTAGCCTTTCCAGTCTGAGAGGGCTCTCTCAAATTGATAAAGGATATTCAATGAACAACTTGAAATCATATGGCTAACTCTGAATTGCGTTGAATGCGTTTTTGTGTAGGTGAAAAATGTGTAAGGTTTAATACCATTGGGCTTATGGAGTCAATATGAAAACTAAGTCATAAGTCAATCTATCTCATGGAAGTTGAGGCAATTGTATTCTTATAAAACCACACATGAAGGACAGAATGTCAAGCTATATGCATATAGGAAGTTGGAGCATGTCACCATGAATTCCAAGTGATTATATATAAGCAAACTAATAAAACATGACAAAACAACAGACTAGGTGTATAAAGGAAGTTGGAGCATGTAATCATGAATTACAAGGGATTATACAACTATAAAACTAGAGAGATTAAAAGAATGATATAAGAAACATACATAAGAACACATATAATAATCTCAGGTCTGAAATAGGTTGCTGCAATTGTATATTACTGATAGACAAAGATTACAAGAGTAGTGTCTTCATAACATCTCCCAACCTCCTCTAACTCTAAAACTCTCTCATTTATAGAATGAGAACACATACAAATAATTTTCCACCTTAGTCACCTCGAATTCCCACCTCAGAGACCTATTTCAAACATGATTCCATCACTTGGAGACTTCCTAGGGGTATTTCTGTTTTGCACAGTTTCAATACAAAAAGGACTCTTCTTTCATTAACAGTTTTTTAACAAATCAATTTAATAACCCTTATCAACTGCAACAAACTAATTTTCTAAGTGTACCAGAGTGCTAATGTGTCATTATTCCACGTGGATGATGAGTTGGACCTCCTCCAAGTCGAATTTTTACACTTTTTTCACAAATCTGGTTAGTGAAGATTTTGAAAAATAGGCTTCAAAGATGAGCGTATAATTTCCAAACCCTGACAGCTTTGAAGAACCTGAGAGAGATTTTTGTAGATGGACCTGTGTTGAAGAAAAATTCTTTCATATTTCCAAAATATATTTTTATTTGGTTATAAATCAAGCGTGAATTTGACTGCTAAAAATAGTCATGTACAGAAATTTTTGTAGCGCTCATTTGGTAGCAACTTTTCGTAGTGCCTCTGTTTTAAACACTTTTTCCAATAAATTTGACTTTATACTGCCATGAGCCTTTAAAAAATTTTAGGAGGGCTTCATGAAACATGTCTTCCCACTTTTAAGGAGTTGTTGCCATCACACATGATGAAATACCTCCATGACGAATTGATAATTTGAAAATGAGCTGAACAACTTCATGGACCAAATTAGTATGAAAATATCCTCCTAACTATATTTGACCTCCACATATGATCAGCTGACATTTAATTCAGAACTTCAACATAAAATTCCATCAAAATTCAACTTGCTGCCAAAACAAGGGAAAACAAGGCAGTTTCGTAGCAACTTTTGGTAGCAAAATTAATTTACCAATTTCCACCACCTCTTAGCTCTCTTTTCTTTCATGGATCTATTTGATATGTTTAAAGAGATATTACAAAATTTTCCCAAGCTTTAATTTCAATTTTAACCACACTTTTTATCAAAATGTCATCTTCAGAAATTTCATAGCGTTTTTTGGGCTTCAAGCCTGGCTGGCGCTACGAAAACACCTGAAGTGAAAAAAAATTCAAAATTCTCCTTTTTCTTCCAAATTTCACCTATACATCTAAAAATTGATATGATTAAGCATGATCATGCAAAATATCCTCTTACCCTCTTTAAAAAACATCCTTTTTACCTTTAGAAATTTTATTTATCAATAAAATGACTCTGTTTTTTCTGAAAAAAATAGGGTTCAAAGATTAGCTCGTATCTCCCTATGCTTGATAGATGTTGCAAAATTGAAGTACGTTTTTTTAGTTCATTAGGTTCTAAAGAAAAACCTCTCTTGGTTTTTTGAAAACCATCTCCAGTTGTCCAAAATGTGCATTTTAAAACCATGTATAAAACATGAAAAGTCTGCATTCTGGAAATAGAGCCGAAAGACATCTATGAATATCGCAATTTGTAGCATCTTTGAGAAAAGTGAAAAAGGTTAATGTTATTATATATGTTCTTGAAAATAACCTCTCTAATATTCTTAAAATACTTCTTTGTTTTCCCATAAAATTCCATTGAAGTTGACTTCTCAAAAGTAAAAAAACAGAGAAATCATCATATTCGCTACGAAATTATCAGGTAGTTTCATAGCGAAATCTGCCTATTTTGCACTAAAGTCGCTACGAAATTGTGTTTAACTAGAAAGTGGAAGATTTTTCTGATTTAAAAGTGTGGGAATGAAAACTAACATGAGGTAGACTTGACTGATATGACAAGGCTGTAGGTGGTTTTAGACTTATGGTAGACATCGCCATATGCAATGTTTTCAAGAATTTCATGAAAATGACTATGATACAGCATGAACCTAGGTGAATGACCCTATCTATCAAAAATTAAAAATTTATGTGTGATAACATTACCAATGCACCTTCTACATTTCAAGGGTTAATGAACTCCATTTTCAAACCCTTCCTTAGAAATTTTGTGCTAGTATTTTTTGATGACATACTAATCTATAGCAGGTCTTGGAAGGATCATGTTCAACATGTTGACAGGGTGCTCAAACTATTGGAGGTGAAACAATTATATGAAAAAACATCCAAATGTTTCTTTGGAGTACAAGAGGTGGAATATCTGGGTCATATTGTATCTCACAAGGATGTTAAGGTAAACCCTAACAAAATTAAAGCCATTAAGGAATGGAAAGTCCCCACAAAAATAAAGCAGTTGCGAGGATTTCTCGGGTTAACAAGGTATTATTGGAAGTTTGTTAAGAATTATGGGAGAATATCAACACCTCTAACAACATTATTGAAGAAAGATGAATTTTCATGGACTCCTGAAGCAACTAAGGCCTTTGAACATCTTAAAGAGGCAATGTTCCTAGCACTGATCTTAGCTACACCAGAATTCACAAAAACATTTATTGTGGAATGTGATGCCTCAAGAAATGGAATTGGTGTTGTTCTAATGCAAGAAGGAAGACCCATTGCTTTTGAAATTCGTTCAATCAAAGGAAATTATTTATAGAAAGTTATTTATGAGAAGGAAATGTTGGCAATACTACATGCACTAAAGAAATAGTGACCTTACCTAAGGGAAGGCACTTCAAGGTAAAAACTGATCATGATAGTCTTAAACACTTTTTGGAGCAAAGACTATCTTCAAAAGAGTAGCAAAATTGGGTCACAAATATCTTGGGTTATGACTTTGAAATGATGTAAAAAAAAAGGAAGCTAAATGTTGTTGCAGATGCACTCTCAAGAAAGGATGAAGAGGTGGAAGCATTGTTTTGTGCAATTTCTATTATCCAACCAGATTGGATAACCGAAGCAAGAGATAAATGGAAGAAGGATGAAGAAGTGTGGACACTCATTCAAAATTTGAAGCAAGATCCTAGTACATCTGATACATTTAGTTGGAAAAATGATTCCTTATGGTACAAAGATCACTTATATCATTGTAAGAGTTCCCAACTAAAACAAAAGATTCTTTTGGAATTGCACGCTTCTCCTTTAGGACACTCAGGATTTTTAAAAACTTACCACAGGGTGAAGAAATAAATTTTTTGTGATGGCCTTAAATCTGATATTCAAAAGTTTGTGGCACAATGTTTGGTTTTACAGCAAAATAAAGTTGAGACAATTAAGACCCCGGGTCTTCTATCCATTCCAAGTCAACGTTGGGAGGATATTTCAATGGATTTTATCACAATTTTTCCCAAGTCCAAAGAAAAGAGTGTCATCATGGTGGTAGTTGATAGACTTACCAAGTATGCACACTTTTGTGAATTTTCTCATCCATTTAAAGCAAGTACAGTTGCTACTGCATTTATGGAAACAATTCAAAAGCTACATGGAAACCCAAAGATTTTGGTAAGCAATAGAGATCTCATTTTTACCGGAAATTTTTGGACGTAAATATTTTCTTGTTTGGGTACTCAACTAGCTCATAGCTCATCTTATCATCCTCGATCTGATGGTCAAATTGAGATAGTGAGCAAATATTTGGAAGGATATCTTCGTTGTTTTATATCTGATAAACAAACACAATGGGTCAAGTGGTTACCTCTAGTTGAATGGTGGTATAACACTTCCTTCCATACTGCAGCAAAAATGACCCCATTTATGGCACTTTATGGATATCATCCACCATCCATCACATTATCTTTAAGAGAAAATTCTAAGGTGCAAGCAGTGGAAGATCACATCGAGCATCAACAGCAAGTTCTCCAACTCTTAAAGGATAACCTCAATTTGGCACAAAATCAAATGAAACAACAGGCAGATAAACATCACAGCGAGAGAATTTTTGATGTAGGAGACTGGGTATTTTTACGGCTACAACCATGCAAAAAAATTTCCCTCAAGCAAGCTAAGAAGGATAATAAATTATTGCAAAAATATTATGGTCCTTACAAGGTGTTGCAAAAGATTGGTACTATGGCATACAAATTGGAGCTTCCTGCTTCTTTGCAAGTGCATCTAGTTTTCCATGTTTCATGCTTAAAGAAGGTTATAGGTGACAAAATTCCAGTTCAAACAATATTTCCAGAACTTGATGAGGAAGGAAAAATCATATTGGAACCTGAAACAATCATGGAAACAAGAACTCGACAACTACGAAATCGATTAATTTCAGAACATCTCATCAAGTGGAAGAACTTACCCACTAAATATTCTACATGGGAGGATGAGAATTTTATACAGAAGCATCCAGAGCTACTCAAGCATTGAGGAAAACACTTTTTTGAAGGAGAAGGGTATGTTAGGTTGCCATATTACTAGTGTAGTCCCTTATTTTTATTAGCGTAGCCCCCCTATTGTTATTGTTGTACCCCTGTAACCCCCATATTGTTATTATTGTTCCCTTACATTATTATTGTTAGGTTAGCTAGGATTATATTGTGACCCCATGGACCCCTATATATAGAATGAGGTTTTGTCATTTGCATCATCCAAGAATTTTTCATTTATGTAATGTATTGGAGGTTTCCCCCTCCAAGTGGCTGATTTCTAAGGCGTTGATCTCTCCTTTCTTCTATTTTTGGAGATCGTTTCATAACATATTCTTCTTTCACTGAACTGAGTGCCATGGATCGTTGTTTCCTGTTGTACCAAGAAACTATTGTTGACCCAATGCTAAATATCCCCCCTGATGTGCTCTTTCTATTTGATGGAATTCCAGCCCAATCTGCATCTATGAAGCCATGCAACTTCACTCCATGCGTACGTATGTACCATATATCATTCTTTGATGTGCCCCTCAGGTATCTCAGGACATGCTTCCCTGCCTACCAAAAGAGCTTGGTAGGCTTAACCATACCTTGACTCAGCTGGTTAACTGCGTAGCAAATATTCGGTCTCATGTTCACTAGATACGTTAGCGAACCCACTAGCTATTGATAGACAGTAGAATCCACCACCTCTCAAAAAGTAGCATCCTCTTTCCTCCAATTTCCTAGAAGAGGAATATCCATTGGTTTGTAGCTCTCCATGTTAAACTTACCCAATATCTCCTTTTCATACTTTCCTTGAGACACAAAAAATTCACCATCACGCTGCCATATTTCCAATCCAAGGAAATAATGAAGGCGACAATATCCTTCATTTCGAACTCCCTTGCAAGATCCTCCTGGCATGAGTGTATCAAACACTCATCACCAGTCAAAATTAGATCATCAACATAAATAAAAAATGATGTATAGCTTACCCTCAACCACAATCTGGTACAGGTTTGCATCTGCTTCACCTTTGGTGAAGCCCAGTCCAGTGAAATAGTTGTCTATCCGAGTGTACCAAGCACGGGGTGCTTGCTTCAGCCCATACAACGCTCTTTTGATTCTGCACACATGTGACTCGCTGTTGAAGATCTTGAAACATTAAAGATACTCTATGTACACCTCTTCCTCAATGATCCCATTGAGAAATGTAGTTTTCACCGCCATCTGATGAATACACCAACCCATCTGCGCTGAGAGTGCAAGGATGGATCTTATAGAAGAGTACCTTGTGACAGGCGCAAAAGTCTCATCATAATCTATCTCCTCAATCTATGAGAAGCCCCGGGCCAAAAATCTAGCCTTGTATTTCTCCACTCTCCGATCAGTAGCTTGCTTTACCTTGTAGATCCATCTCGAACCTACCACTGATTTTTCGACCAGTCTTGGGACTATCTCCCATGCATTGTTCTTGACAATGGAGTCATACTCCTCCATCATTGAATCAACCCAAGTAGGCTATTGCACTGCTTCCTAAGAGGAAGATGGTTCAGTCACAATACATTTCCTCATAAGAGCCATGTATCCAGTAAATCGGTCAGGAGACTATATTTGTCTGTGTTGTGAAGTAGGGGCTCCTACATTTTGTGCAGCATCAAGTCTTAGCCTATCAGCTTATGTGGTGCGCCTTCTACCATTTCTGATGGATGTCTCTGCATGAGTGATTTCCTTCACTCCATGAACCTCCTCATGTTGCTGATCCACATCTTGAGATTCATCCTTGGGAACCAACAATTCCTCCTATGCATGCAAGTCTAGCTCCCTCTTAAGGGACAACCGCATGGCTCTCCCCTCGTCAAATTTTATACCTCGTCGCACAAAATTCATTCTATTGTTTGGAAAATACACATGATAATTTGGGGTGTTTCAATGTACCCAAAAAAAATCCCAACTTCAACAGTCGGCTTCAACTTCTTCCTAGCATCCTTGGTCACATGCACATAAACAGATGAGCCAAAAATCTTAAAGTGTGAAGCATCATGTTTCTTACCAGTGAAAGCCTCTTCAGGTGTACTCATACCAAGTACTCTATGAGGACAACAAATTTGCACATAAAATGTAGTGTTACATGCTTCAGCCCACAAATGCATTAGTAGGCCCTGATCATGCAACACTGCTCGTGTTGCACCCATGATCGTTATTTTCTTCCTCTTCGCGACCCCATTTTTGTGTGGTTATGAGGCACAATGAGTTCCCTTCGAAATCCTTCTTTTCTATAGAAGTTCTTGAATTCATTAGAGATGTATTATCCACCATTGTTTCTCCTAAGAGCCTTCATTTTCTTCCCCGACTCTTTCTCCACCAATGCCTTAAACTCACAGAACTTAGATAATGTTTGATCTTTCTTCTGCATGAATAAGATCCAGCATTTACTAGAAAATTCATCAAAAAATATTACGTAGTACTGATTTTTGTTGTTGAAGCAACTGAGAATGGTCCACACACGTCTGTTTGAACTCTCTCAAGGATCCCCGAAGCACGGTTCTCCTTCTCATAAAAGGTGGACTTTACATACTTCCCCTTGGTGCAACCCTTGCACTAATCTAACTGAGCAAGTGTTCCCATTAGAAGTCCGGTAGAAATTTGATGCATGACTTTTAAGGCTCCATGATGAAGATGGCCCAATCGCATGTGCCATAATTCACCCTTATCCTCGCTCACCACTTTTTTTGCCTTGCCCATCATGGCAATGCATCCATATACCTCTAGATTCTAGAGATTCTT
Organism: Pinus albicaulis; assembly: GCA_034641835.2. Lineage (NCBI taxonomy): Eukaryota > Viridiplantae > Streptophyta > Pinopsida > Pinales > Pinaceae > Pinus > Pinus albicaulis. The sequence continues at coordinate 1,655,019,547 of CM076582.1, read as the reverse complement.
AACTCGAATCCCTATCCTCTTGGCTTGAGCCATTGTTTTATGTTGCAGGAAATTTTTTCCATCACTAAAAAAAGCGTCATAGCCTCTGTCCTCCAACAATGTGACTAAGACCAAATTTTTCTTCAGACCTGGTACGTGCATTACATATTTTAATTGAAACAGTTTACCTAACTCCCTATGAAAGTTAATGGTACCAATCTCGGTAGCACTGTATCGTTCATCGTCTCCCATCTCAATATGCATCTAGAGTTCTTTCTCCTCCAGGTCACTGAAAAGTTCCTTGTCTCCCATCATGTGAAAGGAAGCGCCACTATCCAAATACCACAAAGATCCCAATGCACTGGACACCATGCATGTGAACAATGAGAAGTCAAGCTCAAATTGCAAGCCAAGGGCCTCACCAGCTGCATATCCAATAGCCTTCTTGTTCTTCTTCTTTTGTGGACAGTTAGTAGTGAAATGCCCATGTTTGTGACATTGAAAACACTTCACCTTGGACATGTCCTGCTTCTTGACTTTCGACTTAGATTTTGAAGGGAATTTATTCCCCTTCCCCTTCCCCTTCCTCACCTTGGTAGCAAAATCAAAATCCTCTTCATCCTCATTCTTAGATGAAGATCCATCTCTGATATTCCGTCTGAACTCCTCCTGCACCAAATCCGACCACAGTCATTCCCAATCTGGCATTTTCTCCCTTCCATTGACACAGTCTTGATAATTGTGCCAATCCTCGGGAAGTCCTAGGAGATCCAAGCTCACCAAATCATCATCAGCGACTGTTATTCCCACACTCCCCAGTTCATCCTGACATTGGAAAAACTTTGTGAGATATTTTGGAATAGTGTCGCCATTTTCCATCTTGATCTTCCTGATTTTATCTTTGAATGCCAATTTCCTATGGTCACTGTTGCTTTGGAATAGATCCGTTAAAGAAACCTTCCGCATACCATATGGTGTGGCTTTCCCATGGAGGCTTGAGAAAATGTGGTCTCATACTCCCTCCAATAGGATCCTCCTCGTGTTTTCCATTTTCTTTTGACATGCATCAATATTGGAAGCATCTGCAGCATATGACTTAGGAACATCTTTGTCAATGAATTCCTTCAAACCATTGTCTTCGAGTACTGCCTCCATCCTGTCATTCCAAGAAATGTATTTTGAGTTTCCCTTGAGTGCATACTCTAACCTCAAGCCATTGAAAGCCATTTTGATCTTGAATTAGTTTTAGCACCAAGAAATTATTTTTGCAAATTCAAATTCTATCTAGTCACAAACTCATCTCCTGCTTCACTTCTGCAATTTCCTGTGTTATGATACCATGTATAAATTATACAACAAGCATGTATATCTTGGATTCACCTGATCTAACAATGTACTAAAGTTAAATGCTGAATCTCTTCTACAAATATCTTCCAGAATTAAAAACACAATCGCTAATCACATGAACATGAAGCAAGATCAATCACACACAACACAAATAATTTCCCAGGGAAATATTATAGCTAAAAACCACACTATCTTCTATTGTATATTAAGCATGGATCATGAAACAATTACATACAAAAATATTCTTAGAAGAGACCTCAATACATCAGCTAATTATCTCACATTCTCATATGCAAAACTGACCAACACATAGCCAATTCTCAGCCTCCAGACACTATGTCTTTCTTGCATAATCCCTGATGGTAAAGATCCCTAAAAGATAGGAATTCTTTCCTGCCTTGACTGTGCAAGTATCATGGGCACTCCAATGGGTTTTTTGCTACATTTGTGCAAGCAGATAATGTAACAAATAATATTCAACCTCCCTTTCACCTAGAACTCAACTGGGTATCCACTGGATCTGGCATGCATGCAGCTAATAATAGTAAATCCTCAGTTGCATGTGAGATTACTGATTGTGAATCAAATAATATTTAATTCACTTGATCTGTTGCTAGTGTATCTAATAGTTACAACTAGCACAACTGAGTTTAACTCACTTAATTGAGTTAAACTGTTTACAACTTGCACCATCTCATGCACCACTGCACTTCGAACTCTGTTACAACTAGAATTACTCTACATGTCCCACCAACCAACCTCTAACTCAAAATTCACTAGCTAACTGAATTTTCCACTTTAGTTAACTATTTCAAGTCCACATTGAGAATAGATTATAGTTTAATGTCCATCTAAATTAAGGGATAATAAAAATAGACATGCACTAAAAAATAGCACTCTGGGCCCCACCCTAGTCTAGGTGCTTAATGCAACTAGGTGCTTAATGCACTGGGTGTGGGTGCTAAATCTTCTTGTTGAATATCAACAAATTAATCAACACTATATTTTTTTTTTATATATCGTTCTATTTTGAGTGTTTGTGGAGTATTAATGCCAATCAAAGCAAGACAAGATGTTATTGTAGTGTCTTCTACATCTAGATCTTGTATCAGTTTGAATTCTTGATATTATTCTTCTTTAGAGTCTATGTGTAACAATTTCTTCTCACTACATTTATGACCCTTATTGTAATTATTGTCATAGTTGAAACATAGTCCATTTTCTCTTCTTTCATCCATTTTTTCAGAAGTCAACCTTATTAATTTAGGAGAGGGGGCATGATCTTAACTATAGTTATTGGTGATTGATTTTCTAATGGACATATTTTTACTTTCAAATTTCCTTACCAAACTAAAATCATGCTCTAGAGATTTAGTTTCAAAGAGATGTACCTCATGTTGACTGATTTCCTTTAAATTTTTAATAAATAAGTATAACAAATTATACTTTGAAATGTTCTTTACTCTGAGAGTCAACTTTTGGAATTTTTGAATGTTCTTTTTAACTAGACCATTTTCTCAAGGATTTACTAATTGACTAAAAAATGCATTTCTATTAATATTCTCATAATTTTCTATTAATTATCTTGTAAAAATGGACCAAGATATATCAGAATCAATTTTATTTTCACAAATCCAATGATATCATACATGATGGTCTTATTCTAAAAACAAGGATGCAATATTTACCGTTTGTAAAGATGTCACTTGGTGTAGATCAAAGTATTGCTCCATTTGAAATATCCATGTTACCCGATCATCAATATTGTCAAACTTCCTCATGTTGATATTCAAAATGCAGTAGTTTCTTGGTGTTGAATTGAAGCCCTAATGATGGCGATCTTGGATTGAAAATTAATCATTATGGTTTGTGATTCAATATTTTTTCTCTCTAATTGTGATATTATAACCCCAAATGGTATTTATTTTCAACACCGTGCTTCTTATTATGCTCATGGTTTCCTTAGATTTACACATCCCTTTTATGAAGCCTCTCCAAGAGAATATTTTCCATGGAACTCATATATTTCTCTATTTATTTATTATTTTCATTCATCCTCTTTTCTATTTCTTCCATATTTTCATTCTTCTTATTTTATATTCCTTCCTTATTTTCATTCATCTTCTTTTCTATTCCTTCATTATTTTCATTCCTCTTATTTTCTATTTCTCTTTTAACTTTTCTTGGGAACTTGATAGTTCAACCATTTTCAACATATTATCATCTATTGCATTAACTTTCTCTCTAATTGAGATAACCTAAATCCTGAGACTTCACCTCCTTGATGAGTCAACGGTGATCTTTCAGTATATTTAATTGATGTAGTAGCTTTCTTTGGAGGCATGTTGGAAAATAATAATAGTACTCTTTATCACAATGTTTATTCACCAAAAAATAAAAACTCCTAATCAGTAGTTAGGTCACTAGTAAATTACGTAACTTAATTTGGAGAATATCAGAATGGATGAATTTTTATTGATATATCTTTGGGATTTGAGCACTTTTGGATTTGAATTTTTTTCCAATAATACTCTCATATACCTTTTATACAATTCCATATGTGTGGAATAAATTTGATGTGCCAAGCGAAATTTGTGGTAACTTTCCCAAAACTTGTTGATTTTTTTCTTCTTCTCACGAGAAAAATTGTATAGTGTGCCATATTTCCAATTCTTCAAATAAAATTTAGAAACTTTTACCTAAGATACTTATGTATGTCTCTTAAGACCATGAATATTTCATGGTCTTAAAATTCCCATATAGAAATATAGCTGACATATTTACAATTTATTTTAGGATTTTTCACAAACCTTAGCTTCTACAGGTCTAACTACGAAATTATAATGAACCAAATTCTGAAAAATGGACCAGATGTTCACTGAGATTTATCTTTAATATAATCCAAGTTTCATTGTCTCAAACTTCATATATAAAATTATATTGCTAAACTTCCAAAAACCCTGTTTTAAATTTGTACCTAAGCTACTTACGTATATCTCCTAAGGTATATGAAGCTTTCACAGTATGAAAAGTACCATACAGGAATATAGTTGACTTATTCACAATTTATTTTAGGATTATGTGTAAACCATAACTCCCACATGGTCTAACTACGAAAATATATTGAACCAAATTAGGGAAATTGGATCATATGTTCCCTGAGATTTTTCTTTAATATGATCCAAGTTTCGTTGTATCAAACTTCATAGAAGAAGGTTATTGCTAAAAATCCAGACTGACATATTTGAAACTAATTTCAAGAATATTCGGGAACTTGGAATTCCTTAGAGCATATATCCTAAATTATAGCGAACCAAGATATGGTTGAGACTAATTTCAGGACCATTTAGGAACCCTAACTTCTTTGGAACATATATCCAAAAATATAGTAGAATAATACCTAAAATTTGAACCAAATATTTTCCAAGGTGTATTCTAAAAAATCTTCAAGTTTCTTTGTCTGAAACGTCCCAGAAAGAAATTTATTGAAAAAATTCCATGATGACCTATTGTAAACAACAAAACCTTAGGATCATTAACTTGAATACTAAATTTTATGAACCTTGCACCTTAAAAATGATAACAAACTAATAATTATATTCCTCTTTAAGGGGGAAACCTCCTTTTACAATGAATACAATGTACAAAGACAATATTTGATTATTCGAAGACTAGGTATATTATTGAAACTTGGGGGTTCGTGGAGAAGAAGAGTTCCCATGGAGTAGGTTGGAATCTCAACCAGTGAGTCGGCGATGTTCGGGCAGGATGGAACATTCTTCACCCCTCTACATGAAAAGAAACAAGGGAATGCAAGAACCAACAAAGTTAATATCAAGACTCCACCCCTTGGTGCATTGTACTTTCAGTTTTTCATAAAGTTCTAATGCATGCTTAATGTTGTATATAATCATCAAATTGTAAAACTGAAGTATATGACATTTGAGTTGTAAATTTATGGACTATTAATGTATGTACCTAAAAGTTATTAAGTGATTCTCATGTTTAACTTGCTTTTAATTATATTGTGATTCTCCTATTGGATGTTGTTAATGGATTATAATTAGTCTTAAAATAAAACTTCTAATTGCTTATTATTTTCTATATAGTAGATTAGAGAACACCACTTCTTTGTTAATAAAAAATGAGCATGGTTTCATGCATCTAATAACTTTTGTTATTGTCTTGAGTTGATTTGTAAACTAAAAAAAAAATCATTACATACATGTGTAAATGGCATCATAGGAAAGATGCCTACACATCGTATCACATATATTTTGATCAATCTTAGTATTAGTGTTGCGCTATAGTGAAAACCCTTTTCACATCATGCAAAGAATTTTTGTGATGTGATACATAGTCATGTCACAATCCATCCCGACGTCATGATGCAATATTGGTTTATAGTCTAACCTTTTTTCTTATGTCACAACACATGTCCCATCCTCATACTACATTGATCTTTTGCATTGCACCACAATTCCCCTTTAGATTTCTAATTTTCTTGTTCTAATGAATATATTTATGTTATAGGCTTTGTTGACTTGTAGTATTTCATCATATCATCAATTGAATATATGGATCCCTCCAAGAGATGACCTAGGAAAGACCCTGTGGAGGAGGAATATGAGGAAAGTCCCATTAAATCAGTGCTTATCTATGATGATACAAAGTGTTATATTAATAATTAAATTTCTCTAGAGTGGTCATAAATCTACCATTTTTTCTCGAGAAAATAATATCTAGATGAGGAGGAAGACATCAGGGTGTATCAAAATGTAAGGAATTCATGGTTGCATAAAGTGTCTTCTCATATGGTGGTATTTCCAAGTGGGAAAACCATAGAATCGATAGTCAAGTATTGATACAAGAGATATGACTATTAGAGATAGACATGGAAATGAAATTGTTGCACTTACATATCCCCGGATAGTCGAATATTACAAGTTGTTGAAACATCACGTTGAATTCTCAATGGATTGGTACAAAATGTTTAATATGAATAGAAAATACATCCTACGAGGTTGGTGGCAAGATCCCAATAAGTTCATAAGCAAGCCAAACAAAAGATATAAAACAAATTCACTTAGGAAAGCATATCATATGGTCATAGTTGTATGTTGCAGGCTATATGGAAAAGAAAAAGTTGAATTCTTTAAGGAAATTTGGGTCCTCATCATATACACATGCACTCATAAGTGGGTTATATTTAATTGGGCTGAAATTATTGCTATATCTATCAAATACATGTGACAGATGCTTAGAATCCAAAATAAGGGTAGTAGCTCAAATTTTACATGGCTTCTTACATGCTTGACTGGATATGTGTCGAATATGAGTTTGACATGATGGGATGGAGGTGAACTCTAACTCCATACATTCATCTAATGCATATTTAATATAGGGAATTATGGGATAGCCAACATACAATATCATACACAAAAATAGTTGAAGGCTTCATTTCACCACTCTTCTATATTTTATTTGATCATGACTCGCAATGCATGTATGATTGTGTTAAAGAAGTAGTTATGAAAGTTGATGATTGGTTTAGTCCACAAAATTCAACATACATCAAAGTATTTGGCTCATGGAAACCACCATACCAACTCCCACTATTCATGACTGATAAGATAATTTTACATTAAATTGCATAAAAAATGTACAGAGGCGTTGGTGGCATACTAGCACAAGTGAAGAAGGAACCATGGCCTACATACCCCTTTTATGTAAGTATCTATGGTATAAATAATTATAAAGAAGCATAAGTAGAAGTTGTTAACCTATATCATTCCAAATTTGGAGAGACATACTTCCATAGGTACGATCCAAGGGGTGTAGTCTCGGCACATTGCTCCAAATGTAAGCACAAATTGTCTGTCTTGTTGCAAACCTAGAAATACAAAGAAAGAATACAAATTGTTACATTGTTATAGAAGCCTTGGGGAGAACGAATCGCTATGATTGCAGAATCCAGATTATCCATAGTATCATAAAACAATGGTCGACATTTCGAATCACAACTGGGATCCATCTTCAGGACGAGAAATGAATGAAGAATGAAAGAAGGTCGCAAAGATCAAGGTATAAATAGTGAACGATTATGATGATGAGAAAAACTGACAACATATTTTGTTAATCTATTTAAAAATATATATATTTTATTCTTTATAAAATTTAATAAGATTTTATAAATCAATTTTAATTTAAATAATAAAAAATTAAAAAATTGTATTAAAAATATTTATATAATATTACTAATAAATTTCATAATATAATTTATTTTTATTTTTTTTTAATTCTTAAAATTTTTTATAATTTATAATTATAAATCCTTAATTGATACTAAATTAATTTTAATAAGTTAATTTTAATTATAATATAATATTTAGTTTCATAATTTATATTTATAAAAATTTTAATTATTTTTTTAAAAAGTTCTAAAATTAAAATTAAAAAAAAAGGAGTTTTAAATTGTTTTATAATTTTTTATATTAATTTCATAATTTGTTAAAATTTTTAATTTAATGCCTAAAATTTTTATAAATAAACCTTGAGAGTTACTATTTTTTTTAATGTATTACCTAAAAAGATTAACCTAAAATAGTATAATCAAATTCTTAATCTAAGGGTTAATTAATTAAATAAAAATAATATGAAGAATACCTATGTTTATTTAATTCTAAATAATAATAATATAACTATTTAAATATATGTTAATAAATAAACGTTATTAATTAATATTTATTAATTCTACTAATGAATTTTTATTAAATACATTTTATTAATTTAATTAAATCCTAATAAAATTTTAAATTTAAATTTATTTATTTTTATTTTATTTTTTTTATCATTGTTAAATATAAATTACTTTAATTTGAATTTTTATTATACTTTACTTCCATTTATTGATAATAATTATTAAGTAATTAATTTTTATTAATAGAATAAAAAATAATTATTACGAGTGAGTGAAATAATAAGTATTTTGAACTGACACGACCCTAAACTATTAACTAATTAGGAGAAGAAGCAAACCTGCGATATTATACTTGGGATGAGGACAAACCTAAGAAGCAAATTTGTCTAATTAGAGGTTGCCAACTATCATTAATCTCGTATCCTCCGTCCCTGTTGATGTTATGCCGGTGTTTTATAATCTCCAGAGCTTCTCTAATCTTTCGTCTCTGATAGTGTTCCTCCCTTGCATTGATTTTAGCATCCTCAAGATGTAAGTGATGTTTTGTTTTCAAGGAGTGATCAGCAAGAGCCGAGGTTCGAGATCGCTATGATCTTGTAATAGGAGAATCTTCCAAAGGAAAGGATGCTAAGGACAATAAAGTTGCACAGAAAAGGGCAACAGAAATGGAATATGTTAAGAAAGAAATGGAGAAGAAACTAAAAGAAGATCTCAAGTTAAATAAAGTGAAAGAGAAAGAGAAGAGGAAGAGGAAGAAAAAGGGGCAGAGGCAAAAACAGAAAAATTACAGAAAGAGGAGCAAGAGAATAAAATGTAATAAGAAGAGTGAATTGAAAGAGAAATATTGGGAAAAAAATCCAAAGATGAGGAAAGGTTGAAAGAAAAATAAGAACAAGAAGCCAAAAATGCAAGCAATAATGGTTTTCCTAGCACGTATCATTAGAGAACTTTTGAGGTAAAAATGGGCCTGAAAAAAAAAATTACAAAAAGAATCAACTTTATAAGAACCAATAGGATTCAATATGATGATATCAACCATGGGGGATGACTCACTATTTTTGGAGTAAAAATATAAAAAGATTAAAAAAAAACTACTTTTTCAACTTATCTCCCTACGATTTTACTTAAATTTCGAGCAGAAGCACTTGTTGGATGTATAATTTAATTTTGCATCCAAGTAGTACCCATGTTGCATACTTTTGATGGACCCTACTCCACGAAAAATGTGAAATATATGAAAAAGTGTGATTGCAATTATGTTTTTTTCATGTATTTCACATTTTTCGTGTAGTAGGGTCTATCGAAAATATGCAACATTGGTGCTATGTAAACACCCCTCCCACATTTACCCAACTTCACCAGCCTTTCAGGGTAAACAAGAGACAAAGAGATACTATGACATGACCCGAACTCCTAGATCTAATTAAGGAAGTGGGGCTGACAAAATTATCTCATACTGACATCTTACAGGGGTTTAACAACCACCCCGGGTGGTCAAACCTTGAGCTGGAACCCTTTTTCTCTTCCCTGATTCCATGACCACACCCACAACAAGGCATGCATGTGTTTATAGGCTTCCAACCACATGCACAACACCGCTTCCATGTGGTTATAGCCCAATTTCTCCAGTTCTAAGCATGCAGTTTTCAGGCCTTCCTCTAGACCACTGCCCATAATTGCTCAAGAGTTTCTAGAATCAAATATAACATGGAAACAATTTTGAACATTCAATATCAACTCAAAAACTTGACCTAGAATGCCTAGGAAAAGACAAATTTTCATCAAACACATGGCAAACATGTAAGATATAGGTCATGAATTCATATCTCATCATAAAAGTATGGCATTAATATGAAGATCACCGAGAAGGCTATGTTACCTCTCCACATAGCTGCAACAACACTTATTAGTCCATATATTCATCAACCGATCAATAGCTAAACCATTAATGACAAGCTCCATAGAGGATACACATTATATGAACAACATATAACTAGAAAATAACCAACATATAAACCATGATATCCCAACAATAATATCACCAACACATTGCCAAAAAATATACATGAATCATAATAGAAGCATAGATCTTATTAACATATGAAATTACCAACCAAGTCAGGGACTTCCACGTACCACACAACCATAGATTAGGATGAACCAAATATCTCTTTCATCCAATCACCCCTGCGCCATATTCCAAGCATGAATGTGGTATATCATGGAATAAACCAAACAAAACCAAACCAGGGATTCTAGAGGAAAATCCACCTCAACCCTCAACCATTAATTCCACCTCACATTTGTACATCACTACGACCAACCAGATCATTCTCTACCCAAGTTTTCTAGGGCTCCAAGAACTAGTAATTCAACCCACAACCTTCTAGTGCTCCACAACATTTTTCCAAATTGGCTCCAAGGACTAGTAACTCAACCCACTAAGGCCTCCAGAGTGTTTGTCCCAACCTAGGATCTAGGAGTAGTAACTCAATCCAAGTTTTTCCAAGGCTTCCAGATTGTTTGTTCCAACCCACAACCATAAGTAATTATGAGCACCAACCATAAAAAATCAAGCGAAAAAACCCCACAACAGCATGGCTATTCAGTAAATGTCAAGGAAAGTCCAAAATCATTGTCAATCCATGCAATCCTCCATGCCAATAGAAGCACATAACAAGAACTACATGCATATACCATGCATCTATGAATCAGTAAGGAAATCACACCTACAACCTGTTACCTGTAAAGCAATCTAATTGTAATTGTTGACCCACCTGTTCCCTTGCACTTTCCCACTTTCCTTTGCCTTCTTTCTCCAACCCAAATGAAAACTAGAGTGCTCCAAATATGCTCCAAGAAAACTTTAAGTGTGAAATAGTAAGAGAGAGTGAGAGAATAGAAGAGAGATCCAAGCTGAAACTAACAAAAAGTTGTCAAAAAAGATAGCAATTGATCCTCAGAAGAATTTTTATCATTGAGGCATCTATTTTCTTAATTTTCCTTCAATTTCTCTCTCATGCCAAATTGTGACCTTTCACCTTAATTTTCTCCTATTTTCCTTTATTTCATAAATAAAATGTCAATTAATGCCATTTTTCCAAGTTTCCAATGCCTTTCCCAATTTCCATAGCCATTAATTAATCACAAATAATACCCCATCACCATTTTTTAACCAACATTCAGCTTGGAATATGTGTCCCATGACCTTGGCCTTATTTTTTATTGACATTAAAAATCAACTAGGGGTTGTTACAAACCCCTACCCCTTGGGGGAGCACTGTCCTCGATGTTCAATGACATGTATAAACCAACAAAATACATACTGCCCATGGAAATTTATAACACAGCTCGTTGCAACTTTTACATCATATCATACCATGACCATCCCACCATGAACACCATACCACTTATTAGAGGATTATAACACAACTCGATGTGGTATTTACATATATATACATATATATAGACATGACCAAAACACAACATCAAAACATATATCATAATACATATGTTCAACCAATGAATAGAGAAGGATACATAGCCTACATATGAACATCCATCTCCCATGTAGCTTCATTGGGCCCAAATTTCTTCCACTACACTTTAGCTTGCTCGATTGCTTGATTATGAAGCATGAGCATATTTTGCTGCAAAATGCATTGAGGTTCCCACTGGAATTCTCCTTCTGGAGCCACCTACAATACAAACCAATCAATCACATGATCAACATATTTCACATACTTTTTAAGCAATGACACATGGAAAACAAAATGGACTTTAATTGTTTTAGGTAGTGAAAGTTGGTAGGCGACCAGTCCAATCCTATCAAGGATATCGAAAGGCCTGCAATACTGAGGTGCTAGCTTGGCACATGATCCAATCCTCAAGAAGATATTTGTGGGAACGATGTGAAAATACACATGTTCCCCAACCTAAAAATCATTAGATACCATGTGTTGATTTTCATATTAACTCTTATGCATGTCCTATGGTGTCTTTATATTTTTCTTGACATCATGCATTCCCTATTCCATATCTACCAACATATCCAGTCCAGTCACTACCCTGTTCACTAGATCACTCGAAATGATGGGAGTATTACAAATTTTCCCATAAAGTACCTCAAATGGAGTCCTCTTCAAAGACTCCTGATACCCATTATTGTACACAAAATACACTAGTGGAATATACTCCTCCCACTTCCTCTGCTGGTGCATAACATACATTCTCAACATGTCCCCAAGAATCCTTTTGACCCTCTCTATCTTCCCAATTGTCTGCAGATGATAATATGTACTAAAGGCCAACTCTGTCCCAAAACCTGCAAAAAACTCTTTCCAAAACTTGGAAGTGCACTTGGCATATATTTCTGAAACAATCTTCCTAGGAATGCCACGTAACCTTACTATCTCCCTTATGAATACATGGGCCATCTCACTAGATGAATTTGTAGACTTCACTGGAATGTAGTGAGCTACCTTAGTCAACCTTTCAACCAAAACCATAATAGAATCATGCTGCCTATATGTCCTCAACAAACCTGTAATGAATTCCATGGAAATGATCTCCATTTCCACTTTGGAATCCTAATCAGCTACAATAAATCACCTGCATGCTTAAACTCTTATTTTACCTATTGACAATCAAAACATATCGCAACAAACTCAACCACCTCTTGCTTCAAGTTTTTCCAATGGTATAATTTCTTAATGTTTGTCAATGTCTTCTAATATCCTGGGTGAACTAAATATGGCTTGACATGAAATTACCTCAATATAAGCTTCTTGAGCTCTTTGTTGTCTGTAACATAGATCATTTCCCTAGAGCTAACCAAACCATATGGCATGAGATGATAATCCACATCTTATTCACCTGTACCTACTATTGTAACATGTGCATAAATTGTCGGTACCTATCAACCTATTGCCTTTCCTGTAAGATCTACTCCTGCAAATTTGTCCCATATGAACTCATAGCTGTAATTTCATTTACCTGCACTCTTTTGCTAAGAGCATCTACAACGTTGTTCTCTTTACCTTTAATGTACCTAATCTCGAAATCAAAATAATTAAGCATGGCCAACCACCTATCTTTCCTATAATTTAGATTAGGTTGGTTAAACAAGTATCTCAAACCACTATGATCACTCATCAAAATGAACCTCTTTCCAAGTGTCTTCCAATAAAATAATATCTCCACATATTTAATGCATGAATTATTGATGCCAACTCATATCATGTGTCACATAATACCACTCATGCTCATTTAGTTTCCGTAACTCATAACATACTACATGTCTTTCCTGCATCATGACTCCACTAAGTCCTCTCTTCCAAGCATGTGTACATACCATAAACTCTCTTTCTAGATCTGCAATCTTCAAGGCTGGAGAATTTGCAATCTACTACTTCAACTACTCAAACTAGTTGCACATTCTTATGTCCATTCAAAAATATTTCCTTTTCGCTGCAAATATGTAATAGGATATGCAATTCGCAAGAAGTTCTTGATGAAACACATGTAATAACCTGTTAATCCCATGAATGATATGACCTCATACACATTCCAAGGTGTTTCCCATTCCATGATATCTCTGATCTTCTCCAGGTAAACTGCTATGCCTTCCTTGGAAACAATATGCCCCAAGTAACATACCTCTGTCTGAAAGAAAATGTACTTAATAATCTTGGCATACAACAAATTCTTTCTTATAAATCTCAATATTGTTGCTAAATTTCCTGCAATCTCTTCCTCATTCTTACATTATATCAATATCTCATCAATGAATACTATCACAAACTTGTCTAGATAAGGACGCAACACACTATTCATCAAACACGTGAAAGTAGCTAGAGCATTAGTCAAACCAAAAGGAACCAAAATAAACTTATAATTTCCATACCTAGTCCAGAAAGAAATCGTGTAGATTTCCTCTTCTTTCATGCATACCTGATGATATCTTGATCTCAAATCAATCTTTCATAACATTGCTACTCCCTTCAACTGATCAAACAATTCGTCAATTCATGGAAAAGGGTACTTGTTCTTAATTTTCGCTTTGCTCAACTACCTATAATTAATGCATAATGTGAGAGTACCATCCTTCTTCACAAAAAATAGTGGCGCACCCCAAGGAGACACACTTGGCCTGATGTCTCCCTTGTCAAATATTTCCTTCAACTACAACTTCATTTCCACTAATTATGGAGTGCTCCTCTTGTACAGTGCCTTCGATGTTGGTTCTTCTCCCAACATCAACTCAATAGAAAAGTACACTTCCCTATGAGGTCGTAACTCTACAATCTCTACTGGGAATACATCATGAAATTGCTACAAAACCAGATACCTCTTCAAGACTTCCGCATCCTCAACATCCTTACCTTTACCACTAGAATATGAACAACACACAATAAACATCCTTTATTTCTACTATGCTTTGCCTGCACAGTTGTAACCATTCTTATTATTACCCTGTAATATTATCTACTCTTTGTCATCGTCCAAGCACTCATTAGCCTTATCATAGCAATCTACCTTATTCTTTTGAATGTATAACGAATCCATACCCAACAACATATTGTATGATCCCAATGGAAGCACATTTATATGGACTAATTTAGACAAACCGTTCAACTCAAATGCACAATATCTTATCTAAATATGAACTCTTTTCTTAGTACGTATATCCAACTAAACCAACCAAGATTCTACATGCACTTATTTATTTAAACAACACTTATCCACCAGGTTAGGGCTGATATAAATATATTTATATCCAACGTCAATAAAAATAGAAACAACTTGATCACAAATATTACCTTCCATCTCAGTAATGGATGCATGATGATCATCCTGCCTATTATCCAATGTTGCATAAATTTGAGGAATACTATGTCCAACATCCCCAACTATTTCTGCCTCTCGATCACTATAAATGTTTTCTCTACCACCCTGATGTTGTGGAAAATCTCTCCTAAAATTATCCTTGCCACAAGTCCAACACTGCAAATATTTCCTGCCATCACCCTTGTTTTGCTCCTTGAACTAAAATCCCTATCTTCTATCAGTTGCATTTAACTTCTTGTATGACATTGCATTATCTTTGTCATTTTTATCCTGACTTTTTCCTCTCTTCTTATCCCACTATCCTTTATTCTTATCGTTACCTTTCCAATCTTGATTAGACTCAGTCTTGCACTTTGATTTCTCATAACAGTGTTTCAAATTTCAGATGGATTCCTCCAGTGATCTAGGATCATCAAACTTATTCTTGTCTTTGAATGATACCGACACCCACTAATGAATCTCTAAATATTTGATTTCTCCTCCTTAAGATAAGGCACATATATCAACAACTCCAATAATTTACTAGTATACTCCTCATTGATCATAGATAACATCTTCAAATGATAGAAATACTTTGCGTCATCATCATATTATCTTTTTCATAGATACTTCTTCCTGAAAAAATCTCTCAAACTCACTCCAAGTCATCTCCTCTTCTTGAATTCCTCTAACATTCTTCACATCTTCCCACCAAATGTTTGTTTTTACTTTAAGACCGAAAGTAGCTATCCTAGATTTCATAATCTCTGAGTGATCATGCAATTTGAAAAACTTACTCATCCCAAGAAACTAAGCTTTTGCATCTTATGACTTCTTCATTTCTCCATCAAATGTAGGAGGATTTTCTTTCTTGAAATCCTCTGTAAATTACAGATGATTTCATTAACCTCTTATTTCTTTTCCTATTTTCTGGAAAGTCTTTCCTATGACTGAATGATCCTGTCATTATATACCTTACAACTTATGATATCTACTTTCAAGCTTCTCAATGTATATGTTATGTCAAGGGAATACTTATCACCATGTTTTTCATATGATTTGTAGGGAGAATCATGTGAACTGTAGTTGACCATTCTTCTAGTTATTTTTCCTGCAAGCATACCATGTGATGCAGAAGCATTTGGCCTCAAGTCAAATTTGTAATGTAATTCAAGGCTAAGGTCTTGACATTGGTCCAAGAGGAACATTTTTTTGTATAATCACTGAAAAGTCTTCTAAAAACTTCATAGTTCACAAGTATTAGTCTAGAAGGTTTTAGATAGGTGTTGACTCATTAGTCAAAGAGCTTAGCCATAATGAACTATGTAAAAAATCCCTGAGATGAAGAGATGACTCAAGGAGTTAGTGAATGAGTCATAGATAGATTTAAGTATGGGTTTCTAATTATAGGGGTTAGTTGCTAAAATTTAGGAATCTATTGATAAAGATTTAAAGGATATATTTTCATTGGGAAGAGGGAATCATGCAAAGAGAGAGGAGGAGAAAAGCCTATGGGTAGAGAGATAGAGAAATAGTGTTGAGAGGCCAATTTAAAAGAAATAATATTATGCCTAGAGAGAGAGAGAGAGAGAGAGAGCAGAGAGTTTTCTTTAGAGAGGAGAAGGTCGTGAAATATCAGCAGACAAATTTTGATTGTAAGCAGTTTAATGTATCTGTACATTTGTTGATTAATGAGAAAATTGAATTCATGTGATTGTGTTATGTCTTATTTATGAGCTGAGTAATCCGTAACGAATTAAAATGGTTTCTATGTAATAAACCACTGTGGTATGAATTCTGATAAATGCTTAAATGAATGAATAAGTCTTCTGAGTGAATAAGACTTAGTGGCTAGGTAAAATCTATATGATTCTAGTGCGGAAGTTAATTTTTTGATACTGTGTGAGAACAAATGAAGTGCAAATAATAATTGTATGCGGGCCGAGAACGAGAAGAAATCCAAATTAGAGATTTGGAGAAGCAAATATAGAAGATGTTTTGTATTCAGGCTTGAGACAACATAATGGTTATTTGAATAACCAGAAGAACAAGCTTAGGAGAGATCGGTGCTTTTAAAAATTGAATAAAGCTCAAGAAGGAAGTAGTGGTGATTGAAGAAAATAGAGAAAATACTAAGGCAGAAAAGCCTTTATAATATTTCCAAAGGAAGGGAAATGGACAATGAGGATTAAATCTCAAAGATCTGAACAAGACCGACGGTCCAGATTGAATTTGAAAATTAAATTGGGAAAGTTTCAAAGTGTATACGTGTTGGGAGGAGCAGCCAATCGCACATCGCAAATCGGCGATTTTAACATTTAAGTTTAAGTCAATGCAAGGTAAATGAAATAACTTGCGATACAAAGAAGGGCAAGCAGTGAGGACCATTAGATGTAGGAGCAGATCAATGGAGGAGGTTAAAACACAAATAGAGTGATTTCGCATATCGGTGATTATTAAGTTTAGGTGTTAAGGAATTCGCAAGTTAAACAAGATAATCTGCGATGCTGTAGAGACCAACCCTATAATTTACTAGATGAGCGCTAGGCTTTACATATATATATATATATATATATATATATATATATATATATATATATAATTTTTATTTTTAAATAAAAAAACAGTAACTAGGAATTTAAACCATAATCATACAAGTTTGAAACTCAGTAAAAATTAATTCACTTATATCAAAGTCCATAAATTTAACTTCATAACACATACATCTATTTAACTTGTTGATCTAGACACAATGAAATCATCCTAAATACAAACAATTCTAGGCATCATGAAATCATCATAAATAAACACAATATAACTAACACATGTACCTTTCTCCCTTAAACGAGAACCAAACTTGACTTGCTGCTACTTGAGCACCTTTGTTGTCGTCTACCTCCAAGCCTAAATGTTTTCATGCTTATTCTGAATGTCGTGACCCACCGGTTGACCTCCCAGCCTACTCCTTGGGTACTCTCCTTCCCCGCGAACCCCCGAGCTACAATGGGGCTGTACAACGACAGAATGTACTAGCTGATAGAGGTGAGCCCCTCTTGGCTCAAGAGTCCCCTCTCTATAATCCTCTACCTCACCAAACTCAACTATAGCTCGTAACCACTTCAAAATTACATAATCTCCTCCATCCAACCATAGGGTAAACAAAAGTCCTTTTCCCTTCCCATTACCTTTCTTTTATAGAAGGTTTCATAGGTGATACTTGGAATTTCATGCATAAATAATTATTTTTTTATCACCCCAAAATTTGATTATTCACCCACCCATGTGTCACCCTCTCATCAAGACTCTCCAAAAATAATTTACTTAATTATTCATTTAAAAATAGTATTTCCCTCAACTCAACAAGGTTTCCTATTTCTTCTCCTAGTTGTCTCTTGATTCCCCCTTTCTACTCCTTAGTTTGTGCTTATTACTGAAGTTAATTGATGATTCTCATATTTGGTCCCCTAACTACCTCAATTTTCCCTTTTGATGAATATTATTATGTTGGCTTTTGCCACATGGAAGTTCTCTAAATTTCTCAAATTTTAATTTATTAATCTTATTTTATTTCACCACCCTCTTCTCTTAATGAAGCTTTTAATAAATCTGTATACTTAACTCTATGTCCCTCTTTCCCCCTTTTCCTAATTAAGTCTTATGTATTTAATATTTTCTTTTAACATGGAAAGGGTAGAGTTATCATGGTAAAATATTTTATCTCTCCCTATTCCTCCCTTACCCTAAGTTTTATTCTTGATTTAATTCCTTTGGTTCTAACATCATATGTCACTTGATATGAATTAGTTGGATTTTCCTATATTGATTATATTTATTAGTTTCTTTAATGATGTCGAGGTTGTCAAGTTGGTCATGCCCTTCAAGAAATTCCATTTTAAGTTCCAAGGGTGCCATGCCTAAGAATTTATTTCTGATACCAAGGGTGCTAAGTCGGTCGTGCCCTTCAAGAATTTCTCTTGAAATTCCAAGGGTGCCACACCACTTGCCCTTCAAGTATCTAGTGGTTACGAGGGGAAATTATATTTGCAACGCCAGAGACCCCTATCATCTCGTATGTTGTCTGCTATAGTGAGACTAATGGTGCTAGGGATCAAGGAATCCGCCTTGATGCGCGCCCCCCAGAAAATCCTCGTGAGCGAACCAAATTTGGGACCTGCCCTCACTACATCGTGATCTTCAAGGCAAAGGTATTTCGACCTTTCCAGCCTAAGTCACGGCGGGAGTGCTAGTGAGTGAGATCAGGAACATTGTTCCACCCCTCCCATGTTGTTCCATCCAATTGTACAACCCCATCACCCATATGTGAGTCATTCGGCCAAGAAACTAACATGTTCCTACAACCACTAACATATCATCAGAGTGTATATATATATATATATATATATATCAAGTTCCAAACTGAACATATAGTTTCAAAGACAAAATATTAATTCCTATCAAACCAAATGTTGTCAGCTCTTCATATGCAAGTGCCTCTGGTGGTTTCCTGTCATACTCAATAATCATCAGTAACAAAGTTTCTCATTGTTAGTCATTATCATAATAGCAACATAAACATGACCATCATTCACATCGTTGTTCATTTTGAATCATAACTAATGTAAGTAGCTACCATAGGGGACACATCCATCATGGTTATCATAATCATAACATCGATGGGAAACTAACATATCCATCAAAACCATCATCATCGTAACATCAATAGAAAACATACCTATCCATCATCATCGTAACATCAATAGAAAACATACCTATCCATCAAGTCTATCATCACCATGATATCAATAGAGAACATACATATCCATCAATGATGTCATCATCACAATATCAATAAAGAACATACATAACCATCAAATCCACTAATAATAGAGTCATGTGTCTGGATCCTCAACCTGAGGTCCTCAAAGAATAAAGTATGAAGGATCAGTGTCCATCAACCAAAGTGGGGCACTACATTCACCCCCTCTTAATAATGGACTTCGTCCCGAAGTCCTTAGATTAGGAAAGGAAATTTAGACAGGGATGCATATCCTTAATATCCTCTATTAAAATCGTGTTATCCTCCTTGTGACAAGTATAATCAATTTTTAAATCAAGCAATTTCTCCCTGATTTTTGTCCATTAAGGAATGCCGAAATATTTGAGGGTCATACTTAAAACATCTTCCATCTTCTTTATGGTTCCCTTTACGCAAGTAATATATTTACTTTTTAACTTTGATTACCTCCCTTATATAGTGTTTAAATGGTCTTGGGTGATTATGTGTCACATGCTTTGGCAATCAAGCCCCACAATTATATTTTATCATTCTTGGTGCCAATGCTTTTAGGGCACACAACGTCATTCAACAATGTATAATATGTGTAAGAATATGCCTAATACATTACATCAATATTCGTTTTGAAACAAATGCGGACTACTTGGGAACCATTAGTTCGTATAAACACCATCCCCAAGTAAGTTAACAAAATATCTACAACTTATATATGTTTATTTCTCATATATTAACACAATTTATTTCTTATGAAGTTAAAATGGTCATAGTTATATATGTTTAACATCTATCACCATGAAATATCTCACAAGAGAATGTACAATTAGTGAGTGACCATTAACTCAAACCACATGTGTAATGAACCTACGTCAAGGTGCATCAATTCTTCTTGTGAATTAATCTCAACTACATCACTTACACCACGTAGGTTTAATTAATAAAATGGATTTTAGGCTAGAAATCGTCACATAGTAGATATCCTTTAACATGATATCATTAATATCGTTATATGATAAAGCTCCAACAAAAATAAATAAAACCATACAAGTATATGATAGGCTCCAAAAACTAGCACTCAATATCAACCTATATCAAATTAGTAATAATCCTTTTGAATTTCTTAGCTGTCACATATTTGAACCTAAGAGTATTGTAATTATCAATTTCAATGTGTCTAATCATCATTGTCTCAACAATCACCTAAGCTAAACTCCTTCATGTATCACATGCATGGCACGTCTCTACCGTGCAATTGTTGAATAATAAGCAATTGCATGTTCCCTCTTCTTCTCCCATAAAGGAATCGACATGAACATTTAATTCCATATATTTATTCCCTGACGTGTGTGTGTGTGTGTGTATATATATATATATATATGTGTGTGTGTGTGTGTGTGTGTGTGTATGTATGTATGTATGTATGTATGTAATCTCTAAGTCATTATTGGATCCATCAACATGTCCCTAGGTGTTCCAAATCACTTGTGATGGCTAAGCATTCCAAAAACCACTATGTCATGAACCATATTGTTTTATAGTAAAGGGGTATGATCATATGAGATTGACTAACCAGGTGAAGAACCACGCACATGAACACATACTTATGGCCTTCCTTTGGCAAAGTATTTGATAAAACTATATAATTACTAAAAACCTAATATAAGAAAAGCGATAAACTGTCATCCAGGATTTCTCAAGATGAAAGGATGAAACATGCTTGTTACTGATCTCGTCATTATTTTGTCCCAGATATGAAATGAAACTCTAACCCTCAAGAGTTCCTGTTTAATTTCAGGTGGATGATTCATCCTAGAAGGAGTCGCCTCCAAGTAATCTTTAGGTTGACATATTTTCCATCCATATTCTTAGGTCATCATACTCTATTTCCATGGGCTCTAGACTCAATAATTGTTCTAATATGACCTATTGCTAGCAATCTATTGGTATTGTATTTCTCCGTGAATCACTATCTTGTTTCATTGACTTCTATCAATTATATAAAGGATTTAGTATTTTGTTGCATTGAATTTTTATCAATTATATAAAGGATCTTGATGCGCTTTCAAAGAGTGAAAGGTTTACTTGCCATAATTTAGGAGACTAGAAACCTTGCCAAAGTAAACATCCATTTACACTCTAGTATTCATATCTCATAAAGAATTTACTACTTTAGTATTATTATTAAATAACATAAATTATTTATTATCACAATTTGTATGATTTACTAACTTTTAAGGATATCTCTAATATGCATGTATAATCAATTCTAACTTTTAGATATGCATTAGCCATGCTGTACATAGATTAAATTGATGTACACTATGTGTTTCAATAGATCACTGAGTCTAACCCTAGATTTATGGATAGTGCAATATTAGACTATGCACCTTAATTTAAGTGAACCTATAATTACTTTGAAATCCCTTTTTATCTTTCATTTTCTTTAAAAATTAATAATATTTAATCTATAACAAGTGCTTCTCCCTGTCACTTAATTTACAAATTAAGATATGGAAAAATTTGGCATAAAAATTATAACCTATATTTACCAACGTTAAATTAATAATGGTGAATAGGAAAATATAATCTTATAGTTTTGCTTTCACAGAAACTAATAATTTGAGATGTGAAGTGGATAGATTTGCATAAATTTTGACTGAGTTATAAACATTAGTAAGTCTACATAAATTTTGATGGGTAAAAAAAAAAACACTAGTTAGTGTAAACCATTTCAGTTTTACTCCTACCTCAGTATTGGGGAAAACATAAATAATAGAGGGAAGTAACTCCTCATTATATATATATATATATATATATATATATATATATATATATATTACTTCTTAATTCTATAAAATTTCCTTCTTGAGCACAAAGTTTGCTTAAATTATGGTGAGAAGTAAGTAATAGTGAACATGTTATTTACTAGAGTATGAAATATTTCAAGGATTTTTATTTTTATTTTTTAAAGAAATGCTTACTCTTATCATTCAATTTTATTTATATATAAAATAAAATTATATTATAATTAAATATTTCATTATCATTTTAATAAATTTCAATACACTTAATATGTAGAAATTCAATCTCTAAATTATTTAATATAAATTATATATAATATAAGATGTAATTATGTATTTGGAATTGCTTAGTCATATGTGAAATTGCTTCTTCAATTTTAACCATATGCTTTAACTCCATTTAATTTCAACGTCATTCTATGTATGATAAAAGATAAAGATTGACATGTATAATGAATTAATCGTTTCTTGATAATATGTGCTCTCTGGCATATCAATACTTCCTTAAAGTATTACATTGGCCATATCTCTCATTGTCTAAATATTATAAAAGTGATTCTAGTAAGTAATTATACAATTAAATATTGACAATCAACTCCAACCCTTTTAAACAAGTCAAACCAAAAATATCAATACTATACCCTATGCTAAGAATCATAAACTATAATAAATTATGACATTTAACACGATATTCCCCACTCAAATACTTCCCTTCTCATTATATTGGTAAAATATAAATTTAGACATGTCATGCAAAAGATTATCTTGATAGCCATTGTATTGGTAAAAATGCAAAACCTCAATGAGTTAAAGTACAATGGTAAAAATGCAAAAATCAAGATGTTAAAGTACAGTGAAAGTAATGTATCCAATCCCAATACACTCGTCTAACACAATCCTAATGCACTCTTCTTGAATAAAAACCTCATTAGATAAAATTTAGTTTAATACTCAAAGTTATCTTGAAATATAACAATTCTTGGGTAACAAACTCTTATTGGAATCTTGAGAAATTTTCATGTACTTTTCCATGGAAAAATAAAACTTTTTGATGTTGTACTTTAAATTCTCTATCTACTCTACCAGATTTAGAGATTTGAAAAATTAAACACATTTTTCTTAAAAATAAAATAAAATATATATAAAGATAATAAATGAAACAAATTTATGCAAGAACATATTTTAATGAGAGCACTACGAAGATAGTGTGCTTGTAAAATAACATATCAATGAACAGAAAATTTCATATTGTTAGTCATGTGGTAAAGTACAATAAATAAGAGCGAGGAAGTAGAAGTATAAACATTCGTTATATGCTTGGTCATTAATATTTATTTTTTTGATTTTTTTTTACAATAGAAAAAGAGCAGTTAGTCACTAAAATGAGGCTAATTTAGGTGCAAGACATGAGACCTTACTTTTTACAATAGAAATAGCAATTTGTCACTCGAATGAAACTAATTGAGACTAATTTAGCTGCAAGAATTAATATTGAGACTAATATTAAAACAAACAAACAAAAATGTGTAAACCCCTTTCATGTGTTTAAAGTCAATAAGATTCTTAACTAATAACAAGAATCTTAACTAATAATAATGGTATTAAAAGATTTAAATATAACAAAAACATTATTATTGATATAATCAATCTTGGTCGCGTGGATAAACGGAAGTTGGTGGACATTGGAAATCTCTTCATCATGACCATTTTTTTTATTCTAAGTTCCTTATTACCTCTTTGAAAATTGTACAATGAGAAAAATATTTTTAAACCATTAAATTTAGACTATCCATGATTTTTTTATTGTTTAAAGAATAACTTTTCTATTATTTTAAAATAAAAATTCTCATCCTATCCACAAAATTATGAATATTATGACCGTTTTTCTTTGTATCTGTTAAACACCATGTTGAAACACACATATGGTGTATGAGGAGAATAAACACACACACACAAGAGACTCAACACAATGAAGGATAAGCGTGAGGCTTTCTTATTTTCCATTATACAAAGATGTACATTTATAGTACAATGGTGTGACTTTTAGTTTCATATTCCAAGGTCACTTGGACTCCATTGTGACTTTTCACATTCCACACCTACCCATGTAGGATTAGGTGTTCCAACATCCCCCCTTAATCCGAAGGGGTATGTGTGAGTCCAAGAAAAGAGTTGTAATACAATATGCAAAGTATACATGGCAGCACTTGCGCTGAATCAACTCTCTGAAATGTTGGAAAAAAGAGGTGGTTTTAGGATGACCACAAACACTAGAACGCAAAACTTGTTGCAATTCCCGGAACTCTTCCAAAATTGGCACGAAGCTGAAAGCTTTTGCTAGAGGAATTGTCCCTCATAAAAAAGGGAGACCTTCAACCTAAAAGAAGGGAGGTCTGCTACTTGTGATGGTTTTAGGATTAACAAAAACTCTGGAATGCTTTGAAGCATTTCCTGGAACTCAACCAATGCTGGCAAGAAGCTGAAGGCTTCTGCCAGAGAAAGTGTTCCTCATATATGAAAGGGAGACCTTCGACCTAAAAGAAGGGAGGTCTACTACCTGTGGTGGTTTTAGGTTGTCCACCAACAAAAGATGATGGTTTAAGGTTGTCCATCAACCAAAGGTATGCTCATGGGAATTCGTGTATTTGGCTACATCTCTGAATCCGGAAAGACGAATTGTGGCTCAGGCTCGCTTGAACTGCTGGCTACAACTCTGAACATGGAATGAGAGATTGTGGCTCAGGCTCGCTTGATCTGTCATCGAAGCTTGTACATGACCACCATTTTCCCCCTGTAAGGGACAAGGTGAGATGATGGCAAAAACTCAACTGCAAGTTTGTTCAATATTCGATAACAAGTTCTGACATGCGATTTAAATATCTTCTTGGTTGTTGATGACCATTTCCAAAAAGCGATTTATCCAAGATGAATCTTTGTTCTTGCAGGAGGCTTGTTTATGAAGCATCTATGATAAGAATGGATGTGCTGACCATAGTGCTTGCATGGATGAAGATCAAAACAAAGATCTTTCATATAGCCAACATGATCACAAAGCACAAGAACATTTTCAACTGTTGTTGTATCGCAGATCTAGAATAGCGTGGTCGATATCATTAACACGTAACCGGGCACCGAAATATGATGGCTTTGTGTAGTATGGAACATGAGAGGACACATTGACTATACATTCAAGACCAGTTCTCTCTATTGTTGTGGACAAGCTCTTCCGACTGTCCACGATGGGCTTAGGTGAGTCAGCGCGATCATTGTGGACCGTACGTACATATCTCGCCCAGCATGGCGGCACCGAATTCTGAACTATCCGTAACCTTATTCTCTTTCTTTCCGATGAGTCCTTCGTTAAATCTTCCTAACAGAAACAGGTTCAAAATGGTGACTCTTTTGCTGAAGTTCATCTTGTTGGAGCTGAGATTCCAACTGCAAAAACTCAATCTTCTCTTGTGCATCTTGCAAACAACTCTGAATGTTACAAAGAGCATTCTTGCTCATTTTTATGATATCATCAACATTTGAATGAATGAGGTTATTCAACAACACTAATGCCTCATTGATTTTGGCCATTTTCAACAATTTAGGCTCAAAAATGAATGAAAGGGTGTCGGCTTCAACCGAAAATGCACCCGTTTACAATGTGATTCAACAACAAATACAAATGACTCCAAATAATTCTCAAAGTACAAAGTGTGCTCCTCAAATGATGGAGGACAATCAACAATCCAACAACTCAAATACTGATTGCAACTATGAAGAAGCAATGTCTACTCACAATACAATGTCAATGCAATACAATATTTCTGCAAAATATGTGCAGCTGAAAACACTTGTGCAAGAGGCCTTTAAGGCAGCTGAATTCTCTTCTTCAAATAGCTGTTTTAAAAATAATGGCAAACTTGTCTTCAAATGTGAAATTCTTCAAAAAATCACCCTCTTATATATGCCACAAATCATAAAATGTCAAATCTGCAATTTTCTCTATGTCATTTCGTCATTCACTGATGTTCATATCTGCTCTTCTCTCTCTCTGTTGTTTTTTTTTTTTTAAATTAAAAATTAAATTAATTAATTAAAAAAGGGGAGATGAATTGTAATAGAAATGGGAAGGATTTTAATAAATTAAAAAGGGAGAGGTGTGAGAAAACTAAGTGAAATTTTAATTAAAAAAAAAATTATTAAAAAAGGGATTATGGGAATTAATTAAAAGAGATTTTAAAGATTTAAAAAGGGAAGGGGATATATTAATTAAATGGGATTTTAAATATTTAAAAAGGGAAGAGGAAATATTAATTAAAATGGATTTTAAATATTTAAAAAGGGAATGGAGTGATAAGGGGAATGGAGGCACGTTGGGGAAGGATAGGAGTGGGTAGGTTAGAGCGCAAGGGGTAGGGGAGGAGACGGCGTTGAGAGGGAGGGAGCATATTACAATTGCAGGGGGAGGGAGTGAAGTGCAGGGTGTGGTCGAATTGTGAGTGATGTATGGGCCGAGTGCTGTCATGGTGGAGGAAGCGGATTTTAAAAAATAAATTGGAGTTAAAAATAAGTAGAGATGGAGGCTACGCGGCGGTCAGATGGAAGGGCGTTGAGTGTTGTATGTGCGGCAGAGAGAGCGTGTAGCAGAGGCCTATGGAGTGAGGGAGGCCACAGATGGAAATGGGATGTATGGCTGTGAGGGGGTGGACGGAGGTAGGGTGCGTTGAGAGATGTAAGGTTGGGTGCGCTGGGTAAGGTAGGCGTGGGTTAGGAGCAGTGGTGAGAGTATAGGGGAGGCCGAAAGGCCGATTAAAAAGCCCCCTTCCCCATTTTAATTCCCATTTTTAATTAACTTTTTTTTTAAATTAATTTAATAAAAAAATAAAAAAATAAAAAAATAGCAGAGACGAGTTAAAATAGCTTGTAGAAATTGCAGAACAGTGAAAATTTCAAGCAGTGAAACACAATAGCAATTTGCAGCAATTGCCAATAAAACTCAGAAATTTTTCTAATATCCCAGCAACAGAGAATATTTTCCAACAGCAGAAAAATCCAGAATTGCAGAAAATTTTCAATGGAAAAACTCATAAACTTCTTCAGAAATTAACTTTAAACAATTTTTCCAACAGCTCTCCAAAATGCAGATTTTAATGAGCAGAAATTGCAGAGAAAAATTTAGAATGAAAACCTTCAGATGGGCAGTGCTGCCTTTCTTAAAAACCAATTTCTGAGTGCTGCCACAGATTTTGAATGCTACTCTTCTCCAAGATAAAATTTCTGAATGTTGCAAAATCACGGCTAAAAAAAATCTGAGTGCTGCAAAAATGCCAATAATTTTTGCAGATATGCACAGGCCATAAACACAAATGGCTCACTCAATGTGAAGCAAGGCCAGCAATCGCCCGCTCTGATACCATGTTAAACACCATGTTGAAACACACACATGGTGTATGAGGAGAATAAACACACACACACAAGAGACTCAACACAATGAAGGATAAGCGTGAGGCTTTCTTATTTTCCATTATACAAAGATGTACATTTATAGTACAATGGTGTGACTCTTGGTTTCATATTCCAAGGTCACTTGGACTCCATTGTGACTTTTCGCATTCCACGCCTACCCAAGTAGGATTAGGTGTTCCAACAGTATCTTACTTGTTTGGAAACTTGTAATACTGCAGCTTCCAGGTTTTTCAAACGGATTCCATTTTTTTATGGAGTGAATCATACCTAAACTAGAGTTGGATAGGAATGGATAGGAGAATTTTCGAGCAGAGTCCATTTTTTTTATGGACTGAATCACAACTGAATTAGTTATATTAAACTACCATTAGTGAACGGATAAATAAACTAGAAGTCATTTAATTTAATTTTTAACTTTCAGCTCCGGTTTATACTCTGCCCATGGTTTTCCCTTATTCCCACCTCCTCTTTTTTTTTTTAAGTAATCACAATAACCAAAATCAAGGTAAAATAGCAACGGCCCTAATGGCATGTTGGAGAGAACAATAATGTGTCACTGGAATTCTAATCCATTGGTGGTAGTTGTAGTAGCGTAATGCGCTCCAGTTCTTCGAGTCACAACACATACGTTTTGAATGATGAAATCTGGTTAGTGATTTCATAACTAGCATATAAGTTCAAGTTAGCATACGTCTTCAATGAAGAAATGAGCTAAGTGGTTTTGCAAGTAGCATATAAGTTAAAGTGAGCAGCTGTATGAAATTAAATATTAATATCTTTGCAAATCTAATTCCATTTTTATTATCTTACTATTTATAAAATCTCATACTCCATGTAATGACACTCTAGAAATGTATTAAAACAAACATTACAGGTCGCAGAAATAGAATCGAAACGAAAGCCTTGTGGGATAGGTCGTCTGCTCAAGTGTTGCATGAACCGAATTGCATGGCCAAAATATCGAAACAACAAGAAAGAAAGAAAGAAAGAAAGATTTTTTAATTTCCACGAGGCTAAAAATAGCCTATGGGATAGATTGCTTCTCTATCTGACTCTTGTATTTGGCCCTTTTCCTGTGAAGTTTTACAATGACCACTCCCAACTTATCGACAAACTCTTCGCTGAATAGCTTATCCAAAGAATTAGCTGCCAGAATACCTGCATAGTTTTCCCTGGTGTCTTTGAAGGCCTCACATTCTAGAATGAAATGTTTTTCTGTTTCCACTTTTTCGGAGGAGCAAAAAATACATACTCTTTCTTCCCACATTTCTTTTGGCCTTTTCCAGTGCCCTGTTTCACAACGGAGTTGATGAGAATTAGTCCTTAATTGAGCAATAATAATTTTATATCTCCAAGAAATATTAGCCCCTATGTACGCCTTTTGTTGATGGTTATGCGTGGGGTTAGACTCTTCCATGTAGTACTTCTTCTTTCTTTATAGCTCTTTCTTCCAAGTATCTTTGTGGAATTTATCCATAACAAAATTTTTTATCTCTTTACTGTTTGTAGGACACATGTTCAAGAAAATACCCCATTTACTAAACCATTTGTTATTTTGTCGCATCCAAGTCTTCTGTCTTTTGCACAATCTGTCACTAAACACCACCTTAGGCTATCTACCCTCTTCCATTTGCTCAATTTTTTTTAGATACCTTATGACTCGCACCATAGCAATTGCTTCAATGGGAGCAGCCCCTGTTTCACTTAACAGGATAGCATAAGGAACTGCACTTTTAATTTTGAATCTGTTTGTAATCAAACGTTTCTGAATTTTCTCAAATTGTTTCCATTGCATCTTGGTTGTGTTGCTGGCCCACAGTTCACAACCGTAGAGAATCACCGGAATCACTAGAAGCCCAAAAAGAGTTAGAGTGGTTTTCCAGTCCCACAGCTCTGCCTCTCTACACCTATTTTGAAGAGCATAAAATGCTTTCCAACCCCCTAAAGTTCTTTTCTTCCTACAACCATCCCAACTTAAATTTCTGTTGAAGTCAATTCCGAGGTATTTGTAGTCTGCAAATTCTTCCAGAATGTTGCCTTCAAAATAGAACTTATGTTGGTTATGCTTTCTTTTGTTAGAGAAAACCACTACTTTCGTTTTGCTAATATTGACTTGCATTCCAACCCTTCTACAAAAATTCTCAAGGGAACATAAATGCTCTTGCAAACCAAGAGCCGATTTAGCAATCAATATAAGGTCATCTGCATACAAAAGAAGCCTGATAACGAACTTGCCCAAATGGATACCATCACCCCCTTGCGAATTTAGCCACTCTTTAAGCTTGTCAATATATAACCCAAAAAGGGTAGGAGACAATGGGCAACCTTGCTTGACCTCGATATCGCTTCTAAAACTTTCAGAAATGCCAGCTGAAGTTCTGATTTTGACTTTCACCTCTTCATACAACCTATGCACAACTGCTCTCAAATGTTTGGGAACCCCGAGTTCCTCCATTTTGCCCCAAAGCTTATCCCTAGGAACCGTGTCAAAGGCTTTTCTGAAATCAACAAAGCAACAGAAAACTTCTTCCTTTTTTTCCCAAACTTTTTCAACGATGTGCCTTAAATTTATACAATGATCAACTATGGAATGTTTAGGTCTAAAACCTGCTTTCCCTTTAGCACATTTATCTCTTTATTCTGCCCACTTGCTGATTTTCTTTTCTAACATGCTTCCAAATAACTTTGCAAACAAGGGATTTATCATTATGGTTCTATAATTGGAGGGATTATTAACGTCACCACTCTTGAAAAAAGATATTTCCATACTAGTTGTCCAATATGTGGGGAACCCCTGCTGTAAGATGTTGTTGAAAATTTTTGTGATGTGAGGTGAAAGAATTTTTAAGCCCCACTTTAGATACTCTGCTTGGAGTTCATCTAAGTCTTTTGCTTTTCTAGCGCCCAACCTCTTGATACCCATCTCTACCTCTTGCACCGTGAATAGTTTTGTGTCTGTGTTAACCAAGGGAGGAGGGTCAACCTTGGGATCCTACTCATAAAGTTTTCTTGCATAGTCAAACCATTTAGAAGCTGTAATGTTGTTTTCAGTTTGCACCTTTTTCAATTGGAGCTCCTTCCAAAATAATTTGGGGTTATTTTTCCCGAGGAAGATTAGTTCTTCTCTCCTTGAAACCATGAAATCAGATTTTTTCTTTTTTACTATTCGCTTGTAAGCTTTGAGCTTTATGTTATCCGTGTCTGATTCCTTCCACCTTCTCCTTGCCTTTTTGCATTCCTCTTCAAACCAAGCATTAACCGGAAAACAATTTGTTTCAGACTTCTTAATTTTTTCTCTTTTGCACTCCACAAGTGCGCTTTGAATTAAATGTGTTAATCTGTGACTATGAAGGCCATGAGATGGGATTTCCTCCTTCTTGAAGAGCCTCTCTAGCATTATTTTGAAGGTATTACAATTCTCTGGATTCAAGAGAATTCTGCCCTTTGGGGGATTTTGTTGAACACACTGATTTTTTGACCCTAATTGCTTCTTTCTGGTCCAAGAGAAACTTAAATAGATTGGCTTGTGATCTGATTTTAAGTCTCAAATTTGATCTCCAATCAACACTTCCTCCATTTTCTCACACAAACTATGCAATAAAATTACATAATCTACTACACTTGCTCCATTGTAAGTATTGCAAGTGAAATTACCAGACTTTTCCCATCTAGCAAACCATTACAAATGACTAAATCGAAGGCCCCACATAGCATAAGTAGTTGTTCTCCAAAGAGATTGCAGCCTTTATCCTTTGAAATTTGTTCCCACTGATGATTACTCTCTTCTGTAAGCCAGATAGGGTCATTGTCCTCTTTAAAACAAAGAATGCTAGCTTGTTCACTTGCAGTTCTAGCATTGAAATCCCCCACTATAAGGACTTCACCTAGCTGAGAATATATTGCAATATCTATTTTTAGGGCTGCAAAGGGATCTTTGTGGTCAAGCCCTCTACTTTTGTAGATTTTTGAAACTTGCGGCGCAAAATAGCATGCTGCAATTCTAATGTGATTTCCATTTTCTGATATTTTAAGCCAAAGAAATTGCTTATTTGGGTCTTCTTTTTCTAGCTGAATGAAATGACCTTCTTTTTCTCTTACTTATACCATGATACCCCCGTGCCCTTTGCCATTCCCTGCTGCCTTGTTCCACACTGCTATCTTCCAGTACCCTTCAAATAAAGGTGTCTTACACCCTTCATGCTCATGTGTTTCTATGAGGCAAATTATGTCTCTACCTTCCGCAATAGGCCCTAACACAGGTCCTCGTCTCCATGGATAACCCCTGCAGTTCCAAAAAACTAATCTTAAGAAAACCTGGGTAAGACTTGATTGCTATTTGTTTTGACATGCAAGATTCACAGTTGAGTCTTTGTCCCTGCTTGCCCATAATGACCTTGTTTCCTCATTTCTTGCTAAAGAGTTTGCTGCCTCTTCTTTGTTATCATTTTGCTGCCTTGATTTGGAAGGAGGTCCAAATTGCGCAATCACGGCTTTACCTTTATAAATCCATGCTCTTTTTCCCTCATCTCTTGCTGCCCTAACTTTTTTCATTTCATCCCTCCTTTCCTCTTGTTGTCTTACAATTAAATCTTCTTCTAGAAAAAACCGAGAACCCCTTAAGAGTTGCTTCTTGCTTAGAATGATATCTTTATCACGCAAGTTGGGCATGATGACTTTTATGGGCCTGGCTCTCTCACCGTTAAGCTTACCTACTCTCCATGCTTGACATTTTTGTCCTTTCCATTGGAGCTTGTCTTTCAAGAAGTTTCTTGCAAGGTCAAGAGTACATTCATTTTTCCCATACTCCTTCACCCCTTTAATAATTATGTTTGTTGCTCTATCCAGTCTTTCCTTGCTTTCTCTATCTTGCATGTTGTTAACCTGAATGTTTGTTTCTCCTTCCATCTTAGCAGAATTGCTAACAACTTGAGCCCAAGTTTTGGAAATTTTTGTGGGATCTCCTTTCCTCCCTTCTGTTGATGTTTCTTCATTGTTTTCTATTTGAGCAACTTCTTTCCCCTTATCCTGAGATGGCTTCGCATTCATCACCTTTGTATTCTCCACTGCAAATTTCTTCATGTTTTGCACCTTCTCTTTCATGCGTTTCCATTCTGTTTTCCCTATTCGGAGAGCTTCCTGCAGTAATGACACTTGTTCCTTCAGAACTTTGTTGCTTTTTGCTAAAGCCTGATTTTCAACTGTTATTATATGGATTGTACAATCTCTTTCCAGCTCTTTAGCTTCTACTACTTCCAACATTTCTTTTACATTTAAGAGTTCTTTCACATAAAGATCAAATGACCAAGTGAGAGGTGTGGATGTGGGACTATATAAAGCATAATCATCACTAACTTTTTCTTTTCCTTTGGACTTGTTGCCACATGTTTGTGAAGAAGACTTGTTTGAATGTTGTTTCTTGCGAACAATACTCTCCCTTTGAGACATTTTTTTCCTTGTCTACTCCCATTTTAGACGAGCTAGTCTCCTTTTTAAAATGCCCTGATATTGTTTGACATTGATCCAAACCCACTTCCCAGTTTTCGTTGATGAGGCAATTTTCACTTGCCCTATATCATTTTTTTCCATGGGTTCTAAAGTTTCTTGTCCCATTATCATGATGATATTAAGGGAAATCAAAATATCTGCCCAAAACTGACCCTTTGTTTTATGCTTAACTCTTCAATATCTGTTGGTCTGACCACTGAAAACTTGCTACTCTGTCCTTGCTGCTCTTCCCACTGTCCACTGAAAACTAGCTGCTCTGCCCTTGCTGCTCTGCCCACTGTCCCTGTCCTCTGTGCTGCTCTCCCCACTGTCCACTACTGTCCTATGTGTTGCTTTTCTGGTGCTCTAAAGAACCTCTCTCTCAAACTGTCTCTTGAGAGAAATTTCCATTACTTACAATTTCCACTTGTGGAAATCCCTGGAGCATTCTGAGGGTATCTAAATTGTCCATAACAGCATATGCCACTAGAACAAAACCAAGCAAAAACCAAACACCACCGCTGTAGCAGATACCTTGTTCTGAACACCTTATTCGAATTATTCGAGTGTAATGATGTTACAGAGATATAGACTGGAAAAGACGAATCGAGACAAGGAAATCTGAGCAAATCAGCGTCTGCGCACCGTGTTGGAGAAGTGAAAAAATTGATCTCTCTCCTCACCGTCACCTGTAACAGTGATAGCCCCAGAATTACTCGATATATCGAGGTTTAATGTGGTCAGAGATTTACTGGTTCATGGTACGCACGAGATGTTTTGAGAAGCAGATGCTCAGGGGGAGTTCGGACTCATTCGAAACCATGGAAAGAGAAAGGAGCATGGAAAGAGAAAGGCCACCCTCAAGTCATTCGAAACATAAGATACATGGCAGTGAAATCAGGATTGGCACTTAATTAGTATTTCCCAGTATGAGATTTTATAGTTAAAATGCCAGCCACTATAGCCCTTCGTTAAATGTGTGTGTTACTTCTTTAAACAAACTACAGGTTTCATCTCAATCTTCAAGTCCATCTCATGTACAACCCTCTTGAGATGAAATTCCAGTTCTTTTTTCAGAGATACACTACCCAGTTAGTTCAGAATTCCAATAAAGAATAATACGCTTCCACCCAACACTATATAGAGGTTGGACGAATTCTGAGACAGTAGTCCGAGAACAAGAGTAATACGCGACCTAGCTAGTGAAAGGGAGTGCCCAAAATAATGGCACACTTGGATCACAGTGAAGCCATAACTGCTACAAGAAAAGCTCTCGACCAACAAGGAAGGATAGGAATAAACTTTGTGCAAACAGTGGTCTCTTCCTTCATCAAAAGGTGCCCAACAATGAGGCACAAACTCAACCTCTAAATGCTGAAATTTATACACTGGAATTTATATATTGGAATAGTATCTACTTTTTCATTATGCCCATATTCCTCTATCAGTCAAGTCATATTTCTGATCAGAAATTTTTAATTATATATCTGAAGAATGTTAGGTTCATTTAACTCTTGCAGCTATGTATTTTCTGATGATTGAATTTGTAAGAGCTAGGTATTAAATGTTTTGAAACATAATATGAATTACTATTTGCTGGCTGCTTTTTTTCCTTGCATTTTCTGAACTTGTGTGAGCATATATTATTGGTTTAAAGTGATTATCAGCCCCAATTTTTGATATTGTGTGTTTCTGGGTAATATAAACACATTAAAATTACACCTACAGCCATTTACTAGCAAGGTGTTTGAAAAAATTTATCAATGAGACTGTCTAGTATACTCAGAAATTCTGTTGGGGAAAACTTATATTTTCTAAGAGAATCACTTAAAATATTTAACTATGTCTCAATTTCAGTTAGAGTATTTCAAATTTGGATTTTTCATTTACATGAGTTTAACTAATAGACTTTTTTTTTAGAATTGTAAATTTTAATAAAAATGAACAGAAGTTTAAAAGGAAATAAAAACTAAAGAGATAAGTATTTCTTTTAACTGTTGTTGTAGCTTCATTGAGGGGTCTGCGTATTACCTCAGGAAAAATTCGAAGTGGTTTGATGCTAGTAGAACGGTTTTGGTAGAGTATGAACCTGTGTATCCAATTTCTAGGCAGTGTATATCACAATAGATGCTAAAGTATCCTCCTAGTGGACTAAAAATTACTTATGTATTCACGGGTGTTGACTGTCAATTAAATATCAGGTTCTATTTTCCACTCTACTTTTATATGTTCAAGTCTGAATGAAAATGTCTATTTTGTAAGAGTTGTTGTCTATTATCTATGGCATTGAATTTCTGAAGTTTTCTATTGGCAAACGCAAAGTTGTTTGGAGACTGTTGATACATATGTGGGCATTAAAAACAATGTACAATGAAAAATATTAATGAAAACATCACCTACAGTAGAAAGTATTAAAACTATTTGAAAAAAATTTGCCGCTAAAGTTTCAATTGCAAAATCTGAATTTTATTGAGAAAATTGAGGTTTTTTTTTTTTTTTAAAGTGAGAATCTTACAGTGGTATCAAATTATGGTGCTGAAAATACCATTGTAGGAGATGTCACCATCCCAATCACACAAGAATATCTTGCTCAAGCTACAAGTCTACCATGGATTAGAGAGAAATATGATACGGGACAACATTTCAAGGAAAAATTTTGGAATTATTTTCTGGAGAGACCAAGGAAATGAACATTTGACAGATCAAAAGGAATCCCAAGACAATGGCTCAAGGAGCCATGGGCTGAATTAACCCTCTAACGGTATAACAAAGTTTGATTTTGTCATAGAACAAAACATAATCAAGAAGGCTTCAAAGTCCACAAAGACTACAAAATTCATGGCTCTCAAAAAAAAATATAGAAGAAAACCTTAGTAATTTATGGGCCTATAGGTCCTAGAGGTTGAACCTTGCTTTGATACCAAGTGTAGAGACCAACCCTATAATTTACTAGATGAGCGCTAGGCTTTACATTTTTTTTTTTTAATAAATAAAAACACAGTAACTAGGAATTTAAACCATAATCATACAAGTTTGAAACTCAGTAAAAATTAATTCAATTATGTCAAAGTCCATAAATTTAACTTCATAACACATACATCTATTTAACTTGTTGATCTAGGCACAATGAAATCATCCAAAATGCAAACAATTCTGGGCATCATGAAATCATCATAAATAAACACAATATAACTAACACATGTACCATTCACCCTTAGACGATAACCAAACTTGACTTGCCACTACTTGAGCCCCTTTGTTGTCGTCTACCTCCAAGCCTGAACGTTGTCATGCTTATTCCGAATGTAGTGACCCACTGGTTTACCTCCCAGCCTACTCCTTGGGTACTCTCCTTCCCCGCGGACCCCTGAGCTGCAATGGGGTTGTACAAGGACGGAATGTATTAGCTGATAGAGGTGAGCCCTTCTTGGCTCAAGAGTCCCCTCTCTATAATCCTCTACCTCACCAAACTCAACTATAGCTCGTAACCACTTCAAAATTACATAATCTCCTCCATCCAACCATAGGGTAAACAAAAGTCCTTTCCCCTTCCCATTACCTTTCTTTTATAGAAGGTTTCATAGGTGACACTTGGAATTTCATGCATAAATAATTTTTTTTTATTACCCAAAAATTTGATTATTCACCCACCCATGTGTCACCCTCTCATCAAGACTCTCCAAAATAATTTACTTAATTATTCATTTAAAAATAGTATTTCCCTCAACCCAACAAGGTTTCCTATTTTTTCTCCTAGTTGTCTCTTGATTCCCCCTTTTTACTCCTTAGTTTTTGTTTATTACTAAAGTTAATTGATGATTTTCAGATTTGGTCCCCTAACTACCTCAATTTTCCCTTTTGATGAATATTCTTATGTTGGCTTTTTCCACATGGAAGTTCTCTAAATTTCTCAAATTTTAATTTATTAATCTTATTTTGTTTCACCACCCTCTTCTCTTAATGATTTTTTTAATAAATCTGTATACTTAACTCTATGTCCCTCTTTCCCCCTTTTCCTAATTAAGTCTTATGTATTTAATATTTTGTTTTAACATGGAAATGGTAGAGTTATCATGGTAAAATATTTTATCTCTTCCTAATCCTCCCCTACCCTAAGTTTTATTCTTGATTTAATTCCTTTGGTTCTAACATCATATCTCATTTGATATGAATTAGTTGGATTTTACTATATTGATTATATTTATTAGTTTCTTTAATGATGTTGAGGGTGTCAAGTTGGTCATGCCCTTCAAGGAATTCCATTCGAAGTTCCAAGGGTGCCATGCCTAAGAATTTATTTCTAATACCAAGGGTGCCAAGTCGGTCGTGCCCTTCAAGAATTTCTCTTGAAATTCCAAGGGTGCCACACCACTTTCCCTTCAAGTATCCAGTGGTTACGAGGAGAAATTATATGTGCAATTCCATAGACCCCTATCATCTCGTATGTTTACTGCTATAGTGAGACTAATGGTGTTGGGGATCAAGGAATCCACATTGATGTGTGCCCCTCAGAAAATCCTCGTGAGTGAACCAAATTTAGGACCTGCCCTCACGACATCGTGATCTTCAAGGCGAAGGTATTTCAACCTTTCCAGCCTAAGTCACAGTGGCAGTGCTAGCGAATGAGATCAGGAACATTGTTCCACCCCTCCCATGTTGTTCCATCCAATTGTACAACCCCATCACCCATATGTGAGTCATTTGGCCAAGCAACTAACATGTCCTGCAACCACTGACATATCATCAGAGTGTGTATATATATATATCAAGTTCCAAATTGAACTTATAATTTCAAAGACAAAATATTAATTCTTATCAAACCAGATGTTGTCAGCTCATCATATGTGAGTGCCTCTGGTGGTTTCCTGTCATACTCAATAATCATCAGTAACAAAGTTTCTCATTGTTAGCCATTATCATAATAGCAACATCAACATGACCGTCATTCACATCATTGTTCATTTTGAATCATAACTAATGTAAGTAGCTACCATAGGAGACACATCCATCATGGTTATCATAATCATAACATCAATGGGAAACTAACATATCCATCAAAGCCATCATCATCGTAACATCAATAGAAAACATACCTATCCATAATCATCGTAACATCAATAGAAAACATACCTATCCATCAAGTCTATCATCACCATGATATCAATAGAGAACATACATATCCATTAATGATGTCATCATCACAATATCAATAAAGAACATACATAACCATCAAATCCACTAATAATAGAGTCATGTGTCTAGATCCTCAACCTGAGGTCCTCAAAGAATAAAGTATGAAGGATCAGTGTCCATCAACCAAAGTGGGGCACTACAAATGCGATAAAGGGAAGAGCCACGTGTCGGCCCAGCGCTCAAGCGCATATTGCACATCGGTGGTTTTAGTGTTTATTTTTAAGGACATCACAAGGTAAATGACTTAATTTGCGATGCATTAAGGATTGAAAGTTGTGATGTGATGAAGAGGAGCCACGTGTCGGCGGGGTCCATGCGAATATTGCATATCACATGTGATATGGTATAAAGGTTAACCGGGGGAGGTAAAAGGTGCGAAATGCGAAGAGGTATATCAAGACCGTTGGATCTGGTGTTGATCAATGGTGGAAGTTATATCGCAATATCATGAAGATTTTTAAGTTCTGAATTTGAGGGGAGGTAAGTTATAAGAAGTGCGAAGCAGCGTGATTGGTCACCATTTGGGTGGGCCATATCCCACAAGTTCACGGTGTAAGCAATACGAGTTTATGTTGTGATGTGATATGGTACAGTGATACAATATGTGGTGCATTGGTTAATATAGAGGAGGCAACCACGAGATTAAGGTTTAAGCGCATCAACGAGAAGGATTAATTTGGGATAAAATAGGTTTCCATAAAGTTTATTTTCGCGTTTAAATTTAAATGAATACTATTTTACGAGTATTGGATCTTGGGAACGGGCAGACTTATTAAATGTTTCTGCGTATGTGGGTAAAGTGACCTTTTGGCTGAATCACCATGTCAGATAATGATTTGAATGGTAATATTAGTGTTTGTTGTGCTAATATCCAATTAAGAATTTAAAGAAAGTGCTTGAGGGTGATGAGGTTAATTGCAATTTTAACATGAGGATCTATATGTTTTTATGTGAATTTCATGAGAAAATTAACATAAAAAAAACATTGAACAACAACATCTAACAAACATGAACATAACCATAAACAGTAACACATTAGCACAAGATGAAGAATTTCACCCCACATGGGCTACATCTCCTTGGTCCAGCTTCCAATGGATTGGCCATCTTCTATTATGCTCAAAAGTGTGATTACATGTGTTTACAATGCTCAAAAAGTGCTGAAACTTGTTCCATCAACTCTAGAATGCCCAAAAATGCATGTATAACCTCTTTCTGCCTCGAATTTGGCCAAAAAATGACATAGTTATTACTTCCCCAAGTTTCTACACTATTCGCTTGACATTTTCCCCAAAATCCGACATCATCCTACAAATCCGCCTAGAATCCAACTAACTGAGCACCAATTTCACCAAAAACTGGGCAAAATTGTTGGCGTGCCAATTTTCCCAACAACGCTTATAAGGTGGATTCCAAACCATATCAATTATGGTTTATATATATATATATATATATATATATAACAGATCCTGCGTTGTTAACTTAACCATCAAAATTGGCATAATTGTGGTCTCATGTGGCAGAGGTTGGCATATAATGCCATGATCAGTGGAGGCAACTAGCAGGCCAGTAGCTCCCGGCTGTCTTCAATTGTGGACAAATGGCACCAACAGATAGTGGTTACGGTTATGGACCAGGGGGGCAGGGCTAGCCTTCCACCCATGGTCCGGCCTCTGGCAATGACCAAGGCTAGGGATAGACTCGACCCCCTTCCCCCATTGCACAATATATGTTATATTAAAACAAACTAGCAACATACATATAACAAGGAAAAAATCACATTGCAATGGTAAAGGCTTGTCTGTGGTTTGGCAAAGGTCATGGATTCAACCAAGTCAACCTACATAGTCACCCTGCCACGTAGGCATGCCCAGTCAGTTGTACGAACAGTCGATTGGGTTGTCCTGCATTTTTTTTTAATTCATGTTTGATAAAGTGGAAAGAACGTGTTTCTAGGAGCATACAGTGTCAGTTTTCCACGAAATGAGTTGTGTCAGATTTAGAATAGTGTGATCTACATGGTCGTTTAGGTTCCACACCATTCCGACAACTTTCTCTTTTTAGCATAATTTTGAGCACTGGATTACTCCTCCCCACTAGAAGCTTTTGGACCCTAAAATATCACTTTCAATTGTCACGTAGATGAGGGTACAACCCCCTCACCTTTCCAATCTCAAACCATTTGGCCATTGACGAATTTATTTCCTTGATATTCACTCGAAGGTAACCAACATTCCCTCGTCTTGAAGACTTTGTTCTTCTGTGACGAATGGCATCTTCTTAAAGCTCATTAAGGAATTCTGAAGCGAAATATTCAAAAGATGGAATCTGAACATTATCTCCTTGTTCTTCACTTTGAATCCTCTCCTTACAAAAGTGACGCCAAACTCCATCATCGACTTGGTGCTTGCGATCGATACAATAATTGTACTTGTCTTTGCTCTTTTCAAGATGATATTGCATTGTTTGTTGTACCATTTGAAGTCATTCAATGAACATATTTGGTCTATCCATGTCACCATCAACAACAACATCCTTCCTATGAATATGACACAACAAATTATGATGCAAATGGTAAAAAAAATCCACTACTTGGTTTACTTGACTCAAGCTTGAATGTACATCTTGAATGTATGCATATTTTTGAACTTAACTTTCATGTAAAACAAAATGATTCTTGAGTATAATAGTTACACAAATAATAGGCCTAGAAGGCATATCAACAAACTTGTCTCTTATACCTTTTAACCAAGTGGAATTGTTGATGAACACCCATCAAATGAAAGTGCCTTAATCACTGCAACTTAATCATTGCACCATTAAAATTTTATGAATGAAAGGAAATGGCAAAGTCACTTGCATCAACTTGAAACTAAAATGGCCTTTTCAACTTTAAAAGAGAGAAAAAAAGAGCTGAAATGATATTTTTCTTCGAAGCATCACATGCCTCTTGTTGATTTCCTCCCCACTGGAAGACCTCTTGCACACATGTCAATGCATGCCAAGGAGCTACAATAGAATAAATATTAACAAAAAATTTCCTCCAACATAGTGTTGCTCCCAAAAACCTCTTATCGAGATGACCATCTTGGGCGTTGACCAATCCACAATGGTGTCAAACTTGGAGAGGTCTTCCTTCAACTTATCGCCTTCAACATTATAGCCCAAGTACATCAAAGAATTTTTGTTAAGAATTTACTGCAAAAATAATAAATAATTTAATAAGAGGAATAAAGATAGAAATCCAACAACAAATCATAAACCATAAACACACTTGTTTATCAGGAAAACCCCAAATATGGGGAAAAACCCAACACAATGAAATTTCATTTCCATTGACCAAAACCATGGCCAATCTGACCAAGTGAGCCTTCATCACTCACCTCCAGGCCTACATTACAACAAAGTCCTCCCAACATTTTTTATATGCTCCATCACATGCAATACCATAGGCAGAAAACCATGGGTGCACAATACAATGTGCCCCAAAACCACTACTATTTACCCTAGTCAACTTTGACTCTATCCTGAGCAAATTTTACCTAACAATTCCCCCCTTCAACTTGACTTCAATTTTCTTGACTAAATCTAGCCAAAACTACTAAGTGGGACAACCTCGCTCACTCTAGCCTTTTCCCCCTTTAAATTTTTTAGCTAGGGTAGTTGTTAGCTTGACATCCCCCTATCGCCTAGGTCTAACCCAGACTTTACCAATGATTACCTAGGGGTACGCATGCCATACCAGGTCTTACAGCAGTATGCCCATTTACATGAATTTTTTCTTTTTGTTACTCCATTATAATACTATTTTTTTATATTTCATTGTTGCTTTTCGTTGTATGACCATTATCTAATCTTTCCCTTAATGCTCTCCTTTAATGTAATCTGATTTGATGCTCTCCATAATCTCCTCAGGGTGCTTTCCAAAGCCATTGGATTTCTTTATTAGAATATCCTCTTTGCATTTGAAATTACTCTATGCAACCTTACTCAATTTTACCATAGCCATTAACGTTGCCATTCACCAACACTTTCATAGGTACATAGGTCATTCTTTCTTTGTTGTCACTTTAAACGCATGATAAGCATGATGCTAATCATATTCTGGAAGCCATCATTGTACCATGGCTTCACCTGCTCAACCCAATGAGAAGACTACTCTTGCAGAGAGCCCGCCATGCAAAACTCTGCACCTATATTCATCGGCCTTTCCTTTCGAATCACATCCACAATCAACTTCTTCAAACCAATCGCATCATCTAGACTGATGCAGCCACCATAATTCCATGCTACCATAATTCATATATTTCTTCCCCTATGCATATCTAGAAAACGCCAACATTGAATCCAACATGATGCGCTCCCGCTGCTATTCATTTTGATCTCCTTAAACACACCCAACGGGACCTGGGCAATGGAGGAGTTGATCTTGAAGGGTGGCACATCCCATCTGATGGTGGTGATTTTTGTACAGTCAAGGTGGAACTCCAATGAAAAACCAATCCTCTAGTAGCTCCAGTTAGTGGGGATGGAGCACTTTCCACTACAGAAATTGAAGACCTCGTTCATGTCGATCCAAAGACTGTCCACCAATGCCATCTCGTGGAAGCGAGATATCACGTCTGCCCAGAAATTCACCATCTTTGGGTTTAGAAGATCCAGGAAGTACACAATGTGAGTATTTTTGAGTCCCAATTTTCCTTTTTTCTGCAACAAAAATCATCCCAAAGGAATTACACCTCCACCTTGACATTTTCAGCAGCAAAAATGCTTAACATTTTCCCTCGCAATCGCTTGATTTCATGCCATTTATCATCCACGTATTATCACCAATGCGTCAACCACAAAAACATTGATGGTCTCACAATGCTTTGCATCAAGAATTCATGCTTCACATCACTTGGACTCGATCTAATAATGCACAAAATTACAATCGCTATAACTTAGTTTACCAATGCAGCAACAGAATTACAATTTCAAGCTGCCTCTACCAGTGTTTTAAATTAGCACGCGGGTGGCCACATTTTACCTTTGATGTCATCAAGAAAACATGATATTCCATTCACTAAAAATTCCACAATTAATCAATAATCAAACCCAGATCAACCTTCGAAACAAACTTGATCTCTTCCACATCATTGCGTCCATCATTTTGTCGATTGCACTAGATATAATCATATCTATGTTGATCCATGAAATTCACACGTAGATTTAACCAGATCTAGAAGTAGATCTAACACCTTCACACATAGATCCATCCTTTTATGTATATCTGTGCAAGAGGAATCACGCAGTGGAAGAAAACTACAAATATAGAAAAAGAATTAAACTTGGCTCTGATACCAGTTGTTAGAAAAGTATATATTGCATAGCAATGGAACACATAAAATATGCAGAAAAACAAACACAAAAACATATAAAATAAGAGAGGCACATATATATGTGGTTCACCCAACTTGGGCTACATCCACGGAAACAACTAGTCATTCCTTTATATTATCCAGCAAAATGAAGAGACACAACCTATAGCATATTTTCTTTAATATCCTCTTCTCTCTCAAACAATCCCCATTTCTATTTCTCGTTCGGAATATACACACAATACACAGCCGCAATAAAATTCCCTCATACAATAGAGGGGTTTCCTTCTAAGGAAAAAAACCCTAAATTAAACATAACTTCTACCATCATATCGTCTGCCTAATGAACATCCCAGATTGAATACGAAATTACAATATTTTACAAGGCAATTTACATCTATTT
The DNA here is from genome assembly GCA_034641835.2 of Pinus albicaulis. Classification (NCBI taxonomy): domain Eukaryota; kingdom Viridiplantae; phylum Streptophyta; class Pinopsida; order Pinales; family Pinaceae; genus Pinus; species Pinus albicaulis. The sequence continues at coordinate 1,654,975,203 of CM076582.1, read as the reverse complement.
TTCGCTTTGGGGGCGCTACCCTCGAAACCCCCCACTAGGGGGGGGGGATCCAAAATGGCGTCGTTTCCCCCCCTAGACCCCCCTAACAGTGATCAAATGACAGGAGACGTTGCCGCCCCATTAAGAATAGGAGTCCAACATGGCGATACATCTAAATAAGGAAGATAATCAGGCTCCACACCCAACAATCTCTCGTTTTACATATGTCATATTCGACAACTTCTTTGTTTTTCCACTCAATGGTAGGTACAGATATTTCTTATACGGATAATATTCCATCTGCATCTTCCACAATGGGTAGTTTTGGTCATTAAATTTCTTGACCCTAAACCTACCATCTTCCACCATTTCTCCCACTCGAACTAGGAACCCTTCTTTCCTGCAAGTTTATCATCTAAATAGACTTTCGGCTCTGATACCAGTTGTTAAGAATTTACTACAAAAATAATAAATAATTTATTGAGAGGAATAAAGATATAAATCTAACAAAAAATCATAAACCATAAACACACTTGTTTATTAGGAAAATCCCAAATCCGAGGAAAAACCCAACACAATGAAATTTCATTGCCAACCATTGCCAATCCGACCAAGTGAGCCTACACCGCTCACCTCTAGGCCTACATTACAATGAATTTCCCCCAATCTTTTTATAGGCTCCATCACATGCAATACCATAGGCAGAAAACCATGGGTGCATAATACCATGTGCCCCAAAACCACTACTATTTACCCTAGTCAACTTTGACTCTATCCTAAGTCAAGTTTACCTAACAAGTTTTACCCAACTCATACTTTGACATCTTCAAAAGCAAATGTTCATGCCTTGTGACATCAAGTATTTTTATTTTATACATGAAATGTGTTGAAAAGTGTAAATAGGTTGGTCTTCATGTTGACTATGTAATTATGTAATTATGAAAAAGAAGAAGTCAAAATAATATGTTTTATTGTTGTATTTACTTCATGGGTTTCATGAGCATAATTTATTAAGTAGATGGATTTTTCTTGATGTTCATTAGGTTTGAGTTGATGTCCATATAGAATCTCTCAACTGTCCTCAAAAATCATTCGAAGACAAGCTCCAAATATAGTGAAAACAGTTCTCACCTTACTGGAATACTCCTTGGAGAAGTTGGCCTCATAATTGTTGGACAAGTCGGCTTAAGATCAGTCACACCTATTCATACACAGGTCAGCCTAATTATAGGTTGAGACAAATATAAATACCCAACTAGGCTGCGCAGATCAAAGATAGATTAGTTCACATATCTTTGAATTTTTCGGACTTAATTACATGAAGAAGTGCGGATCGATCTCAAGAAAAAGTGCAGATCTATCTCAAGAAAAAGTGCGGACTAAAGGCAATATATAAGTGCGGATAAGAAGTATATAAGTGTGGATAAATGTGTAGGATATAAATGTAGATATATCCAAGAAAACGGTGTGGATAAAGGATAGAAAACAGTGCAGACAAAGAAAAGTATCTAGTGCGGATTTAAGAGGAAGTGACGTGTGGGATTCCAAAGTAAATATATGCGGATCTGAAATAGAAGAGCAAGCAGTAAATTGTGAAGAGTATAGGAGGTACAGGTTTTGGATTGCTAAAGCTAGGTTACAGAGAAGTTGAGGAAGATTAGAGGTCGTTGATCTGAAGAAAGCATTTGTTGAAGTTGAGATAGTCATCATAAGGAGAAGAGGCAGCTATAACGAGGAAGGTAAATATTTCATTTACCTTCCCACAGTTCAATCAATTCAAATACAAGCATATACAAGGTGAAGATCAAGTTCTTGGAAACATATCTAGGTCAAGGGTCTGAGTCTTGGTCATGGTACTTGTCATTTGAAGATCTATAAGAACAATTATTTGTGGTTTTTCCTCTCCAAGAGGGAGAGGTTTTTCCCTGGCTCTAGGAGCCTAACTTTTGGTGTCTTGTGCATTTTGATAATTGAATTGATGAAATATTAACTAAGCTAAAAGAATAAAATACATAAGTAACACAAGATAGATCACAATTAATTATCAAGAAGAGAATTTGTATTAATAACAAGCCCTCCAAATACTCAATAGCATGTTCATAAAGAAACTCTCTAAAAATTACAATGTCATACAAGTGGACTATCACATCTAGAAATGGGTCCAATTCATTATTCTTCATATGCATGAAAGTAGTAGGAGTATGGAAAAGACCATAAAACATAATAATACATACAGAAAAACCTTGTTACATGTTAAATTTCATCTTCCACATACCTCCTTCAACAACTCTTCTTTGGTGAAATCCACTTCTTTTGTCCCTCACAATAAAATGATTTCCATTCTTCTTGGGCACTAAAACCATAGGTGCACTGCATGGAAAAAGAGATGGTCGAGTGATTCCATTGTTCAAAAAATTTTGGCCTTGCTTTGGTATTTCTGCACTTTTCATTTTTGCATCCGATGCATGCCAATGTCACAAAGAGACCATTCTTGTTGCAAAGGTTTTTCAAGTGGGATTCCATTCTCCTTGAGAGGCAATCCATTCACATCCTGAAACACCTTATCATTATGGTTAATTACATCAACCAAATCAGAATTGAAACTTTTATTACAACCATCAAATCCTTCACAATCATCATCAACATTGGGTTTGATCATAAGAATCACTAATTGTTTGCTTGGATTGACTTACCTTTTCATTTTCCCTGCATTAACTAATGATAGATTTAGTTTCTTGCGATGAGCTCTCACTAAGTACTCCACAAGATATTTGAACAAGTGGTACCTATTTTCATGGGGATAGAATATTTCCTTTCTGTCATAGAGGTAAGGACTTCCCAAAGGAATTCTTGAAATGTCAAGCGGTACCACATATAATTCCACTTCATCAATGAAGTTTGCGGTGATTCCAAACTAGAAAATACACTTTCTTGTAACCTTTAAATTGGTTTCCTTGCATATCCAACCCAATGGATATGTCTTGGGATGAGGTATGGTTTCAAGATAAAGTTTCTTGACTAAGTCTTTAGATATCAAGTTTTCTTGAGACCCACTATCAAATAGTGTGTCGATTTTCGTATGTTTTGAGACAACCCCCTCATGAAACAACTCAATTATAGTTTCTTCATTTGAGGTACTATTGTGACAGTTTGAAGTGCTAGTGTTAGCAATGGAGTTCTTACCTTTTATCCCTATGGATGTGATTTTAGTTTCATCACCCGAAGCGGACCCTAGATCGTCTTCAGTGATTACAGTTTTCTTTTCCTTCCCTTTGTTGTTGAATTTTTTTGGCTTCATCTTTGGATGAAGCTTCCAACAATGGTCTTCAGTGCGACCCTCCTTGGAACAATGCTTGCATGTCATTTTCTCTCCTTCCCTTTTAACGAATGCATTTTTCTTTTCTTTCCCCTTGAAACTCTTTTCTTTCTCTCCACCCTTAAATGGCTCCTTTTTAACCTGTTCTGGAATATTTTTCCCTCTTGCCTCAAGGTGAGTGGCTTGCACACAAACCTCATCTATACTAGTTGGATTGAACATAAGGATAGTATGCCTTAGGTATCTATTTAAACCACCTATATAATTCAGCAACGTGTCTTGTGAATGCAAATCAACACCTAACATAAGAGCTCTTTTTCTAAATTATTGGGTGTAATCTTGCACACTTTGACCTTTAAGTTGTATAACGTTCTGCCAATTCATGATGAATTTTTCCATATATGTTAGAGGGTAAAATTGTCTTTAAAATTGCAACAATGGAATTATACCAAGAGAAAGATCTTACCATGTTTTTTAATCTCATCTTGTGTCTTGGCTTCCCACCATACTAGTGAGGCACTCTCCAGTCTCAAGGAAGCTAGCTGAATCTTTGTATCATCATCTTGAAGATTTTGAATTCTACAGCAGACCTCCAACTGATGAACCCAATTTTCAATATTATCTGCATTCAATTCACCATTATACATAGGCAACTCAAATGAATATCAAGTTTTAACAAGGTTTGTTTACCAACTCCTTTTGAGGTAGGTTGATGAGTATGAGTAAGGGTTGAGTGGAAGAGTATGAAGATGAAGCTGAATATGGTGGTGAGGATTATGGTGGATTAGATGGTGGCTTATCACCATTTCAATTTCCTCCTCCTCTTGGAGAACCCTTTCCCCTTGGAGGCATGGAGATTTCACCCTGCAACCTTGTGTTCCTCTCTTCATAAAGGACCATCGCCATCTCTTTCATGTCAAAGAAATCCTTCCTAAAATCCTTCTCATCCTTTGACATGTTATCATTTACTCCTTCATGAGACATGCTTATTGAAGCTTCTACTACAACTGGAGGTGAATCTTGTGGTGGAGATTGTGGAAGTTGTGCCCTCCTTATCCTTGCTCCAACTAGAGAACCTGCACCCACAAGCTTGTCTTCTCCTCTCTTGAGCTTAAACCTTGTAAGCATTTAAACACTTGCAAAACAAATTAAATCCTCCTTCAACAAGTAAACCTAGTGCTATGATACCAACTTGATCTGAATGGGAATATTAGTGTTTGTTGCGCTAAGATCCAATTCAGAATTTAAAGAAAGTGCTTGAGGATGATGAGGTTAATTGAAAGTATAATATGAGGTTTTATGTGTTTTTATGTGAATTTCATGAGAAAATTAACACAAAAAAAAACATTAAACAGTAGTATCTAATAGACATGACATCACCATAAACAGTAACATAATAGCACATGATGAAGGAGTTCACCCCGCTTGGGCTACGTCTCCTTGGTCCAGCCTCCAATGTCTTAGCCCTCTTCTATTATGCTCAAAAGTGTGATTACATGTGTTTACAATGCTCCAACAACTCTGAAACGTGTTCCATCAACTCTAGAATACCCAAAAATTCCCTTGTAGCCTCTTTATGCCTCGAATTTGGCCAAAAACTAACTTAGTTATGAATTCCCCAAGTTTCTGCACTATTCGCTCCACATTTTCCCCAAAATTCGGCATCATCCTACAAATATGCCTGGAATCTAGCTAACTAAGTGCTAATTTAGCCAAAAACAGGGCGAAACTATATGCGCGCCAATTTTCCCAATAATGGTTATAATATGGATTCCAAATCATATCAATTATGGTTTATAAAAGAAATATTTATATAAAACAAATCCCACATGGTTAACTTAACCGTCAGACTTGGCATAACTATGGTCACATGTGGCAGAGGTTGGCATATAATGTCGTGGTTAGTGGAGGCAATTAGCAAGCCAGCAGCTCCCAACGATCTTTGACGGTGGAAACATGACACCGACAAATAGTAGTTATAGTTATGGACCGTTGGGGGGCTACGGGGCTAGTCTCCCGCCCATGGTCCCACCTCTGGTGGTGACTAGGGTTGGGGCTAGACCCCGACCCCCTCCCCCCATTGCACAATATATGTTACATTAAAACCAATCGGCAACATACATATAACAAGGACTTCTGTGGTTTGGCAGAGGTCACAAGTTTGACCCTCGACGCTTCTGCTCGGCCTCCCACATAAATTTTGGTGACACTCGGGACGCCACATGGCGGCCCCTGGCTGGGCCACATGGAAGTCTGTGGTTGGCCACCAAATCAACCAATCACAATTCACCACTTCAAACTAATAACAGAGTGCCACTTGACACCACACAATTCGATAGGAAAAAACATTGACCAAGTCAACCTGCATAGTCATGCTACCATGTAGGCATGCCCAGTTAGCTATACGGACTGCTGACTGGGTTGTCCTGCATTTTTTTTGAATTCTTGTTTTACAAAGTGGAAAAAATGTGTTTGTGGGAGTATACGGTGTCGGCTTTCCGCGAAACGAGTTGTGCTGGATTCATAATGACAAGTTCTACGTGGTCGTTTAGGTTCCACACCATTCTGATAAATTTCATTTTTTAGCATAATTTTGAGCACCTCTTAACATAAACCAAATAAAAACTTGATCAACATACCTTAGTGAAGTTCAAGGGAGGTTATCTCGTCTGCAAATCAGCTAGATTAGTATAATATGTGTATCTATAATGAAATCATCATATCAATCATCTCAACACCAACATCACCAATTTATACTCGACGACACAACTACAACAATGAATATCACAATGCATGCATAATGAACACAAAGACAACTAACATGCATGCATGAAAAACACATTCAACCCATCCAGTCCAAGTGTTGAACCTGAGAGCTCTAATATCAATCTATAACAACCCCTCCCACATTTACATAGATTCACTGGTCTGTCAAGGTAAACATGATACAGAGAGCTACTATGACATTACCCAACCTCATAGATACAATTAAATAAGTGGGTTTGACAAACTTACCTCATATTGACATCCTACAGGGGCTACAAGTCACTCAGAGGCTGAACAACCACCCCAGGTGGCCAAACCCTGAGTTAGAAACCTTTTTCTTTGCCCTGGTCCCAAAACCACACCCACAACAAGGCATGCATGTGGTTATATGCCTCCTCCCACATGCACATCACTGCTTCCATGTAGTTATAGCCCAGTTTATCCATTTCTGAGCATGCGGTCTTGTGATTAGTGCCACCTTTTAAGGTCTACCTCCAGGCCAATAACCAAAATTTCTTGAGACTTTACAAAATCATATTTAACATGGAAACAAGGCTAAACATTCAATCTCAACTCAAAAACTTGACCTATACTTCCTAGGACAAGGAAAAAATTTCGTCAAACACATGGAAAACATGTAAGCTACAGGTCATGAATGCATATATGATCATAAAAATATGAGATTCATCTTAGAATCACCGAGAAGGAATTATTCCCTCTCCGTATAGTTGCAACAACACTTATTATCCCATACATTCATCAATTGAATCAATAGTTAAACCATTAATGACAAGATCCATAGAGGATACACATATGAACAACATATAACCAGAAAATAACCATCATATAAACCATGGCATCCCAGCCATAATATAACCAACACATTTCCAACAAATTTACATGAATCACAATATAATACTAATAATATCTATTATTAACATATTAAATTACCAACCAAGTCAATGACTTCCACATACCACCCGAACATAGATTGGGTTGAAAAAAATATCTCTTTCAACCAATGACCCATGCACCATATTCCAATCATGAATGTGAGATCTCATGGAATAAAACAAAAAAAACCAAACCAGGGCTTCCAGAGGCCAAACTGCCTCAACCCTCAACCGATGATTCCACCTCATTGTCAGAAATCACTAACACCTACCCTATCAGTCTCTACCCAAGTTGTTTAAGGCTTCTAGAACTAGTAACTTAACCCACAACCTTCCAATGCTCTAGAGTGTTTTTCCAACCTGGCTCCAAGAACTAGTAATTCAACCTTCCAAGGGCTCTACAACGTTTGTCTCAACCTATGCTTCAAGACTAGTAACTCAACTCAAGTTGTTACAAGGATTCCAAAGTGTGTTTTCCAACCATATCCATAACGAATTATGAACACCAACCATAAAATAATCAAGTGGAATAAACCCATAACACCATGGCTATCCAGGAAATGGTAAGGCAAGGCTAAAACCATTATCAATCCAAGCAATCCTTCATGGAAATGACAACATATAACTATAAAACCACATGCATACACCATGCATCCATGAATCAACAAGGAAATCACACATGCAACCTGTTACCTACAAAGAAATTCAGTTGTATTTGTTTATCCATCTATTCCCTTGTGCTTTCCCACTTTCCTTTGCCTTCATTCTCCAATCCAAGTGAAAACTAAATTAACCCAAGTATGCTCCAAGAAAAATTGAAGTGTTCAAGAGTAAGAGAGAATGAGAGAATATAAGAGAGCTCAAAACCGAAACTTACAAAAATATGTCAAAAAATCTAGTAATTGAACCTCAAAAGACTTTTTATCATTGAAGCCTCTATTTTCTTCATTTTCCTTCATTTTTCCTTCAATTTCCCTCTCATTCAAATTTGTAACATTTCACCTTCCTTTTCTCCTATTTTCCTTTATTTCATAAATAAAATTCAAATTAATGTCACTTTTACTTTTCCAATGCCTTTGCCAATTTCCATGGTCATTAATTAATTCCCAACGATACGCCATCACTATGTTTTACCCAACATTTAGCTTGGAATATGTGTTCCATGACCTTTTTCTTGTTTTTTATTTACATAGAAAATAAACCAAGGGTTATTACATGCTCCTTGGATGAAAAAAAAATAATCATCCAATGAGTGCTCCCGCTCAAATTTCGAGTAAAATCATAGCAAGATAAGTTGAAAATACGTGTTGAAGAAGTAGTTTTTTTATTTTTTTCCTAAAAAAATATTCCTTAGGAGGCCTATTTTAGACTTCAAAAATTTTCTAATGATTGATATGATAGAGTCAAATTTCACATCGTTAATAGGAGTCCATTTTTTTATTAGGGAGATGGGAATTACTCTAAGCGATGACAATCATATTATGAACTTCGAAAAATTCCACTTTGACAAAGACACCAATTGAATTATCCAAGGGAGGAGGAAATATTTGACCCGATATCCAACAAATACCATCTCAGTGACCACATAAATAAATATAGTTTCTAACACTTTAGATAGTCCATTTTCCATTGCCTCAGCTAGGACTACCTTTTCCTTAGCAACATAAATAAATATTGATAATTTTATGGAAAAGGTAAAAGATAAATATATGAGCTTGAATAAATCCCATCAAGAAATGAAAAGGAAACAAAAATAAAATTAGGATTTGTCAGATTCAAGCTCTTACGATAAGGATTATTAGAGTGCAACATTGGAGGACATTGTGAAGCAAGTATACCAAGAGCTTGGGAGACTCTAGAAAGATGTTTCCATCCTCATATGAATTGGAAGTGAAGTGAAAGGGAAAGGTGTGCAACTAAAATACACCTTATCAGCCATTGATATGATGCATGCATGGAGTCTAGAAGACCCTGATTCATCATAGGTATTTCCAATAAAAGATTAGCTCATTTGAGGAAGAGAAAAAGTTGAAATCATACTCGTCATCCTAGCACAGGAAAATCTTGAAAAATATGTGATCAAAACTATGAACACCTATCAATAACATCACATCATGATTGAGAGACTAATAAAAGCTCACGGGTTAGTCTTCATCGGAGCTTGAAGAGAGGTCAGGCCTAAGTAGGATATTGAACGTGAAAACAGGAAATGATTCTTGCTTACCAACTAGCATTCATGAAATTGATATAAATCCGACCAAATAAGAATTGGAACAACACCTCATGGAGCCCACTAAGCTACATACCATGTTCACTTCATTATTTCACTGAATCCAAGCTGACTTGAAGATAATGGTACCAAAAATGTGAATATGAAGCCATCAATGAAGGCTTAATTTAAAGAAAAGTGTTATATATTGCATCAAATTATAAATGACCCAAGAGTTACAAATCCAAGTGTAATCCTTATCAATTTAAGGATTGGGTCCAAGTTAGATGTTTATTTCGTTCAAAATATTATCTTGGAATTTTAATGTAATTATGTCAAAATAAAACAAATTTAGAAAATAAAGTGAATTAGAAATTAGATATGAGGGTAGGTGAAAAGCTATGGAAGGTGAAAAATCACCTCACTTTTGTATATATATAATCCTCTAGTGAGGAGAAAAGGATATTGGTATTTGAACTCTTAAAGGATCTTTCAAAGGGATAAGCTTGTAACCATCTTGAGTACTAATTTTTAGCTTTATGCACTCCTAATATTGGGATTTTTGAAGATACTATGATATGGCATTTAATAATTAGCTCTAATATTTAGAACCCTGAAGTGCCATAGAAAGGAATTTCTTATGATGTCTTATCGACTATTGTAATAATTTTCTTATTATTGTTCATTAATGTATGAGTGTTGTATATTTGGGGAAAGTTAATGAAATATTTTGCTAGTTGTAAACTCTTATCATTCTAAGAATTTATTTTTGATTTTTTTCATATGTTTATGTTGGTCATTGATTGTGAATTGTTTCAAAATTAATAACTTGTATACTTTTATATATCATGTATCCTAATTAGAGATTTCTATCACCTTTTAGTTGAAATATGTGTTCATCATAAATATGTTGCAACATTCCTTGTTTAATTTCATTTAAAGTATTTTCATTAAATTTTATTTCACTTGCATTCCAACAAGAACTTAATTTAGGTTTTCCTTTCATATATTTATCCAAAAATATAGCATACATAAAATCATAAGACGACATTCAGACCGAAAAAACTAGATGGGACTCTCATCCCAAATTGTGTGAAGCCTAATTGGGAATCATACCAGAGATATCCCCTTAACACAATAAGCGGTGCATATAGCCTTGTCAACAAGTGGTTAGGAAGAGCCAATTTGTAAGTAACGTGTTCAATGCGCTAGACGATCTAATAGGATCCATAGAACTATGGTGTTAGCTTCTAGTGGCCCTTTCCTTTGGGAGATGTATTGGTATACGCCTGAAGACATGGAAAACCATAACCTAAATATTCAATAATTCTTGAAGAAATTTTGACATGATTGTTTCTTCTAACACTTTGAGCCAAAATCAAAATTTCCTTAATGATACTAAGAATGGTTGCTCTAGTGTAAAGTGTGTGATCCACTTTCTAAGGAAACAATAAAGTGACTAAGGAAAGTTTTTGGCCATAAGAAACTGCATATTGTGACATTTTAGTAGCACAATCATAGGTGGTACTACACACCCTTTCAACAAGTGGTAGCCATTGAACCCATTAGCCCTACTAATTTGACAGTAAACATCACAAAAAAGTTTCCAAGATTTTGTTGACCATATGCTTTAGATGGTAATTAATGCTCATTGTCAAGTGTGTGCCCAATAGTTTAAATAACTCTTACAAAAATTTGTTGGTGAAGGTGGGGTTATGTTCTATTACAATTGAATTAGGCATGCCATTCCAACTTAAAATCCGATCCATGAAAACTTAAGCAACTATGGACAACACAAATGGGTGTTTTAAAGCTAAAAAATAGGCATATTTGGAAAGGAAATCAACTACAACCATGAGGAAGAATTATTTGTCAACATTTGGAAGCACAACAATAAAATTAATGTAAATGTCATCCCAAACAGTGGCGTAAATCAATAGCTCATATAACGTTCGAAGATTCTTCACTATTCATCCTAGTTCCTTTGACATTTGTCACATTAAGCTATGAATTTCGTTTCTCATGCCTCCCCAAAAGGAGTGTTATCTAGTTGGTTTTTTTTTTAATTATAATTAACCCATTATAGAAGATTAATGTAATTCCACTAATACATACTCTTTTAAAGAAAATTTATGTACCAAAACTATATGCCAATTGTACCTCGAGGACTCCTGCTACCAAGTATAGCCTATAGGGGTTGGGTATATCATTAAGGAATTAAATGAACTAAACCACTTTAAAATCTAGGTGGATATAGGTGGTGACCATCCTATTCCACTTGGACCCCCAACATTGTTTCTTTCAGTTTCCTTAAGTGTAGCACAATTTACTATTTTTGGCATTTTTTTGGGTCCTCAACTTCCAGAGCCATTTTGAGGCCCTAAACGACAGTCTTTTTTAAATGGTAAAATTGTTCAATTTTCTTGTATGCCTTCCCATCATAAATGGAAGAATTTAACTGGTTATGTGACTATGACTTCTCTCTACCCACATTTCCTCCTATTGCTTGCTCCATCAAATAAACCCACTGGGAATTCTCACCAAATGGCTCGGTACTTGCATGTTCTGTTGTTGTGGCTCTTATTCATCGGTCCAATTTCATTGTAATATGCAACAGTCTTAACTACATCTTCCAGTATCACTGCTCCTTTTATAAAAAATAAGTGCATTTATGATGCGCCAAAAAGAATGCATTGTATTCAAATAATTTTGTAGAATTGTGATTGAGTTTTTAGCAGAAAAATGCAGGGTGGATCATGTTGGTTGTCTCCAATGGTAGTCAATAACTTCGTTGTTAGACAGTATTGAATGGTGTTGTGTTTTTATTTCTTTAAAATATGGAATTGTTTCACGAGGTGATAATTTTGTCGTGAAGGTTACTTTTTTAACCTAATTGGATGTTTTTTATTTTGAAAAATAATGATTTAGAAGTATTCCAATCTGGATATTAAAGGTAGAAATAGATTTAGCACCCTCAAAAAACCCAAGGCACCTAAAATTCTATAGTTTGATAGTCGTAACCTGGGATTATGGATTTTTCCAAAAACATGTTGTAAAAATCTATATTTTTAGGGTGATATTGTTACATATTTAAACTACTCTTAACTCACTATAACCATATACAACTAGATAAAACATTAAGTGCTACATAGCATACTATTAAATTAAACATTAAATTTTATATAAATGTTATATAACATACTATTAGATACAACATCAAATGTTATATAAAAATTTGAATATTGTTGGCATCTGTCTTTACCATGCCAAAATATTTAATGTAGGGCTTGTCTATTGATGTCACAATTTCGACTAGTCAGAATTCTGTGAAAATAAATTTAAGAAATATAATCCTGAGAGTGGTTGAATAACTTTTTTATGGTGGAAATGGATTCAACACCATCAAGAACCAGTGTTCCACAGGAACGCGTCCACCAGGGTTGGGTGTGCGCACCTCTCGCACCCCACACACCTAGGATGTGGGGACATCTGGGGAAATGTTTCCCTATGTCCCCCTTTTGGGGAGACACAGGGGGATGTTTTCCCAATGTGGGGGGTGTGACTTCTTAAAAGTGGGATTCCTGGGCATCCCCCCTCAAAAAGGGCTAGGTGTCCCCCTTTAATTTTTCTTGTAAACAATGATTTATGAGTAGGGAAACTTAATAGGCAACCTTAGGGCCCTACTAATGTTATGTAATTAATGGTAATGTTACATTTTTATAGAAAAAGTGACATTCTCCTTTATCTTTCATTTTCATCCTTTTATTTAATTTTTAACATTACCATGAAATGGATATGGATGTTTGAGAGTTGTTCTAACCTCATTGAATTTCATATGGAGAAAGTAGAATTTTAGATCTCACTCAAAATCCAACAGACTTGATATTTTTTCAAGAATTTAGGATTGGGGGATTGCAATGTTTCCATTGCATCATTTGTCATGTATGAGGGTATGGCATTAATGTTTAATCAAGAGCACCAAGCCCTCCTAAGTCTTTGATTCGTCACTCTACTATTTTTGAGTTTTAGATATATCAATTTACATTCGAGTCTTCAAATTTAAATATCTATTATAGCTTATTTTTCTCAATATTAATTACATTTTATAATGATAAATGATTAATTTAATTTAAAATCGGCTTAGAATCTAGAATGATAAATGATGAATTTAATTTTTAAATCAATGTATATTCTAGAATGATGAATAATGAATGATGGATCATTGTATTTCATTATTGAATCTTGTCTATGGATGAATCATGTATGCATTAGTAAGAATGATGAGTGGTCTATGAATGAATCATGTATGCATTAGTAAGAATGATGAGAGGTATGTGGATGAATAATGTGTACATTAGAAAGAATGATAATTATGGATTATTATATTTCATTATTTAATTCAATTATGTATGGATCAATGTATTTATGGCACCCATGTTACCCCGAAGACACCCAAAATCCCCAAAACCATCAAAAACCAAAACTAACAAGGCATCCAAATTTCAAAATCCTACTTGAATTTCCATTCCGCTAGAATTTCCCCACATTCAGCTAGAATTTCCATTATTTTCTGTGAGAAATTGTCCTCACCAGACTATGACTTGTACTCGGAGGTAATGCCCCAAAAGTACAATAACTCAACGCGGAGACCGTCCCTTTTTCTATTACGTCCATCTTCATGTGATTCCTTGCGTGATTGCTTGAGCTTTTATTGTATAACCTCCCATCTAATTTTAGCCAAAAATAATTGAAAGTCGCACGATTTCTTAGATCATTAATAACGTTAGATTAGTTATTGGTTGAAAATTTTGGTCATATTTAGTTCTTAGATTTTATTTATGAGGAAGGGTTCTAACCATTAGATATCATTTTTTTGGATTCAACTGCACTAAGTAAGTCATTCATATATGAAAATTTCCATGAGAGGTAGTAGTAAGTGACTAATTTCTCATGAATTTTTAATAGTCCACTTGACATTCATTGCATTGGTGATGCTCACAGGGGTGAAGAAGTGGGATTGAAACTAGTGAAATGAATAGCATCAATAATCACTCTCAGGGCTTGCACCCAATGTATGAACATTTTGATTGATTGAATAGAATGTCCTATACATGCACTCTTTAGGTTGAGCTTGCCTCACATGAGAGATGCTCATTTTCTCTATATTTTATCTCTGCCCTAAATTTTAGTTGGTATCAAAGCGAGGGACCAGAGGCCTATGTGTCAATGTGTGCCATGTGTCGTATGTCGAGTTTTGTCCATTAATTACCGTGAAGGATCAACAATGTAAAGATTTGTGGAAAAATCAGTGAAGCCACCTGCAAGAAGTGTGCAATTTGTTGGTGAGTTCTGACGGTAGATGTCAGGTTGAGTGTGCAGGAACTCTTTGCCCTGTGCTTGCAGGAGTCAAGTAAAACGTAGGTATCGGTTGTTGTTCGAAACAACCCTGAGGACGATTTTGAGGAGCAGAGGGACTAGCGCCAATGAACTTAGTGCACCTGTGAATCTATAAGGACTATGTGTTGAGCAACTTTGGTTGTGTCATGAACATATTTGTGGATCTATTTGTTGAATGCCACCACAGTCGGATCGAAACCACATTGAAGACATATATCTTGAAGACTGCACAAACTCAATCACTCACCCAAGATAAATTCCTTCTTATGTTGGGAAATTTGTGATAGAGTCTCACTGACAAAAAAGTTGAGAGAATTCATCCAAATGAAGATACGTTTTTTGAGGAGGATATAATGCAATATTGTTTAAAGAGACGAACTGGTGACTAGGTGGACATTCGATTTTCCATGATCTTGTCTTCCAAGATCCCAACCTACAGTGATTTCTGAGTCGAGGTATTGATTGAATAGTGAGGTTGTGATCCAGGTGGATGTTGGTGAGCATGGTGTCCAACATTGACTAGGGGCTAGACCAAAATGTGTCGGGGAACCTGTTGTCCCGATCTAAGATGATAAACCGATTGGAATGATCCAGATGGATATTGGTGGCCACCCACCTATCCATTTGAACCTCCACCATCGGTTCTTTCAGTTTTTTAGTTTCAGCACAACTTACTATTTTTAGCAGGTTTCGGGTCCTGCACTTCCAGAGCCGTTTTGAGGCCCTAATGATCCAGGTGGATATTGGTAGCCACCCACCTATTTAATTTGAACCCCCACCATCAATTCTTTCCATTTTTAAGTTTCAGCACAACTTACTATTTTAGCATTTTTTCGGGTATTGAACTTTCGAAGCCGTTTTGAGGCCCTAAACGAAGTTTTTTAGGAAAAGCAGTAGCAACATGTGTCTATAGAGCAATGTTGTTCACTCAAAAGTTGTAGTTCTCGGATAGATATTTATAACAAGGTATTGAGCACATCAAGCAGAGATCGAATGCCAAATTTACATCCCCGGGAAGTTGAAACACCAATTTACCCAAACAGGACCCACAATTTTCGCACTTCATCTCTTAGGGTTAGGTTTTTAGATATTTAAGGTTTTTCATTGTTTCTCAACAATAAATAGGCCTTAGAGCCTTATTGTAACATATTTCAGAGACCTGTAGCCGTCACATATCTTCTCATAGATATGCTACGAGTGCCCTAGATCGTTTATTTCCATTATGTTTGTATGCATATTTAAGTCATTTGTTATTAATAAAATGAAATTTTATTTATGCTGTATCTCTATGTTTATGTCTATTTTTGTATTCTATTGTGTTCCTGCATAAATCCATATCAGTCGCCCAACTCCTCACTGTTGTGAGTGTGTTGAATGCATAAGGCGTCACTAATGTTGTTGTGGGAGGAGTTTGATCATCAACGTGAGATGGAATATTTTTGAAAGGCGTGTTGTTGATGTTGTGTGGTGGTGTTATTGAGTGGCTCCATTTAGAGGTTGTTTTTGAACCTGATGTGAACTTGTTTAATGAACTGGTCAATGTATGTGAAGCAGCCAGCGTATGTGAAGTCGTAATTGAACATGTTTGATGAACCAGTCATTGTATGTGAGGCAACCAATGTATGTGAAGTCATGATTAGACTCCTTTGCTCAGGACTTTAGCTGGAGAGGACATTTTTGCATGTGGAGGAGGATTTGTTCAAGATTTTTTTAAACGGTGCTAGACTAGGGTAGAAGGTTGTGTGGCCCTTGTTATTGTGAAAGAGCATACATTCCATTGAGGTGGAAGGTTACATATACCTTTTCATTGTGAAAGAGCATACATTCCATTGGTATATAGAGGTAGAATAGATCAATTATAGTTAAAACGAAGAAAAGAAACAATACCAGGATGTCAAGGAAACTGAATTCATTCTTCCACCATTGGAAAAATGCGGTTATACTGCCATCTCTTTGTATATCGAGTGTGAAACACCACGTTTTTTCTTTCTTCTTTCATAAGAGCACGATATTATGGAGACAAGTATGCTCAATTGGATGTGGTGAGCATGTAGATTCGTGCCTACGAGCCTGTAGGAAATTACATTTTGTTGCTAGCACTGATAGATAGTGTTTTTTTTAAACCGAACTCCTATGAAGGGGATTTTCTGGTATTTGTAGGCCTAAAGTTCTGTTAGGATCTACAAAGGCAGCATGCTCTTTGCTAGCGGAAGGGGCCACGCTGCTTGAATTGGTTTCAAATTTCGGGTTGTTGGAGACTGCGCTCAAGAGATTATGCTCCTAGTCGAACTGTTGGAACTGTCCTTCCCAGTGTCTCAGTTGTTGACTATGAGATTATGGCCATCATTTCTATTTGCCTGTGAACATTGGCTTATGTTGGATAGCTTAGTGGCTTCTGTTGGATATTTGTAAGTGTGTTGGCCTTGTATTATGGAGGTGGGACTACTTGGCTTGGTAAATTTCCTTGCTAGCTGAGTTTGTTGTTTAGAGAGGTCGTCGAGTGTTGTATCGCCTAGTGTGGAGGTGTGACCGCATGGTTTTCTGCCACACTCATGAAGACATTTCCTAATTCATCGTCATCATCCATCGTCCATCGTTGGAGTAAGCGAGCATATCCGTCATGAGTTGCGACCTAGAGGCCCTGATCAGGAGACAAGGAGAAGTGGCTCATCCGGTCCATGTTGCTACAATTGACTTGTCAACTTCTGAAGTGTTTATGGAGCTTGTGAAGAGTGCATTGCTTGCAGCATTAGAGGCTCTATAGTGTGGCTGCGTAGTCTTATTCCTGCATGAACAGGGGCTTTGAGGGGAGGAGGTTGAAAAATTTACGAGGGAGAGAGAAGTGAAACACCAAATTTATGAGAACAACCACACAACAAACATGTTTTATTGTGGAGGAATATATATACATCTGAGAAACATTTACAATCGAAAAGTTGTCCAACTAAGTTTTAACTAATTCCTTTAGAAACTAACTCCTAACTCAAAATTAATCTTTAACTCTCCCCCTTAATCTTGAGGGCTACATTATTTTAATGCCTAAATTCTGACATTGAAATTCAAAATTAACTTTTCCTAACGGTTTGGTGAAGATATCTGCTAAATGTTCCTTAGAATCACAAAATTTGAGAACAGTATCACCATCCTTAACAATTTCATGGATGAAGTGAAAACGAGTGTCGATATGTTTTCTTCTTTGATGAAAGACATTGTTCTTCGACAAGGAAATAACAGAAGTGTTGTCACAAAATATTGAAATAGGTTCATTTTTTGTATATCCGAAGTCAAAGAGAAGTCTCTTCAGCCACACTGCTTGACATGATGCTGTATTCACTTCAATGTACTTGGCCTCTGTTGAATATAACGCAACTATGGGCTGCTTTTTGGATGACCATGAAATCAAATTCCCACCAAATAGAAAATAATATCCAGAAGTAGTTTTCCAATCATCATTACATCCAGCATTATCACTGTCTGTATAACCAACAATATTACTGTATGTAGAGTTTGTATACCATAAACCATAAGTAGTTGTTCCTGCAATGTATCTTAACGCCCTTTTTCCAACTTTCTAATGATTGTCTTTAGGATATTCTGTAAACCTGGAAATATAACTAGCTCCAAATGATATATCAAGTCTAGTAGCAGTTGGATACATAATACTACCAGTAAGTTGCTTATACAAAATCGAATTAGCAACAATACCCACATCATCTTTACTTAAATTTGTACCAACCTTAATAGGAGTATCCAATGGTTTACAACTGTCCATTTTAAGCTTTTTCAAAATGTCATTAGCATACTTATGTTGACCCATAAAGATACCATCATGTGTTTGTTTCACTTCACTACCTAAGAAGTATCTCATAATCCAAGACCTGTCATTTCAAATTCATTTTTCATTGTAGATTTAAATTCATCTAACTGCATGTTACCTGTATAAATTATGTCATCAAAATAAATACATAGTGTAGTATATTACCTTGATGATCATCCTTGATATACAAGGTTGGTTCATGGTCTTTCCTTCTGAAACGATTATCTAGTAAGTAATGGTCTATTTGGCTATACAAAGCTCTTGGAGCTTGCTTCAAGCCATGCAATGCTTTCTTCAAGTTGTACATGTTATGTTATTTATTTTTTATTTCGAAACCAGGTGGTTGATCAACATACACTTCTTCATTCAATACACCATTTAAAAATGCAAACTTTACATCCATTTGGTAAATTGGCCACTTGTTTTGTGTTGCGATGGCTAATACAAATTGAGTTGTATCAATTCTTGCAACAAGTGCAAATGTTTCACCATAAGTTATGTTAGGTTGTTGTGAAAAACATTTGGAAACTAGTCTTGCTTTATGTTTATCAACTTCACCTCTCTCATTTAACTTAGTTTTATAAACCCATTTGACACCTATAGAATTTTTATCATCGGGTAGATTAACCAAATCCCAAGTTTGAGTTTTTCAATAGCATTGATTTCATTATTCATTGCATCTACCCATTCTTTGTCCCTTATAGCCTCTTCAAAACAAGTAGGTTGAAATGAGAGAAATAAAAAATTTACAACATCATCAACATCGTCTTGTACATAAATATCACTTAAACTTCTCATTTTTGGATTAGCAGAATCAGGCTCACTTAAAAATGATGAACTGCTACTGCTTGATGTACTACTACTGGATTTGTCTTGAACCTGCAATCTTGGAGTGCTCGTTGTAGGTGCTTGATGTTCGTCTAACATAATAAAAGGATTATGACAAGTATTTTTCTCCATTTCATTCCAAGATTTGTCTTCCATAAATTTCACATCTCGACTTACAACAAACTTCTAAGTAATAGGATTAAACAATCTGTATGCTTTAGATTGGTCACTATACCTTATAAGGATATACTTTTCACTTCTATCATCAAGCTTCTTTCTTAATTTTTCTAGAACATGAGCGAAAGCAATACAACCAAATATACATGAGAAAAAGTAACACAACCAAATACTTGAAAGTGTGAAACAATTACCTTTTGTCCACTCCTTGCTTCTTCAGGTACAAGACTTTGAACACTGGAAGTTGGTGATCTATTAAAAATATATACAGAACATGCAAATGCTTGAGCCCATAAATATTTAGACAAATTTCATGTTTTGAGCAGACTTCGAGCCATATTCATAATTCTCAGATTCTTTTTTTTTGATACTCCGTTCTGCTATGGAGTATAAATGGTTATTGCCTATTTTTTAATACCATGTTGTTTACAAAAATCGATATAATTCGTTAGATTCATATTCACCTCCTTTATCAGACCTGAGAACTTTAATAATCTTGCCACTTTTTTTTTCAGCTTCGGCTTTGAACTGCTTGAACTTGGAAAATTTTTAAGATTTGTATTTGAGAAAATACACCCAAATTTTCCTGCTAAAGTCATCAATAAATGTAAGAAAATAGAAATTTCCACCTACTGATTGTGCTTGCATTGGACCGCACGAATTTGCATGCACTAATGTTGGTTGTTCTTTGGATCTATAGGAGGCTAATGAAAAACTATATCTCTTATGTTTACCCATTATAGAACTTTTATAGGAATAGATATGGTCAGACAAGGTAGGCAAACCTTTCACCATAAACTATCTTTGCAATAGACTTATACTTTTGATAGGTAAATGACCATATCTTAAATGCCATAAGTCAGTGTCATTTGATGTTAAAACATTATGTGCATACAACTTCTCACTTTTCATTTGTAATTGATACAACATGTTCTTTGACATAGGAATATTTGCAACAAGAGATTTATGTTAATCAGAAATCGTGCAAGTAGTGTTGTGAAAGCAAACATCATAACCATGTGCATATAACTGACCAAAACTAAACAAATTATGCTTGAAATTGGGTACATAGTAAACATCATAATATTCTTCACCACATTTGTTTGGTTAAGACAAGCACAACACACTTTCCTGAAGCTTTGACCTAATGATCATCACCCAAACTGAAAAATGTATCGAGATATGAAAACAAATCACTATGACCAATAATATGATTACTACGTCAGCTTTCTATCAAACAAACATCCTTATTAGGTACTAGCATAGTCACTTGGCATGTCAGAAATAAAGCATCAGATGTTTCACATTTAGTGTTTGTGACATTGGATTTGTTTTTACTTAAAAAAAAGTGTAATTTCTGACATTCAGACTTATAGTGGCCATATTTTTTACAATAGTGACATTGAAATTTTGATTTATCTATCCACCTATGACCATGATCAGTTTGAGACCGCTCTTAATGTGTTTGAGTTACCTGTGATCTATCATCAGACTGAGACTGTCCTCTTCCTTTTCCTTTCCAGCCATGAAAACCTCTGCCTCTACCTCTATCCATAGAAACTTTATATTTGAAAGCATGCTCTAATTCTTGCTTCATGAACCAAAAAAGACCCTGTTAATTCTTCCACAAACAATTTTGTTAATTCTTTCATCTCAAAAGCAATAACTATCATGTCAAATTTTTTGGGCAAACATCTAAGAATATTTTCAACAATTCTTTGATCTTCTAGTTTTTCACAATTCATCCAAATTTTATTAATAAAAACCATAAATTTAGTCATGAACTGATCAACTGTTTCTGATTCTGTCAATTTAAGTGTTTCAAATTGAGTTTTGAGAGTTTGTAATTTTACCATCTTTACTTTCTCATTATCTTGGTAAGAAAATTTAATTATATCCCATATTTTTTTAGCAGTCTTCGCACCAGTGAGTCTAGGAAAAATAGAGTCATCCAAAGAATTTAAAATGCAAGACTTAACTCTACCTTCTTTCTGTTTAAGTTTATCAAATTTTCTTCTTTGAGAAACATTCATTGCAACTATAACATTTTCATTAGGTTATGTGAACCTTGACTCTACAGTATCCCAACAACCTGAACCTTGTAAGCATGCTTGCATTTTAACACTCCAAAAATCATAATTCTTCCCACTAAATAGTGGCATACGGATTGCAAACTGACTCATCGAAGCCATATATAAAAACAATCAGAAATTTGAAAACAACACCTTTTAAACACTTCAACATAAATAGGACAAATGGACTTTTGATGACGGCATTCAAAAATATATATTGTTTTCTCTTTTTAATATCAACATATTTCAAGAAGGGTCACTACAGAAGACGCAATAAAAACAAAGTTGTAGACCGCCGATTTTATTTTGAATGTTAAGAGACTGGTTTGAAATATTTAAATGCTAAGGGGGATGGGATTCACACCCGTGTTGGTTCGGTTTTCTATCAAGTTATCCATAAACAATAGTACACACTCTGCATGTAGAGAGTAGCAGATGCCACACAGAGCTAACTATTTTTAACAACAAAACCACACCTAGATACTTAATTCGAAGAACAAGAAATCTCGCTTCAAAAAACCTAATCCTTTACGGTGTGGGAAGCGAAATAGACTAGGATTCGAAGCACTGGTACAGTTTCGGAATTCCAGCAGCAGGTTCGAATGCCCAACAGCAAACATGCAGTAGTGAACACCACTTTAGCAGTGAAAAGGTAGAAGAACAGAGATGAGTTTGTTGTTGTGGGTTTTATAAACCTCCACGATGATCAACCTCCACAGTGTTGTGGCTGTGTGTTTCAAAAAAAAACTCTTAGAATCTCAAACTGTAACGGGGGCAGTGGAATCAAAAATACTGATCAGGCTAGCTACCAAGTTAGTTCAACCTACACGTAGCACCACAGATGATGCACAAAAACCCTCACAGATGATGCACAATGATCTTCACACCAGATTCTTCCCCATGCTCTGATACCATGACAAATTTACGAGAGGGAGAGAGAAGCGAAACACCGAATTTATGAGAACAACCACACGTCAAACTTGTTTTATTATGGAGGAATATATATACATCTGAGAAACAATGACAACCGAAAAAAATTTCAACTAATTTTTAACTAATTCCTCTAGAAACTAACTCCTAACTCAAGATTAATCTTTAATAGAGGTGGTGATGCGACAGACTTACGAGGATCACTTCTAGGGTTATGGTGATTGTCTTGTAGATATTAATGGTTTCAATTCTGAGATGATCTAGAAGTGTGTTGTGTCTATCCTCTCATAGATCTAGATGCATTCGGAGTCTTCAAACGTCAATGTTCAAGACTTTCTTGTGATGAGATGCAATATGTGACTAGTGGATTTGGATCATTCACCAATCAAAATCAAAGAAGATATTGAGCATTTTGAAGCAGTTTTTGACCAGAGGGAGCGCAAGCATTAAGCATAGTGTTGAAGGCATTCGAGTGTTGGAACTGTTAGTCATCAGTATTTTTCACTTGTTGGTGATGACTAGTTGTAACAACCAAGTTTTCTAGCAGCTGATCTAAAAATTTGTCAAATTTGCCAGCTGGAAAGCACCCATAAACTTTTTTTTCCCTCTTACCTTTCAGCCCGCTCGATGCAGGGGCATTAGGCTCAAAAGTTTCCTTGTACATAAATAGACATAGGGGGTCCCATGTTCTTTGAATTATTGTAAGTATTAATATTTTGAATATTTGGTAGGAAATTGTAATTATCCTCAAGTCATTTTGAGAACATGAGAAGTTGGTGGAGATAGGAATACGAAGAGTTAGTTTAGGATTAATTCAGTTATTGAGTCTAGATTCAGGAATTGGAATACTAAGAGTTGTTGAACTGTTTGTATAAATTTAACCCTGAAGGGGTTAGAGAAAAACAAGAGAGAGGAGAGAGAGAGGAGGAGAGAGAGTTAGAGAGGTAGAGAACCTCTTCAGAAACAGAGTAGGGGATAATGGCCACCGAATTGAATATCTGGCCAACCATGAGTTTGTAAGAATTACTTTTGAGATTGATCGTCTGTATGTATATATATCTATTTTGGAGAACTGTTTATAAGTACCATGTGTGATTTTATGTCTTCTTGGTCGAATCATAGGAGGAGATTACCTTAGTGTAATTGTGCATTTGTTGTTAAACTCTCTGTGGGGAATACCTTGCATGTTCGTGCGTTTGTTGATTATTCGTTGTAATTATGTATAGTATGAGTCTCTGCGTATGAAGTTAAAAGTGAAACCCTGTTGAGGAATCACGGTGGTGGGATTCGAATTCTAGGTTGAGACCTTCTTGTAATGAAGAACCGACTTAATTTGATATTTGCAGTCGTGGAACTATTTGGTTGAATATCTTAGGGGTATCTCGAGTACCGTGAAGAGAACTGATATATAAGCGAAGCATCGATTCGAAAGGAATCGACGCTTCCAGGAACAGAGCATCTAGTTCAAGTGCCAGGGTTACGTATGGCGGAACTCTGCGTCAGAGTATAAAAGAACCCTTTTATGTATAACGGGCGGAACCTGGGTATAAAGGAGAACAGCGGAACCGAGTCCGTCGAAGGATATGAAACCTTGCGGGAGTGCACAGTAAAAGTGGTTTCCAGGTTTCATCGCACCGCTTTAGGCGAGTAAGCGGTAATTCCTGGTTGGGCAGCGATTCCATAGGATTGGTGACGTGTGTCCCTGAGCGGCATAGGAAAACCACCATTTAAAGTGCGCCATCGCACGTTATAATTTGTACCAAGATGCCAAGTGATATTGTGATGAGCCGTTGATTTGGGGAGGGGCCATCGAACGGTGATCGCACGTTGGACTTGCCCAAAGTTTAATAAAAGAGCCTAAATCATATAGACAAGATCAACGGTGTGGATTCATTGATACATAGGTGGGACCAACGGTGTAGATTCATTGCGGGAGGGACGAGCCAAATTTTGCCGCCGTAATCCAGGAGCCTCCGCAATGACGTCATTGGTCTATTGACCGTAGAGGTGGGGTCCAGAGCCAAAGGTTTGTTATAAGACATTTACTTAAAAAGCGTGGAGTATTAATAAAAAGTGTGAAGGTTTATAACTTTAGTCCTAAAGTTCGAACATAATATATATAAGCTGGGAGATAGAATTAACGTTCGAAAGTTGTGAAAATATTTATTTGTCAATTTCTTTGAAATTGATAAATAAATCAAAAATAAGATTAAGAGCCACATGAGCTAAACCTGGACTGTGGAGGTAAATCGGGGCCAAGGGTGGGCCCCACTATCAAGTGGTATCAGAGCTAGAATTTAGTTAGCTCGCTGAAAAGTTGTTTTGGAAATGCACACGTACTGAACAGGAATGAAAGTTGAAGTTTAAATCTGTTTGACATAAGACTGCAGATTTGGAAGCCTGACATGCAGCATGCATATTTGAAGTGAACGGGATTGTGGAGTGAGTGGAGGATAGGATCATGACCTTGCAGGTAATTAACTTTAATCTGATTGAATTTGTAATTGCAGAATTATGGTTGCTGAAAATTGAAGACAGAGTTTGATAGTGAAGATAGTGAGCTTGGTATTCAGCTAGAGGCTGGAAAAAGAGGACAATTGTAGTGTTCTCTAGAGAAGTGAGCAGTGTTAACTCTGGTTGAAGGATTTTTTGCAGAAGTCAGAGTGCAGAAAATTGAAGACATCTCAGCAGAAGTACATCACAGCTTTGAGAGCAGTGATAGAAGAGTCCAACAAGGGACTCTGAGTAAAGGAAAGTGTGGTAGAACCTGGAAGATTCCCAACAGAGTTTGGATGAGCAGAGAGCATAGGTTTTCTTGAGAGAAAGTTGCAGAGTGAAGCCCAGAAGGTTCCAAGGAGAAGGGGACCAGTACTTGCCAAAAGCCGGAGCTCAGGAGATAATCTTGGTGAGGTAAGTTGCAGCAACAGAGCTTAATGTTGCAGAGGCTTAGTGCAGCTTGTGAGTGAAGGACTCCTAGAGAAGAAAATGGCTACTAAGAGCCATGGCAGAGACTGCAGAGATTGCAGAAGTTCTGGGAGAAGCCACAACAAAAGAGTGTGTGAAGATGCCAAAGTAAATGGCATGAGGAAGAATAAATCCACAGATGAAGAATGGAAGAAAGAGTTAACTGAGATCGGGGAAGAGTTTAATGAACAGAAGAGAAGGATAGAAGGAAAGCCAGAGAGTTGGTTGGCTCATGAGGAAGAGTGTGAAATGGCAACCATTACAGAAGAGGTTGAGGCAAAAGAAGATTTCTCTATTGAGAGAAGAACTCAGAGCAGCTGAGTTGAAAGAAGAAATTTCTGCTTGTGAAGCAGAACAGAGCACAGATGAAGAGTGGAGACCTACAGGAGATCTGGTGAGACATAGTGAAGACTTGAGGCAGCAAGAATCTTGTCTTGCTGAGGAGAAAGTCATTGAGGAATTCCTGAGTTCTTGGACAAGTCCAGATGATGTGAGGGCTTGTGTTCTTGAGTCTGACAAATGTGAAGTGATGAAAGACTCCATAGAGGAAGAAGAACCCAGAGTTCTTGAGGCAAAGATGGAAATTGAAGATTCCATGTGCAGACCTGTTCAAGAAGAAGTGCTTGAGGGAGCAGCCAAGACTGAAGAGTCTTGTGATTTGGAAACTAAATTTGTGTGTGTTTGCAGGTACACCACTGGAAGATGAGCAAGCTTCAGAGTTTTTTGGTGAGAAGAAGACATTGCATCTGAAATCTGTTCATATCAATGCTAAGATAGTGAGATCTCAGGGAGAGATGAAGACAGAAGGGTCAAATGAAGATATCCAATAGAATGTGGAAGCTGAGAGAGAAGGGCCAACAGAGGATTGGTCAAGAATAAGAAGAGGCATAAAAGGTTGTGTAAGGTTCCCGAAATCTACTCCTATGGAAGTTGTTCAGTTATATAGGAGGTTGGATTCTCAGAGAAGAGAATTGGAAAAGAAGAGGACCTATGCACTGAATGAGTTGTTGGGAAAGCAAGGCAAGAAGATCTTCATGGATGGAGTTCATGAAGCAGATGATGGAAGAAAAGTGAGGCTAGATGACAGTCTCCTAGAGGATGCAAATCAGCGTGCTAAGGTGCTGACAGAAGGTTTGGAAAGGAGTTCTGCACAACATACTAATGTGTTGTGAGAGGAGAAGGAGACATTGAAGCACTGGAACTTTACTGCTGATGCTTCATGTGTTAATCATACAAAGAAGGAGGAAGAACAGCAGTTGAAATTTGTCAGAGAGGTGAATGAGAAGGAAGCTATGTTGACTGGAAACATAGTGAAGGATCATCATTTGGGCATGGTGATTGGAGCAGCGGAGATGACTCTGACAGCTGAAGAAAAAGATGATGAAGGAATTCTGAGCCTTGAACCAGACTTAGAAATGCCGGGAGAAGAATTGGTGACCAGGTCATCAATTGAGACCATTGGGTCTCATGGTTTTGACGCTGACAGTTTGTTTATGTGTACAGGTGATGTAGAAGACAATTCATCCTTTGAAATTGTCTTGGGAGAAGAAAAACTGTTGTTGAAGGAGGATGAGACAACCATGTCTCATATACAGGGAATTATCAATGTTATTGACATAAGAGAGTTGGCTAGTTGGGTAGGCAAAAGCTAGCCTGAAGAGCAGATTTTAGAAGCTGCTGAAGTGAAGAGGAATCAGCATTCCATGCTGACAGAATATGAGAAAGAAAAGCTCTGAGGACTTGATTGGATTTCCAGGATCCATCAAGAGGATGAGAGGCCATTGCTGAAGATCGCCCACAAAGAAGAAGAAAATGTTGAGTTTAACTTGCAGCATGTTGAAGATGTAAAACAAACACAGGAGAATTGGCTGAGTTGGTTGCTGAGAGCATTTGAAGAAGAGAAATGGATTGCAGACCCTGGAGCAAGGATTCCTGAAGCTATGAAGAAGAGACGAGTAGATACTAGCTTGCAGAATCTAATTATGTTTACTAGTATACTGGAGAAATATGTCACTGCTGGTGGGAAATTAAATGGTGAATTATTTTCTAAGAATGAATTTGCAGATGATGAACAAAAGAAAGGTGCTGCAGAGGGAAATATCCTAAGGGATATTCAGGTTGATTGCGCAGAGGCAACATTGGCAGCAGCAACACCCATGGTGGCAGCAGACACAACATGGGAAATGACACCTTCAGAAGTAGTAAACATATTGATAGCATGTGAGATTGGAAGCAGCAGAAGAGGGCAAGATATTTTCCAGGAAAAGGATAAGCTGGACATGGAGATTGAGTACATCAGAAGACTGATGATGAGAGTGACTCAGGAGCAGCAGACAGCAGGAGAAAGACAATGGCAGATTGTGAAAGCATAGCTGGGGACAGATTACAAAACAAAGTCTGGAAGCCTGGAGAAGGTCAGTTGACGAATGATGCAAGTGATAGATAGTAGCAAAACCAAGTATGGGATCCTGGAGGCAGATAGAAAGAGCACATGATCAAGAGACCATGAAAATTTTGAAGCTTGGGAGTCTGATGCAGGGGCATTAGGCTCAAAAGTTTCTTTGTACATAAATAGACATAGGGGGTCCCATGTTCTTTGAATTCTTGTAAATATTAATATTTTGAATATTTGGTAGGAAATTGTAATTATGCTCAAGTCATTTTGAGAACATGAGAAGTTGGTGGAGATAGGAATATGAAGAGTTAGTTTAGGATTAATTTAGTTATTGAGTCTAGATTCAGGAATTGGAATACTAAGAGTTTCTGAACTGTTTGTATAAATGTAACCCTAAAAGGGTTAGAGAAAAACAAGAGAGAGGAGAGAGAGAGGAGGAGAGAGAGTTAGAGAGGTAGAGAACCTCTTCAGCAACAGAGTAGGGGATAATGGCCACTGAACTGAATATCTGGCCAACCATGAGTTTGTAAGAATTACTTTTGAGATTGATCGCCTGTATGTATATATATCTATTTTGGAGAACTGTTTATAAGTCCCATGTGTGATTTTATGTCTTCTTGGTCGAATCGTAGGAGGAGATTACCTCAGTGTAATTGTGCATTTGTTGTTAAACTCTATGTGGGGAATACCTTGCGTGTTCGTGCATTTGTTGATTATTCGTTGTAATTATTTATAGTATGAGTCTCTACGTATGAAGTTAAAAGTGAAACCCTGTTGAGGAATCACGGTGGTGGGATTCGAATTCGAGGTTGAGACCTTATTGTAATGAAGAACCAGCTTAATTTGATATTTGCAGTCGTGGAACTATTTGGTTGAATATATGAGGTTTATCTCGAGTACCGTGAAGAGAACTGATATATAAGCGAAGCATCGATTCGAAAGGAATCGACGCTTCCAGGAACAGAGCATCTAGTTCAAGCGCCAGGGTTACGTATGGCGAAAATCTGTGTCAGAGTATAAAAGAACCCTTTTATGTATAACAGGCGGAACCTGGGTATAAAGGAGAAGAGCGGAACCGAGTGCGTCGAAGGAGATGGAAACTTGCGGGAGTGCACAGTAAAAGTAGTTTCCGGGTTTCATCGCACCGCTTTAGGCGAGTAAGCGGTAATTCCTGTTTGTGCAGCGATTCCATAGGATTGGTGACGCGTGTCCCTGAGCGGCATAGGAAAACCACCGTTTAAAGTGCGCCATCGCACGTTATAGTTCGTACCAAGACGTCGAGCGATATTGTGATGAGGCGTTGATTTGGGGAGGGGCCATCGAACGGTGATCGCACGCTGGACTTGACCGAAGTTTAATAAAAGAGCCCGAATCATATAGACAAGATCAACGGTGTGGATTCATTGATACATAGGTGGGACCAACGGTGTAGATTCATTGTGGGACGGACGAGCCAAAGTTTGCCGCCGTACTCCAGGAGCCTCCGCAATGACATCATTGGTCTATTGACTGTAGAGGTGGGGTCCAGAGCCAAAGGTTTGTTATAAGCCATTTACTTAAAAAGTGTGGAGTGTTAATAAAAAGTGCGAAGGGTTATAACTTTAGTCCTAAATAATTGATAAATAAATAAAAAAGAAGATTAAGAGCCACGTGAGCTAAACCTGGACTATGGATGTAAATCGGGGCCAAGGGTGGGCCCCGCTGTCACCGCCCATGACGAGATAAAACCTCATTATCAAATCCTACCTAGCCTCAGCCATATTAGTCTGCCCATAGGCTCTAAAGAAACAATCCAAATCTGTCCAAAAAGTATCCCTTAAGTTAGGAAGTGGCGCTTTAGGCATTTCTCCCTTGGCGAATTATCCTAAAGCCAAAGAACCTCCATCTACTATAGACCAGTCATAACAGACCTTCCCATTCTACAAATAAAGTTGGTTACAGCCCTAGGTCGCGCTACTAATACACCCTCAAGTCTCAGCAATTCATGTACCATAAGTCAAACTGATTCTAGGTGTTTTTACAATGTTTTAAATGGATCTTTCAAGGACAGAGGCCTACCAGCATCTCAGAAGACAATTTTTGGCTCCACATGAGAAGACAGCTACTTCTCAATGTGATCTTGAGCCTGGGATGCAACCACAGAGCATAGATTTTTTCATTAAGCTCTTGTAATCACATTCAAAGCCTGAAAGGACAGTGAAAGGAAAAATAACACTGTCAAAGGGCTGATAATATGACATGACTAAAAAAACCTCCTTCATCTATAAGCAGAAGGTTTGAAGACTGAAGAACCTCCTTCATTTCACAAGTAGAGGGTTAGGAGCGCCTCCTTCATCTATAAGCAGAGGGCAAATGGACAAAGTTTTATTTTAGGAGTTACACTGACTGTAAGACAAATTTTTTGATGAACAGTGAGACAGTAACTAAGGTTTTCTTAAGTAAAATGATGATTAAAGGCAGAGGCAAAACAGTGGGCTTTAAAAATGATTTGCATAAGTTCACTATTAGTTGAATTACAATGTAAAGGTAACAGGTTCATCATCATTGAGGAAAGATTGTGAAAGCAGATAGTCAAAGGAGTCAAAGGGGTCTTGGTCTCAAAGTAACCTCTGCCATCATGTTCAAAAGGAAAACAAGCATCTTTCAAAGAAGGTCTCCTTCATAAGCAAAGTAAAGGAGCTCATTATGGTTTGAAGATGAAAATAAATCATGGCATATGCCAAAGATTCTAAAGGGACTGCTCTCAAAAAGAGGTGAAATAAATGAAAGCCCAGGCTTCTTGCAGAAGAAACTAAAAGGCAGTTCTCCCTTGTTCAATTTTCAAATCTAGAACATCAACCCCTATCTTATCTCCTCAAAAAAAAAAAAAAAAATGAAAACTGGATCATTTTGGCAATATGAAGATAAGTTAATTTTTTTGGGATTGAGGGCCTTTTGTAAACAGGATTTGCACTTATAGTGTCCAACAATTTTTTGACCCACAGTCAAAGAGAAACTCAAATAGCTGATGCAGGAGCATTAGCTCCGAAAAACACCTTGTATTTTATCTAAGCTAGGGGGTTTCATGTTTTGAAAGAAATATTAAATTTCATGTAAATATTAATATTATTTTGAGTGATTAATTAATTATTTGTGAGAAATTGTAAATGTGAGAGAAATTAGTTTCTAGATTATTTAGAATTAATGAGGGAGCCTAAGTTGGAATTAGTTTCTAAGTTTTAGGGATGAGAATCTATCTTTTAGGGATGTTGAGAGATTTAGGGATTTGTTGAGATATTAAGGGGATTGAGCATTTAATTATATCATTTTTAAAATTGTATAAATAAGAGGGGGTTTTGAGAGAAAAACACATTGAGATTGTGAGAGCGTGAGATTGAGAGTAGGCTTGAACAGCAAGGCTGTAAGCCTTCAGCAAATTGTAAGGGCCACGACTGTTGAATATCTGGCCACGAAGAAAGTTTGTAAGTATTTTTAATGTTAAGGTGAAAAGTGATTTTAGAATTGTATGGTTCGATTTATGGAGTAATGTATATTTCTCTGTAACTGGGTTTTAAACTGAAAAACTGTCGGAGGTTGAATGCGTTGAATAGATGATGAATCATTACGTTGATTGATTGTTCTTTCTTTGAATGTATTGAGTCCACAATTCGGTTATGGATTAAAGCATGTGTAGTGAGACCTTTTTGAAATCCGTTATCTAGCTTGAAGACTAGTAGTCATGTAATATAACTGAATTGGAATTTTCAGCGCATGGGTGATTGTGGAAGACTGTTGAATTGAATATCTATTTAACAAAGGTCGATATCTCTGTGATGAACAGAGTTTTAAACTCTGTAGTTGTTACCATATGCTGAAGCTGCATATTGAAATCGAACTCTGCTGATAATTAAATAGGGTTCGAAACTGTGAATCGGTTTGTTGATGGCATGAGGCGCGCTATCTGAATTAATTCAACAAACCTCAGATCCGATTGGGATTGATTTTATCTTCCAATATTAAAATAGTGTTTTCAAATCTGGTTGAATAACAAGTTCTGATTGATACTTAGACCTGCGTTGCAAATCGATGGGGCGTATGTCGATCTACAGGATGTTGGACGTGTTGAATAGGACGTAGGTTTGATTCAGTGGCAATGTGTGCAGCGGAACCATCAAGGTAATTCGATTTTGAATTCACTTATTCTACGGTATTTGTTTGACTAAAATCGTGTGGTAGCTTGCCAGAAGGTTTGAATCAGCTGTATGGCAAGATTCGTTGTATAGAATAAAATGAGGGTCGATTTCATGTCAATTTTTATAAACCCAATCCAGAAATATTGAGATTGAACATGGAATACGCTATGGAGTTCTGATTTTGTTTCATAATGGAGGAAGAGCGGATCTGATTGTAATCGATCCATGCTACCACATGAAGGAATGATTTATTTGGAAAATTAATATCGATTTGTGAAAGACAGTGTTTGCAGCTGCGATCGTGTTTAATTGAGGGACAGTGTTTGCAGAAGCCGATTCAATGGGAGTTCTGAATCGAATTGCAGCTTGGGATCAACGGTCAAAGATCTAAGTCTATGTTGAAAATTTAATGCAAATCATGGAACAGTAAACGCTGGAGAACGCAGGAATACAATTCTGGCAAATTCGTTGAAAGCAGCTTTGGAAAGGATATGCCAGAAGGCATTGCCCATAAATTGAAAGGCGCGGTCCAGAACGGGTAAGATATGATAGTGTTGCATAAGTTATAATGCATGAAAGTGATATATGATTGCCGGGCACAGTTTCAACATACGGGCGCTTTGTTTATGAAGTTTTTTTGAAAATCCGTATTGAAAAACCATATATGCAGGTGGGATGAAATGAAAGCTGCGAGTAGTTTGTTGTTGAGATTTAAACCAAATGGAATGTGTTTAATTTTAGTGGACAAACAAATGAGAATTAAGCACTGGGGTTATAATTATATAAGTTGCCAGATTGAATATAAAGTAAGGGCGCAATCTATAATGAGAGTTATTGGATTGTTTGCTTCCGAATGATTAATCATAGAGAAATGGTGTTGAACCCAAGGTTATTGGCATTTGGTCTGAATGTGTAAGGCGACTTTCAATGCTATTCGACATGTGGGACTGATGTTATATTGAAGCCTGAAATTTAAAGAGTTTAAATTATTAGGTGTATGGTTTTGAGAACATATGTTGAAGAGCTTTCGCATGCAAATTTTAAAGTGTGAATTTGATTGCCAGTGAATGAGGTTTTTGATTTGAGAATAATGTTGAAATGCATTCTAGTATGCACAGAGATTGAAGATCCTGGTTATTGCAGGCCCTGCCTGCATCAATAGCACAAGTCACGGCAGATGAGCCATACAAAGACAAGAGCTGGGAAAGGGATATTAAAAATGCAGTTGAGATCCTTATCCAGTAAAAAGGCAGTTGCACTCAAAGGGCACATCTATGATCTTTCATATGGTTCAAAGAAGATTTTCCTTCCACAATGCAGGTATCAGAAAAGGAAGACAAATTTTCTTTCCTAAATGAGAAGCAGTGAAATATTTTTATATAATTTCTTGAAAAAATTTGTTTTACTTCAAAAAAGGGGTGAGGCTCACAAAGGAAATGATCATTTGCCACTATAAGTTCTGTTTGAACAAAAGGGAATCTCATTTGTGTTTTGGAAAGGGTACGAGCTTTAGGTTTTGGTTTTAACCCAAAGGCCTTTCAAACATTTTCGAAACCTTCATCAAACACTTCATAGGGTTTTTTATTCTCTTTTCAAATACAAGGGTAGTTTGACCGTTGCAAGCTCTTTTAAATTTCTCCATACACAAAGCAAACTCCCCTTTGCTGGTCAACCAGGTCGAAGAAGGAATTTTTTGGAAAATTCATCAATTTTTCGGGCTTAAAGACCATGTGGCGTGCCTGTACACCTACGTGGCGCGTTTAGGCACACTTTTTCCACAGGAATACAAAGTCGCGCAGCGCACCTGTAGGCGTTGGTCACGTCGGCCTGACAAGTGACCGACAGTTGGTTGTGCGCGGCGCTCTCTCGTTCTAAACGTGTCGCGCATGTCCAAGCGACCAAAACACCTCCCAACCAATCTTAAAATTGATCAAACTCCTCGAGCAAGGCTGCCATCGTGTTCCAAGGTATTTTGTTTTGTCCCCTTGCTAAATTCAAACTGCTAGATGATGTTTGAAGCAGTAAAAGTCTTGGTGTAAATCCAGGTAGTTTAAGTGAATTTTTTGAAAGAGAGTTATAGTTGGTTGAGAGTGAAGGGTTGATTCTAGCTTCAAAGAGCCTATACACTGCCCTCAGAACAATGCATCAACATACACCTGCAGGTCCAAATATACACAGTAGTGAAGGGCTCGTAAAAAGTGTGAAAGTAACCCTACTATGATAAAACGAAGCCAACCTTTGTCAGCATTGGTAAGGGAGAAAAACAGTGCTTAGGAGGGTTGAGAGTTTTGTTTAAAAATCAATATTTTTTGTGGTTATGTTTTCTAGAGGTGAAACAGTGAGAATGGTGAGTTTTTATTGATGTAAAAAGCCCATTAGACTGCCCTCAAAACAAGGGTAAAAGATGAAGGCACTGTTTTAAAACAGAAACACAGTGTTTGAAAAATGAAACAGTGGTCCTAATTTCAACCACAGTAATCATCCATATATTACTTGGTCATTGTTCAAATTTTTCCTCAGTATGGCGAAGAGAAAAATCAAGGCTGCCTTTTTTACCATAAACAGATTTTAGTATATGAAGTTGTAAATTGCCATTTGGAGGTATTGACAAAACTGTGGGTGAGGAGTGGTGAATACAAGGGCAGTATCTTGATTAGGAGAGGTGTTTTCCTACTACAAGGCTATTTTATTGTCCTCAAAACACCAAAACCCTGTGACCTTGTCCAAACACAGAAAATCACTTTGACTGTATGTACCTTTTGTTGATTGTGGGCTTATCATTAAGATTATTTGTTGAGTGGCATACAAAGGGAAGCGCCTAGCGCGGAAAGTGAGGAAAGACACATCAGGACTTCAGATTTTGGCCTCTGCTTCACAACATGTTTCTAAGAACTCTTGAGGGTCATGCTCACCAATTTTGGGAAATTTTCGACATATTTTGGTTTTTTGGCATTTTTGGGTTTTTGGCCAAAACTCATGGGCTTCGCCATTTTAGTTTGGGGGATCATCAAAGGAGGATAATGGTATCATTGGATGCCATAATTTCAGGAGCACACACTCAGCGATTTTCAGTACATTTGAATTTCATTTTCTCCCCCGAAATGGCGAAAAATGCCCGTTTTTTCTACACTCTGCCCGGTCTATCAGCAAACTTTATTTTTTGGTTTTTTACACACAGGCCTATTTTTGGAGGAATTATAGGCATCAGATTGAGAGAATTATAGTTTCTTCAGAAAGTAGACCCTCAGATATTTCCAACGAGCTATCATGAGCCTCATTTTGACATCGGGAAGGCTGCCAAAAGTTGCCGGAAAGTCAGGGGACCTTTCGCTGATGTAATTTTTGAGTATTTTTGTAAAATTTGAACCTTTAAAAACTGCTTTTTCCTCATGTGTGTTTAGCTATTTTTGCATATGAGAAGTTATGAAGAGTCAATTTAATTCCCTCTTTTAGCATTTTTTAGATATTTTATGAGATATTTTGTGCCTTGGGCTTTGTAAAGCCTCAGGGACAAGTTTAGATATTTTGAATAGGCCAATGAGAGTGAAAATTGAACTAAAAGGTTTTCCTCACTTGAGCCTATATATTCCAAAGGCTTTCATTGTAAACAAGGCTGAACTTGATGATAGAAGCAATATATGGTCATATAAGCTTTCGAAGAAATACTTGTCTCATGCTCTTGGATAGTCTCCTGGATTTTCTTGGATGATGAAAGAGGATTGTTGTTGGATTCCATGACTTGGTAGAATGGTATAGTGTCTCTTTATTTGTTTTGTTTTCTATTTTTCATTCATGAATCCATGTTTCTTGCTTGCTATAGATCATTAGAGAACAAATTTGAGACATGCCCTTGGAGGCACCTCAAATTTCCTATTTCTTCATAGCTTCCATGTTTTCTTCTTCCTTAATCACATTAAAGAATTATTGATTGCTCTTTAATAACTTAAGGATATTGTTGCTTATTTCATTCATGGTTTTATGCATGCTAAGTATGATTTACGATACGCCCTGCTTACTCATGGCTAGCCATAGCTCCATCCATGAAATTTCTCTTTGACTGATTAGATTGTCATTTGTTGAACCAAGGAGGTCTTGTTCTGATCTTGCCCTTTGCCTAAGACTATGCAATCTTGTTTTAAAAGTGCCCAATAACTTGAAGTACTATTTTTAGGCATTCTGGCATAGTGATTTGAGTTGTTTGTCTCTCTTAAGTGTATTTCCCCAAATTCTGATAGTCATTTCCCAAAGTTAGAGAGTTATATATCTCTATGCATGGCTTGAATGTTTATTTCTATGTATTGATTAGCATATAGTTACATTTATCATGATTAATGGTTTACCCTACCATGTTTATGTCAGCTATTAAACTAGTTATGCTTGAAATCCTTTGTTGTTCCCAAACTTGATGTCCATTTTATTCCATTTTGCCCAAAGATCCTTTCTACCTCGAATCAAATCGGCCCTTCAACAGCCTTGTATCACCATCTGATAGCTTTCTTAACCTTTTCAAGCCCATAGCCCAGTTGATCTTACATATTTTTACCTATCTTATATCTTTGATCAGTTTCATCCCTCACAACCTAAAAACCAAAACCAAAAAACCTACTTCATAACTAGCCTAAAATCAGAACACAATAAGTAAAACACACAGATATCCCTTACACATATAGAGAGAGCCCTCTCTGAGTCCAGGAAGGCTAGGTCCTTGGGCTCCAAATATTGGTTTGATGTTACATTGTCATTTGGCTTGTCAATCGGCCAAATCACGGGACCCTAACATAATGGCGATCACGGTGGGACTTTGAGTAATAAACAAACTTAGTTTCCCTAATATTTAGAGACTTTTGAGAATACTATATGGCTGACTTATCCCACCGCTCACTAACATAATGGCGATCACGGTGGGACTTTGAGTCAAAACATCCTAGGTATCCCTTAGGAACTCTCAAAATATCAGTCAAACTTAGAAGAGTAGAATCTGGTTGTTTCACCATCCTAGAAAAATGATGACTCAGCTATAGGACACTCTTACAAACCTTAGGACTACATAAAAAACTCAGAAAAACCCCAAAAACTCCCTTAGATTGGTTTTTTTCAGTACTGGTGGTGGACCATACCAATATCCCCTCAAAACAACTAAAAATCCACCTGGCGACTCCACTAGCCTCCATTAGGCCTTACTACTTTACTAAACTCTAGGCTACTATCCGATTGAGCCACTTCATCGCCACACTAACATAATGGCGATCATGGTGGGACTCTGAGTGATAAACAAACTTAGTTTCCCTAAATATTTAGAGACCTTTGAGAATACTATCTGGCTGACTTATCCCACCGCTCACTAACATAATGGCGATCACGGTGGGACCTACTGAGTACATGAAAGTCTAGCAAACTCTTATAGACTCTTTAGTCCTTCAACAATAAACTCGGACCATCAGCCTATAGAATCATTTAGAGTAAACTCCTTGTTTCACCATCTTTGCAAAGTGATGAATCAGGTTTAGAACACTCTTACAAACTAGGCTACACATAAAAACTCAAAAAACCCCAAAAACTCCCTTATATTGGTTTTTGTCAGTACTAGTGGTGGACCATACACATATACCTCAAAACAACTAAAAATCCACCTGGCGACTCCACTAGCCTCCAGTAGGCCTTACTACTTTACTAAACTCTAGGCTACTATCCGATTGAGCCACCTCATCGCCACACTAACATTAATGGCGATCACGGTAGGACTTATTGAGTACATGACAGTCTAGCAAACTCTTATAGACTTTTTAGTCCTTCAACATTTAACTTAGACCATCAGCCTTTAGAATCATTTAGAGTAAACTCTATGTTTCACCATCTTAGCAAAGTGATGAATCAGGTTTATAACACTCTTACATACTAGGCTGCACATAAAAAAGTCAAAAAAACCCCAAAAACATTCCCAGATTGGTTTTCCCTAGTTATTGGTGGTGGACCATAGCTACATATTTTCAAAAACAATCAAGTTCCACCTGGCGACTCCACTAGCCTCCTGTAGGCCTAAAAACTCCATAAAAGACCAAAAATTCATAAACCATACCTTTCTGCTAACTCTTCCTTCCAGAAATTTAAACCTAG
Organism: Pinus albicaulis; assembly: GCA_034641835.2. Lineage (NCBI taxonomy): Eukaryota > Viridiplantae > Streptophyta > Pinopsida > Pinales > Pinaceae > Pinus > Pinus albicaulis. Next base: position 1,654,937,174 of record CM076582.1, on the reverse strand, counting down.
GGTGGAAACTCTGTAAATCAGTGACAATCTAAGTATAACTTAGCGATTCAGAAAGCCTCACCTAAACATAGGAGATTAACACAAACCTTCTTACCAAGAGAACTATTAGCTTGTCCATACAGCCTAGCAAACTGTTGAAACCAAGTGAATCACTCTTCTTTGCAATTTTCCATCTCAAAGTTTTCTACAAAAAATTTTTCCAAGCATCTTTGATAGTGTTGGTGGTGGACCAAAGTTCTCATAAGAAATCCACCTGGCAACTCCACTATTCCATCCTTTTAGTTTGACCATCCTTCACATTAGCAAAACCTTAGAGAGGCCATCCACCCAAAACATTCACAAATACCATCCTCTCTAAAACTCTATACCCGAAATCTGGCTTCACGAAGAATCAACACCAGAGCTCATCCAGACCCAAATCCCCCTATCATAGTAGATGACCCAGAGAAGATTCTGTGGCAAGCTTCCGAAACTGGCAATCTAACTACCAATAGGTCCATCCGTAAAGCAAGATCAGTGCTTGAACATCTCACTGCCTTGTGGGATTCCCCCTTTGACTTAAAATCAGCAAAAACCCTTTTTAGAAGCAAGTCACAAAGTAATATAGACTTTGACGATCTTGAGCCCCTAGATCTGCCATAGAGTCCTAGTAGAGAAGCCTCGCCTACCACCCCTCCCAACTTTCAACTTCTCCATCACTTTGGCTCCTGCCATCCCAGATCTGCTCAAAACCAAGTCACTAGTCCAAGTACATCTACCACACCTATCCAAACCACTACAGTGAAAACCACCTCAGCTCATCCCACAAGCCCTCATTTTGTACATCACCCATTAGCTCCCATCATGGCAGCCTGGTACGCACCCTTGGTGTTGCCACAACCTTTGGCTCCCTTACAACATGACTATCAAGCCAAAATCCCACACTTTACCAGAGAGGAGACTACCACAACTCAACATCATGTAGATATGATTAGTGATGCCTTTGAATACATGGAAGTAGAAGACGAGACCATTAGAATGAGGATGTTCGCCCAAATCCTGGGCGGAGAACCCAAAAAATGGTTTAAGAGCTTAACTCCAAACAGCATCCATAACCTCCCGGAACTCTACCAAGTCTTCATAAACAGCTGGGAAATCCGAAAGAACCCCATTCAAATCCTATCGAAATATAAAAATCTAAAACGGGAAAACGGGGAAAGTGTCCAGGGATACTGCACTAGGTTCAATAGTGTGTATAATGCCCTCCCACGTCACTTCAAACCCCTGCTTGGTTCAGCCTTGGAAAAGTTCCCTGAGGGTTTTGACCCAGACATGACTTATCAGTTAAGAGACAAGGACCCTCCTACCTTAGAGTAAATGCAAAAGTAGCCATAAGAGCAGAAGCCAACTTAGCAGAAAAAAGAGCTAGGACTAGATCAGAAAGGAAAGTTACCTACTGGGATGAATTCTCCACTTCATCTCCTTCCCTAGATCCTAGAATAGATGACTTAGTCAGGTCCATGGCCAAAATGTGGGAAACGATAAGTGAGAAGACCCCTCTTAGGGACAACCAGTCGATCCCTCCAAACATAAACCAGAACCAAAATTTTAGGAGGGAACAACCTCAAAACAAACCAAGGGAAAATGACCAGCAAATTAGGCCACCATTTAATGAAAATTATGTGGAAGAAGATGATAGGGATACAGAACCCATTGATGAAAATCATTTGAACCTCATAGGATCTGATAACGAGAGTGAGGTGTGCCTCACAGAAGAAGAACAAGCATTCTTCTCTCCAAATCAGGATGAAACCAACTATGAAGATCTCGAGGATCCTGCCCTAGATTTTCAAAATGCCATAATAGAATCTCACAGGAAATATGACCTTAGAAGCAGGAAAAATCAAGACATCTCCAAGAAAGGTAGCTAAGATACTGCTAAAACCCCTGATACCATCCTTAAGAAAGCAGTGAACAGCAACAAAATCATGGTCGGGAAAAATGACCAAAACAAAGATAGAGTTACCCAAACTAATCTTGATTTAGATATTCCTAGTACTTCCAAAAAGTTTCCCGAAGTGGTTGTGGCAAACAAAATCCCGAAACAAAGCCAGCAAACTCAGAACATAGAGAAGTTCATGGCTGAAAACGCTGAAACAAACATGTCTAAACTTCAGCTACCCTTCATTTTTTAGGGAGAAATCGCCAAAATAAAGATTACCATGCCTCTTACCGAGCTCATCGCCCAAGGCTCGTATAAATCCCAAGTGTTAAAGGTCCTGAATCTAGGGAATGATGCGAACACCCTTAATCTAGTTGATGACACTCCTAAAGTGTTGTTTGGTCTGAAAATAGAAGGGAAATTCCAAGAGGGAACCACTCTTCCCTTTTACATCAATCTGAATATCCATGACCAAATCCTTCACAATGCCATGCTAGACTCCGGCGCCTCGCATAATCTTATGCCAAAGGTTGTAATGGAAATATTAGGCCTAGAAATCACAAGACCATACAAAGATTGATATTATTTTGATTCTAGTAGATTCAAATGTCTAGGCTTGATCAAGGATCTGTGTTTTAGCTTGGCCCAAATACCGGCAAAACATCTAATCATGGACATAGTGGTAGCAGATATTCCTCCCAAGTATGGAATGCTTCTATCCAGATCTTGGGGAGCCAAGCTCCAAGGAAATATTCAATTGGATATGTCCTACACCACTATTCCTGTGTTTGACCAAACAAGAATACTCTATCGAGAGTCACACATGAAATACATGATCAGTAGCCAAGAGAGGCCAGATAACATCCCAATGTATTCCTTGCATTCCAACCTAAACTCTTTTATTCTGCATACTGATGAGGACATTGAAGAACAGTCAGAAGAGACTGAAACAAACTTAGACCCACCACATCAGCTGCCCCTAGTTCTCTATGATGAACTAGACACTTAAAACTACCATGATCATGAACAGCTATGTTTTGAGGAAAGTAAGTATGTTCCTCCTGAAATAGGAATAGAGCAAGAAGTGCAAACCATTATGTACTATCAAGCGAATTGCTTGAACCTTAGTCAAACATCAACAGTAACATCAGGAAACTTTTCAAAATAAAAGCATTAGAGGACTTACATATCACAAACCTTTCCGGAACTCAGGAGCAGGGAAGCTTAATGTTTTTACCATACCTCAAAGATTTACCATCACATAACTCTTCCACTGCAAGTGAAACCTTGACTGTAGCCATAACAGCTCAAAATCCAGAACGAGTACCTAATAAACTCCTTATGAGCAAACATGATAATTGCAGTCCATATATACCTGAGTTACTTGAATTGGCTAAAATCCTGTCATTCCATCAAAGACTTAGAACTGCTAGAATTGGCAATCTCATGCAGAATACTACATCACGCAGAGAAAACAATGACAAACACTATGCCACTACCATTACTCCAAGAAAAAACTTTGACAAAAGAAAGTACAAAATTCTGAACCAATCAGTAATAATCAAAGATAAAATAGCTGGCCATAAGGTCTGTTTTTATTTTAGAAACACTAATGCACATCCCTATAACAGAAATTTTATCCTTCCTACCCAAGACCATGATATATCGATGATAAGTGCTTTTAATCATATGCCTTTGCAAGATGATGTTTCAGGTAACGGCCAAATGATTCCCTTGCAAAGTAGACAGCTCAAAGATTTTTTCCAGTATGCTGGAAGTAATTCCAGTTTCAGACTCAAAATTGCAAAACCACCGGATATCAAAAATATGCTCATGAAAGCCATGTTTCCAGTCCTGAATTTCTGCATTTTAACATACCTTGATGATGTCATTATTTATTTCAAAAATTACCAAGAGTATATGCATTACTTAAGGAAAATGTACAGTAAAGAAAGGAGCGGAAATCAGAGGTATAAAGAGGTACAACAAGAAGATAAGGGTTCGTTCAGAGATTCTTGCATGAATCCTTATGTCATGCTGAAAAGAGAGAATTTTCCAAATTTCTCTTTTCAGGATTTGAGTGGACCAAGAATGGTAGGATATCCTTACAAGGATAAGATGTTTAAGTTTCGCCATTTCCAAGATTTCTGAGTTTAAGGCATTTTCAATCATTGTATATACCACTGTTTGACAAATAGATAAAACAGAAAAGTAAAAAACAATAAAAGAATACAAAAGAGATACTATCACTGAGTGTGGATAGGAGAAAAACCCTAGATCAGAAAAACATGAAAGGAGCCGAGAGAGCGGAGGATCTGAATAGCGGCGGCCATGACAATCAGCTCTAGCTCTGCGATTGTCCACATTCGTTGCAGGAATCTATTTATGTCTCCAACGCATCACCGTTGGTTCGATCTGAGTTTTCTGGATTGCGTCGCCTGGATTCCTTGTTTGATAAGGGTACCAGGCTCTACTTTTTTGCCCAAGAGCAGAGGAATGTTCAAGCCGCTGGCAATGGCTATCGCGGAGTAGTCACTATGGCGGGCACTGGCAAGATGGAGGCGCGCTCGAAGCAGACTTGCATGGCGATGAATCAATCCGATCTGTCTCTCCATGGCGGCAAAGAAGCTGAGAAGGATCGGATCCAGGGTCTTTACAATGAAGGCAAAGAGATCAGCGCAGTTTGGGGAAGCAAGCTCATCGGAAATTACAAGAAAATACAAGGGCCTATGAACATGGGAGTTGCTGGCGACGGATCTGTTTGTAGCATCAGATCTGGGCTTTTGGGACGTCGCCCTGTCCATTCCTAGCAACCAGCAATCAAATCACACAGGCAACAGGTAACATCAACCAGCTTTCATATTTTTATTAAACCCCCTGTGGGGAAATCTAGTCTAGTATGGGTACATGCAGAAAGCACCATTCTGCAGTTGAAACAGAAAATCTGGGCATTGATGGGATACCCTGTTCAGATCCAGCACTTGGTCAGTGGGAGATGCTCCCTTCAGGGCAACAGAACCCTGAAGAACTATGATATCAGCCCAGAAACAACCATTGCTCTAAATCTTAGGCTGAGAGGGGGTGTTGTGCCCCAAGGACATCCAAGCTCCACAGGAGGAGATAAAGGGAAAAGGACAACATCTCAGCAACAACCCAAAGGAGGCCTCTCTTATAAAAACATCCTACAGAGTAACAGAGATGCAGGGTCCTCTCCAGACCAAGGCGGGCATACACCTAGGCCATATATAGTAGATCAGCTTGGGCAAACCCCAGCCCTCAATATTGACTCTACAGGATTAGATGATTACGTTAAGTCATTTGAAACACAGGCTCTAATCTGTCATTTTAACTGTTTTTGGCCAAAGCCTATGGATCTATTTCACTGGATCTACACCCATTGGACCATGGAATGTGATATACATCTATGCTCCAAGGGGTTTTTCATTGTAAAGTTTGCATCTACGGAAGCCAGAGATACAGTCATCAGTGCAGGGCCTTGGTTTTGGGGAACAACGAGTCTTTTTATGACCCCATGGTTTCCAGATTTTGACCCAAACACAATGACTGTCTCCAGAATGCCGGTATGGGTCCGCCTATATAACCTTCCTCTTCACTTCTGGAGTGAACGAGTCTTGGAAGGAATTGGGAACAGCATAGGGAAATACATCAAAACAGATCTGGAGAGGATCGATGAGAGGATCTACACCTTTTCACGCATTTGCGTGGAAGTTGACCTAAGTAAAGGACTGCCGGAAAATATAAAGTTGGTATACAAGCAACAGAACTGGCTGCAAGGACTAGACTACGAAAACACTGCCTTCAGATGCAGAATTTGTAGGCTGACAGGACACTTGCAAAGAACATGTCCAGAAGCCAAGAAAGCAAACAATAAAAAGAAATAGAAAGGGAAGCAGAGAAAAGGGTGGCAATACCCCCCTCCTGACTCAGAGGAAGATGAATCAAAAGCAGAGGAGGAAGTTACTCCCATAGAGAAGACTGAGCCTTCCCAAGGAAAAGAGACTCAAAAGGAAAACATATCAGCCAACCAGGCTTCACATTTCCATTCAAATCAGGCAGAGAAGACTAGTGAGGACTTGAGTATTGGAGGGATCAAATGGCATCACCCCTCAGATACTTCAGATTCAGATAAGGATACAGGTTCCCAGAAAGCAGAACAACAGTTAGTCCTAGCAACAATTGAGCCCTCCCAGGGAGAGTGGCGCAAGGTCGAGAAGAAGAAGGCGAGGAAAACATGAGGTGTGAGTCTTTTACTCACTCTCTGGAACCAGTTTCTTCTGTCCTTTCCTCCCTTCCCTTCTCTTTTTCATTTTTCTTTCATTCTTTCTGAATGCACAGTAGCCCTGCTACGCTACATTGTGTGCAAAAGCACATGAGCCCAATGGGCAATATCTGAAAATGCTTCAATGCATATGCTATGTGTAACTTTTCATTTTTTATAAATAAAAGGTTACCGATTTTTTCTGTGGAAAAAAAAGAATACAAAAGAGGGCAGTTGAAAAATAGAAAAAGGCCCCATGTTCCAAAAAATAGTCATTCAAAAAGCGCGCAAGTCTAAATGTTGCTACTAGTACTCAAATGTCTTGTTCAATTATCTAGCCTAATCATAGCTGAACATGTTTAAATTTATTTGTTGATAAGTTAGTGAGTGAAAAGGATGGTCAACATTGTGTAAGCTTGACTTATCAAATAGAGTAGATTAGGAAAAGATACTAGTTTCACATGCCCAAAACAGAACCAAAGAGGGAAGCGGGGATGAAAAACAAATTGTGCATCTTAGCCCTGTTTTTCCTAGTTTCCATTTTATGCAAAATAATATTTGTGTGCAACTTGTATTTCATGCCACAAATACATGACAAATCAGACTAACCCTGATTTGATCATCTTTTCAATTTCTTGTTTTAGATTAGAGAATAAATTCCTGTCAAACAACTTAATCTTGACAGTTGATCTAGCATAGGTAGAGTAATGAAGGAGTTCATCAGTTTAATCTGAACTCCCGGCAGATATAAGTGTAGATTTAGATGGGTTCATTTTTCAAAAAGAAAAAATATATATTGTCAAAGGGGTAGCTAGTCCAAATGCCCCCAAAAGAAGAAAAAAAAGTTAGGAAAGGTAGTGGGGTAGGTAGAAATATCATTAATGCTGATCATGCTGTCATTTTTCAGAATTGCCATCAAGGAAGAATGAATTTTGCGCCAATGGGTAAGGCACTGGTCTTCATAAGCCAAAGATATAAAATTCTGGACACCTCCTGAAAAGGAGCTGCCCTCCCCAAATGGAGCCACTGTTAGTCATCAGTATTTTTCACTTGTTGGTGATGACTAGTTGTAACAACCAAGTTTACTAGCAGCTGATCTAAAAATTTGTCAAATTTTCCAGCTGGAAAACACCCATAAAAAAATTTTTCCCTCTTACCTTCCAGCCCGCCCATGACGAGATAAAACCTCATTATCAAATCCTACCTAGCCTCAACCATACTTGTCTGCCCATAGGCTCTAAAGAAACAATCCAAATCTGTCCAAAAAGTCTCCCCTAAGTTAGGAAGTGGCGCTTTAGGCATTTCTCCCTTGGCGAATTATCTTAAAGCCAAAGAACCTCCATCTGCTATAGACCAGTCATAAAAGACCTTCCCATTCTACAAATAAAGTTGGTTACAACCCTAGGTCATGCTACTAATACACCCTCAATTCTCAGCAATTCATGTACCATAAGTCAAACTAATTCTAGGTGTTTTTACAATGTTTTAAATGGATCTTTCAAGGACAAAGGCCTACTAGCATCTCAGAAGACAATTTTTGGCTCCACATGAGAATACAATTGCTTCTCAATGTGATCTTGAGCCTGGGATGCAGCCACAGAGCATAGAGTTTTTCATTAAGCTCTTGTAATCACATTCAAAGCCTGAAAGGATAGTGAAAGGAAAAATAACACTGTCAAAGGGCTGATGATATGACATGACTAAAAAAACCTCCTTCGTCTATAAGCAGAGGGTTTGAATACTGAAGAACCTCCTTCATTTCACAAGAAGAGGGTTAGGAGCGCCTCCTTCATCTATAAGCAGAGGGAAAATGGAAAAATTTTTATTTTAGGAGTTACACTAACTGTAAGACAAATTTTTTGATGAACAGTGAGACAGTAACTAAGGTTTTCTGAAGTAAAATGATGATTAAAGGCAGAGGCAAAACAGTGGGCTTTAAAAATTATTTTCATAACTTCACTATTAGTTGAATTACAATGTAAAGCTAACAGGTTCATCATCATTGAGGAAAGATTGTGAAAGCAGATAGTCAAGGGATTCAAAGGGGTCTTGGTCTCAAAGTAACCTCTGCCATCATGTTCAAAAGGAAAACGGGCATCTTTCAAAGAAGGCCTCCTTCATAAGAAAAGTAAAGGAGCTCATCATGGTTTGAAGATGAAAATAAATCATGGCATATGCCAAAGATTCTAAAGGGACTGCTCTCAAAAGGAGGTGAAATAAATGAAAGCCCAGGCTTCTTGCAGAAGAAACTAAAAGGCAGTTCTCACTTGTTCAATTTTCAAATCTAGAACATCATCCCCTCTCTTATCTCCTCAAAAAAAAAAAAAAAATGAAAACTGGATCACTTTGGCAATATGAAGATAAGTTAATGTTTTTGGGATTGAGGGCCTTTTGTAAACAGGATTTGCACTTACAGTGTCCAACAAGTTTTTGACCCACAGTCAAAGAGAAGCTCAAATAGCACAAGTCACGGCAGATGAGCCATACAAAGACAAGAGGTGGGAAAGGGATATTAAAAATGCAGTGGAGCTCCTTATCTAGTAAAAAGGTAGTTGCACTCAAAGGGCACATCTATGATCTTTCATATGGTTCAGAGAAGATTTTCCTTCCACAGTGCAGGTATCATAAAAGGAAGACAAATTTTCTTTCCTAAATGAGAAGCAGTGAATTTTTTTTATATAATTTCTTGAAGAAATTTGTTTTACTTCAAAAAAGGGGTGAGGCTCACAAAGGAAATGATCATTTGCCACTATAAGTTCTGTTTGAACAAAAGGGAGTCTCATTTGTGTTTTGGAAAGAGTACGAGCTTCAGGTTTTGGTTTTAACCCAAAGTCCTTTCAAACATTTTCGAAACCTTCATCAAACACTTCATAGGGTTTTTTATTCTCTTTTCAAATACAAGGGTAGTTTGACCGTTGCAAGCTCTTTTAAATTTCTCCATACACAAAGAAAACTCCCCTTTGCTGGTCAACTGGGTCGAAGAAGGAAGTTTTGGGAAAATTCATCGTTTTTTCGGGCTTAAATACCACGCGGCACACCTGTACACCTACGCGGCGTGTTCAAGCACACTTTTTCCACAGGAATACAAAGCCGCACGGCGCGCCTGTAGGTGTTGGTCACGTCGGCCAGACAAGTGAGCGACAGTTGGTTTTGCGCGGCGCTCTCTCGTTCTAAACGTGCCACGCATGTCCAAGCGACCAAAACGCCTCCCAACCAATCTTAAAGCTGATCAAACTCCTCGAGAAAGGCTACCATCGTGTTCCAATTTATTTTGTTTTGTCCCCTTGCTAAATTCAAACTGCTAGATGGTGTTTGAAGCAATGAAATTCTTGGTGTAAATCCAGGTAGTTTAAGTGAATGTTTTGAAAGAGAGTTATAGTTGGTTCAGAGTGAAGGGTTGATTCTAGCTTCAAAGAGCCTATACACTGCCCTCAGAACAATGCATCAACATACACCTGCAGGTCCAAATATACACAGGAGTGAAGGGCTCGTAAAAAGTGTGAAAGTAACCCTACTATGATAAAACGAAGCCAACCTCTGTCAGCATTTGTAAGGGAGAAAAATAGTTCTTAGGAGGGTTGAGAGTTTTGTTTAAAAATCAATATTTGTTGTGGTTATGTTTTCTAGAGGTGAAACAGTGAGAATGGTGAGTTTTTATTGATGTAAAAATCCCATTAGACTGCCCTCAAAACAAGGGTAAAAGATGAAGGCACTGTTTTAAAACAGAAACTCAGTGTTTGAAAAATGAAATAGTGATCCTAATTTCAACCACAATAATCATCCATATATTACTTGGTCATTTTTCAAAGTTTTCCTCAGTATGGTGAAGAGAAAAATCAAGGCTGCCTTTTTTACCATAAACAGATTTTAGTATATGAAGCTATAAATTGCCATTTGGAGGTATTGACAAAACTGTGGGTGAGGAGTGGTGAATACAAGGGCAGTATCTTGATTAGGAGAGGTTTTTTCCTGCTACAAGGTTGTTTTATAGTCCTCAAAACACCAAAACCCTGTGACCTTGTCCAAACACAGAAAATCACTTTGACTGTGTGTACCTTTTGTTGACTGTGGGCTTATCATTAAGATTATTTGATGAGTGGCATACAAAGGGAAGCACCCGGCGCAGAAAGTTTGGAAAGACACATCAGGACTTTATATTTTGGCCTCTACTTCACAACATGTTGCTGAGAACCCTTGAGGGTCATGCTCACCAATTTTGGGCGATTTTCAACATATTTTGGTTTTTTGGCATTTTTGGGTTTTTGGCCAAAACTCATGGGCTTCGCCATTTCAGTTTGGGGGATCATCAAAGGAGGAGAATGGTATCATTGGATGCCATAATTTCATGATCATACACTCAGATATTTTCAGGACATTTGAAGATCATTTGCTCCCCCGAAATGGCGAAAAATGCCCGCTTTTTCTACACTCTGCCAAGTCTATCAGCAAACTTTATTTTTTGGTTTTTTACACACAGACCTGTTTTTGGAGGACTTCCAAGCATTAGATTGAGAAAATTCCAGTTTCTCTAGAAAGTAGACACTCAGAGCTTTCCAAAGAGCTATCATGATCCTCATTTCGACATCGGTAAGGCTGCCAAACGTTGCCGGCAAGTCAGGGAACCTTTCGCTGATGTAATTTTTGAGTATTTTTGTAAAATTTGAACCTTTAAAAACTGTTTTTTCCTCATGTGCGTTTAGATATTTTTGCACATGAGAAGTTATGAAAAGTCAATTTAATTCTCTCTTTTAGCATTTTTTAGATATTTTATGAGATATTTTGTGCCTTGGGCTTTGCAAAGCCTCAAGGACAAGTTTAGATATTTTGAATAGGCCAATGAGAGTGCAAATTGAACTACGAGGTTTTCCTCACTTGAGCCTATATATTCCAAAGGCTTTCATTGTAAACAAGGCTGAACTTGATGATAGAAGTTATATATGGGCATATAAGCTTTGGAAGGAATACTTGTCTCATGCTCTTGGATAGTCTCTTGGATGTTTTTGGATGATGAAAGAGGATTGTTGTTGGATTCCATGACTTGGTAGAATAGTATAGTGTCTCTTTCTTTGTTTTGTTTTCTAGTTTTCATTCATGAATCCATGTTTCTTGCTTGCTATATATCAGTAGAGAACAAATTTGAGACATGCCCTTGGAGCACCTCAAATTTCTTGTTTCTTCATAGCTTCCATGTTTTCTTCTTCCTTAGTCACATTAAAGAATTCTTGATTGCTCTTTAATAACTTAAGGATATTGTTGCTTATTTCATTCATGGTTTTATGCATTCTAAGTATGATTTACGGTACACCCTGCTTACTCATTGCTAGCCATAGCTCCATCCATGAAATTTCTCTTTGACTGATTAGATTGTAATTTGTTGAACCAAGGAGGTCTTGTTCCGATCTTGCCCTTTGCCTAAGACTATCAAATCTTGTTTTCAAAGTGCCCAATAACTTGAAGTACTGTGTTTAGGCGTTCCGGCATAGTGATTTGAGTTGTTTGTCTCTCTTAAGTGTATTTCCCCAAAGTCTGATAGTCATTTCCCAAAGTTAGAGAGTTATATATCTCTATGCATGGCTTGAATGTTTATTTCTATGTATTGATTAGCTTATAGTTACATTTCTCATGATTAATGGTTTACCCTACCATGTTTATGTCAGCTATTAAATTATTTATGCTTGAAATCCTTTGTTGTTCCCAAACTTGATGTCCATTTTATTCCATTTTTCCCAAAGATCCTTTCTACCTCGAATCAAATCGGCCCTTCAACAGCCTTGTATCATAATCTGATAGCTTTCTTGACCTTTTCGACCCCATAGCCCAGTTGATCTTACATATTTTTACCTATCTTATATCTTTGATCAGTTTCATCCCTCACAACCTAAAAACCAAAACCAAAAAACCTACTTCATAACTAGCCTAAAATGAGAACACAATAAGCAAAACACATAGATATCCCTTACACATATAGAGAGAGCCCTCTCTGAGTCCAGGAAGGCTAGGTCCTTGGGCTCCAAATATTGGTTTGATGTTACACTGTCATTTGGCTTGCCAATCAGCCAAATCACGGGGCCCTCACAGGAATTGTACTTTGTTGAGGGTATATTAGTAATGTCGAGAATTGATGAGCTTGGGTGGTGTGAAGCCTTATCCTTGACATGATTGTGCTTTGGGAAGCTGATTAGTAGAGGTATAAACCTCTGTGGCATGTTTAATCCCATGTCATTTTGTTGTTGAAGTGACCATCATCGAGTTGAAACACTGAGTAAACTGGTGCGAAATTTTTTTGGAGTTGTTGGAGCATTGTTAGGCCATGATCTGAGTGGCATTATTCTAAAGAGGTAAGCACTGTGGATACCTGATCCGCGTAGAGTTGAGATAAGAATGGACACCATGGATATCAAGAGGTGATCTGCATCAAGAGGCGACCTGCGCAGCGTGGAGACCTGAGCTATGTCTAGCCTTGCGTGAGGCTGGAATTGGGCGAAGAAGGTGACCTAGATTCGGAAGAATCATGAGGTGTATAACTCATTGTTGTGGTGAAAGTGGAGGTAGATCAGAGCTTTTTTTAAATATCCCTTGGTGTCGAATGGTGGGGTGAGAGAGTTGTGAAATCTCGATCTTAGGATCAATTTTAAACTGGTATGTGAGCCACGACTAGTGTGGTGATAACCTCCATTGTCTGATCTCCTCTATGCCGAGTGTTTTACCCAAAGAGGGGAAAACCTTTCAAGCATGATTGGGATTTTTCTCTTCATCCCTGAAGAAGGATAGTGTTCCAGGCGTCCAGGATGTTCAAAACCCGATAATTTGGACAAACTCAGTTGCAATTTCTATCGAGAATGAAAGTAAGTCGGAGCCCAAGAGCGCTAGTTCAAATCCTGGGAAGGATAAACCCGCAACGCCAATAAAAACATAGTGCATAATGCGAAAATAACATCAGAAACTGTTTGAAGCAGTCATCCTATTGTGTTTGGCCGCATATCCCCTTGTGTTTTGTCAAATTGTGCCAACCATTGCAAACGTGATCGGTGTTAAGTAGCAATTTTTTTGGAGATCGTCTAAAGTTTGATGTGTGTCAATCTCTCCAAGGCTGTTCCACAGGTTCTAGGTGTTTCCTCTTTGCTACCCACAATGTCCTGGTGAACACAACTTTAAGGTGCGATGAGGTTAATTGTCGAGTTTTTTTTGGGTACGACTAGTGATTGGTATGCTCGAAATATGTTTGTTGTTCCATTTCATGTGATTATTACCGAAAGAATTTTGCTAATTTATATGATGGATCACATAAACTAAGATTCCAGAAATGTTTGTTGTTTTTTGGTTGTTGTGATGACACATGTAGAAAATAGAAGGTGCATGCATTGCAGTGATGGGTAAACAAAGGAGACTCAAACATGTCCGAAGAGAACTGAAAAAAAACAGGCGAAAGAGTCAAAGGGAAGAACCAATATATATTTTTAGGTTAATTTGGTGAAGAGTTTCAGGTTGACGCAGATGCAAATCTTGATCAACGTAATGAAGAATTTGAGGAAATAGATAAAATCGTCAAAAAATTTTGAATGTCAGATGTGCCCTCTTTCTCAGATATAAATCATGAAATATGGGAAACTAAAATGAAAACAATACTATGGAATGTGTATTTATTGAACTATGTTGAAGATGGTTTTGTTAATTTAAACCATGATATGAGTAGAGATGCATCAATATTATATCTTATAACATCTACATTAGATGAAAACATTTTGTTCAGTATACTACATGAATGTGGTGAGATTCAAAATGAAAAAGTATTGTGGGATATTTTAGAAATGAAGTACAGTTTGAATGAGGTCGAAGATGATGAATATATTGCTGTTGAAAATGATGAGCGTTCTTTCAGTCTCATAACTAATTGTAAAACTGAAGATGGAAACAAGATGCAATGATGGATGATGAATGTGTGCCTATAATTGAAAATGAAACATGTGATGATGAAGAAACAACCATTGGTGTAGAATTTGAAACTTTTTATGAAGAAATATTCCCTGATGCAGAGACGTGTGAAGTCAAATTTGATGAGAACTATGTATCTCATGAAGAGTGGATCAATATGATGCATGAAAAGCATCTTATTGATGAGTTGTTGGTCGGTGAAAAGAAAACCCTACCTCCATTCACAAGTCAAATGCAGGACATTTTTGCAGCAGCATAATTGATTAAAGACATTGAAGACATGAAACAACCAATTATGTCAGCAGAGAAAGATGAAGAAAGGAAAGCTCTCTTAAAGAAGCAATATGACAAGAATCAGTATGGTTCTCTTTATGAATCTAACATTTTTTTTAAGTGTGTAGATATTGACAACTAGGAAGAACCAATTGCAAACATTAAGGAAAATTATAAGTCCCAAGAACTTGCAACATTGAATACAAAGAATGTTAGCCTACAATCAAGATCAAGAAAGAGGAGATTAAGGGTTCGAGTGTTCCACTTTTGACGCAGAAAACTTAAAAAAGAGGAGAAGCTCCACCACTATTTGATGGAAAGAAAGGTGAAGATGAAACTTCACCAACAAATGAACGAGCATGGACTGCTTAGCAAGGAGGCAAAAATGAAAGCTCAATTATCAAGTTGTCTATAAGCCTAGCTAAGACTGAGACCAACAAGTGTATTCTATTCATGTTATGCTTTGATCCATTTCTCCATTAAGAGGGGAACTTGGAATAATGGAGAAATATAAGGTGTTCTAGATTCGTCGTTGGTTGAGATTATGGGTCATATTTAGTTCTTGGATCCTATTTATGAGGATTTGGTTCTAACTCCTCAACAAATCCGTAATCGTATATATGTATGAACATTTTGATTGATTGAATAGAGTTGTCATGTATAGGCACTCTTCAAGTTGAGCTTGGCTCACGTGAGAGGTGCTCATTTCCTCTATATTTTGTCTCTCCCATAAATTTTAGTGTACCTAGTCTCTCTCGGGAATGGATCACTGGACTTAACCTCACACTTAGCCACGACTACTCGATTCGATGAACATATATAAAGAAAACTTGTCATATTTTCTAGATTAGCAGGGGAAAGACAATGTTTGTCAAGAGTGTATATATTATTTATTTATTTATTTATAACTAGATAGAGCAAAACATCTTTACTTCATAGATTTTTGGAATATCTTGGAATTTGACGAGAGATTTCTATTTGGAAAAATCTACAATCCACATAAATTCAAGAAGTTGAGCGGAGACCCAAGCCAATTAACTTATGATATGAAATAATAATCCACTTATAATAAAATACTATCACCAAAATTATGTAAAACTTAAACTTAAATATCCTTTAAAATACTTTAATTTCCTAATATACTTATTATACTAATGGTTTAGAGAGATATACTACTTTAATGGCAATGTTGAAATTATTGTGGAGAGTTGTGAGGAAACACAAGGAAAATAGGAGAGGCCCACATCAAATATGCCAATAAGAAAAAGAAAAGAATACCGAGTTAATCACGGAGATGCAACACGCAATCCATCCTCTTCGTGGACACTCCATTAGTTTGGATGATTTTGTATTATTAAATATTTATGTTTGAAGTATTAATATGTTTGAAAAAAATAGTAGTTAAAATAATAAATTAATAAATAGATTAAAAAATAAAGATAATTAATTTTTTAAGTGGTATTTTTAAATGATAGGTTTTATTAATTTTTTTTGGGAAAGTATAATTTTATTAGCAAGAAGATATAAAATTACATATTGTTTATATATGACAAGCATGTATCTTGGTATAGGCATAACTTTTGCATATATTTTCTGTCTAAAAAAAATGATCTATGGTAATGCCAAATTTAAAAAATAAAAAAGTTGATAGATACTTAAAAAATGTTATGTCATTGATAGTTTCTTATTATATGAGAGCAACAAAAATATCATGTACTAGACAGTAAAATAGTTATGTGAAAAATTAATATAAACCAAATATTTCATATTGAAAATCAGTCCCTGCATACCAGTATATAAATGGACAATGTTAGATAGCATTGTGGGCTTTATTTTGTAGGTACACAATATGCCAGGTCCTAGTGCCATTAAAATTCCCTCTTTTGAAAGTATGTCAACATCAATATTTAAGTCCTTGTAACCTCAATAATAACTCTGCGGGACTTAGATGATTTTGACATAGGGACAAGATAAAAAATAACAAATTCCTTGACAGAACTCGTCCATGAAGGAGTGGAATTGTCACAAAAAATCAATTTGTTGCAGGCAAGCCAGATTCCCCAGCACATTAACAATTAAAATACCTTAAAGAACTTCACCTCACAGGATGAGCATCATTGTTCCCATACTTCAATAAGTGAGTTCCCTAGCCATTGACATGTCAGACCATATTTGGCTACAAAGAAAGACTAGACTTCATGAGTGTAAGAGCATGAAATAAACATATGATGCATAATCTCCTCATGAGATCTACAAAGGTAGCACCAATTAGGGCCAACACACTTCCTTTTCTGTAAAAAGTTCTAGGTGGGAGCCTTGTTCTCCAGAACGCACCACATAAAGAACCACATTTTGGCAGGGAATTTTAAACGTCAGAGAGCTTTCCACCATCCAGAATGTGGATCTATAGCTAGATCAACAATAAGGAAGGAAATTCCTGATTTTGGCGAATAGTGGTCATTCATTGAGTGATGCCAAACCATCTCATCCTCTTTATCTTTAATTATAATGCTACAATTATCTAAAGGATTTATATAATCCGTCCAAATAGTCCTATAAATTGGTGGTAAGTTGATTTGTTGAGGTGATACCCAACCCTGTGGGCTTAATATGTTTACATCCATCCTCCCAATCTATGCCAAAGAGAAGATTTCCTTGTCCTATAGCTAATTAACAAGATCTATAGGTAATATGAAAACCTCATTGCATCTGAATCATCGATCAATGCCAATTCTGAAGCATGGCCCATTCCCTATCTTCCAAACTAGATCTTTTGTAATTGTAGGAAATGAAGACATAATAATGTTCCATATTATAAAATAGTTGTGCACTGATTTGATTGGTGACCAAATCCAATCATAAATGGAGAGAGGGTTTATATACTTCCAAGAAGCCACAATCAACTAGAGACTAGATGAGAAGAATAATCTCCAACCTAATTTAATAGTTAGTGATTTTGAGAAGAGAGGAAAGTGATTCAACCCCCAGTCCCCCCAAGCCTTTGGAAGTGCTATGTGGTCCCATTTGACCCAAGGAAAGGCATAATTTTCTGACAACCCAACCCATAGGAACTTATAGAAAATTCTCCTCACATTTTTAATATGCTCTTAGGGATCCATGATAAGGCCATCTAGTAGATCGAAATGGCTTCTAGGACCAACTTGACAAGAACCATCCTCCTTGCTCTAGATAATCAGTGAATGATCTAGTTGCAGAGTCACCTCTCATGTTTGTTAGGATATTCTGACACATAGGAAATAAATAAGAATAACTTATACTAGTGTAGAGTTAGGTAAAGTGTGTTTCTTTACAATGTACATTTGTAACTTATAATCTGACGGTCACGATTTGTAGTGATCCGGCGGTTATCTCTCACCTTGGTATTAATGACACTTGATCTGTGGCTTAACATGCGATTGGTCCATGATCTCTGTTTAAAGAGCATGGAGGGTCCTTTTTCCGGTAACGTTTATGAGAGAAACATATGTAACTTTTCTTTTTATATTAATAAATTTCCTAAAGTGGCCGCGTTGGCTCAAGCCGTGGATTGGTTCCCTCTTTGAGGGTTTTAACCACGTGATTATACCGATGTACTGATTTGTGATCTATTTGTGAGCGGTGACCTTTGGTTCTTGATCTACGGAACTTACCCCGAAAATTCCTACATGGTATCGGAGCTATTTTGAGAGATGCATCCGTTGTTGATCAAAATCCGAAGCCAGTTTGACTGCATGTGAATTCCGTTTTGTAGATCTACTATTTATGAACAATTTTGGGCTTGGAGAACTGCTTTTTTGTGTCCGAAGCGTCTGTCACAGTGACAAACGCCTTCCTTTTCATGCGAAAAGGTTTCCGACTACCCAAGTTATGGCATTTTAGATCTGGAGGTATAAAGCATATGTTTTGGAGTTATATTTGTTAATAGTTCTGCTTATTTCGGTTCACTCTGTTTATTTTCGGTTTTTAGGTTTTATTTATTTGTTGGATCTATACCCTCTTCTCTATGTATCCTCTTTGCTCTATGCTGCGTGCGATCTCGATAAATCAGAAACAAGAAAAGAGATTTTTTTTTGCTACGTATGCTCTTTCCCCGCGTCTTTGTGCAATCTCGGGAAATCAGAAATAGTGAAAAATTGATAGTTGCCGGTAAGGCTACCCAAAAATCTAACATTTTGCCGCAAGGCTTGCATTTAATTTTTTTTTCTTAGTTTTTGTTGTTTTTTGTGCAAGAAAAGGCATGCACACCGAAGAGTAAAAAGAAAACAACAAAAAACAAAAAACAAAAAAAACCCTTCCTCCTTTCAAACAATAACAGAATCCTTTTACTATCTCACTTGGTGAGGGGTTAGTTTATGAGAATAGAGGCCTTGGGTTCAAATCTCTTTCTCAAGATTCTTTTGTAAAAAAATTTTGTTCAAAGGGGCGGATTTTTTTAAAATTGCATATCCAATTCCATGTAAATATTAAACATCTTCATCATTTTCAAAGGCATGCTTCTTCATCTAAGCAATTTTTCGAACCGTTTTTTTAAACCGGCTAATTTTATATATATATATATATATATATATATATATATATATATATATATATATATATATATATATATATATATATTAATTAAAAATAAATAAAAATTAAAAAAAAATGGAAAGTGCATGCCCGATTATTCTTAACAACACCAAGTATTTCCAATGACTACCTCACATGGTAGATATACTTATAAATAAAGGGATTTACAGAATAGCCACAGGGGTAGAAACTAAACCTTCTGATGATGATAAAGTCGCTAAATGGGAAAATAAACAAGATCAAGCATGAGGGTTCATAGGAATGTCCACTGCTCAAGATCTTCGATTTCATATCCTTGACATTGACACCCCTCATGAAGCCCTGGATAAGCTAAATACTGTCTTTGGCATTCAAAATAAAATCAAGGCTCACCAGCTTGAAAATGAGTTGCTTACTTTCAACCCTAATAATTTCTCCTCTATTGAAGACTTTTTGTCCAAATTCAAGACCCTTAGACTTCTTTTAGAAGGTTGTAAGGTCAAAAAGGAAGATAGTAGCCTCATATATTGCATTCTTGCTAAGCTTGGCCCTGCATACTCTGTATTTGTTCCCGCCTTCCATTCCACTAGAGAAGCCATCATCTCTTCAGGAACCACCTACAAGAATCCCTCTTTTGATTCCTTTTGTGATTCTTTGATAAGAGAACAATAAAAAATCTTACACCTTGGTCTTATCACTTCTAGAAACACTTCTAAGAAAGCCTTAATAGCCCAACAGCAATCATATCAAAAAATCCCAAGAAGCAGTTTCCTAAAAAGTATGGTCTTAAACCAAACAAGGGTCCTAAGCAATTTTAGCTGCAAACTGAAAAATAAAATCACCAAAATGATAAATCAAATAAAAATTAAGGGAAGAAGATAGATAGACATTGAAATTTTTTTAATCATGATGGCCATATAGAGTCCAAATGTTTTAAGAAGATGGAAGCCTTAGAAGCAGCATTGAAGAAGCACAACATCAATTTGGAGCACTCTTCACCTTCATCTTCAAAAATGGCACTTTCTTCTTGTGGTTGTCAAGCATCAAGATTTGGTTATGCATTAAATGTATCTTCCTCTTCTCATTCTCATGAGTGGCTCATTGACTCTGGAGCTTCTTATCACATGGCCAAAAATAAAGCCATGTTTTCTTATTTAAATGATTGTAACACCAAACATATTTATGTTGGTGATGATAGATCTCTTAGTGTTGTAGGTTCTGGAACCATTCATCTCGATAATGGTCAGTTTAATGATGTACTATGTGTTCCTACCTTGTCATGCAACCTTCTCTTTGTTTATCAGATAACTCATTCAGGTGAAGGGAAAATAGTAGAATTCTCACCTCATGATGTTGTAATCAAGGACCTTAAAGATCCTAAACATATTTTAGCTACTGGCATTGTTGATGATTCCACAAGGTTGTATAACTTTGACAACTTTGGGTCATCCTCTCTTCCCTCTGTTTTTGTTGCTCATAATGATGATGTGAGCAAATTTTGGCATAAGCGATTTGGTCACTTAAACTATTGCTCTCTTCAAACTCTATGTAAGGAAAATATGGTGATGGGCCTTCCTATGGTATCTTGCTGAGATGGTGTTTGCTCCGGATGTGTACTCGGAAAACATCATCAGGATAGTTTTGACAAACGTGCCTCTTGGCATGCTTCAGCCCCTTTGCATCTTGTGCACAGTGATTTATGTGGTCCTCTTCCTGTTGTTTCTTTCTCTAGTTGCAAGTACTTCTTAACTTTCATTGATGATTTTTCCAGATGCACTTGGGCGTACTTATTAAAACTCAAGAGTGAATTTTTTAACATGTTCTTGGCCTTTAAGGCCTTTTTTGAGAAACAATCTGGACATCAAATTCTTAAGTTAAGATCAGACAATGGAGGAGAATATGTTAACAACAAATTTATCAACTTCTGCACTGAGCATGGCATTCAATTGCAACATACGGTTCCATATACTCCACAACAAAATGGTGTAGCTGAAAGGAAGAATCACACCTTAAAAGAAATGGCTAATTATATGCTTCAATCTAAAGGACTTGGTCTCAATTTTTGGACAGAAGCCATTAACTCTGCAAACTACATAGTAAATCGCACTCCTACTAAGGTTTTAAAGAATATAACTCCAGAAGAAGCTTGGAGCTCAATCAAACCAAATGTAAGTCACTTTCGTGTTTTTGGAAGTGATGCTTGGGCCCATATTCTAGATGCGAAACATAAAGCCTTAGAACCTAAGAGTGAAAAATGCATTTTTGTTGGATATTCTGAAGATGTCAAAGGATATAGACTTCTTCAACCAAAATCAAAAAATATAATCATTAGAAGAGATGTAAAATTTGATGCAAATATATCGGCCTGCGAGCCTAGTTCGGTGGGTGTGCCTACTTTGGCCTGCGATCCTGATTCGACATATGTGCCACCTCTCTGTCTCTCTTGTATTTTTAATAGCATTCCTTCTAGTTCAGATGATGACAGGGAGGATGAAAATCCTTCTCCACCTCTTGAAATTGTTCCTTATACTCCACCACTTCTAAGATGGGTTCGCTTTGCTCGGGATGCAGCAGGTTCTCTTACAGGTGACCCTGCCAATCGACGACGTACACATTCTCAGTTTGAAAGAGCCTCTTCCTTATTGGCTCCAGTTCCATAAAATCCTGATCCAGAAACCTTTGAAGAAGCCTCCTGTCATCCAGATTGGGATGCAGCTATGAATGAAGAATATCGCTCCTTATGGACGAATGATACTTGGGATCTTGTTCCTCTTCCAAAAGGAATAAAACTTGTCAGATGTCGATGGGTTTACAAAACAAAGTTTGGACTAGATGGAAAAGTGGATAGACATAAAGCTCATCTTGTCGCTAAAGGATTTTCACAAGTTGAAGGCATTGACTATACTGAAACCTTCTCCCCTGTTGTCAAAATGAATTCTATCTGCTTTGTTCTTTCCCTTGATACCTCCTTTAAATGGGAAGTCCATCAGATGGATGTTAAATCCGCCTTCTTACATGGAGATTTGCATGAAGAAATCTACATGGAACAACCCCCTGGCTTTATCCAAAAAGACTCCAGCCTTGATTTTTGTCTTAGGAAGTCTCTCTATGGTCTCAAACAAGCTCCTCGAACTTGGTGTACCAACATGGATATATTTCTATTAGATAATGGCTTTTCTAGGTGTCATTCTTACAACACTGTCTACACCAAGAAAGTGGGTAAGTCCTTCACCATCCTTGTTCTTTATGTTGATGATCTTATCCTTACTGGTAGTGATCCAAACCATATAAACCATGTGAAGTCTAGCCTCAAAAAGAAGTTTGAAATGACAGACTTACGCATTATTTCCTTGGTCTTCAAGTCTTGCAATCCAAGGAAGGCATTACCCTCTCTCAGTCCAAGTATGCCTGTGATATTCTACACCACTTTCACATGGAAGACTGTAAGCCATCCCCTTCTCCCTTTCAGTCTGGAATCAAGATTTCAGTCACTTGTACTACCCCTGAAGTGCATGCTACCTTATATCGTCAACTTGTTGGTAAACTTTTGTATCTAACCCATACCCATCCTGAGCTTTCCTTTGCCATTGGTCTTGTCGCTCGGTTTATGCACCAACCTCATGAAAGTCATTGGAAAGGAGCTAAAATAATACTTCGATATATTCGAGGTACAGTTCAATTCAGGATTCATTACAATGCAGGAGAATCTCCATTGTTGATTGGTTTCACTGATTCTGATTGGGCTGGTGACCCTGATGATCGAAAGTCTACTGTAGGATATGTATTCGCTCTTGGTTCAGGACCTATTACTTGGTCTTGTAAGAAAAAAAGTGCCATCTCTCTTTATTCAATAGAAGCAGAGTATCGTGGTGCAGTTGAAGCCAACAAGGAAGCCATGTGGCTTCGTCAGATCCTGTCTGAATTTGGTCTTCATCAGCAGCATCCAACTACACTTTGGTGTGATAATCAGAGTGCCATTCAGCTATGTAAAGATCCAGTTTAGCATCAACATATGAAACACATTGAACTCCACATACACTTCATCATAAATCTCATTCATGATCATGTTCTTGAAGTGCGGTACTGTCCAACCAATGATCAAGTAGCCGATATCTTTACAAAGGCTCTCACGGAAGCGAAGTTTACCAAAATTCGATCCATGCTTGGAGTTCAGGAGAGTTTTAATTAAGGGGGGATAGGCCCCAATGCCTCCTTCCTTCTCCTTTTGTGTCACCTTTGTAAATCCTTCAATCCTATCCCAAGTTATTCTTAAGGGGGGATGTTAGGATATTCCGACACATAGGAAATAGTTAAGAATAACTTATTCTAGTGTAGAGTTAGGTAAAGTGTGTTTCTTTACCATGTACATTTGTAACTTATAATCTGACGGTCATGATTTGTAGTGATCCAAAGATTATCTCTCACCTCGGTATCAAAGACAGTTGATCTGTGGGTTAATGCCCGATTGGTCCATGATCTCTATTTAAAGAGCATGGAGGGTCATTTGTCTAGTCACTGTTTATGAGAGAAACATATGTAACTTTTCTTTTTATATTAATAAATTTCCTGAAGTGGCCATGTTGGCTCAGGCCGTGGACCGTTTCCCTCTTTGAGGATTTTAACCATGTGATTATACTGGTGTACTGATTTGTGATTTGTTTGTGAGCGGTGACCTTTGGTTCTTGATCTATGCAACTTACCCTGTAAATTCCTACACTGTTTGGTTAATAGCTAATTCTAGTCAACTTTCTTATATGAATTTGGTTTGATACAAAACCCAAGATATTTTAGACCTTCATCCACAACCATTAGTGAAAATGGGAAAATATTTTGGATGTGTGTTAACTCATCTACATTAAGTTAAAATTGAGATCGATAGGGCTTCAACTGATTAACTAGCATACTTTTAGAAACTTCAAAGAGGCTAAGATCTTCCTTAATAGCTAAGATATCTCTGTGAAAACCATTACAAAAGATGAGCATATCATTTACGAACAATAGATGGGTAATTTTGAGACTTGGGGCCACATAGATATTGTTAAATCATCATTTATCACCATTATATACTTGATGACTTATGCATTGGCCTTGGTCATCCCTTCCATTCATACTTGGTCATATTTCTCAAAAAATAGCATTTCAAAACCCATACACGAATCTGCCTGACTTTTCCACGTATACACGCAAGTCCATACATAGAGAACCGTGTATGCTATTTAAAATATTAAAAAATATATAATTTCCCTACTTTTGAGGCGGGGTTTATGGTTGTTCCTGTAACTTAACTACCCTAGCCCATGGCCTAACTATTCTCAACTGAAAAACCTAATTTGAGGGAGTATAAAAACCCCTCAAGAGAATGGCCTAAAGGGGGAAGAGAGAGAGAATTATAGATATTATACCCTGTTATAGCCCTATCCAAGTCTAATATTTTCCCTGTGCCTCCTGGACTTCCCAGATTTTTAGGAAAGCCTTGTTTCCTTGAGATGTTAACTCATCCTATGTGACATCCATTGTGCACTATTCTTGGAAGAAGTTTTGCGAGGCTAGGGCTGGATAGATCCAGAGGACGATATGCTCAAGGCTGTGGCAGATTTCAGGTGATCTCTCCACATTTGTTTACTGTACATGTTATCAATGAAAAGAAGTGCAATCTTGCTCTTGATGTTAATGTGTCATTTATCTCTTATACATGCTTATTGATCTTAAATAGTTCATTTATTGTTATTTTTATGAGATTATGCATGCTTTTTGCTAACATCTAGAACTTATATATGTTGTAAAACTAGGTTTTTGTGCTTGTTCTTTGCTGGTTTGCAGGTTCTGGAGCACAAGGTGTTGCAGGGGGTTTGAACCCCGTGAGATCTACTACAACCAAAGGATAAATTGGTAAGGTATGCAACCCTTAGTTTCTAATTTATAACACAGAATTTGGTTAATTGAGTCCTTCCTGTGATGACATGCCCCTGATCTATGAAGGTTTATCAACCCAAGACCTTAGGGTAACATTGCCCATAACAGAACTGGAGACTCCACTAGGGATTACATTCGTGTAATTCCTAGTTCGGGTTGTTTTTATTTGTCTTGTAGGTTCCCTGACATGTTTATCACTTTTTACAACCTAGTAATTCTTTTTTCAATCAGACAGAAGACCTGGTCCCTTGACCAGGCTTGTTTTTCTCTTTTTTCTTTATTTATGTTTCCATACACTACTTAGTCTTTTCACAGTTGCGTATACCTCCTGTATTTCCCAAAATAACCCGCGTATACGTGAGTTTCTTTGGTTATAGTCACTTATACACACTTGTTTCATACTGCGATATCGCGTATGCCTGGAAATATTTGAAAAGTTGAGTTTTAAGCCTATGTTATATTTTCTGTCTATGGTGGACCATTCCTATGGTATCTTTAACGTGTCTGGACTGTGTTTATTGTGGTTGCATATCCATTTCTCTCTTGTTCTTGTGAAAAACTAGCCATTTGGTAAATTGCCTATTTTGTGTGATTGCAATAGCGGCTGTAGCACCAAGATCTCTTCCTGGAGTTCTTGGTTGTTCTGACCATTGAAAACAGTGAGCTCTACTTATTTGCTCTTCTTAGCCTTATGCCTTGCTTCCCTTTTTATTTTTTCCCTTTTGCACTATCTTGTTTTTCTTAATTTCTTGGACTAGCCTTGTTGTGGATCTTGAAGAAAAATTTCTTGGTTTTTTGAGTTATTGTTCGCTGAAATATTGTGCTACTATACTAAATCAATTGTTTGATTTTTTTCTTCACCTTTCTCATTTGGAACCAACTACGAAAGTAGCATAGTTGGCTTAAGCACTTTAAAGCCTTGTTGAGACTCATTTTTCTTGATTCCAGTTCTTGGGTAGTTTTATGCTTGTATTCTAGAAATATTTTTCCTTCCATTATAAGTGAAAAGCCCAATACCACATTGGTATCTAGTATGTTGACCACGAAAAAGTGGTCGGTCATTGTGTAGGTACCCATCGTCACAGCCAGCTCTGGAACATACCTGGCACACTGCATCGTCTAGTCTCCTGGGACCAACACTGAAAACTCATCGAAGCTCTCTATCTGTATGCCTCTTCGCTCAACTATATGTGCATCGATGAAGTTTTGGGGTGCCCCACTGTCTACCAAAATTGAAACTCGTTGCCCACGTACTGTCCCTCGGACACGCAGCATCAAATACATGGGCACTCCTCGCAAGGCTACAAGGGTCCCCCCTGTGGGTGAAAAATCTTCACCTCCTGCTCTTGGAGGTGGAGGTGGAAAATAGTCCTACGATGTCTGACTGCCTCCTGCCTCCCCATCCTCATAATCCTCCTCTTCCCTGCTACTCTCAGAGAATACCTCAATGAAATGTGCTTTGCTGACAGGACATCTGTGTCCTGTTGCCCACGGCTCCTAACAGGTAAATCACAACCTCTTCTTCTTCAACTCCCTCTTGGCATCATCATCTAGCTGTCCCCTACCCTGATTCCCCTTTGGAAGTGGGATCCTCGGCTGGAAAGCCTATCTCTGGGGGTAAGGTGTCCTGGTCCTGGGTAAGGCATCCAGTAAATCCTAGGTCCTGCCAATGGCGTCCTGGAGGGTGGCTAGTCTAGTGGATCTGACTAGACCCCGAAGTGGCTCTACTAACCCCTCAAAAAACATGTATATCATCCGTGTTGCGGATAAATCTGGCACCATCACTGAAACCCTCAGAAAATCTGCAATATACGTCTCTGGACTCCCGGTCTGTTTGAGCCTTGTCAGCTCAACAAAATGCTCCTCTGGATCCCTCTGGTCAAATCTCTCTATCAGTCTCCAGGTGAACTCAACATATGTGGTCACTGTCGAATGCCTGAGTGTCACCATCCCATGGAACCACCAGTCCTGGGCCTCACCATCCAAATGCAGCGTAGCCACCTTGATGGCCTCTGACTCTGCCATCTGGTTAAGCTGGAAATATATATCCATCTTCTCCACCCAAGACTTTTCCGAACTATTTGATGAGCCATCAAACGTTGGCAAAGGGAATCGTCTCGATGTGTGCTGGGTGTCCCCATCATGATAATGTCAGTGCCCTATGTGATGGTCGCGGGGTCTATTGTCCCACTGGAGCCGAATGAAATCTATGAATGAAAGGGCATCCCTGAAATCCTGCCCATATGCCTGATACTCAGCAAAATAGTCACCCATGTGACCAGGATCTGGCTCATGTTGTGCTCCTGCCCCTGTGTCTGCACCTAGAAAGGTGGGCATAGTGGAACGTGTGGGTGCATGTGATGCTTGGTGTGGAGTGGCATCCCGCTCTGGAAAATGATGGGATGTGCCCGACCCCTCACCAACATGGAAACCCCTTGGGGTTTCACGTTGTCTAGCCTCCACAGCAGTGAATCTCTAACCCATCACCTCAATCTATCTCACCAGATCCTGCACTGATTTGAGGAGTGCCTCCCCAAACTGTTTTGCCTCACTATCATCTGCCATCGGCTCTCCCTGCTCTATGTCTACCATAGGCTCCTCCTATTCTGCGTCTATCTCAGGCTCCTCTTGTTCTATGTCCACCACCTGAATACAATATCCCTCTCTGTAGGTGTTCTCCAACCTACGCTCAATATATCTGTACTTCCTACTTCTATAGCAGATGTAGGGCTTCTCACCCGGTGTCATAGACAACTAGCTCCACAGGCTGAGGCAAATTTATGCTCTGATACCACTGTAATATCTCGTTTCAGGGATATCTCTCAAACACATGCAAACTCCAACCAGAGATGGACTGGGAGGGCATTTACCAGATATTTCACCTCTGAGAAGAGGGTGAGATATGGAGGCTACCTGGCCCTTTCCAGACTTTGTCTAAGAGTGTGGGGAAAACACACCAAGTGGTATAGAACTGGAATGCTCAAAGAGAGAAAAATAACAGTAGTGCAAGCATACAATAGCATATATAGAACATGTAACAAATACTCCACAAATATAGAGAGAATGCTAAGCCATTTTATTATACTAAAAAATATAAGTGAGTACAATAGGTGATCAGAGTGATGGCACCTAGACTTGTTCAAGGCAAGTGAAGAAATACTGTTAGAATGGCAAGGAAATGGCTGCTCTCTGATATGCGTCCAAGCTACTAGAAAACTACCGTGTAGTTGCTACTGCTGGAACCAAATGAGGATTTGGGGCTGCTCCCCTCCTCGGAATGAGCTGAAACTTTGGAATCAGCCTCTACTCACCAAACCCAGAAAAGCCCAAAAAGAAATTATGGAATGATTTACCCCCGAAAATCACCCCCTTGAGGATCTACGCTATCCTCCAAGGCTCTGTGCTGAGACTGAAAGGAAACCACCAAAATACTACCTTAAACTCTGCCAAAACCCTCCAAATAGCAAGGGCTGGCCCCTTGCTCAATCTCACAACTCAAAACCACCAAAAAGAACTTAATCCGGAGCTCCCCAGAAATGGACTACGTCCTCCCTCTCAAGACTGCGCAGTCTATGAATGCACTACTCCTCTGCAAAAGCTAAACACCAATCCTCCTGCACAATACTAATGGAACTACCTCGCCCGAGCAGGCACTCGAAGTCCCCCAGGGCTGAGGGTGAGATTTCCGAACGAAGACACTCAGTGCACTAAACAGTGCTGCAGACTAGCTAAACAACCAGTGTGCTCAAGAAGTCGAAATGACCAGTTCAATATCATCAACATCGAATGATAAAAATGAGGAGGCTATCCTCTCTATATAGAGTTAGCCTCTCTCAAACCCTAAGGCTCACCTCCTCCAACGTTGCCTCCCTTTTCCACGTGCTCCATCTTGGCCTGTGCAGTCCCTCCATGTGGTCTACGTGGGCCCCCTCTCTACGTGGTCTCTTGGCCCCCTTGGCTCACTTAAGTTAGAATGTGTGTCTACTAGGGAGTGCACTTTTATTTTTGAGTGAGTTATGTCCCCCCTCAACTCACTTTTATTTATAAATTAACTATAGAAGGCAAAATTAATCAAAATTAATATTCCCAATTAGCTCTAATTGGAAATATTAATTTTGATTAATTTTGCCTTCTATATTTAATTTATAAATAAAAGTGAGTTGAGGGGGGACATAACTCACTCAAAAATAAAAGTGCACTCCCTAGTAAACACACATTCTAACTTAAGTGAACCAAGGGGGCCAAGAGACCACGTAGAGAGGGGGCCCACGTAGACTAGATGGAGGGACTGCGCAGACCAAGATGGAGCACGTGGAAAAGGGAGGCAATGTTGGAGGAGGTGAGCCTTAGGGTTTGAGAGAGGCTAATGCTATATAGAGAGGAGAGACTCCTCATTTTGATCATTCGAGTTTATGCATATTGAGCTGGTCACTTCGACTTTGAGCATGCTAGCTGTTTAGCTTGTCTACAGCACTGTTTAGTGCATTAAGTGTCTCCGTTCGGAGATCTCACCCTCAGCCCCAAGAGACTTCGAGTGCTTGCTCAGGTGGGGTAGTTCCATCAGTATTTTTCAGGAGGATTGGTGTTTAGCTTTTGCGAAGGAGCAATGCATTCATAGACTGCACAGTCTTGAGAGGGAGGACGCAGTCCATTTCTGGGGAGCTCCAGATTGGGTTATTTTTGGTGGTTTTGAGCTATGAGATTGAGCAAGGGGCCAACCTTTTCTATTTGGAGGATTTTGGCAGAGTTTGAGGTAGTATTTTGGTTGTTTCCTTTCAATCTCATCGTAGAGCCTTGGAGGATAGCATAGATCCTCAAGGGGGTGATTTTCGGGGATCGGTCATTCCAGAAATGCTTTCTGGGCTTTTCTGGGTTTAGTGAGTAGAGGCTGATTCCAGAGTTTCAGCTCATTCCGAGGAGGGGAGTAGCCCCAAATCTCATCTGGTTCCAGCAGTAGCAGCTACACGGCAGTTTTCCAGAAGCTTGGACACAGATCATAGAACAGCCATTTCCTTTCCATTCTAAGAGTATTTCTTCACTTGCCTTAAGCAATTCTAGGTTCCATCACTTTGATCACCTATTGTACTCACTTATATTTCTTAGTATAATAAAATGTCTTAGCATTCTCTCTATATTTATGGAGTATTTGTTACATGTTCTATATATGCTATTGTATTCTTTCACTACTGTTATCTTTCTCTCTTTGAGCATTCCAGTTCTATACCACTTGGTGTGTTTTCCCCACACTCTTAGATAGAGTCTGGAAAGGACCAGGTAGCCTCCAGATCTCACCCTCTTCTCAGAGGTGAAATATCTGTTAAACACCCTCCCATTCCATCTCTGGTTGGAGTTTGCGAGTGTTTGAGAAATATCCCTAAAACAGGATATTACAGTGGTATCATAGCATAGATCTGGCTCAGCCTGTGGAGCTAGTTGTCTATGACACTGGGGGAGAAGCCCTACATCTGCTACAGAGGTAGGAATTACAGATATATTCAGCGTAGGTTGGAGAACACCTACAGAGAGGGAGATTGTGTTCGGGTGGTGGACACAGAACATGAGGAGCCTGAGATAGACGTAGAATAGGAGGAGCCTATGGTAGATGCAGAGCAGGGAGAGCCTATGGCAGATGATAGTGAGGAAAAATAGTTTGGGGAGGCACTCCTCAAATCAGTGCAGGATCTGGTGAGACAGATTGAGGTGATGGGTCAGAGATTCACTGCTATGGAGGCTAGACAGCGTGAAATCCCAAGGGGTTTCCATGTTGGTGAGGGGTCGAGCACATCCCATCATTTGTCGAAGCGGGATGCCACTCCGCACCAGGAATCACATTCACCCACACGTTCCACTATGCCCATCTTTCTAGGTGCAGACACAGGGGCAGGAGCACAGCATGAGCTAGAGCCTGGTCACATGGGTGACTATTTTGTTGAGTATCAAGCATATGGGCAGGAGTTTAGGGATTCCCTTTCATTCAGAGATTTCGTTCAGCTCCAGCGGGATAGCAGACCCCACGACCATCACAGAGGACACCGAAATTATCATGATGGGGACACCCAGCGCACAGCGAGCCGATTCCCTTTGCCAACGTTTGATGGCTCATCAAATAGTTCGGCAAAGTCTTGAGTGGAGAAGATAGATATATATTTCCAGCTTAACCAGATGGCAAAGTCGGAGGCCCTCAAGGTGGCTATGTTTCATTTGGATGGTGAGGCCCGGGACTGGCGGTTCCATGGGATGGTGACACTCGGGCATTCGATAGTGACCACATATTCCGAGTTCACCCAGAGACTGATAAAGAGATTTGACTGGAGGGATTCGAAGGAGAATTTTGTACAGCTGACGAGGCTCAAACAGACCAGGAGTTCGGAGACGTATATTGCATATTTTATGAGGGTTTCAGTGATGGTACCAGATTTATCCATAGCACGGATGATCTACATGTTTTTTGAGGGGTTAGCAGGACCCGAGACCAACCACCCTCCAGGACGCCATTGGCAGGACCCGAGATTTATAGGATACCTTACCCATGATGAGGACACCTTACCCCGAGAGACAGGTTTTCCAGCCAAAGGGAAAGGATGTGATGATTCCACCTCCAAAGGGGAATCAGGGTAGGGGACAGCTAGATGATGATGCCAGGAGGGAGTTGAAGAAGAAGAGGTTGTGCTTTACCTGTCAGGAGCCGTGGCCACCAGGACACAGATGTGCTGCCGGCAAAGCACATTTCATCGAGGTATTCTCCAAGAGAAGTGGGGAAGAGGAGGAGTATGAGGATGGGGAGGAAAGAGACAGTCAGACAGCACAGGACCATTTGCCATCTCCACCTCCAGGAGCAGGAGGTGCAGCTTTTACACCCACAGGGGGGACCCTTGCAGCCTTGCGAGGAGTGCCCAAGTATTTGACGTTGCATGTCCGAGGGACAGTACGTGGGCAGCGAGTTTCAGTTTTGGTAGATAGTGGGGAAACCCACAACTTCATCGATGCACAAATGGTTGAGCAGAGAGGCATACAGACAGAGAGCTTCGATGGGTTTTCAGTGTTGGTCCCAGGAGACCAGAAGATGCAGTGTGCCAGGTATGTTCCAGAGCTAGCTGTGACAATGGGTACCAACACAGTGACCGACCATTTTTTCGTGGTCAACATACCAGATACCAATGTGGTATTGGGTGTACAATGGCTTATTACTCTGGGGAAGGTCACCACAGATTGGGAGGCCTTGGAGATGGAGTACGATGATAAGAAGACTGGGAAGCATGAGAAGATTTGTGGGATGCACACTTATCCGCCCCAGACTATTTCATCTCACCGGATGGAGGCAAACTTCCAGAAGGGAGACATATAGTGGGTAGTTGAGTTGTGGGCATCAGAGACAGGGACTACCGCGCAGACATTTCATTCGGATATACAGGCCATCCTTGACAGGTATGACACGGTGTTTTGGGATATACTACTTGGCCAGCCACCAGATCAGGGGTTTGAGCACACTATTGAGTTAGATCAAGGCATTCAGGTCGTGATTACCACACCCTATAGGCACCCCAAGGCCTATCGGGATGAGATTAAGCGAGCCATCTAGGATTTACTGGCTCTTGGACATATTCGGCCCAGCACTAGTCCTTTTGCTTCTTCTGTGGTGTTAGTAAAGAAGAAGGACGACACATTCAGAATGTGCATTGATTACAAGGCCCTGAATAAGAAGACCATGAAGAACAGGTACCCCATACCGCGGATAGATGAGCTGATGGATGAGTTGAGGGGAGCACATTTCTTCTCAAAGATTGATTTTAGATCCGGGTACCACTAGATTCGCGTGAGGGAACGGGACATTCCCAAGACCACTTTCAGGTGCCATTATGGCCACTTTGAGTTCTTGGTTATGCCTTTCAGGCTAACCAATGCCCCAGCTACTTTCCAGTCATGCATGAACCATATCTTCCACAGTCATCTGAGGAAGTTTGTATTGGTCTTTTTCGATGATATACTGATATATAGCAGGACTTGGGAGAAGCATCTCCAACATATAGAGGCAGTGCTACATATCTTGGAGGAGTAACAGTTCTATGCCAAGCTCTCCAAGTGTGAGTTTGGGTTGACGGAGATGTTGTATTTGGGTCACATCATTGGAGTGGACGGAGTGAGGGTCCACGAGGAGAAGATCAGGGCCATCAGAGATTGGCCAGAGCCGAGAAACGTGACGGAACTTCGGGGATTTGTCGATATCTGCACTTATTACAAGAAGTTCATCAAGAGTTTCTCTCAGCTTGTTGCACCCCTTAAAAACTTGACGAAGAAGGGAGAATTCATTTGGTTAGATACAGCACAGCGGGCCTTTGACAGGCTCAAGGAGGTTATGAGCAGCTTCCCAGTGCTTGCATTGCCATATTTTACGCAGCCTTTTGTTTTGGAGTGTGATGCATCGGGAGAGGGGATCGATGCAGTTTTGATGTAGAGAGGCCACCCTATAGCCTATGAGAGCCGGAAACTCCTTCCTCATGAGCGTTTGTATCCTATATAAAACAAGGATATGCTGGCCACTATGCATGCATTAGCCAAATTCTGGCAATACTTGGTGGGTAACAGATTTAGGGTGAGGACTGATCACAATAGCCTCAGATTATTTTTGGAGCAGAAACAGCTACAGGAGAGGCAGCAGAAGTGGATCAGCAAGATCCAGGATTATGACTTTGACATTTAGTATGTCAAGGGGAGGAACAATGTGGTCACCGATGCACTTTCACGTAGACCAGCCACATTGTCTCTGATGAGTTTGGATACAGATTGGAGGGCTCGACTCTTAGTGGAGTACTCCAAGGACAGATTTTCCTGTGAGGTTTTGGATGGTCGGGTGACAGATGATAGGTACAGGGTGATAGATGAGATCATCTACTATATAGATAGGATCTTCTTGACTGAGGGCTCCTAGCTCAAGAAGAAGATACTTCAGGCGTCACATGACTCACCATTGTCCGGCCATCAGGGGTTTACCAAAACCTACCGAACCATCAAAGAGAGCTTCTCTTGGAAGGGCCTCAAGGAGGACATGCTCTAGCATATCAGGGAGTGTGAGGTTTTCCAGAGAAACGAGGGAGAGATGAGCCATCCCGCAGGTTTATTGTAGCCTCTTCCCATTCCGGAGGGGAAATGGGAGAGAATTTCGATGGACTTCATCACAGGATTTCCCATGGTGCAGGGCAAGGAATATATATAAGTCGTTGTTGATCGGCTGACGAAGTATGCACACTTTTTCTCCATATCCACACACTATTCAGCAGCGCAGGTGGTAGAGCTATTTTGCAGAGAGATTTTTAGGTTACATGGTCTTCCCAAGACCATCATCAGTGACAGGGACAGCCACTTTATGGGTGGATTCTAGAAGGAGCTTTTCCGGTTGGTGGGGACAGAGTTGACATCGAGCACCAGCTACCACCCACAGACAAACGGGAAAACAGAGATAGTTAACAAGTGGCTGGAGGGCTAATTGCGTAACTATGTTACTGGGCAGCAGAGGGCATGGCTGAAGTGGCTGCATCTGGGGGAGTATTTCTACAACAACACACATCACATGTCCATCAGTATGTCTCTGTTCTATGCTTTGTATGGATACCATTCTTTATCTTTTGCTGATGTGATGTTTGGTGCTAGCAAGGCTCCAAGAGCCAAATATTGGATCCAAGAGAGT
This sequence comes from Pinus albicaulis, assembly GCA_034641835.2. NCBI lineage: Eukaryota > Viridiplantae > Streptophyta > Pinopsida > Pinales > Pinaceae > Pinus > Pinus albicaulis. The sequence continues at coordinate 1,654,902,626 of CM076582.1, read as the reverse complement.
CAGGACATCCTCCAAGCTCTCAAGGATAGCATGGCTACATCGCAGAACCAGCAGAAGTTGTATGCCAACAGGGGTCGGGTGGAGAGACAGTTTGAGGTAGGGGACTTGGTCTACCGATGTTTGCAGCCATACCGACATTTGTCACTGAAGCAGAAGGGAGTTGAAAAGCTCAAGCCCCATTTTTATGGGCCATACAGGGTGATACACAAGGTTTGACAGGTTGCTTATAAGTTGGAGCTGCCCCAAGGTAGCAAGATTCATAAAATTTTCCATGTATCATGCCTGAAGAAGGCATTGGGGCAGCAGGTGACAGTGAAAGATGAGCTACCGCCTATGGATGATGAGGGGCATTTGGTGTTGCAACTAGAGACCATTATTGATACCAGGGAGAGACAACTGCGGAGCAGGACAGTCCGGGTATTCTTAGTGAGGTGGAAGAATTTTTCGGATGAGGATGCCACTTGGGAGAGTGAGAAGATCTTGCAACATCCATCACTACAGTTGCTTGGGGTCAAGCAACATTTTGCCGGGGGAGACTGTAATATTCCTTCTATAGTTAATTTATAAATAAAAGTGAGTTGAGGGGGGACATAACTCACTCAAAAATAAAATTGCACTCCCTAGTAGACACACGTTGTAACTTAAGTGAGCCAAGGGGGCCAAGAGACCACGTAGAGAGGGGGCCCACGTAGACCACGTGGAGGGACTGCACAAGCCAAGATGGAGCACGTGGCAAAGGGAGGCAACATTGGAGGAGGTGACCCTTAGGTTTTGAGAGAGGCTAACGCTATATAGAGAGGAGAGCCTCCTCATTTTGATCATTCAATTTTATGCATATTGAGCTAGTCACTTCGACTTTGAGCACGCTCATTGTTTCTGTTTAGCTTATCTGTGGCTCCTCACCCGTGATAGTGTCTCTGGATTAGGATCTTGCTGAAGCCCCGGGAGACTTCGAATGCTTGCTCGAGTGAGGTAGTTCCATCAGTATTTTGCAGGATGATTGGTTTTTAGCTTTTGCGGAGGAGCAATGCATTCATAGACTGCGCAGTCTTGAGAGGGAGGACACAATCCATTTCTGGGGAGCTCCGGATTGGGTTCTTTTTGGTGGTTTTAAGCTGTGAGATTGAGCAAGGGGCCAACCCTTGCTATTTGGAGGATTTTGGTAGAGTTTGAGGCAATATTTTGGTGTTTTCCTTTCAGTCTCAGTGTAGAGCCTTGGAGGGTAGCGTAGATCCTTAAGGGGGTGATTTTCGAGGATTGGTTATTCCAGAAATGCTTTCTGGGCTTTTCTGGGTTTGGTGAGTAGAGGCTGATTCCAGAGTTTCAGCTCATTCTGAGGAGGGGAGCAACCCCAAATCCTAATTTGGTTCCAGCAGTAGCAGCTACACGGCAGTTTTCCAGTAGCTTGGATGCAGATCAAAGAGCAGCCATTTCCTTGTCATTCTGAGAGTATTTCTTCACTTGCCTTGAGCAAGTCTAGGTGCCATCACTCTGATCACCTATTGTACTCACTTATATTTCTTAGTATAATAAAATGGCTTAGCATTCTCTCTATGTTTCTGGAGTATTTGTTACATGTTCTATATATGCTATTGTATGCTTGTACTACTGCTATTTTTCTCTCTTTGAGCATTCTAGTTCTATACCACTTGGTGTGTTTTCCCCACACTCTTAGACAGAGTCTGGAAAGGGCTAGGTAGCCTCCAGATCTCACCCTCTTCTCAGAGGTGAAATATCTGGTAAACAACCTCCTAGTCTATCTCTGGTTGGAGTTTGCATGTGTTTGAGAGATATCCCTGAAACGGGATATTACAAATTCATTTTACGGTTTCTTCATATCTTTTGAAGATTTTTGTTGGTTTCTACTCTTTGGTTTTTGGCTTGGTTTTGAAGGAATTATTTTCTTGATTTCTCTCTTTTTCATAAAGTACATTTTGGCATTTTTATGCATAGGAGTTCTATTTGGGACTAGCCTTGTTTTTCTGTCAAAAGTGATTGAACCATTTTCTTTCTAGAGACTCTTTTTGCTTTTTCAAAGTTAGAAATCTTAGAATTTGCATGTCCTTGGTAGTTTGCATGAAGTGCATTGAAGCATTTTAGTATTTTTCATAATTTTCTGGATTGTGTGGTGTGTGAGTAACTAAAAAGAAAAACAAAGTTTTTGCTTACTTAGTTTCGTAGAACCCATATAGAGATCTCTTTTCATTGAAAGGAAATCATTGCATCTACATGTAGTAAGGTTTTCATTGATTCTTTTGTGTTGACAAACACCATCAGTTTCACTTCCGTACACCTTTGACTTAAGTAACAGCCAATTTAAAATCAATCACTATAATTAAAAAAGACTAGAAGTTTTTGTATCATTGTCATTAATCATACACCAACTAGCGAGGTTGTAGGACCTTGGAATAGGTGAGTGGAAAGTTAACTCTCCAAGGCCGCTCAAACTGTTAAACATAGAAATTTTATTAAAGAGCAAAATCAAACTCTGTTAAATGGCCTCATGTATCTGTTTCCCCTGTAAAAATGCAATTTTTTCCTGAGAGATCAGATGGACTTTAGCCCACATGCAATGAATTTTGCAATTAATTTGTAAATGTAGTTACAAAGGGAAATAGGGAAAAAAAAATTGAAAGAGATAGGTGAGTACACCTTGGGGATTAGTGCAATAAAGGTGGAGTTGAAGCATTTCTTGTAGCTCTCAATTCTTCAACTAATGTAAGAAGATCAACACTAATAATATCAAATAGACCAATGAAGAACTCAACTGACCAACTATCTGAGCTCATAATTATGTCCTTCAGAAAGCTAGATAAAACTTCCAGAAGTTCATCTTTAGTGACCACTACCATCAAGTGTTCATTGTCGACTTCAAAATATGAATGAAGAAAGAACATGATTTTCCAGATGACTTAAACAATAAAGGTACCTTGTGGTAACTTGGAAAGGCCTCTGAAATGTGAAACACACAAGTTTTCCATATCTTTAAAAGATAAAACGAAATTGTCTTCATGATTTTTAGCTTCCTAATGTTGTTTCCAATTCTTATACCTTTTGTGTAGTTTTCAAAAAACTTGGACATCTCGTCCCCTACCTTAAGCCCTAAAACCTGAATTTTAAGATGCTAGATAGCCTCTTAGTCATTTAAAAACTGCCTTCAATGGTCTTATAACTCACCAACTCTGGTTTTTTCTTCCTTCGATTCAAATCCCTTTGCCTCTTCCTCAAAGATGTCCTTGAGAGCCTATTCAATATCTCTGACTTGCAAGGAATCCTGAGATATTTTGGAAACCACCCAAGAGATCATAGCTTATTTGAAAACTTTGAGACTGATCATAAACTGTGCAGTCACGTAAGAGCCAACCAAGGGATCAAATAACTTCCATGAGGATTTGACCAACTCTATATAGGACCCATCCTTGAGGCAAGTAGTGTTGAGCTTGAAAGGGCTTGGGGGTTTCCTTCCATGTCCTTTACGCTCAAAATAAATGGGAGAATGATCAAAACCAACCCCCTCGCCAATCCATTACCAAATAAGAGGAAATCCATTTATAATTTGTTCAGAAAGACATAATTGATCCAACCTTTTGGTGATTCTCATTAGACCAGTCCTTTGCTGATTCACAAAAGATGCTGAAGTATCCTCCCGGTGGACTGAAAATTACTTATGTATTCATGGGGGTTGACTGTCAATTAAATATCAGTTTCTATTTTCCACTCTGCTTTTATATTTTCAAGTCTGAACGAAAATGTCTATTTTGTAAGAATTGTTGTCTATTATCTATGGCATTGAATTTATGAAGTTTTCTATTGGAAAACGCAAAGTTGTTTGGAGACTGTGGATACATATGTGGGCATTAAAAACAATGTACAGTGAAAAATATTTATGAAAACATCACCTACAGTAGAAAGTATTCAAACTGTTTGAAAAAAAATTGCCACTGAAGTTTCAATTGCAAACTCTGAATTTTATTGAGAAAATTGAGGTTTTTTTTTTTTTTTAAGTGGGAATCTTACAGTGGTATCAAATTATGGTGATGAAAATACCTTTGTAGGAGATGTCACCATCCCAATCACACAAGAATATCTTGCTCAAGCTACAAGTCTACCATGGATTAGAGAGAAATATCATACGGGACAACATTTCAAGGAAAAATTATGGAATTATTTTCTAGAGAGTCCAAGGAAATGAACATTTGACAGATCAAAAGGAATCCCAAGACAATGGCTCAAGGAGCCATGGGCTGAATTAACCCTCTAACGGTATAATAGAGTTTGATTTTTTCATAGAACAAAACATAATCAAGAAGGCTTCTAAGTCCACAAAGACTACAAAATTCATGGCTCTCAAAAAAAAATATACAAGAAAACCTTAATAATTTATGGGCCTATAGGTCCTAGAGGTTGAACCTTGCTTTGATACCAAGTGTAGAGACCAACCCTATAATTTACTAAATGAGCGCTAGGCTTTACATATTTTTTTTATATTTTTTTTTAAATAAAAACATAGTAACTAGGAATTTAAACCATAATCATACAAGTTTGAAACTCAGTAAAAATTAATTCACTTATATCAAAGTCCATAAATTTAACTTCATAACACATACATCTATTTAACTTGTTGATCTAGGCACAATGAAATCATCCTAAATACAAACAATTCTAGGCATCATGAAATCATCATAAATAAACACAATATAACTAACACATGTACCGTTCACCCTTAGATGATAACCAAACTTGACTTGCCGCTACTTGAGCCCCTTTGTTGTCGTCTAACTCCAAGCCTGAATGTTGGCGTGCTTATTCCGAATTTAGTGACCCACCGGTTGACCTCCCAGCCTACTCCTTGGGTATTCTCCTTCCTCGCGGACCCCTGAGCTGCAATGGGGTTGTACAATGACAGAATGTACTAGATGATAGAGGTGAGACCCTCTTGGCTCAAGAGTCCCCTCTCTATAAACCTCTACCTCACCAAACTCAACTATAGCTCATAACCAGTTCAAAATGACATAAGCTCCTCCATCCAACCATAAGGTAAACAAAAGTCCTTTTCCCTTCCCATTACCTTTCTTTTATAGAAGGTTTCATGGGTGACACTTGGAATTTCATTTTTTTATTACCCCAAAATTTGATTATTCACCCACCCATGTGTCACCCTCTTATCAAGACTCTCCAAAAATAATTTACTTAATCATTCATTTAAAAATATTATTTCCCTCAACCCAACAAGGTTTCCTATTTCTTCTCCTAGTTATCTCTTAATTCCCCCCCTTTTTTTTCCGCAGAAAAAAATCGAACCATCTATTGATATAGAAAGGTTACATAGCATATGCAGAGCATTTTCGTTTCCCTTGATTTTCAGAGAAACCAGAATCAGCTGTTTGTGGGAATTTCCAAGTGTTCACCCCAAACAGCCCTGTCAAAACATATTCTTTAGGACAGCAAAGAACCTGTAGTTTCCCCAACTCCCAGCTTCCTATTAGGAAAACGGCCGAAACAAAGTAATGGGAAAACCACAATATCAAAAGATGCCAGTTAGTAGACATTGTGCTGGCAGTATGGTAATATAGAGTTCAAAAGTGGACAGGATCTCAGGCCTCCTTTGAGAGGAAAAAAGCACTGAGTATTGTTAAAGTTTTACATATACATAGAAATTTTTAACAGCAGTATATACAAAGAAAACAAAAAAACTAGAAAGTAAATGGGAGTTGTAGACATCTCATATGTTATGCAAAAGTTGGAGCAAGTCGCCTTGCCACCCCATCAACCACTTCTTCTACTGTCCATGCGCCCAGAGCCTGCTCAGTGCCTTTTTTAGAAAGGTTGTCTGCTTCTAAGTTTCTTTCCCTGAAAATATGACAAATATGGAGCTCAAAAAAAAAAAAAAAAAAAAAAACTTTTAAGACGAATGATCTCATTAAGCAAAGGAGTTAAAAGAAAGTTTCTGCAATGTTGCAAGCCATTTGCCCACTTAATTGTATTCAAAGAGTCACCAAAGATCTGTGCCTCACGCTCATTGCACAAGGAGAGCCAACAAAGAAGAAGATGTAAAGCTTTTAGTTCAGCAAAGTTATTTGTTCCGGTGCCGAGTCCACTGGAGGCTTTGATTCCCCCTTTTTACTCCTTAGTTTGTGCTTATTACTAAAGTTAATTGATGATTCTCAGATTTGGTCCCCTAACTACCTCAATTTTCCCTTTTGATGAATATTCTTATGTTTCCTTTTTCCACATGGAAGTTCTCTAAATTTCTCAAATTTTAATTTATTAATTTTATTTTATTTCACCACCTTCTTCTCTTAATGAAGTTTTTAATAAATCTTTATACTTAACTCTATGTCCCTCTTTCCCCCTTTTCCTAATTAAGTCTTATGTATTTAATATTTTTTTTTAACATGGAAAGGGTAGAGTTATCATGGTAAAATATTTTATCTCTTCCTATTCCTCCCTTACCCTAAGTTTTATTCTTGATTTAATTCCTTTGGTTCTAACATCATATCTCACTTGATATGAATTAGTTGGATTTTCCTATATTGATTATATTTATTAGTTTCTTTAATGATGTCGAGGGTGTCAAGTTGGTCATGCCCTTCAAGAACTTCCATTCGAAGATCCAAGGGTACCATGCCTAAGAATTTATTTCTGATACCAAGGGTGCCAAGTCGGTCATGCCCTTCAAGAATTTCTCTTGAAATTCCAAGGGTGCCACACCACTTGCCCTTCAAGTATTCAATGGTTATGAGGGGAAATTATATGTGCAACGCTAGAGACCCCTATCATCTCGTATGTTTCCTTCTATAGTCAGACTAATGGTGCTAGGGATCAAGTAATATACCTTGATGCGGGCCCCCCATAAAATCCTCGTGAGCGAACCAAATTTGGGACCTACCCTCACGACATCGTGATCTTCAAGGCGAAGGTATTTCGACATTTCCAGCCTAAGTCACAGCGGGAGTGCTAGTGAGTGAGATCAAGAACAATGTTCCACCCCTCCCATGTTGTTCCATCCAATTTTACAACCCCATCACCCATATGTGAGTCATTCGACTAAGCAACTAACATGTTCCTGCAACCACTGACATATCATCAGAGTGTGTATATATATATATATCAAGTTCCAAAATGAACTTATAATTTCAAAGAAAAAATATTAATTCCTATCAAACCAGATTTTGTCAGCTCATCATATGCGAGTGCCTCTGGTGGTTTCCTGTCATACTTAATAATCATTAGTAACAAAGTTTCTCATTGTTAGTCATTATCATAATAGCAACATCAACATGACTTTCATTCACATCGTTGTTCATTTTGAATCATAACTAATGTAAGTAGCTACCATAGGGGACACATCCATCATGGTTATCATAATCATAACATCAATGGGAAACTAACATATCCATCAAAGCCATCATCATCGTAACATCAATAGAAAACATACCTATCCATCATCATCGTAACATCAATAGAAAACATACCTATCCATCAAGTCTATCATCACCATGATATCAATAGAGAACATACACATCCATCAATGATGTCATCATCACAATATCAATAAAGAACATACATAACCATCAAATCCACTAATAATAGAGTCATGTGTCTGGATCCTCAACCTAAGGTCCTCAAAGAATAAAGTATGAAGGATCAGTGTCCATCAACCAATGTGGGGCACTACAGATGCGATAAAGGGAAGAGCCACGTGTCGGCCCATCACTCAAGCGCATATTGCACATCGGTGGTTTTAGTGTTTATTTTTAAGGACACCACAAGGTAAATGACTTAAGTTGCGATGCGGTAAGGATTGAAAGTTGTGATGCGATGAAGAGGAGCCACGTGTGGGCGGGGTCCATGCGAATATTGCATATCGCATGTGATATGGTATAAAGGTTAACCGGGGGAGGTAAAAAGTTGCGACATGCGAAGAGGTATATCAAGACCGTTGCATCTAGCATAGATCAATGGTGGAAGTTACATCACAATATCGTGAATATCGTTAACTTCTGAATTTGCGGGGAGGTAAGTTATAATAAGTGTGAAGCAGCGTGATTGGTCACCGTTTGTGTGGGCCATATCCCACAAGTCCACGATGTAAGCAATACAAGTTTATGTTGTGATGTGATATGGTACGATGATACGGTATGCGATGCATTGGTTAACATAGAGGAGGAAACACGAGATTAAGGTTTAAGCACATAAACGAGAAGGATTACTTTGGGATAAAATGGGTTCCCATAAAGTTTATTTTCATGTGTAAATTGAACTTAATACTATTTTACGAGTATTGGATCTTGGAAACGGGCAGACTTATTAAATTTTTCTGCGTATGTGGGTAAAGTGGCCTTTTGGCTAGATCACCATGTCAGATAATGATTTGAATGGGAATATCAGTGTTTGTTGTGCTAATATCCAATTAAGAATTTAAAGAAAGTGCTTGAGGGTGATGAGGTTAATTGCAAGTTTAACATGAGGATCTATATGTTTTAATGTGAATTTCATGAGAAAATTAACATAAACAAAACATTGAACAACAACATCTAACAAACATGAACATAACCATAAACAGTAACACATTAGCACAAGATGAAGAATTTCACCCCACCTGGGCTACTTCTCCTTGGTCCAGCTTCAATGGATTGGCCCTCTTCTATTATGCTCAAAATTGTGATTACATGTGTTTACAATGCTCAAATAGCGCTGAAACTTGTTCCATCAACTCCAGAATGCCCAAAAATGTCTGTATAGCCTCTTTCTGCCTCGAATTTGGCCAAAAACTGACTTAGTTATTACTTCCCCAAGTTTCTGCACTATTCACTCGACATTTTCCCCAAAATCTGGCATCATCCTACAAATTCGCCTAGAATCCAACTAACTGAGCACCAATTTCGCCAAAAACTAGGCAAAATTGTTTTTGTGCCAATTTTCCCAACAACGCTTATAAGGTGGATTCCAAACCATATCAATTATGGTTTATATATATATATATATATATATATATATATATATATATATATATATATATATATATATATATATATATATATATATATATATATATATATATATATATATATATATATATATATATATATCTATATGATCTGCGTTGTTAACTTAACCATCGGAATTGGCATAATTTTGGTCTCATGTGGCAGAGGTTGGCATATAATGCCATGATCAGTGGAGGAAACTAGTAGGCCAGTAGCTCCCGGTGGTCTTCAATGGTGGACACATGGTGCCGATGGATAGCGGTTACAGTTATGGACCATGGAGAGGGTGGGGGGGGTTGTGGGGCTAGCCTCCCACCCATGGTCCCGCCTCCGGCGGTGACCAGTGCTAGGGCTAGACTCAACCCCCTCCCCCCATTGCACAATATATGTTATATTAAAACAAACTAGCAACATACATATAACAAGGAACAAATCGCAGTGTAGTGGTAAAGGCTTGTCTGTGGTTTGGCAAAGGTCATGGATTCAACCAAGTCAACCTACATAGTCACCCTGCCATGTAGGTATGCCCAGTCAGTTGTACGAATAGTCGATTGGGTTGTCCTGCATTTTTTTTTTAATTCATGTTTGATAAAGTGGAAAGAATGTGTTTCTGGGAGTAGATAGTGTCATTTTTCCACGAAACAAGTTGTGTCAGATTTAGAACAACGAGATCTACGCGGTCGTTTCGGTTCCACACCATTCCGACAACTTTCACTTTTTAACATAATTTTGAGCACTGGATCACTCCTCCCCACTAGAAGCTTTTGGACCCTAAAATATCACTTTCAATTGTCACATAGATGAGGGTACAACCCCCTCACCTTTCCAATCTCAAACCATTTGGCCTTTGTGAGAATTATTTCCTTGATATTCACTAGAAGGTAACCAACATTTCCATAAATCATGAGACTGCATTCTTAAACAATAGAATGGCATGCGGTAAAGATGATTAAGGAATTCTGAAGTGAAATATTCAAAAGATGGAATCTGAACATTCTCTCCTTGTTCTTCACTTTGAAGCCTCTCCTTACAAAAGTGATGCCAAACTTCATCATTGACTTGGTGCTTGCAATCGATACAATACTTGTACTTGCCTTTGCTCTTTTCAAAATGATCTTGCACTATTTGTTGTACCATTTGGAGTCTTTCAATGAACTTCTGGGGTTTGTCCATGTCACCATCAAAATAAACATCCTTCTTACCAAGATGACACATCAAATTATGATGCAAGTCGTAAACAAATTCCACTACTTGGTTTACTTGACTCAAGCTTGAATGTACATCTCGAAAGTATGCATTTTGCTGAACATAACTTTCATGTAAAAAAAAATGATGTTTGAGTACAATAGTTACACAAATAACATGTCTAGAAGGCATATCAACAAACTTGTCACTTATACCTCTCTTACACCTTTTTACCAAGTGGAATTTTTGATGAACACCCATAAGATGAAAGTGCCTTAATCGCTGCAACTTAATCATTATTCCATTAAATTTTTTTGAATGAAATGAAATGGAAAATTCACTTGCATCTGCCTGAAACTCAAATGACCTTTTCAAGTTTAAAAGAGCAAAAAAATGAGTTGAAATGATCTTTTGCTTCGAAGCATCACATGCCTCTTGTTGTTTGCCTCCCCAGTGGAAAACATTTTGCACACATATCAATGCATGCCAAGGAGCTACAATAGAAGAAATATTAACAAAAAATTTCCTCCAACATTGGGCTGCTCCCAAAAATACCTCTTATCAAGATGACCATCTTGGGCATTGACCAATCCACAATGGTGTCAAACTTGGAGAGGTCTACCTTCAACTTACCTCCTCCAACATTATAGCCCAAGTACATCAAAGAAGTTTTATTAAAATTTCTTACATAAAAAATAATAAATAATTTATTGAGAGGAATAAAGATATAAATCTAACAAAAAATCATAAACCATAAACACACTTGTTTATTAGGAAAATCCCAAATCCGAGGAAAAACCCAACACAATGAAATTTCATTGCCAACCATTGCCAATCCGACCAAGTGAGCCTACACCGCTCACCTCTAGGCCTACATTACAATGAATTTCCCCCAATCTTTTTATAGGCTCCATCACATGCAATACCACAGGAAGAAAACCATGGGTGCACAAGACAATGTGCCCCACAACCACTACTATTTACCCTAGTCAACTTTGACTCTATCCTGAGCAAATTTTACCTAACAATTCTCCCCTTAAACTTGACTTTAATTTTCTTGACTAAATCTATCCAAAACTGCTAAGTGGGACAACCTCGCTCACTCTAGCCTTTTCCCCCTTTAAATTTTTTAGCTAGGGTAGTTGTTAACTTGACATCTCCCTATCACCTAGGTCTAACCTAGACTTTACCAGTGATTACCTAGGGGTACGCATGCCATACCAGGTCTTACAGCAATATACCCATTTACATGAATTTCTTCTTTTTGTTGCTCCATTATAATAATTTTTTTTTTGTTTCATTGTTGCTTTTCGTTGTATGACCATTATCTCATCTTTCCCTTAATGCTCTCCTTTAATGTAATCTTCTTTGATGCTCTCCATAATCTCCTCAGCATGCTTTCCAAAGCCATTGGATTTCTTTATTAGAATATCCTCTTTGCATTTGAAGTTACTCTATGCAACCTTACTCAATTTTACCATATCCATTAACGTTTCCATTCACCAACACTTTCATAGGTACATAGGTCATTCTTTCTTTGTTGTCACTTTAAACGCATGATAAGCATGATGCTAATCATATTCTGTAAGCCATCATTGTACCATGGCTTCACCCGCTAAACCCAATGAGAAGACTACTCTCACGGAGAGCCTGCCACGCAAAACTCCGCACTTATATTCATCGGCCTTTCCTTTCGAATCACATCCACAATCAACTTCTTCAGACCAATCGCATCATCTAGATTGATGCAGCCACCATAATTCCATGCTACCATAATTCATATATTTCTTCCCCTATGCATATCTAGAAAACGCCAACATTGAATCCAACATGATGCGCTCCCGCTGCTATTCATTTTGATCTCCTTAAACACACCCAACGGGACCTGGGCAATGGAGGAGTTGATCTTGAAGGGTGGCACATCCCATCTGATGGTGGTGATTTTTGTACAGTCAAGGTGGAACTCCAATGAAAAACCAATCCTCTAGTAGCTCCAGTTAGTGGGGATGGAGCACTTTCCACTACAGAAATTGAAGACCTCGTTCATGTCGATCCAGAGACTGTCCACCAATGCCATCTCGTGGAAGCGAGATATCACGTCTGCCCAGAAATTCACCATATTTGGGTTTAGAAGATCTAGGAAGTACACAACGTGAGTATTGTTGAGTCCCAATGTTCCTTTTTTCTGCAACAAAAATCATCCCAAAGGAATTACACCTCCACCTTGACATATTCAGCAGCAAAAACGCTTAACATTTTCCCTCACAATCGCTTGATGTCCTGCCATTTATCATCCACGTATTATCGCCAATGCATCGACCACAAAAACATTGATGGTCTCACAACGCTTTGCATTAATAATTCATGCTTCACATCACTTGGGCCCGATCTAATAACGCACAAAATTACAATCGCTAGAACTTAGTTTACCATTGCAACAACATAATTACAATTTGAAGCTGCCTATACCAGTGTTTTAAATTAGCACACGGGTGGCCACATTTTACCTTTGATGTCATCAAGAAAACATGATATTCCAGTCACTAAAAAATCCACAATTAATCAATAATCAAACCCAGATCAACCTTCGAAACAAACTTGATCTCTTCCACATCATTGCGTCCATCATTTTTCCGACTGCACTAGATATATTCATATCTATGTTGATCCATGAAATTCACACGTAGATTTAACCAGATCTAGAAGTAGATCTAACACCTTCACACATAGATCCATCCTTTTATGTATATCTGTGCAAGAGGAATCACGCAGTGGAAGAAAACTACAAATATAGAAAAAGAATTAAACTTGGCTCTGATACCAGTTGTTAGAAAAGTATATATTGCATAGCAATGGAACACATAAAATATGCAGAAAAACAAACACAAAAACATATAAAATAAGAGAGGCACATATATATGTGGTTCACCCAACTTGGGCTACATCCACGGAAACAACTAGTCATTCCTTTATATTATCCAGCAAAATGAAGAGACACAACCTATAGCATATTTTCTTTAATATCCTCTTCTCTCTCAAACAATCCCCATTTCTATTTCTCGTTCGGAATATACACACAATACACAGCCGCAATAAAATTCCCTCATACAATAGAGGGGTTTCCTTCTAAGGAAAAAAACCCTAAATTAAACATAACTTCTACCATCATATCGTCTGCCTAATGAACATCCCAGATTGAATACGAAATTACAATATTTTACAAGGCAATTTACATCTATTTTTCGCTTTGGGGGCGCTACCCTCGAAACCCCCCACTAGGGGGGGGGGATCCAAAATGGCGTCGTTTCCCCCCCTAGACCCCCCTAACAGTGATCAAATGACAGGAGACGTTGCCGCCCCATTAAGAATAGGAGTCCAACATGGCGATACATCTAAATAAGGAAGATAATCAGGCTCCACACCCAACAATCTCTCGTTTTACATATGTCATATTCGACAACTTCTTTGTTTTTCCACTCAATGGTAGGTACAGATATTTCTTATACGGATAATATTCCATCTGCATCTTCCACAATGGGTAGTTTTGGTCATTAAATTTCTTGACCCTAAACCTACCATCTTCCACCATTTCTCCCACTCGAACTAGGAACCCTTCTTTCCTGCAAGTTTATCATCTAAATAGACTTTCGGCTCTGATACCAGTTGTTAAGAATTTACTACAAAAATAATAAATAATTTATTGAGAGGAATAAAGATATAAATCTAACAAAAAATCATAAACCATAAACACACTTGTTTATTAGGAAAATCCCAAATCCGAGGAAAAACCCAACACAATGAAATTTCATTGCCAACCATTGCCAATCCGACCAAGTGAGCCTACACCGCTCACCTCTAGGCCTACATTACAATGAATTTCCCCCAATCTTTTTATAGGCTCCATCACATGCAATACCATAGGCAGAAAACCATGGGTGCATAATACCATGTGCCCCAAAACCACTACTATTTACCCTAGTCAACTTTGACTCTATCCTAAGTCAAGTTTACCTAACAAGTTTTACCCAACTCATACTTTGACATCTTCAAAAGCAAATGTTCATGCCTTGTGACATCAAGTATTTTTATTTTATACATGAAATGTGTTGAAAAGTGTAAATAGGTTGGTCTTCATGTTGACTATGTAATTATGTAATTATGAAAAAGAAGAAGTCAAAATAATATGTTTTATTGTTGTATTTACTTCATGGGTTTCATGAGCATAATTTATTAAGTAGATGGATTTTTCTTGATGTTCATTAGGTTTGAGTTGATGTCCATATAGAATCTCTCAACTGTCCTCAAAAATCATTCGAAGACAAGCTCCAAATATAGTGAAAACAGTTCTCACCTTACTGGAATACTCCTTGGAGAAGTTGGCCTCATAATTGTTGGACAAGTCGGCTTAAGATCAGTCACACCTATTCATACACAGGTCAGCCTAATTATAGGTTGAGACAAATATAAATACCCAACTAGGCTGCGCAGATCAAAGATAGATTAGTTCACATATCTTTGAATTTTTCGGACTTAATTACATGAAGAAGTGCGGATCGATCTCAAGAAAAAGTGCAGATCTATCTCAAGAAAAAGTGCGGACTAAAGGCAATATATAAGTGCGGATAAGAAGTATATAAGTGTGGATAAATGTGTAGGATATAAATGTAGATATATCCAAGAAAACGGTGTGGATAAAGGATAGAAAACAGTGCAGACAAAGAAAAGTATCTAGTGCGGATTTAAGAGGAAGTGACGTGTGGGATTCCAAAGTAAATATATGCGGATCTGAAATAGAAGAGCAAGCAGTAAATTGTGAAGAGTATAGGAGGTACAGGTTTTGGATTGCTAAAGCTAGGTTACAGAGAAGTTGAGGAAGATTAGAGGTCGTTGATCTGAAGAAAGCATTTGTTGAAGTTGAGATAGTCATCATAAGGAGAAGAGGCAGCTATAACGAGGAAGGTAAATATTTCATTTACCTTCCCACAGTTCAATCAATTCAAATACAAGCATATACAAGGTGAAGATCAAGTTCTTGGAAACATATCTAGGTCAAGGGTCTGAGTCTTGGTCATGGTACTTGTCATTTGAAGATCTATAAGAACAATTATTTGTGGTTTTTCCTCTCCAAGAGGGAGAGGTTTTTCCCTGGCTCTAGGAGCCTAACTTTTGGTGTCTTGTGCATTTTGATAATTGAATTGATGAAATATTAACTAAGCTAAAAGAATAAAATACATAAGTAACACAAGATAGATCACAATTAATTATCAAGAAGAGAATTTGTATTAATAACAAGCCCTCCAAATACTCAATAGCATGTTCATAAAGAAACTCTCTAAAAATTACAATGTCATACAAGTGGACTATCACATCTAGAAATGGGTCCAATTCATTATTCTTCATATGCATGAAAGTAGTAGGAGTATGGAAAAGACCATAAAACATAATAATACATACAGAAAAACCTTGTTACATGTTAAATTTCATCTTCCACATACCTCCTTCAACAACTCTTCTTTGGTGAAATCCACTTCTTTTGTCCCTCACAATAAAATGATTTCCATTCTTCTTGGGCACTAAAACCATAGGTGCACTGCATGGAAAAAGAGATGGTCGAGTGATTCCATTGTTCAAAAAATTTTGGCCTTGCTTTGGTATTTCTGCACTTTTCATTTTTGCATCCGATGCATGCCAATGTCACAAAGAGACCATTCTTGTTGCAAAGGTTTTTCAAGTGGGATTCCATTCTCCTTGAGAGGCAATCCATTCACATCCTGAAACACCTTATCATTATGGTTAATTACATCAACCAAATCAGAATTGAAACTTTTATTACAACCATCAAATCCTTCACAATCATCATCAACATTGGGTTTGATCATAAGAATCACTAATTGTTTGCTTGGATTGACTTACCTTTTCATTTTCCCTGCATTAACTAATGATAGATTTAGTTTCTTGCGATGAGCTCTCACTAAGTACTCCACAAGATATTTGAACAAGTGGTACCTATTTTCATGGGGATAGAATATTTCCTTTCTGTCATAGAGGTAAGGACTTCCCAAAGGAATTCTTGAAATGTCAAGCGGTACCACATATAATTCCACTTCATCAATGAAGTTTGCGGTGATTCCAAACTAGAAAATACACTTTCTTGTAACCTTTAAATTGGTTTCCTTGCATATCCAACCCAATGGATATGTCTTGGGATGAGGTATGGTTTCAAGATAAAGTTTCTTGACTAAGTCTTTAGATATCAAGTTTTCTTGAGACCCACTATCAAATAGTGTGTCGATTTTCGTATGTTTTGAGACAACCCCCTCATGAAACAACTCAATTATAGTTTCTTCATTTGAGGTACTATTGTGACAGTTTGAAGTGCTAGTGTTAGCAATGGAGTTCTTACCTTTTATCCCTATGGATGTGATTTTAGTTTCATCACCCGAAGCGGACCCTAGATCGTCTTCAGTGATTACAGTTTTCTTTTCCTTCCCTTTGTTGTTGAATTTTTTTGGCTTCATCTTTGGATGAAGCTTCCAACAATGGTCTTCAGTGCGACCCTCCTTGGAACAATGCTTGCATGTCATTTTCTCTCCTTCCCTTTTAACGAATGCATTTTTCTTTTCTTTCCCCTTGAAACTCTTTTCTTTCTCTCCACCCTTAAATGGCTCCTTTTTAACCTGTTCTGGAATATTTTTCCCTCTTGCCTCAAGGTGAGTGGCTTGCACACAAACCTCATCTATACTAGTTGGATTGAACATAAGGATAGTATGCCTTAGGTATCTATTTAAACCACCTATATAATTCAGCAACGTGTCTTGTGAATGCAAATCAACACCTAACATAAGAGCTCTTTTTCTAAATTATTGGGTGTAATCTTGCACACTTTGACCTTTAAGTTGTATAACGTTCTGCCAATTCATGATGAATTTTTCCATATATGTTAGAGGGTAAAATTGTCTTTAAAATTGCAACAATGGAATTATACCAAGAGAAAGATCTTACCATGTTTTTTAATCTCATCTTGTGTCTTGGCTTCCCACCATACTAGTGAGGCACTCTCCAGTCTCAAGGAAGCTAGCTGAATCTTTGTATCATCATCTTGAAGATTTTGAATTCTACAGCAGACCTCCAACTGATGAACCCAATTTTCAATATTATCTGCATTCAATTCACCATTATACATAGGCAACTCAAATGAATATCAAGTTTTAACAAGGTTTGTTTACCAACTCCTTTTGAGGTAGGTTGATGAGTATGAGTAAGGGTTGAGTGGAAGAGTATGAAGATGAAGCTGAATATGGTGGTGAGGATTATGGTGGATTAGATGGTGGCTTATCACCATTTCAATTTCCTCCTCCTCTTGGAGAACCCTTTCCCCTTGGAGGCATGGAGATTTCACCCTGCAACCTTGTGTTCCTCTCTTCATAAAGGACCATCGCCATCTCTTTCATGTCAAAGAAATCCTTCCTAAAATCCTTCTCATCCTTTGACATGTTATCATTTACTCCTTCATGAGACATGCTTATTGAAGCTTCTACTACAACTGGAGGTGAATCTTGTGGTGGAGATTGTGGAAGTTGTGCCCTCCTTATCCTTGCTCCAACTAGAGAACCTGCACCCACAAGCTTGTCTTCTCCTCTCTTGAGCTTAAACCTTGTAAGCATTTAAACACTTGCAAAACAAATTAAATCCTCCTTCAACAAGTAAACCTAGTGCTATGATACCAACTTGATCTGAATGGGAATATTAGTGTTTGTTGCGCTAAGATCCAATTCAGAATTTAAAGAAAGTGCTTGAGGATGATGAGGTTAATTGAAAGTATAATATGAGGTTTTATGTGTTTTTATGTGAATTTCATGAGAAAATTAACACAAAAAAAAACATTAAACAGTAGTATCTAATAGACATGACATCACCATAAACAGTAACATAATAGCACATGATGAAGGAGTTCACCCCGCTTGGGCTACGTCTCCTTGGTCCAGCCTCCAATGTCTTAGCCCTCTTCTATTATGCTCAAAAGTGTGATTACATGTGTTTACAATGCTCCAACAACTCTGAAACGTGTTCCATCAACTCTAGAATACCCAAAAATTCCCTTGTAGCCTCTTTATGCCTCGAATTTGGCCAAAAACTAACTTAGTTATGAATTCCCCAAGTTTCTGCACTATTCGCTCCACATTTTCCCCAAAATTCGGCATCATCCTACAAATATGCCTGGAATCTAGCTAACTAAGTGCTAATTTAGCCAAAAACAGGGCGAAACTATATGCGCGCCAATTTTCCCAATAATGGTTATAATATGGATTCCAAATCATATCAATTATGGTTTATAAAAGAAATATTTATATAAAACAAATCCCACATGGTTAACTTAACCGTCAGACTTGGCATAACTATGGTCACATGTGGCAGAGGTTGGCATATAATGTCGTGGTTAGTGGAGGCAATTAGCAAGCCAGCAGCTCCCAACGATCTTTGACGGTGGAAACATGACACCGACAAATAGTAGTTATAGTTATGGACCGTTGGGGGGCTACGGGGCTAGTCTCCCGCCCATGGTCCCACCTCTGGTGGTGACTAGGGTTGGGGCTAGACCCCGACCCCCTCCCCCCATTGCACAATATATGTTACATTAAAACCAATCGGCAACATACATATAACAAGGACTTCTGTGGTTTGGCAGAGGTCACAAGTTTGACCCTCGACGCTTCTGCTCGGCCTCCCACATAAATTTTGGTGACACTCGGGACGCCACATGGCGGCCCCTGGCTGGGCCACATGGAAGTCTGTGGTTGGCCACCAAATCAACCAATCACAATTCACCACTTCAAACTAATAACAGAGTGCCACTTGACACCACACAATTCGATAGGAAAAAACATTGACCAAGTCAACCTGCATAGTCATGCTACCATGTAGGCATGCCCAGTTAGCTATACGGACTGCTGACTGGGTTGTCCTGCATTTTTTTTGAATTCTTGTTTTACAAAGTGGAAAAAATGTGTTTGTGGGAGTATACGGTGTCGGCTTTCCGCGAAACGAGTTGTGCTGGATTCATAATGACAAGTTCTACGTGGTCGTTTAGGTTCCACACCATTCTGATAAATTTCATTTTTTAGCATAATTTTGAGCACCTCTTAACATAAACCAAATAAAAACTTGATCAACATACCTTAGTGAAGTTCAAGGGAGGTTATCTCGTCTGCAAATCAGCTAGATTAGTATAATATGTGTATCTATAATGAAATCATCATATCAATCATCTCAACACCAACATCACCAATTTATACTCGACGACACAACTACAACAATGAATATCACAATGCATGCATAATGAACACAAAGACAACTAACATGCATGCATGAAAAACACATTCAACCCATCCAGTCCAAGTGTTGAACCTGAGAGCTCTAATATCAATCTATAACAACCCCTCCCACATTTACATAGATTCACTGGTCTGTCAAGGTAAACATGATACAGAGAGCTACTATGACATTACCCAACCTCATAGATACAATTAAATAAGTGGGTTTGACAAACTTACCTCATATTGACATCCTACAGGGGCTACAAGTCACTCAGAGGCTGAACAACCACCCCAGGTGGCCAAACCCTGAGTTAGAAACCTTTTTCTTTGCCCTGGTCCCAAAACCACACCCACAACAAGGCATGCATGTGGTTATATGCCTCCTCCCACATGCACATCACTGCTTCCATGTAGTTATAGCCCAGTTTATCCATTTCTGAGCATGCGGTCTTGTGATTAGTGCCACCTTTTAAGGTCTACCTCCAGGCCAATAACCAAAATTTCTTGAGACTTTACAAAATCATATTTAACATGGAAACAAGGCTAAACATTCAATCTCAACTCAAAAACTTGACCTATACTTCCTAGGACAAGGAAAAAATTTCGTCAAACACATGGAAAACATGTAAGCTACAGGTCATGAATGCATATATGATCATAAAAATATGAGATTCATCTTAGAATCACCGAGAAGGAATTATTCCCTCTCCGTATAGTTGCAACAACACTTATTATCCCATACATTCATCAATTGAATCAATAGTTAAACCATTAATGACAAGATCCATAGAGGATACACATATGAACAACATATAACCAGAAAATAACCATCATATAAACCATGGCATCCCAGCCATAATATAACCAACACATTTCCAACAAATTTACATGAATCACAATATAATACTAATAATATCTATTATTAACATATTAAATTACCAACCAAGTCAATGACTTCCACATACCACCCGAACATAGATTGGGTTGAAAAAAATATCTCTTTCAACCAATGACCCATGCACCATATTCCAATCATGAATGTGAGATCTCATGGAATAAAACAAAAAAAACCAAACCAGGGCTTCCAGAGGCCAAACTGCCTCAACCCTCAACCGATGATTCCACCTCATTGTCAGAAATCACTAACACCTACCCTATCAGTCTCTACCCAAGTTGTTTAAGGCTTCTAGAACTAGTAACTTAACCCACAACCTTCCAATGCTCTAGAGTGTTTTTCCAACCTGGCTCCAAGAACTAGTAATTCAACCTTCCAAGGGCTCTACAACGTTTGTCTCAACCTATGCTTCAAGACTAGTAACTCAACTCAAGTTGTTACAAGGATTCCAAAGTGTGTTTTCCAACCATATCCATAACGAATTATGAACACCAACCATAAAATAATCAAGTGGAATAAACCCATAACACCATGGCTATCCAGGAAATGGTAAGGCAAGGCTAAAACCATTATCAATCCAAGCAATCCTTCATGGAAATGACAACATATAACTATAAAACCACATGCATACACCATGCATCCATGAATCAACAAGGAAATCACACATGCAACCTGTTACCTACAAAGAAATTCAGTTGTATTTGTTTATCCATCTATTCCCTTGTGCTTTCCCACTTTCCTTTGCCTTCATTCTCCAATCCAAGTGAAAACTAAATTAACCCAAGTATGCTCCAAGAAAAATTGAAGTGTTCAAGAGTAAGAGAGAATGAGAGAATATAAGAGAGCTCAAAACCGAAACTTACAAAAATATGTCAAAAAATCTAGTAATTGAACCTCAAAAGACTTTTTATCATTGAAGCCTCTATTTTCTTCATTTTCCTTCATTTTTCCTTCAATTTCCCTCTCATTCAAATTTGTAACATTTCACCTTCCTTTTCTCCTATTTTCCTTTATTTCATAAATAAAATTCAAATTAATGTCACTTTTACTTTTCCAATGCCTTTGCCAATTTCCATGGTCATTAATTAATTCCCAACGATACGCCATCACTATGTTTTACCCAACATTTAGCTTGGAATATGTGTTCCATGACCTTTTTCTTGTTTTTTATTTACATAGAAAATAAACCAAGGGTTATTACATGCTCCTTGGATGAAAAAAAAATAATCATCCAATGAGTGCTCCCGCTCAAATTTCGAGTAAAATCATAGCAAGATAAGTTGAAAATACGTGTTGAAGAAGTAGTTTTTTTATTTTTTTCCTAAAAAAATATTCCTTAGGAGGCCTATTTTAGACTTCAAAAATTTTCTAATGATTGATATGATAGAGTCAAATTTCACATCGTTAATAGGAGTCCATTTTTTTATTAGGGAGATGGGAATTACTCTAAGCGATGACAATCATATTATGAACTTCGAAAAATTCCACTTTGACAAAGACACCAATTGAATTATCCAAGGGAGGAGGAAATATTTGACCCGATATCCAACAAATACCATCTCAGTGACCACATAAATAAATATAGTTTCTAACACTTTAGATAGTCCATTTTCCATTGCCTCAGCTAGGACTACCTTTTCCTTAGCAACATAAATAAATATTGATAATTTTATGGAAAAGGTAAAAGATAAATATATGAGCTTGAATAAATCCCATCAAGAAATGAAAAGGAAACAAAAATAAAATTAGGATTTGTCAGATTCAAGCTCTTACGATAAGGATTATTAGAGTGCAACATTGGAGGACATTGTGAAGCAAGTATACCAAGAGCTTGGGAGACTCTAGAAAGATGTTTCCATCCTCATATGAATTGGAAGTGAAGTGAAAGGGAAAGGTGTGCAACTAAAATACACCTTATCAGCCATTGATATGATGCATGCATGGAGTCTAGAAGACCCTGATTCATCATAGGTATTTCCAATAAAAGATTAGCTCATTTGAGGAAGAGAAAAAGTTGAAATCATACTCGTCATCCTAGCACAGGAAAATCTTGAAAAATATGTGATCAAAACTATGAACACCTATCAATAACATCACATCATGATTGAGAGACTAATAAAAGCTCACGGGTTAGTCTTCATCGGAGCTTGAAGAGAGGTCAGGCCTAAGTAGGATATTGAACGTGAAAACAGGAAATGATTCTTGCTTACCAACTAGCATTCATGAAATTGATATAAATCCGACCAAATAAGAATTGGAACAACACCTCATGGAGCCCACTAAGCTACATACCATGTTCACTTCATTATTTCACTGAATCCAAGCTGACTTGAAGATAATGGTACCAAAAATGTGAATATGAAGCCATCAATGAAGGCTTAATTTAAAGAAAAGTGTTATATATTGCATCAAATTATAAATGACCCAAGAGTTACAAATCCAAGTGTAATCCTTATCAATTTAAGGATTGGGTCCAAGTTAGATGTTTATTTCGTTCAAAATATTATCTTGGAATTTTAATGTAATTATGTCAAAATAAAACAAATTTAGAAAATAAAGTGAATTAGAAATTAGATATGAGGGTAGGTGAAAAGCTATGGAAGGTGAAAAATCACCTCACTTTTGTATATATATAATCCTCTAGTGAGGAGAAAAGGATATTGGTATTTGAACTCTTAAAGGATCTTTCAAAGGGATAAGCTTGTAACCATCTTGAGTACTAATTTTTAGCTTTATGCACTCCTAATATTGGGATTTTTGAAGATACTATGATATGGCATTTAATAATTAGCTCTAATATTTAGAACCCTGAAGTGCCATAGAAAGGAATTTCTTATGATGTCTTATCGACTATTGTAATAATTTTCTTATTATTGTTCATTAATGTATGAGTGTTGTATATTTGGGGAAAGTTAATGAAATATTTTGCTAGTTGTAAACTCTTATCATTCTAAGAATTTATTTTTGATTTTTTTCATATGTTTATGTTGGTCATTGATTGTGAATTGTTTCAAAATTAATAACTTGTATACTTTTATATATCATGTATCCTAATTAGAGATTTCTATCACCTTTTAGTTGAAATATGTGTTCATCATAAATATGTTGCAACATTCCTTGTTTAATTTCATTTAAAGTATTTTCATTAAATTTTATTTCACTTGCATTCCAACAAGAACTTAATTTAGGTTTTCCTTTCATATATTTATCCAAAAATATAGCATACATAAAATCATAAGACGACATTCAGACCGAAAAAACTAGATGGGACTCTCATCCCAAATTGTGTGAAGCCTAATTGGGAATCATACCAGAGATATCCCCTTAACACAATAAGCGGTGCATATAGCCTTGTCAACAAGTGGTTAGGAAGAGCCAATTTGTAAGTAACGTGTTCAATGCGCTAGACGATCTAATAGGATCCATAGAACTATGGTGTTAGCTTCTAGTGGCCCTTTCCTTTGGGAGATGTATTGGTATACGCCTGAAGACATGGAAAACCATAACCTAAATATTCAATAATTCTTGAAGAAATTTTGACATGATTGTTTCTTCTAACACTTTGAGCCAAAATCAAAATTTCCTTAATGATACTAAGAATGGTTGCTCTAGTGTAAAGTGTGTGATCCACTTTCTAAGGAAACAATAAAGTGACTAAGGAAAGTTTTTGGCCATAAGAAACTGCATATTGTGACATTTTAGTAGCACAATCATAGGTGGTACTACACACCCTTTCAACAAGTGGTAGCCATTGAACCCATTAGCCCTACTAATTTGACAGTAAACATCACAAAAAAGTTTCCAAGATTTTGTTGACCATATGCTTTAGATGGTAATTAATGCTCATTGTCAAGTGTGTGCCCAATAGTTTAAATAACTCTTACAAAAATTTGTTGGTGAAGGTGGGGTTATGTTCTATTACAATTGAATTAGGCATGCCATTCCAACTTAAAATCCGATCCATGAAAACTTAAGCAACTATGGACAACACAAATGGGTGTTTTAAAGCTAAAAAATAGGCATATTTGGAAAGGAAATCAACTACAACCATGAGGAAGAATTATTTGTCAACATTTGGAAGCACAACAATAAAATTAATGTAAATGTCATCCCAAACAGTGGCGTAAATCAATAGCTCATATAACGTTCGAAGATTCTTCACTATTCATCCTAGTTCCTTTGACATTTGTCACATTAAGCTATGAATTTCGTTTCTCATGCCTCCCCAAAAGGAGTGTTATCTAGTTGGTTTTTTTTTTAATTATAATTAACCCATTATAGAAGATTAATGTAATTCCACTAATACATACTCTTTTAAAGAAAATTTATGTACCAAAACTATATGCCAATTGTACCTCGAGGACTCCTGCTACCAAGTATAGCCTATAGGGGTTGGGTATATCATTAAGGAATTAAATGAACTAAACCACTTTAAAATCTAGGTGGATATAGGTGGTGACCATCCTATTCCACTTGGACCCCCAACATTGTTTCTTTCAGTTTCCTTAAGTGTAGCACAATTTACTATTTTTGGCATTTTTTTGGGTCCTCAACTTCCAGAGCCATTTTGAGGCCCTAAACGACAGTCTTTTTTAAATGGTAAAATTGTTCAATTTTCTTGTATGCCTTCCCATCATAAATGGAAGAATTTAACTGGTTATGTGACTATGACTTCTCTCTACCCACATTTCCTCCTATTGCTTGCTCCATCAAATAAACCCACTGGGAATTCTCACCAAATGGCTCGGTACTTGCATGTTCTGTTGTTGTGGCTCTTATTCATCGGTCCAATTTCATTGTAATATGCAACAGTCTTAACTACATCTTCCAGTATCACTGCTCCTTTTATAAAAAATAAGTGCATTTATGATGCGCCAAAAAGAATGCATTGTATTCAAATAATTTTGTAGAATTGTGATTGAGTTTTTAGCAGAAAAATGCAGGGTGGATCATGTTGGTTGTCTCCAATGGTAGTCAATAACTTCGTTGTTAGACAGTATTGAATGGTGTTGTGTTTTTATTTCTTTAAAATATGGAATTGTTTCACGAGGTGATAATTTTGTCGTGAAGGTTACTTTTTTAACCTAATTGGATGTTTTTTATTTTGAAAAATAATGATTTAGAAGTATTCCAATCTGGATATTAAAGGTAGAAATAGATTTAGCACCCTCAAAAAACCCAAGGCACCTAAAATTCTATAGTTTGATAGTCGTAACCTGGGATTATGGATTTTTCCAAAAACATGTTGTAAAAATCTATATTTTTAGGGTGATATTGTTACATATTTAAACTACTCTTAACTCACTATAACCATATACAACTAGATAAAACATTAAGTGCTACATAGCATACTATTAAATTAAACATTAAATTTTATATAAATGTTATATAACATACTATTAGATACAACATCAAATGTTATATAAAAATTTGAATATTGTTGGCATCTGTCTTTACCATGCCAAAATATTTAATGTAGGGCTTGTCTATTGATGTCACAATTTCGACTAGTCAGAATTCTGTGAAAATAAATTTAAGAAATATAATCCTGAGAGTGGTTGAATAACTTTTTTATGGTGGAAATGGATTCAACACCATCAAGAACCAGTGTTCCACAGGAACGCGTCCACCAGGGTTGGGTGTGCGCACCTCTCGCACCCCACACACCTAGGATGTGGGGACATCTGGGGAAATGTTTCCCTATGTCCCCCTTTTGGGGAGACACAGGGGGATGTTTTCCCAATGTGGGGGGTGTGACTTCTTAAAAGTGGGATTCCTGGGCATCCCCCCTCAAAAAGGGCTAGGTGTCCCCCTTTAATTTTTCTTGTAAACAATGATTTATGAGTAGGGAAACTTAATAGGCAACCTTAGGGCCCTACTAATGTTATGTAATTAATGGTAATGTTACATTTTTATAGAAAAAGTGACATTCTCCTTTATCTTTCATTTTCATCCTTTTATTTAATTTTTAACATTACCATGAAATGGATATGGATGTTTGAGAGTTGTTCTAACCTCATTGAATTTCATATGGAGAAAGTAGAATTTTAGATCTCACTCAAAATCCAACAGACTTGATATTTTTTCAAGAATTTAGGATTGGGGGATTGCAATGTTTCCATTGCATCATTTGTCATGTATGAGGGTATGGCATTAATGTTTAATCAAGAGCACCAAGCCCTCCTAAGTCTTTGATTCGTCACTCTACTATTTTTGAGTTTTAGATATATCAATTTACATTCGAGTCTTCAAATTTAAATATCTATTATAGCTTATTTTTCTCAATATTAATTACATTTTATAATGATAAATGATTAATTTAATTTAAAATCGGCTTAGAATCTAGAATGATAAATGATGAATTTAATTTTTAAATCAATGTATATTCTAGAATGATGAATAATGAATGATGGATCATTGTATTTCATTATTGAATCTTGTCTATGGATGAATCATGTATGCATTAGTAAGAATGATGAGTGGTCTATGAATGAATCATGTATGCATTAGTAAGAATGATGAGAGGTATGTGGATGAATAATGTGTACATTAGAAAGAATGATAATTATGGATTATTATATTTCATTATTTAATTCAATTATGTATGGATCAATGTATTTATGGCACCCATGTTACCCCGAAGACACCCAAAATCCCCAAAACCATCAAAAACCAAAACTAACAAGGCATCCAAATTTCAAAATCCTACTTGAATTTCCATTCCGCTAGAATTTCCCCACATTCAGCTAGAATTTCCATTATTTTCTGTGAGAAATTGTCCTCACCAGACTATGACTTGTACTCGGAGGTAATGCCCCAAAAGTACAATAACTCAACGCGGAGACCGTCCCTTTTTCTATTACGTCCATCTTCATGTGATTCCTTGCGTGATTGCTTGAGCTTTTATTGTATAACCTCCCATCTAATTTTAGCCAAAAATAATTGAAAGTCGCACGATTTCTTAGATCATTAATAACGTTAGATTAGTTATTGGTTGAAAATTTTGGTCATATTTAGTTCTTAGATTTTATTTATGAGGAAGGGTTCTAACCATTAGATATCATTTTTTTGGATTCAACTGCACTAAGTAAGTCATTCATATATGAAAATTTCCATGAGAGGTAGTAGTAAGTGACTAATTTCTCATGAATTTTTAATAGTCCACTTGACATTCATTGCATTGGTGATGCTCACAGGGGTGAAGAAGTGGGATTGAAACTAGTGAAATGAATAGCATCAATAATCACTCTCAGGGCTTGCACCCAATGTATGAACATTTTGATTGATTGAATAGAATGTCCTATACATGCACTCTTTAGGTTGAGCTTGCCTCACATGAGAGATGCTCATTTTCTCTATATTTTATCTCTGCCCTAAATTTTAGTTGGTATCAAAGCGAGGGACCAGAGGCCTATGTGTCAATGTGTGCCATGTGTCGTATGTCGAGTTTTGTCCATTAATTACCGTGAAGGATCAACAATGTAAAGATTTGTGGAAAAATCAGTGAAGCCACCTGCAAGAAGTGTGCAATTTGTTGGTGAGTTCTGACGGTAGATGTCAGGTTGAGTGTGCAGGAACTCTTTGCCCTGTGCTTGCAGGAGTCAAGTAAAACGTAGGTATCGGTTGTTGTTCGAAACAACCCTGAGGACGATTTTGAGGAGCAGAGGGACTAGCGCCAATGAACTTAGTGCACCTGTGAATCTATAAGGACTATGTGTTGAGCAACTTTGGTTGTGTCATGAACATATTTGTGGATCTATTTGTTGAATGCCACCACAGTCGGATCGAAACCACATTGAAGACATATATCTTGAAGACTGCACAAACTCAATCACTCACCCAAGATAAATTCCTTCTTATGTTGGGAAATTTGTGATAGAGTCTCACTGACAAAAAAGTTGAGAGAATTCATCCAAATGAAGATACGTTTTTTGAGGAGGATATAATGCAATATTGTTTAAAGAGACGAACTGGTGACTAGGTGGACATTCGATTTTCCATGATCTTGTCTTCCAAGATCCCAACCTACAGTGATTTCTGAGTCGAGGTATTGATTGAATAGTGAGGTTGTGATCCAGGTGGATGTTGGTGAGCATGGTGTCCAACATTGACTAGGGGCTAGACCAAAATGTGTCGGGGAACCTGTTGTCCCGATCTAAGATGATAAACCGATTGGAATGATCCAGATGGATATTGGTGGCCACCCACCTATCCATTTGAACCTCCACCATCGGTTCTTTCAGTTTTTTAGTTTCAGCACAACTTACTATTTTTAGCAGGTTTCGGGTCCTGCACTTCCAGAGCCGTTTTGAGGCCCTAATGATCCAGGTGGATATTGGTAGCCACCCACCTATTTAATTTGAACCCCCACCATCAATTCTTTCCATTTTTAAGTTTCAGCACAACTTACTATTTTAGCATTTTTTCGGGTATTGAACTTTCGAAGCCGTTTTGAGGCCCTAAACGAAGTTTTTTAGGAAAAGCAGTAGCAACATG
Source organism: Pinus albicaulis (assembly GCA_034641835.2). Classification (NCBI taxonomy): domain Eukaryota; kingdom Viridiplantae; phylum Streptophyta; class Pinopsida; order Pinales; family Pinaceae; genus Pinus; species Pinus albicaulis. The sequence continues at coordinate 1,654,873,746 of CM076582.1, read as the reverse complement.
TGTCTATAGAGCAATGTTGTTCACTCAAAAGTTGTAGTTCTCGGATAGATATTTATAACAAGGTATTGAGCACATCAAGCAGAGATCGAATGCCAAATTTACATCCCCGGGAAGTTGAAACACCAATTTACCCAAACAGGACCCACAATTTTCGCACTTCATCTCTTAGGGTTAGGTTTTTAGATATTTAAGGTTTTTCATTGTTTCTCAACAATAAATAGGCCTTAGAGCCTTATTGTAACATATTTCAGAGACCTGTAGCCGTCACATATCTTCTCATAGATATGCTACGAGTGCCCTAGATCGTTTATTTCCATTATGTTTGTATGCATATTTAAGTCATTTGTTATTAATAAAATGAAATTTTATTTATGCTGTATCTCTATGTTTATGTCTATTTTTGTATTCTATTGTGTTCCTGCATAAATCCATATCAGTCGCCCAACTCCTCACTGTTGTGAGTGTGTTGAATGCATAAGGCGTCACTAATGTTGTTGTGGGAGGAGTTTGATCATCAACGTGAGATGGAATATTTTTGAAAGGCGTGTTGTTGATGTTGTGTGGTGGTGTTATTGAGTGGCTCCATTTAGAGGTTGTTTTTGAACCTGATGTGAACTTGTTTAATGAACTGGTCAATGTATGTGAAGCAGCCAGCGTATGTGAAGTCGTAATTGAACATGTTTGATGAACCAGTCATTGTATGTGAGGCAACCAATGTATGTGAAGTCATGATTAGACTCCTTTGCTCAGGACTTTAGCTGGAGAGGACATTTTTGCATGTGGAGGAGGATTTGTTCAAGATTTTTTTAAACGGTGCTAGACTAGGGTAGAAGGTTGTGTGGCCCTTGTTATTGTGAAAGAGCATACATTCCATTGAGGTGGAAGGTTACATATACCTTTTCATTGTGAAAGAGCATACATTCCATTGGTATATAGAGGTAGAATAGATCAATTATAGTTAAAACGAAGAAAAGAAACAATACCAGGATGTCAAGGAAACTGAATTCATTCTTCCACCATTGGAAAAATGCGGTTATACTGCCATCTCTTTGTATATCGAGTGTGAAACACCACGTTTTTTCTTTCTTCTTTCATAAGAGCACGATATTATGGAGACAAGTATGCTCAATTGGATGTGGTGAGCATGTAGATTCGTGCCTACGAGCCTGTAGGAAATTACATTTTGTTGCTAGCACTGATAGATAGTGTTTTTTTTAAACCGAACTCCTATGAAGGGGATTTTCTGGTATTTGTAGGCCTAAAGTTCTGTTAGGATCTACAAAGGCAGCATGCTCTTTGCTAGCGGAAGGGGCCACGCTGCTTGAATTGGTTTCAAATTTCGGGTTGTTGGAGACTGCGCTCAAGAGATTATGCTCCTAGTCGAACTGTTGGAACTGTCCTTCCCAGTGTCTCAGTTGTTGACTATGAGATTATGGCCATCATTTCTATTTGCCTGTGAACATTGGCTTATGTTGGATAGCTTAGTGGCTTCTGTTGGATATTTGTAAGTGTGTTGGCCTTGTATTATGGAGGTGGGACTACTTGGCTTGGTAAATTTCCTTGCTAGCTGAGTTTGTTGTTTAGAGAGGTCGTCGAGTGTTGTATCGCCTAGTGTGGAGGTGTGACCGCATGGTTTTCTGCCACACTCATGAAGACATTTCCTAATTCATCGTCATCATCCATCGTCCATCGTTGGAGTAAGCGAGCATATCCGTCATGAGTTGCGACCTAGAGGCCCTGATCAGGAGACAAGGAGAAGTGGCTCATCCGGTCCATGTTGCTACAATTGACTTGTCAACTTCTGAAGTGTTTATGGAGCTTGTGAAGAGTGCATTGCTTGCAGCATTAGAGGCTCTATAGTGTGGCTGCGTAGTCTTATTCCTGCATGAACAGGGGCTTTGAGGGGAGGAGGTTGAAAAATTTACGAGGGAGAGAGAAGTGAAACACCAAATTTATGAGAACAACCACACAACAAACATGTTTTATTGTGGAGGAATATATATACATCTGAGAAACATTTACAATCGAAAAGTTGTCCAACTAAGTTTTAACTAATTCCTTTAGAAACTAACTCCTAACTCAAAATTAATCTTTAACTCTCCCCCTTAATCTTGAGGGCTACATTATTTTAATGCCTAAATTCTGACATTGAAATTCAAAATTAACTTTTCCTAACGGTTTGGTGAAGATATCTGCTAAATGTTCCTTAGAATCACAAAATTTGAGAACAGTATCACCATCCTTAACAATTTCATGGATGAAGTGAAAACGAGTGTCGATATGTTTTCTTCTTTGATGAAAGACATTGTTCTTCGACAAGGAAATAACAGAAGTGTTGTCACAAAATATTGAAATAGGTTCATTTTTTGTATATCCGAAGTCAAAGAGAAGTCTCTTCAGCCACACTGCTTGACATGATGCTGTATTCACTTCAATGTACTTGGCCTCTGTTGAATATAACGCAACTATGGGCTGCTTTTTGGATGACCATGAAATCAAATTCCCACCAAATAGAAAATAATATCCAGAAGTAGTTTTCCAATCATCATTACATCCAGCATTATCACTGTCTGTATAACCAACAATATTACTGTATGTAGAGTTTGTATACCATAAACCATAAGTAGTTGTTCCTGCAATGTATCTTAACGCCCTTTTTCCAACTTTCTAATGATTGTCTTTAGGATATTCTGTAAACCTGGAAATATAACTAGCTCCAAATGATATATCAAGTCTAGTAGCAGTTGGATACATAATACTACCAGTAAGTTGCTTATACAAAATCGAATTAGCAACAATACCCACATCATCTTTACTTAAATTTGTACCAACCTTAATAGGAGTATCCAATGGTTTACAACTGTCCATTTTAAGCTTTTTCAAAATGTCATTAGCATACTTATGTTGACCCATAAAGATACCATCATGTGTTTGTTTCACTTCACTACCTAAGAAGTATCTCATAATCCAAGACCTGTCATTTCAAATTCATTTTTCATTGTAGATTTAAATTCATCTAACTGCATGTTACCTGTATAAATTATGTCATCAAAATAAATACATAGTGTAGTATATTACCTTGATGATCATCCTTGATATACAAGGTTGGTTCATGGTCTTTCCTTCTGAAACGATTATCTAGTAAGTAATGGTCTATTTGGCTATACAAAGCTCTTGGAGCTTGCTTCAAGCCATGCAATGCTTTCTTCAAGTTGTACATGTTATGTTATTTATTTTTTATTTCGAAACCAGGTGGTTGATCAACATACACTTCTTCATTCAATACACCATTTAAAAATGCAAACTTTACATCCATTTGGTAAATTGGCCACTTGTTTTGTGTTGCGATGGCTAATACAAATTGAGTTGTATCAATTCTTGCAACAAGTGCAAATGTTTCACCATAAGTTATGTTAGGTTGTTGTGAAAAACATTTGGAAACTAGTCTTGCTTTATGTTTATCAACTTCACCTCTCTCATTTAACTTAGTTTTATAAACCCATTTGACACCTATAGAATTTTTATCATCGGGTAGATTAACCAAATCCCAAGTTTGAGTTTTTCAATAGCATTGATTTCATTATTCATTGCATCTACCCATTCTTTGTCCCTTATAGCCTCTTCAAAACAAGTAGGTTGAAATGAGAGAAATAAAAAATTTACAACATCATCAACATCGTCTTGTACATAAATATCACTTAAACTTCTCATTTTTGGATTAGCAGAATCAGGCTCACTTAAAAATGATGAACTGCTACTGCTTGATGTACTACTACTGGATTTGTCTTGAACCTGCAATCTTGGAGTGCTCGTTGTAGGTGCTTGATGTTCGTCTAACATAATAAAAGGATTATGACAAGTATTTTTCTCCATTTCATTCCAAGATTTGTCTTCCATAAATTTCACATCTCGACTTACAACAAACTTCTAAGTAATAGGATTAAACAATCTGTATGCTTTAGATTGGTCACTATACCTTATAAGGATATACTTTTCACTTCTATCATCAAGCTTCTTTCTTAATTTTTCTAGAACATGAGCGAAAGCAATACAACCAAATATACATGAGAAAAAGTAACACAACCAAATACTTGAAAGTGTGAAACAATTACCTTTTGTCCACTCCTTGCTTCTTCAGGTACAAGACTTTGAACACTGGAAGTTGGTGATCTATTAAAAATATATACAGAACATGCAAATGCTTGAGCCCATAAATATTTAGACAAATTTCATGTTTTGAGCAGACTTCGAGCCATATTCATAATTCTCAGATTCTTTTTTTTTGATACTCCGTTCTGCTATGGAGTATAAATGGTTATTGCCTATTTTTTAATACCATGTTGTTTACAAAAATCGATATAATTCGTTAGATTCATATTCACCTCCTTTATCAGACCTGAGAACTTTAATAATCTTGCCACTTTTTTTTTCAGCTTCGGCTTTGAACTGCTTGAACTTGGAAAATTTTTAAGATTTGTATTTGAGAAAATACACCCAAATTTTCCTGCTAAAGTCATCAATAAATGTAAGAAAATAGAAATTTCCACCTACTGATTGTGCTTGCATTGGACCGCACGAATTTGCATGCACTAATGTTGGTTGTTCTTTGGATCTATAGGAGGCTAATGAAAAACTATATCTCTTATGTTTACCCATTATAGAACTTTTATAGGAATAGATATGGTCAGACAAGGTAGGCAAACCTTTCACCATAAACTATCTTTGCAATAGACTTATACTTTTGATAGGTAAATGACCATATCTTAAATGCCATAAGTCAGTGTCATTTGATGTTAAAACATTATGTGCATACAACTTCTCACTTTTCATTTGTAATTGATACAACATGTTCTTTGACATAGGAATATTTGCAACAAGAGATTTATGTTAATCAGAAATCGTGCAAGTAGTGTTGTGAAAGCAAACATCATAACCATGTGCATATAACTGACCAAAACTAAACAAATTATGCTTGAAATTGGGTACATAGTAAACATCATAATATTCTTCACCACATTTGTTTGGTTAAGACAAGCACAACACACTTTCCTGAAGCTTTGACCTAATGATCATCACCCAAACTGAAAAATGTATCGAGATATGAAAACAAATCACTATGACCAATAATATGATTACTACGTCAGCTTTCTATCAAACAAACATCCTTATTAGGTACTAGCATAGTCACTTGGCATGTCAGAAATAAAGCATCAGATGTTTCACATTTAGTGTTTGTGACATTGGATTTGTTTTTACTTAAAAAAAAGTGTAATTTCTGACATTCAGACTTATAGTGGCCATATTTTTTACAATAGTGACATTGAAATTTTGATTTATCTATCCACCTATGACCATGATCAGTTTGAGACCGCTCTTAATGTGTTTGAGTTACCTGTGATCTATCATCAGACTGAGACTGTCCTCTTCCTTTTCCTTTCCAGCCATGAAAACCTCTGCCTCTACCTCTATCCATAGAAACTTTATATTTGAAAGCATGCTCTAATTCTTGCTTCATGAACCAAAAAAGACCCTGTTAATTCTTCCACAAACAATTTTGTTAATTCTTTCATCTCAAAAGCAATAACTATCATGTCAAATTTTTTGGGCAAACATCTAAGAATATTTTCAACAATTCTTTGATCTTCTAGTTTTTCACAATTCATCCAAATTTTATTAATAAAAACCATAAATTTAGTCATGAACTGATCAACTGTTTCTGATTCTGTCAATTTAAGTGTTTCAAATTGAGTTTTGAGAGTTTGTAATTTTACCATCTTTACTTTCTCATTATCTTGGTAAGAAAATTTAATTATATCCCATATTTTTTTAGCAGTCTTCGCACCAGTGAGTCTAGGAAAAATAGAGTCATCCAAAGAATTTAAAATGCAAGACTTAACTCTACCTTCTTTCTGTTTAAGTTTATCAAATTTTCTTCTTTGAGAAACATTCATTGCAACTATAACATTTTCATTAGGTTATGTGAACCTTGACTCTACAGTATCCCAACAACCTGAACCTTGTAAGCATGCTTGCATTTTAACACTCCAAAAATCATAATTCTTCCCACTAAATAGTGGCATACGGATTGCAAACTGACTCATCGAAGCCATATATAAAAACAATCAGAAATTTGAAAACAACACCTTTTAAACACTTCAACATAAATAGGACAAATGGACTTTTGATGACGGCATTCAAAAATATATATTGTTTTCTCTTTTTAATATCAACATATTTCAAGAAGGGTCACTACAGAAGACGCAATAAAAACAAAGTTGTAGACCGCCGATTTTATTTTGAATGTTAAGAGACTGGTTTGAAATATTTAAATGCTAAGGGGGATGGGATTCACACCCGTGTTGGTTCGGTTTTCTATCAAGTTATCCATAAACAATAGTACACACTCTGCATGTAGAGAGTAGCAGATGCCACACAGAGCTAACTATTTTTAACAACAAAACCACACCTAGATACTTAATTCGAAGAACAAGAAATCTCGCTTCAAAAAACCTAATCCTTTACGGTGTGGGAAGCGAAATAGACTAGGATTCGAAGCACTGGTACAGTTTCGGAATTCCAGCAGCAGGTTCGAATGCCCAACAGCAAACATGCAGTAGTGAACACCACTTTAGCAGTGAAAAGGTAGAAGAACAGAGATGAGTTTGTTGTTGTGGGTTTTATAAACCTCCACGATGATCAACCTCCACAGTGTTGTGGCTGTGTGTTTCAAAAAAAAACTCTTAGAATCTCAAACTGTAACGGGGGCAGTGGAATCAAAAATACTGATCAGGCTAGCTACCAAGTTAGTTCAACCTACACGTAGCACCACAGATGATGCACAAAAACCCTCACAGATGATGCACAATGATCTTCACACCAGATTCTTCCCCATGCTCTGATACCATGACAAATTTACGAGAGGGAGAGAGAAGCGAAACACCGAATTTATGAGAACAACCACACGTCAAACTTGTTTTATTATGGAGGAATATATATACATCTGAGAAACAATGACAACCGAAAAAAATTTCAACTAATTTTTAACTAATTCCTCTAGAAACTAACTCCTAACTCAAGATTAATCTTTAATAGAGGTGGTGATGCGACAGACTTACGAGGATCACTTCTAGGGTTATGGTGATTGTCTTGTAGATATTAATGGTTTCAATTCTGAGATGATCTAGAAGTGTGTTGTGTCTATCCTCTCATAGATCTAGATGCATTCGGAGTCTTCAAACGTCAATGTTCAAGACTTTCTTGTGATGAGATGCAATATGTGACTAGTGGATTTGGATCATTCACCAATCAAAATCAAAGAAGATATTGAGCATTTTGAAGCAGTTTTTGACCAGAGGGAGCGCAAGCATTAAGCATAGTGTTGAAGGCATTCGAGTGTTGGAACTGTTAGTCATCAGTATTTTTCACTTGTTGGTGATGACTAGTTGTAACAACCAAGTTTTCTAGCAGCTGATCTAAAAATTTGTCAAATTTGCCAGCTGGAAAGCACCCATAAACTTTTTTTTCCCTCTTACCTTTCAGCCCGCTCGATGCAGGGGCATTAGGCTCAAAAGTTTCCTTGTACATAAATAGACATAGGGGGTCCCATGTTCTTTGAATTATTGTAAGTATTAATATTTTGAATATTTGGTAGGAAATTGTAATTATCCTCAAGTCATTTTGAGAACATGAGAAGTTGGTGGAGATAGGAATACGAAGAGTTAGTTTAGGATTAATTCAGTTATTGAGTCTAGATTCAGGAATTGGAATACTAAGAGTTGTTGAACTGTTTGTATAAATTTAACCCTGAAGGGGTTAGAGAAAAACAAGAGAGAGGAGAGAGAGAGGAGGAGAGAGAGTTAGAGAGGTAGAGAACCTCTTCAGAAACAGAGTAGGGGATAATGGCCACCGAATTGAATATCTGGCCAACCATGAGTTTGTAAGAATTACTTTTGAGATTGATCGTCTGTATGTATATATATCTATTTTGGAGAACTGTTTATAAGTACCATGTGTGATTTTATGTCTTCTTGGTCGAATCATAGGAGGAGATTACCTTAGTGTAATTGTGCATTTGTTGTTAAACTCTCTGTGGGGAATACCTTGCATGTTCGTGCGTTTGTTGATTATTCGTTGTAATTATGTATAGTATGAGTCTCTGCGTATGAAGTTAAAAGTGAAACCCTGTTGAGGAATCACGGTGGTGGGATTCGAATTCTAGGTTGAGACCTTCTTGTAATGAAGAACCGACTTAATTTGATATTTGCAGTCGTGGAACTATTTGGTTGAATATCTTAGGGGTATCTCGAGTACCGTGAAGAGAACTGATATATAAGCGAAGCATCGATTCGAAAGGAATCGACGCTTCCAGGAACAGAGCATCTAGTTCAAGTGCCAGGGTTACGTATGGCGGAACTCTGCGTCAGAGTATAAAAGAACCCTTTTATGTATAACGGGCGGAACCTGGGTATAAAGGAGAACAGCGGAACCGAGTCCGTCGAAGGATATGAAACCTTGCGGGAGTGCACAGTAAAAGTGGTTTCCAGGTTTCATCGCACCGCTTTAGGCGAGTAAGCGGTAATTCCTGGTTGGGCAGCGATTCCATAGGATTGGTGACGTGTGTCCCTGAGCGGCATAGGAAAACCACCATTTAAAGTGCGCCATCGCACGTTATAATTTGTACCAAGATGCCAAGTGATATTGTGATGAGCCGTTGATTTGGGGAGGGGCCATCGAACGGTGATCGCACGTTGGACTTGCCCAAAGTTTAATAAAAGAGCCTAAATCATATAGACAAGATCAACGGTGTGGATTCATTGATACATAGGTGGGACCAACGGTGTAGATTCATTGCGGGAGGGACGAGCCAAATTTTGCCGCCGTAATCCAGGAGCCTCCGCAATGACGTCATTGGTCTATTGACCGTAGAGGTGGGGTCCAGAGCCAAAGGTTTGTTATAAGACATTTACTTAAAAAGCGTGGAGTATTAATAAAAAGTGTGAAGGTTTATAACTTTAGTCCTAAAGTTCGAACATAATATATATAAGCTGGGAGATAGAATTAACGTTCGAAAGTTGTGAAAATATTTATTTGTCAATTTCTTTGAAATTGATAAATAAATCAAAAATAAGATTAAGAGCCACATGAGCTAAACCTGGACTGTGGAGGTAAATCGGGGCCAAGGGTGGGCCCCACTATCAAGTGGTATCAGAGCTAGAATTTAGTTAGCTCGCTGAAAAGTTGTTTTGGAAATGCACACGTACTGAACAGGAATGAAAGTTGAAGTTTAAATCTGTTTGACATAAGACTGCAGATTTGGAAGCCTGACATGCAGCATGCATATTTGAAGTGAACGGGATTGTGGAGTGAGTGGAGGATAGGATCATGACCTTGCAGGTAATTAACTTTAATCTGATTGAATTTGTAATTGCAGAATTATGGTTGCTGAAAATTGAAGACAGAGTTTGATAGTGAAGATAGTGAGCTTGGTATTCAGCTAGAGGCTGGAAAAAGAGGACAATTGTAGTGTTCTCTAGAGAAGTGAGCAGTGTTAACTCTGGTTGAAGGATTTTTTGCAGAAGTCAGAGTGCAGAAAATTGAAGACATCTCAGCAGAAGTACATCACAGCTTTGAGAGCAGTGATAGAAGAGTCCAACAAGGGACTCTGAGTAAAGGAAAGTGTGGTAGAACCTGGAAGATTCCCAACAGAGTTTGGATGAGCAGAGAGCATAGGTTTTCTTGAGAGAAAGTTGCAGAGTGAAGCCCAGAAGGTTCCAAGGAGAAGGGGACCAGTACTTGCCAAAAGCCGGAGCTCAGGAGATAATCTTGGTGAGGTAAGTTGCAGCAACAGAGCTTAATGTTGCAGAGGCTTAGTGCAGCTTGTGAGTGAAGGACTCCTAGAGAAGAAAATGGCTACTAAGAGCCATGGCAGAGACTGCAGAGATTGCAGAAGTTCTGGGAGAAGCCACAACAAAAGAGTGTGTGAAGATGCCAAAGTAAATGGCATGAGGAAGAATAAATCCACAGATGAAGAATGGAAGAAAGAGTTAACTGAGATCGGGGAAGAGTTTAATGAACAGAAGAGAAGGATAGAAGGAAAGCCAGAGAGTTGGTTGGCTCATGAGGAAGAGTGTGAAATGGCAACCATTACAGAAGAGGTTGAGGCAAAAGAAGATTTCTCTATTGAGAGAAGAACTCAGAGCAGCTGAGTTGAAAGAAGAAATTTCTGCTTGTGAAGCAGAACAGAGCACAGATGAAGAGTGGAGACCTACAGGAGATCTGGTGAGACATAGTGAAGACTTGAGGCAGCAAGAATCTTGTCTTGCTGAGGAGAAAGTCATTGAGGAATTCCTGAGTTCTTGGACAAGTCCAGATGATGTGAGGGCTTGTGTTCTTGAGTCTGACAAATGTGAAGTGATGAAAGACTCCATAGAGGAAGAAGAACCCAGAGTTCTTGAGGCAAAGATGGAAATTGAAGATTCCATGTGCAGACCTGTTCAAGAAGAAGTGCTTGAGGGAGCAGCCAAGACTGAAGAGTCTTGTGATTTGGAAACTAAATTTGTGTGTGTTTGCAGGTACACCACTGGAAGATGAGCAAGCTTCAGAGTTTTTTGGTGAGAAGAAGACATTGCATCTGAAATCTGTTCATATCAATGCTAAGATAGTGAGATCTCAGGGAGAGATGAAGACAGAAGGGTCAAATGAAGATATCCAATAGAATGTGGAAGCTGAGAGAGAAGGGCCAACAGAGGATTGGTCAAGAATAAGAAGAGGCATAAAAGGTTGTGTAAGGTTCCCGAAATCTACTCCTATGGAAGTTGTTCAGTTATATAGGAGGTTGGATTCTCAGAGAAGAGAATTGGAAAAGAAGAGGACCTATGCACTGAATGAGTTGTTGGGAAAGCAAGGCAAGAAGATCTTCATGGATGGAGTTCATGAAGCAGATGATGGAAGAAAAGTGAGGCTAGATGACAGTCTCCTAGAGGATGCAAATCAGCGTGCTAAGGTGCTGACAGAAGGTTTGGAAAGGAGTTCTGCACAACATACTAATGTGTTGTGAGAGGAGAAGGAGACATTGAAGCACTGGAACTTTACTGCTGATGCTTCATGTGTTAATCATACAAAGAAGGAGGAAGAACAGCAGTTGAAATTTGTCAGAGAGGTGAATGAGAAGGAAGCTATGTTGACTGGAAACATAGTGAAGGATCATCATTTGGGCATGGTGATTGGAGCAGCGGAGATGACTCTGACAGCTGAAGAAAAAGATGATGAAGGAATTCTGAGCCTTGAACCAGACTTAGAAATGCCGGGAGAAGAATTGGTGACCAGGTCATCAATTGAGACCATTGGGTCTCATGGTTTTGACGCTGACAGTTTGTTTATGTGTACAGGTGATGTAGAAGACAATTCATCCTTTGAAATTGTCTTGGGAGAAGAAAAACTGTTGTTGAAGGAGGATGAGACAACCATGTCTCATATACAGGGAATTATCAATGTTATTGACATAAGAGAGTTGGCTAGTTGGGTAGGCAAAAGCTAGCCTGAAGAGCAGATTTTAGAAGCTGCTGAAGTGAAGAGGAATCAGCATTCCATGCTGACAGAATATGAGAAAGAAAAGCTCTGAGGACTTGATTGGATTTCCAGGATCCATCAAGAGGATGAGAGGCCATTGCTGAAGATCGCCCACAAAGAAGAAGAAAATGTTGAGTTTAACTTGCAGCATGTTGAAGATGTAAAACAAACACAGGAGAATTGGCTGAGTTGGTTGCTGAGAGCATTTGAAGAAGAGAAATGGATTGCAGACCCTGGAGCAAGGATTCCTGAAGCTATGAAGAAGAGACGAGTAGATACTAGCTTGCAGAATCTAATTATGTTTACTAGTATACTGGAGAAATATGTCACTGCTGGTGGGAAATTAAATGGTGAATTATTTTCTAAGAATGAATTTGCAGATGATGAACAAAAGAAAGGTGCTGCAGAGGGAAATATCCTAAGGGATATTCAGGTTGATTGCGCAGAGGCAACATTGGCAGCAGCAACACCCATGGTGGCAGCAGACACAACATGGGAAATGACACCTTCAGAAGTAGTAAACATATTGATAGCATGTGAGATTGGAAGCAGCAGAAGAGGGCAAGATATTTTCCAGGAAAAGGATAAGCTGGACATGGAGATTGAGTACATCAGAAGACTGATGATGAGAGTGACTCAGGAGCAGCAGACAGCAGGAGAAAGACAATGGCAGATTGTGAAAGCATAGCTGGGGACAGATTACAAAACAAAGTCTGGAAGCCTGGAGAAGGTCAGTTGACGAATGATGCAAGTGATAGATAGTAGCAAAACCAAGTATGGGATCCTGGAGGCAGATAGAAAGAGCACATGATCAAGAGACCATGAAAATTTTGAAGCTTGGGAGTCTGATGCAGGGGCATTAGGCTCAAAAGTTTCTTTGTACATAAATAGACATAGGGGGTCCCATGTTCTTTGAATTCTTGTAAATATTAATATTTTGAATATTTGGTAGGAAATTGTAATTATGCTCAAGTCATTTTGAGAACATGAGAAGTTGGTGGAGATAGGAATATGAAGAGTTAGTTTAGGATTAATTTAGTTATTGAGTCTAGATTCAGGAATTGGAATACTAAGAGTTTCTGAACTGTTTGTATAAATGTAACCCTAAAAGGGTTAGAGAAAAACAAGAGAGAGGAGAGAGAGAGGAGGAGAGAGAGTTAGAGAGGTAGAGAACCTCTTCAGCAACAGAGTAGGGGATAATGGCCACTGAACTGAATATCTGGCCAACCATGAGTTTGTAAGAATTACTTTTGAGATTGATCGCCTGTATGTATATATATCTATTTTGGAGAACTGTTTATAAGTCCCATGTGTGATTTTATGTCTTCTTGGTCGAATCGTAGGAGGAGATTACCTCAGTGTAATTGTGCATTTGTTGTTAAACTCTATGTGGGGAATACCTTGCGTGTTCGTGCATTTGTTGATTATTCGTTGTAATTATTTATAGTATGAGTCTCTACGTATGAAGTTAAAAGTGAAACCCTGTTGAGGAATCACGGTGGTGGGATTCGAATTCGAGGTTGAGACCTTATTGTAATGAAGAACCAGCTTAATTTGATATTTGCAGTCGTGGAACTATTTGGTTGAATATATGAGGTTTATCTCGAGTACCGTGAAGAGAACTGATATATAAGCGAAGCATCGATTCGAAAGGAATCGACGCTTCCAGGAACAGAGCATCTAGTTCAAGCGCCAGGGTTACGTATGGCGAAAATCTGTGTCAGAGTATAAAAGAACCCTTTTATGTATAACAGGCGGAACCTGGGTATAAAGGAGAAGAGCGGAACCGAGTGCGTCGAAGGAGATGGAAACTTGCGGGAGTGCACAGTAAAAGTAGTTTCCGGGTTTCATCGCACCGCTTTAGGCGAGTAAGCGGTAATTCCTGTTTGTGCAGCGATTCCATAGGATTGGTGACGCGTGTCCCTGAGCGGCATAGGAAAACCACCGTTTAAAGTGCGCCATCGCACGTTATAGTTCGTACCAAGACGTCGAGCGATATTGTGATGAGGCGTTGATTTGGGGAGGGGCCATCGAACGGTGATCGCACGCTGGACTTGACCGAAGTTTAATAAAAGAGCCCGAATCATATAGACAAGATCAACGGTGTGGATTCATTGATACATAGGTGGGACCAACGGTGTAGATTCATTGTGGGACGGACGAGCCAAAGTTTGCCGCCGTACTCCAGGAGCCTCCGCAATGACATCATTGGTCTATTGACTGTAGAGGTGGGGTCCAGAGCCAAAGGTTTGTTATAAGCCATTTACTTAAAAAGTGTGGAGTGTTAATAAAAAGTGCGAAGGGTTATAACTTTAGTCCTAAATAATTGATAAATAAATAAAAAAGAAGATTAAGAGCCACGTGAGCTAAACCTGGACTATGGATGTAAATCGGGGCCAAGGGTGGGCCCCGCTGTCACCGCCCATGACGAGATAAAACCTCATTATCAAATCCTACCTAGCCTCAGCCATATTAGTCTGCCCATAGGCTCTAAAGAAACAATCCAAATCTGTCCAAAAAGTATCCCTTAAGTTAGGAAGTGGCGCTTTAGGCATTTCTCCCTTGGCGAATTATCCTAAAGCCAAAGAACCTCCATCTACTATAGACCAGTCATAACAGACCTTCCCATTCTACAAATAAAGTTGGTTACAGCCCTAGGTCGCGCTACTAATACACCCTCAAGTCTCAGCAATTCATGTACCATAAGTCAAACTGATTCTAGGTGTTTTTACAATGTTTTAAATGGATCTTTCAAGGACAGAGGCCTACCAGCATCTCAGAAGACAATTTTTGGCTCCACATGAGAAGACAGCTACTTCTCAATGTGATCTTGAGCCTGGGATGCAACCACAGAGCATAGATTTTTTCATTAAGCTCTTGTAATCACATTCAAAGCCTGAAAGGACAGTGAAAGGAAAAATAACACTGTCAAAGGGCTGATAATATGACATGACTAAAAAAACCTCCTTCATCTATAAGCAGAAGGTTTGAAGACTGAAGAACCTCCTTCATTTCACAAGTAGAGGGTTAGGAGCGCCTCCTTCATCTATAAGCAGAGGGCAAATGGACAAAGTTTTATTTTAGGAGTTACACTGACTGTAAGACAAATTTTTTGATGAACAGTGAGACAGTAACTAAGGTTTTCTTAAGTAAAATGATGATTAAAGGCAGAGGCAAAACAGTGGGCTTTAAAAATGATTTGCATAAGTTCACTATTAGTTGAATTACAATGTAAAGGTAACAGGTTCATCATCATTGAGGAAAGATTGTGAAAGCAGATAGTCAAAGGAGTCAAAGGGGTCTTGGTCTCAAAGTAACCTCTGCCATCATGTTCAAAAGGAAAACAAGCATCTTTCAAAGAAGGTCTCCTTCATAAGCAAAGTAAAGGAGCTCATTATGGTTTGAAGATGAAAATAAATCATGGCATATGCCAAAGATTCTAAAGGGACTGCTCTCAAAAAGAGGTGAAATAAATGAAAGCCCAGGCTTCTTGCAGAAGAAACTAAAAGGCAGTTCTCCCTTGTTCAATTTTCAAATCTAGAACATCAACCCCTATCTTATCTCCTCAAAAAAAAAAAAAAAAATGAAAACTGGATCATTTTGGCAATATGAAGATAAGTTAATTTTTTTGGGATTGAGGGCCTTTTGTAAACAGGATTTGCACTTATAGTGTCCAACAATTTTTTGACCCACAGTCAAAGAGAAACTCAAATAGCTGATGCAGGAGCATTAGCTCCGAAAAACACCTTGTATTTTATCTAAGCTAGGGGGTTTCATGTTTTGAAAGAAATATTAAATTTCATGTAAATATTAATATTATTTTGAGTGATTAATTAATTATTTGTGAGAAATTGTAAATGTGAGAGAAATTAGTTTCTAGATTATTTAGAATTAATGAGGGAGCCTAAGTTGGAATTAGTTTCTAAGTTTTAGGGATGAGAATCTATCTTTTAGGGATGTTGAGAGATTTAGGGATTTGTTGAGATATTAAGGGGATTGAGCATTTAATTATATCATTTTTAAAATTGTATAAATAAGAGGGGGTTTTGAGAGAAAAACACATTGAGATTGTGAGAGCGTGAGATTGAGAGTAGGCTTGAACAGCAAGGCTGTAAGCCTTCAGCAAATTGTAAGGGCCACGACTGTTGAATATCTGGCCACGAAGAAAGTTTGTAAGTATTTTTAATGTTAAGGTGAAAAGTGATTTTAGAATTGTATGGTTCGATTTATGGAGTAATGTATATTTCTCTGTAACTGGGTTTTAAACTGAAAAACTGTCGGAGGTTGAATGCGTTGAATAGATGATGAATCATTACGTTGATTGATTGTTCTTTCTTTGAATGTATTGAGTCCACAATTCGGTTATGGATTAAAGCATGTGTAGTGAGACCTTTTTGAAATCCGTTATCTAGCTTGAAGACTAGTAGTCATGTAATATAACTGAATTGGAATTTTCAGCGCATGGGTGATTGTGGAAGACTGTTGAATTGAATATCTATTTAACAAAGGTCGATATCTCTGTGATGAACAGAGTTTTAAACTCTGTAGTTGTTACCATATGCTGAAGCTGCATATTGAAATCGAACTCTGCTGATAATTAAATAGGGTTCGAAACTGTGAATCGGTTTGTTGATGGCATGAGGCGCGCTATCTGAATTAATTCAACAAACCTCAGATCCGATTGGGATTGATTTTATCTTCCAATATTAAAATAGTGTTTTCAAATCTGGTTGAATAACAAGTTCTGATTGATACTTAGACCTGCGTTGCAAATCGATGGGGCGTATGTCGATCTACAGGATGTTGGACGTGTTGAATAGGACGTAGGTTTGATTCAGTGGCAATGTGTGCAGCGGAACCATCAAGGTAATTCGATTTTGAATTCACTTATTCTACGGTATTTGTTTGACTAAAATCGTGTGGTAGCTTGCCAGAAGGTTTGAATCAGCTGTATGGCAAGATTCGTTGTATAGAATAAAATGAGGGTCGATTTCATGTCAATTTTTATAAACCCAATCCAGAAATATTGAGATTGAACATGGAATACGCTATGGAGTTCTGATTTTGTTTCATAATGGAGGAAGAGCGGATCTGATTGTAATCGATCCATGCTACCACATGAAGGAATGATTTATTTGGAAAATTAATATCGATTTGTGAAAGACAGTGTTTGCAGCTGCGATCGTGTTTAATTGAGGGACAGTGTTTGCAGAAGCCGATTCAATGGGAGTTCTGAATCGAATTGCAGCTTGGGATCAACGGTCAAAGATCTAAGTCTATGTTGAAAATTTAATGCAAATCATGGAACAGTAAACGCTGGAGAACGCAGGAATACAATTCTGGCAAATTCGTTGAAAGCAGCTTTGGAAAGGATATGCCAGAAGGCATTGCCCATAAATTGAAAGGCGCGGTCCAGAACGGGTAAGATATGATAGTGTTGCATAAGTTATAATGCATGAAAGTGATATATGATTGCCGGGCACAGTTTCAACATACGGGCGCTTTGTTTATGAAGTTTTTTTGAAAATCCGTATTGAAAAACCATATATGCAGGTGGGATGAAATGAAAGCTGCGAGTAGTTTGTTGTTGAGATTTAAACCAAATGGAATGTGTTTAATTTTAGTGGACAAACAAATGAGAATTAAGCACTGGGGTTATAATTATATAAGTTGCCAGATTGAATATAAAGTAAGGGCGCAATCTATAATGAGAGTTATTGGATTGTTTGCTTCCGAATGATTAATCATAGAGAAATGGTGTTGAACCCAAGGTTATTGGCATTTGGTCTGAATGTGTAAGGCGACTTTCAATGCTATTCGACATGTGGGACTGATGTTATATTGAAGCCTGAAATTTAAAGAGTTTAAATTATTAGGTGTATGGTTTTGAGAACATATGTTGAAGAGCTTTCGCATGCAAATTTTAAAGTGTGAATTTGATTGCCAGTGAATGAGGTTTTTGATTTGAGAATAATGTTGAAATGCATTCTAGTATGCACAGAGATTGAAGATCCTGGTTATTGCAGGCCCTGCCTGCATCAATAGCACAAGTCACGGCAGATGAGCCATACAAAGACAAGAGCTGGGAAAGGGATATTAAAAATGCAGTTGAGATCCTTATCCAGTAAAAAGGCAGTTGCACTCAAAGGGCACATCTATGATCTTTCATATGGTTCAAAGAAGATTTTCCTTCCACAATGCAGGTATCAGAAAAGGAAGACAAATTTTCTTTCCTAAATGAGAAGCAGTGAAATATTTTTATATAATTTCTTGAAAAAATTTGTTTTACTTCAAAAAAGGGGTGAGGCTCACAAAGGAAATGATCATTTGCCACTATAAGTTCTGTTTGAACAAAAGGGAATCTCATTTGTGTTTTGGAAAGGGTACGAGCTTTAGGTTTTGGTTTTAACCCAAAGGCCTTTCAAACATTTTCGAAACCTTCATCAAACACTTCATAGGGTTTTTTATTCTCTTTTCAAATACAAGGGTAGTTTGACCGTTGCAAGCTCTTTTAAATTTCTCCATACACAAAGCAAACTCCCCTTTGCTGGTCAACCAGGTCGAAGAAGGAATTTTTTGGAAAATTCATCAATTTTTCGGGCTTAAAGACCATGTGGCGTGCCTGTACACCTACGTGGCGCGTTTAGGCACACTTTTTCCACAGGAATACAAAGTCGCGCAGCGCACCTGTAGGCGTTGGTCACGTCGGCCTGACAAGTGACCGACAGTTGGTTGTGCGCGGCGCTCTCTCGTTCTAAACGTGTCGCGCATGTCCAAGCGACCAAAACACCTCCCAACCAATCTTAAAATTGATCAAACTCCTCGAGCAAGGCTGCCATCGTGTTCCAAGGTATTTTGTTTTGTCCCCTTGCTAAATTCAAACTGCTAGATGATGTTTGAAGCAGTAAAAGTCTTGGTGTAAATCCAGGTAGTTTAAGTGAATTTTTTGAAAGAGAGTTATAGTTGGTTGAGAGTGAAGGGTTGATTCTAGCTTCAAAGAGCCTATACACTGCCCTCAGAACAATGCATCAACATACACCTGCAGGTCCAAATATACACAGTAGTGAAGGGCTCGTAAAAAGTGTGAAAGTAACCCTACTATGATAAAACGAAGCCAACCTTTGTCAGCATTGGTAAGGGAGAAAAACAGTGCTTAGGAGGGTTGAGAGTTTTGTTTAAAAATCAATATTTTTTGTGGTTATGTTTTCTAGAGGTGAAACAGTGAGAATGGTGAGTTTTTATTGATGTAAAAAGCCCATTAGACTGCCCTCAAAACAAGGGTAAAAGATGAAGGCACTGTTTTAAAACAGAAACACAGTGTTTGAAAAATGAAACAGTGGTCCTAATTTCAACCACAGTAATCATCCATATATTACTTGGTCATTGTTCAAATTTTTCCTCAGTATGGCGAAGAGAAAAATCAAGGCTGCCTTTTTTACCATAAACAGATTTTAGTATATGAAGTTGTAAATTGCCATTTGGAGGTATTGACAAAACTGTGGGTGAGGAGTGGTGAATACAAGGGCAGTATCTTGATTAGGAGAGGTGTTTTCCTACTACAAGGCTATTTTATTGTCCTCAAAACACCAAAACCCTGTGACCTTGTCCAAACACAGAAAATCACTTTGACTGTATGTACCTTTTGTTGATTGTGGGCTTATCATTAAGATTATTTGTTGAGTGGCATACAAAGGGAAGCGCCTAGCGCGGAAAGTGAGGAAAGACACATCAGGACTTCAGATTTTGGCCTCTGCTTCACAACATGTTTCTAAGAACTCTTGAGGGTCATGCTCACCAATTTTGGGAAATTTTCGACATATTTTGGTTTTTTGGCATTTTTGGGTTTTTGGCCAAAACTCATGGGCTTCGCCATTTTAGTTTGGGGGATCATCAAAGGAGGATAATGGTATCATTGGATGCCATAATTTCAGGAGCACACACTCAGCGATTTTCAGTACATTTGAATTTCATTTTCTCCCCCGAAATGGCGAAAAATGCCCGTTTTTTCTACACTCTGCCCGGTCTATCAGCAAACTTTATTTTTTGGTTTTTTACACACAGGCCTATTTTTGGAGGAATTATAGGCATCAGATTGAGAGAATTATAGTTTCTTCAGAAAGTAGACCCTCAGATATTTCCAACGAGCTATCATGAGCCTCATTTTGACATCGGGAAGGCTGCCAAAAGTTGCCGGAAAGTCAGGGGACCTTTCGCTGATGTAATTTTTGAGTATTTTTGTAAAATTTGAACCTTTAAAAACTGCTTTTTCCTCATGTGTGTTTAGCTATTTTTGCATATGAGAAGTTATGAAGAGTCAATTTAATTCCCTCTTTTAGCATTTTTTAGATATTTTATGAGATATTTTGTGCCTTGGGCTTTGTAAAGCCTCAGGGACAAGTTTAGATATTTTGAATAGGCCAATGAGAGTGAAAATTGAACTAAAAGGTTTTCCTCACTTGAGCCTATATATTCCAAAGGCTTTCATTGTAAACAAGGCTGAACTTGATGATAGAAGCAATATATGGTCATATAAGCTTTCGAAGAAATACTTGTCTCATGCTCTTGGATAGTCTCCTGGATTTTCTTGGATGATGAAAGAGGATTGTTGTTGGATTCCATGACTTGGTAGAATGGTATAGTGTCTCTTTATTTGTTTTGTTTTCTATTTTTCATTCATGAATCCATGTTTCTTGCTTGCTATAGATCATTAGAGAACAAATTTGAGACATGCCCTTGGAGGCACCTCAAATTTCCTATTTCTTCATAGCTTCCATGTTTTCTTCTTCCTTAATCACATTAAAGAATTATTGATTGCTCTTTAATAACTTAAGGATATTGTTGCTTATTTCATTCATGGTTTTATGCATGCTAAGTATGATTTACGATACGCCCTGCTTACTCATGGCTAGCCATAGCTCCATCCATGAAATTTCTCTTTGACTGATTAGATTGTCATTTGTTGAACCAAGGAGGTCTTGTTCTGATCTTGCCCTTTGCCTAAGACTATGCAATCTTGTTTTAAAAGTGCCCAATAACTTGAAGTACTATTTTTAGGCATTCTGGCATAGTGATTTGAGTTGTTTGTCTCTCTTAAGTGTATTTCCCCAAATTCTGATAGTCATTTCCCAAAGTTAGAGAGTTATATATCTCTATGCATGGCTTGAATGTTTATTTCTATGTATTGATTAGCATATAGTTACATTTATCATGATTAATGGTTTACCCTACCATGTTTATGTCAGCTATTAAACTAGTTATGCTTGAAATCCTTTGTTGTTCCCAAACTTGATGTCCATTTTATTCCATTTTGCCCAAAGATCCTTTCTACCTCGAATCAAATCGGCCCTTCAACAGCCTTGTATCACCATCTGATAGCTTTCTTAACCTTTTCAAGCCCATAGCCCAGTTGATCTTACATATTTTTACCTATCTTATATCTTTGATCAGTTTCATCCCTCACAACCTAAAAACCAAAACCAAAAAACCTACTTCATAACTAGCCTAAAATCAGAACACAATAAGTAAAACACACAGATATCCCTTACACATATAGAGAGAGCCCTCTCTGAGTCCAGGAAGGCTAGGTCCTTGGGCTCCAAATATTGGTTTGATGTTACATTGTCATTTGGCTTGTCAATCGGCCAAATCACGGGACCCTAACATAATGGCGATCACGGTGGGACTTTGAGTAATAAACAAACTTAGTTTCCCTAATATTTAGAGACTTTTGAGAATACTATATGGCTGACTTATCCCACCGCTCACTAACATAATGGCGATCACGGTGGGACTTTGAGTCAAAACATCCTAGGTATCCCTTAGGAACTCTCAAAATATCAGTCAAACTTAGAAGAGTAGAATCTGGTTGTTTCACCATCCTAGAAAAATGATGACTCAGCTATAGGACACTCTTACAAACCTTAGGACTACATAAAAAACTCAGAAAAACCCCAAAAACTCCCTTAGATTGGTTTTTTTCAGTACTGGTGGTGGACCATACCAATATCCCCTCAAAACAACTAAAAATCCACCTGGCGACTCCACTAGCCTCCATTAGGCCTTACTACTTTACTAAACTCTAGGCTACTATCCGATTGAGCCACTTCATCGCCACACTAACATAATGGCGATCATGGTGGGACTCTGAGTGATAAACAAACTTAGTTTCCCTAAATATTTAGAGACCTTTGAGAATACTATCTGGCTGACTTATCCCACCGCTCACTAACATAATGGCGATCACGGTGGGACCTACTGAGTACATGAAAGTCTAGCAAACTCTTATAGACTCTTTAGTCCTTCAACAATAAACTCGGACCATCAGCCTATAGAATCATTTAGAGTAAACTCCTTGTTTCACCATCTTTGCAAAGTGATGAATCAGGTT